>JAWNKS010000013.1:0-1200000 GCA_035771495.1 Cladosporium oxysporum
CCTAACCCTAACCCTAACCCTAACCCTAACCCTAACCCTAACCCTAACCCTAACCCTAACCCTAACCCTAACCCTAACCCTAACCCTAACCCTAACCCTAACCCTAACCCTAACCCTATACCACATCCACATCCACATCCACACCCACACCCACACCCACACCTCTCATCTTCCATTTCACTCAACATTTCACCACTTCCCCTTCCCTCCCTAACCCTCCCTATTCACCCTCCTCACTCCCTTCCTTCCTCCCTTCCTTCCTCCCTACCTCTTCTCAAATCCCCACCTAACAACCTCCCACTTCAACTAATCCACCCTTATATCATACACCTTACCCTTTATCTTCAACCCTCTCCCTACCCCCCAAATCTTCCTTATCCTCTACTAAACACCCTTATCCTTAATCATCCCCCCTTATAAACAATCCCTCTCCCCCTTCCTAAAATTCCCTCCCTACTTCTACTCCCTACCTCTCTTACTACTTAATACCTAAAACCTAACTTTCCTATATCCTCTTTCACTTTATAAACATCCCTCCTAACTCCTATCATCCTTCACCTTCTTTACACTCTAACCTTCACCTACTATTTCTAACCTTCTATTCTACTTCCCTTTCTACTATACCCCTAAACCACTCTTCTTTTTCTTTTCTTTCCTATCTCACCCCTCATCTCACCTACTAATTCACTACCCATTTCACACCCCTAATTTTCTATACACCCTAACCCTCACCACTTTTCTCTTCTTCTTTCTTTATTTACTCTACTCTTCTTACCTACTTTTCTTTCTTCCCTCTTATCCTAAACCTTATCATTATCCATTTTACTTCCTATTTCACTTCCTCATCTATACTCCAAACTATCTCCAACCCTCCTTTTCTTCCTCATTTCCAAATTTACACCCTTTAATCATCCTATATCATCCCCCCCATTATCCCTTTCCTTCTTCTCCTTTCAATCTCATCTCTCTTACTACCTAACACACCATTTCCATCCTTCCTCTTCTTCCTCTTCTTCCTCTTCTTCCTCTTCTTCCTCTTCTTCCTCTTCTACCCCTTCTTTATTCTATCAACCCCTCTCACCAACCTCAATACACCCTAACCCTCCTCTCTTTACCTCTCTCTTTCTCCTCATATTATATCCACTCCCTTCACTTCTTTCTCCATCATCCTCTTCTCCCTTCTCAAAACATTTCCAAAACATTTCCTCTCACTCATCCACAAACCCTCACATATAACTATCTCCCACCTCACCTCCTTATATATATCATACCATACAATTCTCTCATTCTCAAATACAATTCCCCTTCCCACCTCTATCATACCATACAATTCTCTCATTCTCAAATACAATTCCCCTTCCCACCTCCCAAACATCTTAACACATCTCATTCTTTTTCCTATCAAACCCTACACTTCTCCTTTTTTTTGTTCATCTTCTCAAAATCACATCACTCACCTTTTTTTTCTCCCTCACTCTAACATTACAACCTACCTACATCATCAATCTTAAATCCCACTATCCTTCTTTCAATTCAATTTCCATCTCATCCTATCTATAAACTCTCCTGTTCCTGTTCCTGTCCCTGTTCCTGTTCCTGTTCATGTTCATGTTCCTGTTCATGTTCATGTTTGTTACATCATCCCAAATCTTTCTCCTGTTTATGCTCACTTTTGTCCAAATTTTCTCCTATTGTCTCTCACACTCATATTCACTTTTCATTCTTCCACCTGTCCATATTCCATGTTCATATTCATGTTCATGTCCATATCCACATTGATGTTTATAACCACATTTTATGTTCATGTCTATATTTAAATGTCCCTCTTGATCCCCTCTTCCCCCATCTCTTTCTTCTTACCCATTTGTTATCTTGTCATGTCCTAATGTTGGGGGTTGCTCCTACTCTACCTGCTTGTGCCCTCCTTGTCTTCTTGCCCGTTTTTCATCTTTGTCTTCCTGTCTTATTTTTGTGCTTGATTGCCTTGTTTTAAATTTCTTATCCATTCTTCCTACTGCTCCTTTTCTTTTCCTCCTTCCCTTTCATCCTTTTTGGCTTAAACTTCCTGCTCTGCTGCTTCTGTGCATTGTTCTTTCTTTCGTGGCCTTTGACTGGTCTTTAACCTCATCTCCTTGCGAACGCTTTCGGAACGTCTTGCTGACTCATCTCTGCGTTCACGCCCCGCTGACATAATACAATCTTTCGTTCTACGAATTGTACCTTCATGACGTGCAAATTGGAATCTCCGCTCTGTCATTGATCAAATATCTTCTGTGCAATACATGAACGCCCGCCCGATCCGACAACCTAACCCTTCATCACCTTCTAACGATGACCCCAAAAATTCCACCATGTCGCCCCTCCATCCCCCGTCCTTCTTCGCCGCCTCAAACCACCTCTTCCATATGTCCGGGTATGCGTGTTTGACCCCGTATATCACTCCCAACAAAACCCCGTAAAATTGACATTCCACTTCCCTTCCTTCCTCGTCGTAAACCCTCGCTCGCCCATCGCTACTCTATCCGTCGCAAATCAACCGGGGCACATCGCATTTGAAACAAACCCGTGACTGCGGGGACTTGACTGCTCGTTGTGCGTACTTGCGTTCTCGCTCCGCCTTGACGCTGTCTCCTGACGGGCAACGGTCGATTGTGTGCATGCTGTCTCTCCCTTGACTGTGACATACCACGCAAACGTTCTTCCACCATTTCGAACCGTGCATCTTGCTCTCTTCCCAATTTTCCGTCATGCCACTTCGTGCCGGCCTATGCCTCCGTGGGGCATTCCACCTACATACCCAATCCTCCTCAACCCTCACCCTGACACTTTCTGATTGCTTCCTCGACATCCCCTTGCCTGTCGTGCCACTTCGTGCCGTCCTATGTCTTCGTGGGGCATCCCACCCACATATCCCGTCGCCGCCGACCCGAACCTCTGTCAACCCTCACCCTATCGTTCCTGTATGCTTCCATCGACATCTCCTTATCGTTTCCTAATGCCTTCCTCGACATCTGCCTTCTGCCTTCTGCCTTGCCTGTCGTGCCACTTCGTGTCGTCCTATGCCTCCGTGGGGTACCCCACCCACAAACCCAACCGAACACTCGACACTCGTTAACGGAACACTCGCGAACAATTACGGACTTGTGAATTTTCTGCTACCGTCTATTCGTGTGCATGCATGCTTCTCTCAAAATGTCCATGAATCCATCGAACCCCGCCGTTTTCCTTCCTGTAACACTCCGCGCTCTCTTTCCGCCCATTGATGAAACAACCACACCATCCCGCTCATCTCCACCCCGTCCTCTTTGATCGTCGTGCCTAACCATTCGTGTGCCTCCAATCTCCCTTCCGCCTTCTCGATCTCGTCGAATATCCACGTCATGACTTCATCGCCGCTGTGGAACATGATGATCGCCACCGCTTCCATCAAACAACCCCGGTACTGACACCTCCCCTGCCCGCCTTTCCTGTATCTCGTCGGGCCATGCTCGTGTACGGCTTCCCACGAATGGCATATCGCTTGTGGTGCCCAACAATTTTGGCACGCCGTCCACGCCTCTTTCCATCGTATGGCACTCAACCAATTGCACGCCTTGCTTATTTGCTCTTGGTCCTCTGCCGATGTGCATCCGCATATCCGCCAACCCTTTCTTCCCGCCGCCCTTCCGTTGATCCGACATATGTTGCAACCCACCCTCCAACGATCGAACAACTCGATCAATCGCTCCACCATGCTGCTGTACACGACGTTGCGGTGCTGTTGCTGTGCCTGCATCGAATCTCGTTCTCGTTGCTCCTGCATCCATGTCGCTTCGGCCGCTTCTCGTCCCTGTGCCTCCTTTTGCTGCTGCTGTGCATCTTGTTGTCTTGCGTGCTCCTCCTCCTCTCGCTGTACGGTCATATGCCATGCCTGCTGCTGGGCTGCTTGCCGGTGTCTGGCGGGGGTAACGTCTTGCAATCGTGCCCTTTTGGTCTGGTCTTCCCCTTGCCTGACCTGCACACGAATCCGCTTCCGACCCTCGCCACGACACACGTCGCAAAACTGCTCGCCTGCGCGGCAACTCGTCCGTGTGATGTCACCGTCCATGTCGGCGTCCAACACCGCCCTCCGACAACGCCTGCCCTCCAAATATTCCATCATCTCCGGCTCTTCCCCTCCCGTCCTGACCATATACGGTTGACCTTGCTGGTTCACCCTCTGCGCCCGCAATACGATGCTCTCGCTTGCGGTGATGCCATCCCGCCCGGCTCGTCCACTCTGTTGTGCGAAATCATCCAACTTGTCGATGCCGCCGACGTGGATGACCACTCGGATGGTGCTGGCGTCGATCCCTTCTCCCAACGCACTCGTCGACCAAAACAATCGTTCTTCGCCCTCGGTCAACATCGCCACGATCTCTCGCTTTCGCTCGATCTCTCCCACGCCGCTGTAAAACACGGCACCCCCGATCTCATCGGCGTATGATTGCATCTCTGTGATCTTGTGACAATAAACGACGATGCGATCCTCGGCGGGGTACTGGGCCAACTTGCCGTTGACGATGTGCCGCAACGTCTCCACCTCGCCGTCGTACGTGATCACGCTGTATCGAATGTTTGGTCGCACGGTGGACTCTCGGATCATGCGGACCTCGCTGGGCTGCATGTCCATGGTCGACATGAATGCTGGCTCTCGCCGTGGCGGCAACGTTGCTGTCAAACACACCACCTGCGTCTGCCGGCTGATCAATTCGCGTAATTGCAACACCTTCGGGCGGAACTTCTTGGTCGATTGCAACACGGAATGGCACTCGTCTATGATGACTCGCTCCAACTGCTGGTTCAACATCTTCGCGTTGATGTAATCCGCGAACGACTGTGACACGGCCGACTCGGCAATAACGAACACGATCTGTGCATCGTACGGCGGCGCTCGACCATCGCTCCAAATTGCGCACCGGATTCCGTCCTTGCGGCACCGGTCGGCCATGTCTTCCTGCAACATGATCTTCGGCATGACGACTATCGTGACTCCATCTCGCGACGCTGCTGCCGGCAACATGAACAACAAACTCTTGCCACCGCCGGTTCGCATGACGACCACGATCCGGGGTTGGCCACTGACGATGGCATCTAATGCCTCTCGTTGTTTGCCGCGGAACTGGGCTTGGGCTCCATACATCCTCTTTAACTGACCTTCAACGTCAACCTGCCGCATCTGCTGCCATCGTTCGAATTTCCGGCTGTCCTGCTCCTGTTTGATCCTTCGCTTGATGTCGGGACTGACATTCTGCACCTCGTACGACGACGGGAACTGCATGAATCGGTGCCAATCCACGCTCACCTCGCGAAACGCATCCTGCTCTCGTCTCATGGCGAACGGGTTCTGCTGCAACTGACGCCCGTAAATGCTCTCCTCCATCTGCGGGCTGTGGCCGGACTGCCTGGCGCGTATCGTCTCGCGCGTCTGCTCCTCGCTCATCTCCATGCCCTGTTTGAACGGGTTCTCGTTATCGTATATGCGCTTCAATGTGCCCACGACGTCCTGGTTGATGGCGAACTCGCGGTGGATCTCCGGATACGCTTGTCGCCAATCCGACGTTCCAATGGGAACGCCAATCCTCTTCTCGCTCTCTCTGCGCATCACTCGGCGTATTCGGTTCGTTTCCCAATACCCATCGCAATTGCGTGCGACCGTCGGTGTGGATTGCTGCTCGATGAAACGTGCTTCCGCGCTCTGATCTTCGGGCATCTCGGGCATATCTCTCTCCCCTTCGCCTTCGTCTTCCTCTGCCCACTCTTCTTCCTCGTCTCCCCACTCCTCTTCTGGTGCTGGCTCCCAAAACCATGGACTGGACGTCATCTGGCCGCGACTGCTCTGCAAAATTCGGACGAACGGCTCGATCAACCACAAATAATACACCACCAATTCGCCCACTTCCTGTGGCACGAACCGGTGTACGCACTTCTGGCTTTGGCTTGCGCTGAATCCTTTGTGGTACGACGTGATGAACGCCACCATGCCCTGGTCGATCATGATGCCTCGGTGGCAACGTGCATTCTCACCGTTGACTTGTTGCACGCTGACCAATTCCGTGGCTCTGGCCGGTGCCCCTGCCGACATGTGCACCAACACCAACATCTCCTCCTTCCATCTCCTCACTTGCCGCAAATACGACTCTACTGCGTCGGGGTTGAATTTTCGGCTCTCGATATCCTCCATGAATCGTGCTCGGATGTGGGCCTCGGTGAACAACCGCTGCCCTAACCATCGTTTCCCTTCTACGGGCCACGGGTTCCGGGCGTCGTGAACGAAACTGAAACCCTCGTCCATGATGGCGTGGTTGTCAACGATGCTGGCCATGTCGAATCTCGGCATGTCTTCTGCTCGCCAATCGCCGACCCCGGGAACCATGAACATCAACTGCTCTACCAACCGCTTGCGGGTGGTGGCTAACAACCCGTGCACTACCGTCCGGATCTGGCCCATACTGAACTGCACTTTGCGCACCACAATGACGTCGTGGTCGGGCCCGGACCACCCTACCTGTCCATCCGCGTTTGTCGTGTATCGTATCTTCAATCCGTACATCTTCTGGGTGTGTATGGTCTGGATGGGACTGGGCTGACCGCCATATTCCGTCATGGTCATGAACTTTGCCACGTCCTGCTGCACCAAATGATGGATCACGGGTGCATCTTGCTCGGCCTTGTCATGGTCCACGCCATTGCTCACTTGCTGCTCGATGTAATCCATTCGCTCACGCCATGCCCGGCGGACGATGATGGCTCGCATGCTGGTGATCATCGCGGCCAATGTGGGCGTGTAAAATATGGCCGGCACCCATCCGTTTTTCTCCCCACATGTGCCCAAAACGGCCAACCCGCTCAACATCGCGTTCTCGTATTCGTTATCCTTCAAATCGTGATCGAACATTGCGACCCAAAACTCCGAACTCGCTCGGATGACGTCCTCTCGCCCGTGACTGCTCGAAATCCGTCCAGACGCCGCGTGCTGCAATCGTGCCAATGTCTGCTGCTGCACATCCGTTAATCGATACTTTGGCCGCTCCGGCATTTTTGCCGTTCTCCAAATATACCTCAATATCTGCGTGAATATGTTGGCGTATTTGCGGATCGTCTGAATCTTTTGTTTGCCGTAAAATGGCTTGTCATTGTTCGGCGCACCGTTCTCCCTCCGATTGACGCAATGCAATGCATGGCGCCCGACAATCTCCACACGGCTGGTCTGGAACGAACGGCGGATCAACAACACGGTGCCCTCGCATGCACGCGATAATGCCTTCTCTTGGGCTGGGGCAAATCGTTCATCATCCTCCCCCAATCGTTCCTGCAACTTTTTGGTGTTGGGTTCGGCTTTGACGAATTCCGTGATCCATTGTCGACAATCGCTCGTCAAATGACGCTCCCATCCGGTGTGCTCCAACCATGGATTCGGCTCGTATCTGTTGCGTTCGGTGCGGACTCGTTCTTGCTGCTGATCCATGTCTGTAAACAACTCATCCATCCATTCATTGGCCTCGGTAACGATGTTGACGGCGACTACTGGGTCTGAACGTGACACTACTTGGACCGGGAATATCTTTCGCCATTTCCCCGATTTGAACAACTCCTGGCATGTTTGATCTTCGACCCATAACCTGCTCCGATCCGTGTCTTCCGTGGGCCGACCCCTTCCGCGTGGATTTTCGTAATTGTGTTCTATGCAATGCTTCTGCATGCCACTACGCTCTCGACATGTGTAATTGCATTCTTGGCCTGCGGGACCTTGGAAAACACATCGTAATCCATTCGTATATACCGGTATACCTGGGATTGCCGGACTGTTGGCGCTGGGATATTTCACTTCTTCGGGACTCCGCGCGATTTGCGATAAATTGTTGATAAATGCAACGCATTGCGCGCATTGTTCTTTCGTCACGGTTTTGTGTTTCCTCTGAATATGGCCCTTTACACTCGCTGGACTGACTGCAAATTGACATCTTTTGCATACAATGATCTGGCAATCTCGTCGATGTGTGAATATTTTCTCGAATGTATCCATTGTGTGTTGCTGCATAATAAAACATGTCTGATGTGCCGGAATGTCTCTCGCGTAACGTAAACAAACGGTCGCAACTTTGGCGCGCTCCTACTGGCTGTATGATGTGGTCTATGCGCGAACTTCACTTTTGTTTGCGCGTATCTTTGGCAGCGACGACAACACGCACAACTGCAATTTTCCGTGCTATAATCATATTCGGGGTTGTCGCAATGATATCCCCTATCTTTTGCTGTCTATTCTGAACTAAATGCTCTTCTAAATAAAAATGTGATTGATAAAATGTGATTGATGTTTTTCGGGTATAACCCGTATCCTATTCGAGTTAGTAAATATATGTGATTGATACAATCACGTTTAACAATTGTGGGTAGCAGAACTTTAGGAGCGTGTGTATACTGATAATGCTAAACAAATGGTAGAAACCTTTTCGTACAGTATGATACAAATGCTAAACGTTGCCAATTTGTGATAGAATGTTTTCATATATCTGAATGGGGAAGCGGGCAAATCACGTGATCATGCGTTTAGAACTATGACTCGAGGCGTAGTATCGGTGTACACAGACAGTGATCCCTTCAAAGCGATACAACCTTAGGCACAACAGAATTAGCTGTTGAAGCTGGGAATTGTGTTTCCAGAAGATAGCGCTAGTTGAACCTTCAGCGTATCAAAGACCATCAAGATGGTAGATCTGGAATCTGCCTACCGAAAGAGGCTGAGCCAGATTCATCAAGGATTAGACGGCTCTGAAGCGCCACTTTAACACTACTTGGTCATGCGACTGACCAAATGCGGACTGCCAGCGATACGTGACGCCACAAGCATGCAGATAAAGGCCCTTTTGGACCTTCCCGCTGTGATGGTGTGACCGAAATGCAGGTAGAAGGTCTCGATGCGCCCGAAGACGCGGCAGGGCAGCACAGCCAGCAAGGCTGGCGTGACATACGACCAGAGACCGCGGTAGTAGCATACTCCAAAAATTCGAAGTTCCGATCCTTGAATGTATGAGAAATCCTGCTACGCTACGAGCGGTACCTGGACTCTGCATCGCACCCCAAAGCTCAAGGCTCTATGACAGACATCTGTTGTTCGCCTTTTCCCTCGTCATTTTTACCATTGTAATCCGCTTTTTGAAGTTCTCGGCTCTTCGCACGATGCACTCCGCGCCACTGCTTGGTTAAGCATAGAGATCTAGGCACCGAGACCCACAAGCGACACTTCCCCGCGTTTCTAGGGAGAGCCGCGCCGAAGCTAATGATAGCGTGACCAGACTTACGCCGCAGCCATGCTACATACCAGGTTTGTGACCGCTCTTCCAGATTCCTTTCTAGCATAGGTCTCAATACGATAATCTCGCTACTGTACATAGTTCAACAAGTTCAATCGCCTGGTAGTCAGTACAACGTTGTCAAGATACAGATAGCCGCTAGATCATCCAATATTGACGCAATGAGCGTGACGCTATCGAAAATGGCTGAGAAGTCATTTGGTTGTAACCCTGCAAGCCGGGTCACACCACGTCCCTACGCGCTCATCCGTCCGGATTATGCGCTGCGGAATTGTCCAGTGCAAGCGTTCGGCTACGCAATGACCCGGATGAGCGCTATGTCTGCCTCGAACCCTGCCCAATCATCTTACTGTTGACTTCATCTGCCAGGTGCCAGGATGCTATCGCGACTCTACGCGGTGCTTTGTCTAGGAGCCGCACCCTTGGAGCCTATGACATTAGCACGATGCCGTTTTCATTGCTTTGTGGCTCCTAAATTAGCGGTTTTGCCACTCTGGGACAAGCTGGGCGTGCCAGCACAGCCCATCACAGCCAGATTGCAGAACGATTGAGCTCAGTATGAAGTTAGCATCTGCAAAGCTAACAAGGCCAGAATGTACTCAAAGGGGCATTGACCTATGCTTCTGCAGGCCAGCCGCATAGCGAGGCAGAATGTTCTAGCGCGCGCGTCCCCAGGCCCCAGCGCATCGCTAATGTCTCAGCCCGCGAGATCTAAGCCCCAAGTCGTTCTTGGATACATGGTGGGTCCACATCCGTTCGCATTTATAAGAGTGCTTGGAGCATCTCACTAGATGTCTCTACCTAAGATAACGTCTGACACACTAAGCAAAGATGTCTTTTTTTCAGAGCAATTGCACGCTTCCTCCAGAAGGACCAGTATTCATGGGGACATTACCAGTGAGAAGTACCCTCGATATCGTGTGGGCCTGTCTGACTGTAATTTTCCTATGTACATGGTCAGTCTTGCACCTCAATATACCAGTGGACGCCCGGCCAGTATCGTCTTTGCAGCGTCAAAATCGGAGATGGTCGCGTTATCAGCGTAAAGCCAAATGGATGGCTATGAATATCCTAGCTCCTGAATGGGCTTTTGGTGCTGCATTCAACGACTGGAAGATCGCAAAAGATCTTGACGAAGAGTTCATGGGATTTGCAAGTTCTGACGGGATTCCATGGACAAAGAAACATACGCACTTCGCGAACATGGGTGGTTTTCGACTTTCTTTCCAAGAGACCGAATCTTCAACGACAGAGAGCTATGCGCTCGACACAACTTGTGTTGCGCGGAAATTTTGTGATTGTAAGTGAGCTGAAGATTCCTGCCCCGTCTCGGGAGTCATACTCACTGTCATTCAGGTTCGAAGACAAGCGCAGCGCCGAGCGTCACTACGGAAGCCTTAAGGCAGTCTTGCGACCGAGATATCGAGCAATTGCAACAAATTCTACCACATTTACCTACCACGTCCGCACTGGAAGGAAGTAGAAATGGACTCGTGGAAAGCTTCATCTGCAACGATCTATGCGGACCAACACATGCTTCAATTGATCCACCTGCAACGACATCTACGGGTTATCTGGATGGCAGAGCATCTCAAAACATGGAACGGCCGCGCGAAGAACACTCCATTAGATCCGCATCTCCAGTAATGAGGGAAACATCACAGGTCGTCCACGGAACTGTCCCGGCGCAGAACAAGTCCGAGTCTGACACAGATCAGGAGGAAGCTCTGATAGTGCCTTCCAAAATGAATGTACTGATGATACGCACATCTGGTGGGACGAATTGTACACTCCGCTTGCACAACAGGACAAGGGAACTAGCACGCTCCATTGGAGAGATTGACTGGGTAATGGACTCCACGAATACTACTGTAGCACAGCAGGCTTTCACAATTACTGAGGTCGATGACCCTTCGTGGGAAAGCAAGGAGTTGAGAGGGTTTTACTGCAGCCAACTATGGCTCCTAAGGAATATGAACGCACTCTGTGGGAACATATGGATCATTGATGCACGTCAACTACTCATGGCCCGGAAATTAGGGATCATACAGCGACTTCCAACCCTTCTTTTGGACGAACTTGACGATCGTAATAAGGGAGACCTACTTGTCAAGGTCATAGCAATGTGGCAGATTCTTTGGCTTTTTATACAAGTCATGACACGACTCGCAAAAGGAACACCGATCACTCAGCTAGAGGTCATGGCAACGGCATTTTCAGCATGCTCATTGCTGACCTATTACTTTCTTCTGGATCGACCCCAAGATGTACAAACCTCTTGTACAGTCGCTGCTGTTCGTCATCCGATTCCTCTTGAGATGCTTCGGATGGCGAATGCTGGACCACGTACTTGGGGTGGGCCGCAAAAGTATCCTTGGATTCCTAATAACGCCATACATTGGGACGGAGGGGCTTCTTTGAACACTGCAATTTTCACACGCGGTGCGATATGCTGCATGGTCATCTTCGGCGGTATTCATTGCCTAGCTTGGAATTCAGAGTTTCCAACTTACTATGAGGCTATCGTATGGCGCTTTGCTACTATCCTGACTATCGCGATCGTACCGACTGCTGCTCTTCTAAGCGCTGCGTCAGAATACATCCACGAGAAGAGATCGAAAGGAGACATCATTCAAGCCAGACACGACTCCGACAACCTAATGATGTTTCTGAATCACTATATTTTCGGTCCGGTTTTTGCAGTAGCAAGGATATTAATTGTGGTGGAAGCTTTCAGAACATTAGCATTTCAGCCTCCAACAGTCTTTGTAACTACTTGGGCTACGAACGCACCTCATGTCGGATAGTTAGGCGGAATACTTATGCGCCGAATGGATCGACCCACAATTTGGATCGACCCTATGTCTTTCTGGCTTGACCAATCACAAGGGGGCATGTACGCTGAAAGCTAAGCGCGCGTCGCTCTTCGTGTCTTAGTCGCGCCGTTCGTGCCTATGGATTAGCTCCCGTGCCGTTAGTAACGCTATATTGCTGATATGGCGACCAAAAATGATACTATACTAGATCTCTTCTACTTACTACTAGACTAGCGGATCTTAGTATACCGAGTGGAGCAAGAACTTCTTTTCGACTTTGTCACAGACAAAGTCATCGTTTATATCATTCGGAAGCGCAGACTGAGCCGAACACGTGCACACCAATAACGTCTCCAGCACCTTGCTGGCGGGCATGTCATCCTCTAGTGAAGGTGACGGAGGTACACCCTCGAGTGTACTTCCAGGAATTGAAAGCCCGGGGAAGGCCTCCGAACCAATCGGAAGCCTCCGCAGCCTTGCGAATTACCAGCTGGCCACACCGGACCGAGAGACGACATGAACATCGAAATTTCTGAAATCGACTGTGTGATGGTGGAGGATGTAGAGGGCGTTGGGGGAAACCGGGGCGCGAAGTCTGGGGGAGCCGCCGACCTTGCTGACGCCGGTGCGGGGTTGCCAAGGCCGGAGGCAAGGCTGGGGGTGGTGGCGGAAGAGGGATATCAGATAGTAACGAGGGCCAAGGGCAGGCCGAAGCAAGCAGCCAAGAGTACCACGACGAGGCTTAAGACCGGTAACAGTCAACCAGGCCAGGAGGCCGAGGTGTCGAAGAAACGCAGGGCAGAGGATGCTCTGGCAAGATCCAGTGATGGAAGCTCCACCGCGAACCAGATCGAAGAGGTCAAATCTCTGGTCCTTCGTTTACTGGATCGCGAGGAGAGCAAAGCTCGTGAGGATGAGGAGAAAATGGAAGAGATCTCTGACCTGAGGCAGGAAGTCAGAGATCTCAAGAAAGAAGTAAGGGAGCTCAAGAAGATGATACAGGCTAGCAAGAACAAGACACAAGCTCCCACTTATGCAGAAGTCACCAGGACAAGCATGCCGGCAGCAATCGCAACGGGCGACACAGCGAGTGGAATGAAACATCAACAGAAGTTGCGTGTCGAGGACGATAAATGTGCCATAACTGTCAACACCTCGAGGGTCAAAGATGAAAAAACGGACTTTGTAGCGGTCAAATCCAAGTTCCAACAGGCGATTAATGATAGAGCAGCTATGGGAAAAGCGAAGATCACTTGTCTCCGTCAGCTGCCAGGTGAAAGGATTAACGTGGTCTTCGCTTCTGCGGCAGATGCCACACGAGCCCGGAATCGCGTCGAGTGGCTCGGAGCAGCGATGCCGAATGCGAAAGTGTTGAGCGAGCCATGGTATCCGGTTAAATGTGACATGGTCGCCAAGAGGGCCGTGTTGGACGATAAAGCACCAGACGGACGTACTCTTCGCCAGGAGGTCTGCGCCGAGTTCGCCAGGGATAATGCCATGGTAGGATCGGACTTCACGGCGATGAAAGCCAGCTGGCTTAGCAGGCTGGACTTGCGAAAAGCGAACGGATCTATGGTGATATGGCTCAAGAGTAAAGCGGCTGCCGACTGGCTCTTGCAAACAGGCCAGGCTCTGTTTGGTGGCGGGGCGTATGGAGCCTTCTGTTCGAAATATCTCCAGGACACTTCGTCCAAGGTCTGCTACAATTGCAACGCGTATGGACATACGCAAGCTAATTGTAGACGCGTCACTCGATGCGGAAATTGCTCCGGTGGCTACCAAACACGAGATTGCACGGGTACTGCCGCATTGAAATGCCCAGCATGCCTAGGAGCACACACGATCAAGGATTGGTGCTGTAAGCATCACTCAGCGCACAAGAAGTATCTTGCCCAGTTACTGAAAGAGCCAGTCAATTCCCAGCCGACGCACTCTAATCAGAGCGCAACCCCAGGCGACAGAGATGCTGAGATGGACAGTCCCCACCCACTCGAATGATTGACGGACTCAGCATACTGCACTACAACGTCGGCAGGCGAAAACATGTTCAGTGGAGCATATTCAACGATACGAACTTGCAGGCTTTTATGGCATTGGCTATATTGGAGCCATACATCTACGAAGACCCGAATGAAGGACAACCAAGAACGTACCAGCATAGCCGATGGTATGCGATGACGCCATCACGGCGCAGAGCAGGAGTTTGCACGAGGCATGTATTCTGAGCAATGTTATACTTCAACATCTCTATGCACGCCAGACAGATTCAGGTCGACATGTTACACGTGATTGAAGCTGGGGTTCTGGCGTCAACCCAGATTCTGTTCTCGGCTTCATTCTTTTGGTTGTCAGTTACGGATGGAAAGTTGGCGGCCTTTCTGATCGCCTATGCCGCACGTATCATCGATGCGTACGATACCCCATTTCGCGGGTTTACGAGATCTTACTCGCATATACGGCAAGACGCTGCCTCGTGCTGTCACGTACCAGGGTTTCTCGCTTGACCTGGCTTGTGGTATATCGCATGGTTCTAGCGGCTTGGGTTCCGACACTCGCAATCATGGAAACCCTCAACTCGTTCTCTTCCGCAATCTGGATATCCTGTCTGGGCCTAGCATTTGGAACACTCCAGATAGTGGTACCTCGCCTGCAAACCCGGCAATACCTTGAGGACCGTGAGGATGAATGGGGTTTCGGGCAACTTGTACCACTCATATTACTCGTCTTACCTCTTTCGCCTCTATGGGAGCACCTCGTTGTTGAACAGAAGGCAGAAGATATTGAAGTGCAACCAGATCAAGTTGCTGGCGTACGAGCTCAAGCACCAGCGACGCAAACAGAGGAGCCTAGACTACCCCATGCCGTCCTGCGTGATCAGTCAGCACTTCTTTTGCATCATTTTGCAGCACAACATCCGATCAACATGGCTCAGCCCTCGCAATCTCGCGCTACAGTGGTTGAGCAGATCCTGGTGGGCTGCTGGATATTTCACATAAATGTTTACCTGTTGCAACCTACTATCATCGTCGGCTCGGTTATCATTTTCTATAACGATAGCCTTACGATAGGATATAATGCAACGGGCAATTGGTTTCCCGTCTGCTTCGTTTTCGTTGCGTATCTTGCAACTGCTTGGATCGTGACCTTCATTTTGGCTCCTTGGAGCCGGACGGGAAAGCGGGACTCCGAATCGAACCGGTCTGTGTCGGCATATGTGTAGTGATTGGCGAAACTTACGAACACTGGATGGTTCTGCTCAGTGGATTAGAATACAACTCGCCGACCCAGAAAAAAGTTCCAAGATTTGGTTTCTTATATGGACTGAGCATCTCCAAAATCACATTCACTACTAGCTGTATGTCCTCTCAAGGCTCTAAACTCTCAACGAACTCACCATGGGAGCACATGGCTCCGTTGAGAACACGCGATCGTGGTCTTGTCAGACGCTGTTAACAGGCCATCGGCCCCTACGAAACCCTGGCCACACTAAAATTTGTCGGGACCCCAATTCCCGTAGGGTTCTCGAAAGAAGCGGATTTGGCTGATCATGGGAACTGTCCACACATCTGAACGAGAAGGCTTTGCTGCGAAAAAGTAATTGTTTGCCGCTCAGGTGCTATTGACTCTTTGAGCTCCGCTGACCTGTGGTTTACATCACATCACCTGTTATCTGGGTACGATACACGCCATTCAACGACAAGAAAGTGCTCAGGTAGCATTGATCACGATATTTCACTCAAGGTTACGTGGCCGCCTGACATTGCTCCTCCATCAAACTACTTCAGTACCACTGCCATGACCATCCCCAATTGCTTCACTGTGTGTGTTTTCCGCATGGAAACGTTATTCCAGCCTGGAACACGTCTGCGACTCCAAAGTCGCTTTCGCACCCTTCCCTCGCTCTACCACATAGAGCCCTTTCCGTGGCACCTAGGTAGTGGGTACTTGTGACCCAGACATACAGTTATGACACCTTTGACCCACTTCAGAGTTCCTCTGCCGATGTGGAAGGTCGAGTCCTCATGCGTGTCTGACTGCCAGTACTCCGCATGTCCAAATCCAGGTCGGCCGCGCCATACCCAGCCATACTCCCTGTGCGTCAGTGGTCGGCTGACCACAGCGCCAACATATCCCTTCGGCACCTTGAAAGTGAGGGTGCCAGAGACGCTTGAAGTAGTGGTTTTTCCTTTGTTGACGTTGCCGTTAAGCGAGAGAAAATCGGGTATCAGGTTCAATGTCGCCCCACCGCCTCCAGTGATTGAATCCGCTATCATTTTTCCATCGGTAATTGCGATACTGACTTCTCCAGCGTGCGCGTCGACAACTGGGGACATTGCTACGTCCCAGTCGAGGAAGGTAAGCTTTTTGCCAGGAACCACCAGCTCGACATTGCCCCAACCACCACGCTTGGCGAGGGTACCGTTCGAACTGTTCAGGCCATCAGAGTTGTCAGAATTGCCAGAGTTGCCAGAGTTGCCAGAGTTGCCAGAGTTGCCAGAGTTGCCAGAGTTGCCAGAGTTGCCAGAGTTGCCAGAGTTGCCAGAGTTGCCAGAGTTGCCAGAGTTGCCAGAGTTGCCAGAGTTGGCAGAGTTGGCAGAGTTGCCAGAGTTGCCAGGGTTGCCAGAGTTGGCAGAGTTGTCAGAGTTGTCGGAGTTGTCGGAGTTGTCGGAGTTGTCGATGTCCATAAGATCAGTAGAGTTCAAGAAAGGATTTTCGGGAATGACCCCGTCAAAGAGAGGATCGATCGCCAGACTCGCAGCAAATTGATCCACCTCATGCTGCTTCATCAACAGCATTCCGCCATCGTTAAGAAGAACAATTGCGTCGTCCTCCTGGAGATCAATGTCGGTAGCACCTTGAATGCTGGTCGGAGCCGCCGAAACAGCTAGGATGGGGAGGAGGGGAAGGAGAAGAGCTAGACGCATGTTGTGTGCAAGTGTATCTTGAAAGACCAAAGAGTTGAACGTTGTTGTCGGATTCAAGATGGTTTCTAGTGAGCAGTCGTTGCACACTCTTATACTGCATCCACCCATCAAGGTGCTTGCGTTGCGGTAGAAAGGAAGACACAATGGGCAATGACATCAACCAAATGAGTTATTTTCCATCCATGAATACGAGAGCTTATGTAGAGCTGAGAGATAAACGAGATACACATCGGTAACACGTGCTTTCAAGACACATCTCATGTGGAACACATTGCAAAGCCCTACTCGTATCTAATACGATCTTCAGACTTTGAACCCAAAGTTTCTCGCTTCGAGATTTACATACGTGAAAGCTACCACAGGTACGAGCATATCCTGTTGCCGATTCTGACCTCCGCTCCAAGATATCGCTAAGGTAGTCGATTAACACACCCAATCCTGGAAATTCACTACGCTTCTCGTGATCAGCGTTCACCTTGATGGATGCGCGATTATTGTGCAAGGCGCAAATATAAAACAGAGGCGAACAGTCTTCTCAGGAATCGGGCTCTTCATACACTTCACCAACAGGCAGCGCATTCTGGGTAAGCGACTCACAGCGAAATACCTCTGGCCAAACAGCAATGCAAGTCTCTTGGCTCGCCCTCGTTGGGCTCCTGCCGATCTTGTAAGTTCACTGCTTGTCGATACACGCTCAACCTCCCGCTGACCGTTACCCTTGTAGCGCGCTTGGAGACCTTCATCGCACTGCTCTCTGTTTTAGACAACAAGGCCATGTCGTAAGCCCATCCCGAGCCCTGTGACAATGCCATGGTCTTCTAGGAGACAACACTAATCTCGGAAATGTTTTCTAGAGGACCTATCTGCTTAAAGAAACCAATCAAGCTTGTTATGACTACCGACACCGAAACACCGGATCGAAACAATGGGATCGATGCCCGGATTGCCACGTCGTAAGTTTTCTTCAGTGATGATCTCTCATGAATAGAAGCATACCTCTAACCGTTGGCTTCTTAGAAAACGGATAGCCATGTCGTCAACTACTGCAAAAGTGATGGCTGGCACATCGGTGGCGATGAGATGCACTATTACTGCAGGAAACATGGTGCTGATGACGCTATGGCCTGGAATTGATGGATAGATCGCGTCTTATCACACAGTGAGTGTGTCCCGTTCAGCGCTTCTGGAGGGTATGAGAAGTGAAATTTGGAAGCAGAGGGTTGGTGTTGTTGCAAACCAAGCAGTCAGTATGAACAATGAGTTGAACATAAGAACCGACATTGATCTTGTCTATCTATCTATGTACTGAGAAGTTTAGTGATAAGTAAGTCTTGTGAAGCATCCACGACATGTTCGCTGGCCGTGAATGTCATAGATTGCGCACATGGCGCGAATAAGCGTCGTGCTGCTTGAGGCAGTCCTTTTTGCGTGATGTTTGACAGTAGCAACCGCTGCCGTAGCGTCGCCTTTGTTTCCAACCCGTGATACTATTCACATAAGCTGTTGGCTAGACTCATCGACGTCAACAGGCGGAATAACCAAGGAATCCGGAGACTATCTCGTACCATATCAACATATACGAAGAAACGATTGCTGAAGCGTAAGTCTGACCGTGGGCTGTTCGGATCGCGTCTCAAAGATATCTATCTAGTTCGGCAGAAATGGAACGATGCATAGTACCTATGGATAGAACCATTGCTCTCCACATAAGCCGCAGTGCAGGCACAGATGAGACAGGCAAAATGGGAGTCTGGTCAGTCCCAGGTCCGGCCCTTGCGGAGGGAAGAAAGCTAGGGCATCACCGGAAATGTCCCAATACATAGGCCCGAGCTTTTTGCAACATGCGTGCATTCCGGTAAGACTGCGGCGTTGGGTGGCCCCTTGATACCCTACCAATTCGTTGATTTGGGGTTTGAGATGTCTCATAGAAAAACTCAGATTCAGTTTCTATGACAGAAGTGTCTGCCTTTGGATTCGACTACTAGCTCCGTGTTCGTATTTGAGGTTACATGACAAGCTCCACAAATATGCCCAGTGGAAACCCAGAGCATAGATGACAATCTGGACCAGGAGCAGAGTTTAGGGCATAGGATTGTGTGAAAGCATAGGCTGGGTGTAGGCTGTAGGTGAGTACTTTCGCACCAGCCGGATAGCAATATTCGAAAGCAGGCCATGTTGAAAGTGCTCCAGTCTCGTTGCTTATGTCATGGCCAATCCAGTGACTGTCCGTCGCATCAAATGCATTGAGGATCGAACAAGACGTCGCGAGCATATCTGCACATATGCACCTATGTCTGCACACGGGGCCATTGCTGCTCCTTAGTGAAATGCGGGGAGTGGCGGAAGGGTTGTCGAACGACTAAGCCTCCCTCCATACGCAAGACATACATCGATTTGCAAGCCGCCGGTAGCCGACAGGCACAGGATGCGCTAGCCAAAGCTAATGGGCAAAATCCAAAATGCTACTGAGAATTCAAAGTGCCATTATTGAGGAGCCCTGCGGAGCAGCACAATGACGGGTTCCAGACCTGTCCCTGCACATGACGTTGGCCAGGTCCCGTTATTTTGGAGATATACCGATACCGCTAGCAACGACTGTTGTCGTCGGGCGCCTAGACAGGAAGAGATCTGTTCCAGACAAGCGGACTGCGTGCTATCTAGCCAGAAGAAAGACCCTAGCGAGTGGGACTGAATAAGAACAGTCAGCCAGTCTTCGATGTGGACACGGCACAGTCTGGTAGAAACTGAAGGGCATCCGAAGGGTCACACATAGTCCAAACACCTCGATGCATCTCCGGTGCTCCATCGTCCAGCCAAGATCCGTAAGCCTAAACTTGACATGGCTGGGAAAGCAAGAACGCCGATAACATGTACGACACGCATTACGCTAAACGTCACGGGTTGGGTGGAATGGATAAACACATTTCGCCACTAATGTGAATTGTGATTTTGGTTATAGTATCTGTTTCTGCGCTGTCACGTCAATCATCTCGTCATGATTGGCGCACCATTATCATCGAAATAGACTGGCGTGCCGACGCGGAAGGAGTGTTGGAGAGCGCAAGCGATCTTGCCAGCTTCAAAAGCATCATTGGGTGAGCAAGAGAGAGGCTTGTCGTCCAATACGGCTCCAGCAAACTCGGCAATGTCTTCAACAAAGGTCTTGTCGTAGAGTGCAAACGCATCAGGGGTCGAAGCAGTACGCACACCGTAAGAGTCTCGGATCTCAACACGGTTGAGTGTAGAGTTGCCGTTGATCACAGAATGACCTCTTGTGCCGCACACTCGAGTGGCAGCTTCAAAGCCGTTGGTGATCGTGCGACTGAGGCGAGTGTGCAGGACCTTGCCGTTTGCAAATTCCACTAAACCCCAAGCTACCAAAGCGTTAGCGAATGTTGCCTGCGAAGATTAATGTCTCTTCGCTAGAGTTTACCGTTGTCCGCATCGCCAAATTTGGCCAAGTCACCATAGACTGCTTGCTGGCCCATCGCGACCACGCGGTTGACTTGCTTTTTGGGGTTATCAATGCCCTTTTCGACGTCAAGGAAATATCTTCCAACGTCGATCTTGATGAAGTTAGTGGAGGCTGTGATCATTGCTAACGGGCATACTAACAATGTGAATACCGGCGTCCACGAAGATGCCGCCTGATTGCTCAGAGAAGGTGACGTAGAAGGCTGCAAAAGTGTTAGATGAGGTTCTGAAGTCACAACTTTGGTTAGTAATGCTCACAATTCGGATCCTGCGGATCGAGGCACGATGCTTCAACTGCATGGATCTCTCCCAGTTGGCCATCTTTTACCATATGTTTGGTGACACGATACGACTCATCATCTGCAACGCGTTAGCATCGCCATCTGTTATGGTGTCTCTATATCCTACTCACATCGTCTGGAAAACGGAAGGAGAAACTTCAAGTGTGGCTTTGCAGCAGATTTGGCGATCACCTCTTTAGTGGTGAGAATATCGATTGAGATGGGCTTCTCACACATGACATGCTTGCATTATTGTCAGCTGATTGGGGTCATTCTGCGATTCAGCGTCGAATGGGTGGGAAAGGACGCACCAGCTCCAGGTCGAGGGCCAGGCAGATCAGAGGCGCGTGAGTCGCGGTTGCTGTCGAGATCAGAACAGATTGCGCACCGGCGTTCTTCATGCAATCTTCAGGGTCGGCAAAGAATTTGACAGAGGAGGGCAAGTTGTCTGCCGCCCACTTGTCGGCGCCTGGCTTAGTGTCGCAGACTGCGACCAACTCGATGCGCGGTTGTTCAAAGGCGAGGATCCTAGCGCGCAGAGCACCCAGCCGACCGAGGCCGATCAAGGCGAGTTTGAGACGGGGCTGAGGGCCCATCATGAATGACAAGTTATTAGAAAGAGACGCGGTACAGGTAGAAAGGAGGTCTTAGGAGGGAGGAATCTTGAGATCTTGCCAGGCGACCTAGAGTTGCGCGGCGTCGGTGGAGGTGTATATATCGACATGATGATGGCCACTACAATGTCCTCCCGTTGTAGGGCGGTATGACTGCGTGGATAACCTGTTCGAGGCGGGCTTGCTGGCGAACTCCGGCAATCTTCTCCGTCCCGCCCCATCTTCTCCATTGTCTTGGGCCCACGGGGAAAGTTGCCCCTCGCCAGAGGAGCAAGTTCCTCCACGGGGCTCAGCGTGAGGTGGATCCTGCAACTCAATATCCTGCTCGCTATCTGACCTGCCCGGTCACGGCTGGGATTCATTTTGTATTGGGCAGAACCACTACTGGCAGCCCACTTACTCCATCCTAGCGGTCAAAGCTGGATCGGACACGGGTGGGCCGCCAGTAATGAATGCTTCGGCATAGGTCTCTGCTGCTGAGCGGTTCGGACTGGTATCATGTTGTCGCCATAGCCTAGACCCTCGAAACACATATATGCCTGCGACCTGCTTCTCATGACTGCTTGTAAACAATCTTGACCTCGTGCTGTTCAAAATTACCATCGTTCGAACAACACATTGTACCCTGTTACCAACATGTCATTCCCGACACACTTCAAGCTCAACACCGGAACGAGCATCCCCGCTGTTGGCCTTGGTGAGACGGCCCTTCAAACCTCAAATGCTGGTCATAGTTGATCGTACAACAGGAACATGGAAAGCCGAGCCTGGAGAGGTTCGCAGCGCTGTGGCATTTGCTCTGAAGGACGGTTACCGCCACATTGATGCAGCGCTGTACGCAACATCTGCCAGCACTTACGACACACCCGCTGACTGTCAACAGCATCTATGGAAACGAACATGAAGTCGGACAAGGAATCATAGACAGTGGCGTACCGCGTAAAGATATCTTCATCACCGGGAAGCTTTGGAACACTCACCATTCAAATGCGAAGGAAGGTCTGCAAGAGACTCTCGATGCTCTGGGAACGGATTACCTTGATCTCTATGTGAGTTTACTGCGCCGCCGGCTCGCCCAGAGCGATTGCTGACTTGGGAGTGAAGCTCATCCACTGGCCCGTTCGACTAGTAGCCGTGAGTCTGCTTTCATGCCCGCTCTTTTGATGCGGCACATGCTAATGCTTACTCAGAATGAAACGAGTCGGCTTTTGCCTACCAACCCCGATGGCTCCCGCTCTGTAGACAGATCCTGGGACCAGGGCAGAACTTGGCGTCAAATGGAAGATTTGTACCAGTCGGGAAAAGTAAAAGCTATTGGCGTTGCCAACTGGTCAATTCCATACCTGGAAGAGCTCAGCAAGACATGGAAGGTGGTGCCCGCTGTGAACCAAGTAGAGCTGCACCCTTACTTGCCTCAACATGAGCTCAGACAGCACTGTGAGAAGCTTGGTATCTTGTTAGAGGCGTACTCACCCCTTGGATCAACGGGTACGTGGCTCGCCATTCTGGAGCTGAAGAATGCACGCTAATCCGTCTCTAGGCGCGCCGCTCATGTCGGATCCCGAGATCCAACAGATCGCCGATAAACACAACGTTTCGGCCGCTACTATCCTCATCAGCTACCACACCGGTAAAGGTGTGGTCGCACTGCCGAAGTCTGTCAGTGAGAAGAGAATTTCGAGCAACAAGGAGATTGTCGCACTCTCTTCTGATGAGCAGGGCTTGTTGGATGGCCTTGCGGCCAAGGGGAAAGCAAAGCGTATCAACACCCCTCTTTGGGGGTTCGATCTCGGATTTGCAGACTGGTACGGCCCTGTGGAGGGAAAGTAGCAAATCTAGAACGTAGATATACGATAATCCAAGGACGACTCGAAAATAATGATTGTCTGGGACCGTCGCAAAGTCTTCTATGCGCAAATTCAAGGACCCTTGTGAGAACGGTCCAGAAACAGGCCGAAAAGCCGAGCTCCCCTCCCTCTAATTCTGCTTAGGTGTATTTAAGCCTTCTTGCCAACAACTACGACAGCAATGACAACTACGACAGAGGTCCGAAAATGATCAGCCCAAGCGCTCGTCACGCGCTGTTCAGGTGATATCGCTCGAGACTAGCGACTTTGCTACAAGTATGCAAGCCGCTGCAGAGCCTGCACTTTTGAAACCTGCCCGGGTCTGTCTGCCCTGCAAGTCTCGCCACCGTAGGTGTGACTGGGAGGAAGGCGCATGCGCGCAGTGCAAGGCTGCTAATATCGAGTGTCTGCCGCAGCCGACGCTGAGATTTCGCTATCACGCAAAACAAAAGGCCCTGTCTCGTGCACCTCCGAGTTTCTGGCAGCCATGCCCACTCCCACAAGTCCCAGTGCGCTTTTACGATGAGACCTCAGAAGTACGTGCTCATTACCGAGAGGCTGATTCACCACGACACTCAGATGCCTCGTCACCAATTCATCATGTCCTAGACGACTGTCAGCCGGTGGCGAACGTCGCAAGAGATGTGCTGGAAAGCTGCTATGTTGGGAGCCATGTCCCGGATGTTCTGGAGCAATACCATCCATCATTAGACGACATGATGGATGATGCGGAAGGCTCTCTTGCTGGGAGCCGGAGGCAAGATGCACACACTCCTGCACATGACAGATGTACTGAGCTACCCCCCTTAAGCCCTATTGAAGCGCTATTACTTCGAAACTTTACCGATCACATGGCTTTATGGACCGATGTCGCAGACCCGTATCATACTTTCGCAACCACGGTTTCCCGGCTAGCGTTGACAGATCTCATCATCCGCTCTGCTCTTTGTGCCTTCTCGGCAAGGCACTTCTACCGCTGCCAGGGGGGTAACGAAGATGTTAGAGAGGCTCTGTATCATCAAAATCGGTGTCTCAGTCTCCTGATTCCATCGATGTCCGGCGGCCAGCGCGTCACTGCAACCATGTTGACAGCAGTTGCTCTATTGCGTCAGAATGAAGAAATGGACGGTCAGTGAGGCTCCTCCAGTCCGCGCCAGTAGTCCTCTGAAATAGCGCTTGGAGTCGACAGGTGTCGGACCGTAAGCATGTTGCAAAGCTGACAGAATGTAGAACAAGACAATCGCTTTCATCTTGAAGGCGCCTCTCGAATCTTGAACACCGTCCCAGATTTTGCAAGGCTGGGTGGCATTGGTGAAGCTGCTTCTTGGCTATGTCTAAGAGAAGATATCTACATATCGCTCACTATGCAAACCCCGATTCGAACTAATGTCGAATGCTTTTTGGATTCGGCTTCTATCTGTCGCAAAGACGACCAGTCTTGGGCAAGTCTCTCGATTGTCAATCTTGCGCTCTTACTGAAGAGAGCGTTTTGCGAACCGAGAGCCTTGGCTGATCTTGCAGCGTCGGAGGCTGAACTCGCTAGCTGGGAAGCTTCCAAACCTCTTTCTTACGAACCTATATTCTACAGGCCCCGCTCGCGAAGACAGAACCACTTGTTTCCGGAAGTCTGGATGCTAGCACCTTATCACGCCGTAGGCTTGCAGTACTACCACATTGCGCAAACGGTTTTGCACGCAGTCAAACCTCAAGAAGTGAACAAACCTTACGACACCATACCCGATGCTAGGGTAAGAGCGAAGCGTATCCGTCACCATCTCTACATGATCTTGGGCCTGGCAATGTCAAATGAGAAAGCTGAGAATACTTGGTTCACTGCAAGACATTGCCTGTCCGTTTGGGGTTCCTACATTCATCACACAGATGATCAGTTGATGGTGCTAGAGTTCCTGGAAAAGTGGAAAAAGCGCTCTGGTTGGAAAACATCGGCTTTAGTTGAGTCTCTCCATCGGCAGTGGAACGAGAACGCTGATGATGATGATGAGTGAGGAAACATTGAAAGTATTATGCATCGTTCACTCATCGGGCTATTTCGTAGCATACACACGCTACGAACCTGCCATCCAATGCGCATATCCCTACTATTTGCCAAGGCGCACTATGAAAGTACTCTACGACAGTCTCCTTGATCACGCTCTCCACAGAGGGTGGTGTTTACCCTGTAAGTGGGCATCCTCCAGATTTCTTTGGAAACTCTGGCGCTGAGGGCTGGGAGCTCAACCAGTATCGGACGAGCTTTCTGCCTCGGAATTCCGTGCCACGACACGACAAACTCTGTCACTCGGTACATTTCACAGATTGCATCGAAACGTATGATGAAAACACCTATTGCCGTACACATTACAAGGTATAGCAGAGGTACACACCCACATTTCGAAGTTTCGAGGCGTATACCTAGTGTTTGTACACAGAGAGGGTGAAAAGTACCGATATTTTGCGTCTTGGCTTTGCAGGCCAGACTTGAACTTCGCTAGTTGCGAGTGTGCTACACGCTGGCATAGGTTTCCCGTGCAGTATGAACGATCACCAGGAAGAGGGGTGATCAGCCTGGCTCGGCGCCCACTCCACAGGTGGACCGGTGCATTCGTGGTAGGGAGTTTGAGCCGAATGCACGCGAGCTTTGCGCCATTTGTTGAGCGGGGAGTATTGCCCCGCGACTTAGTCGGGCGCGAAGGAGGAATTGTCCCCGCGCCAGACAGCGGACACAATTTCTACAGTAATCTCTACGTCTACTTTGCGGATACATCACAGCATAATGGCTTAGGTGGGGCTTTCACAAACATGGGGCCCCACGATCATGCTACACAACAGGATCTCAAGGATTGAAAAGGCGCTGACGCCTCACTGCGAGACCGTAATTTTGATCAGGAACATTCGCTTTTTCTACCAAGACTTCGCAGTGCATCATCATGTCTCCTTCCAAGATCGAACAGTTCACGGAAGTGGACACCCACAGAATTGAGCACGCCACTCTCCAGGCCAAGGCCGCCAGTGCCAAACAAACGATGATGAATGACGGTGTTCAGCCTCCTCCTGTTGCAGACGATTACATGTACGACTTCAAATACAACCATCCACTTCCGACCACGGATGTCTTGAGGATCGAATTTCCCAAAGACTGCGACGCACAAGTCGAGGCGGATGGCATCGTCAAGCGCTTGTCAGATGCTCTTGGATCTGGTGATGCCGACGCATTCACGGAGTTATTCCTTGACTACGGTAAGACTAAGTCAAGGAACCATCTGAGCCAGAACCTGTACTGACTAAAAATCTAGGCGTTTGGCGAGACAAGCTATCTTTCACTTGGGACCAGCGCACATTCAACTTCCGACCAGCAATTCTTAAAGCCGCCCGCGACCTTCTCCCGCAAACCCGGGCCTTCAATTTCGAATTCCTTCGGCCATTTCCCTGTGCTGTTCAACCATACCCTGACTTTGCACACCTGCAATTCGTTGTGTCTTTCGAGACTGAGCTCGTCGTTGCCTCAGCTGTAATCAGTGCTGTATTCACGAAAGATGGCTGGAAGATCTATACAATGCACACCGTCGCCGAGCAACTCAAGCAATTTCCCGAGCGGGCGCCGGATGATGGACACATGACAGGCACTGTCAGCTGGGAAACTCGGCGTGCTAATGAGATCGACGCGGCAGATCCGACAGTCTTGATTATTGGTGGTGGCCAAAAGTAAGCAACATCGCCCAGCTTCGTCTATGCACACTGACACCCTCTAGCGGTATCGCATTGGCAGCACGATGTAAATCGATCGGCTTAGACTGTCTCATCATTGAACGTAACGAGGAAATCGGAGACGTCTGGAAGAAGAGATACGAATACCTCTCACTGCACTTCCCGCACTGGGCAGACGATCTGCCGTTCTTCCGTTACCCTAAACATTGGCCAACTTACACGCCAGCGCAGAAGCAGGGCATCTACATGAGCTGGTACGCATCAGCCCTGGAGCTCAACACTTGGGTGAAGTCGAATGTCATTCAGGCCGACCAAGACGAGCAAGGCGACTGGACAGTGGTGATCGATAAAGAAGGCAAAGAATCCAGGACTCTGCACCCCAAGCACGTGGTCATGGCTACATCTCTTTGCGGTGTGCCGTTCATGCCCACGGTGCCCGGCATAGAAAGGTTCAAGGGTACTATCCGCCATTCTTCCGCTCATGACAGCTCCGCCGAATTCGTCGGCAAGAAGGTCTGCGTCGTTGGCACCTCATCTTCCGGCTTCGACACCGCGTTCGACTGCTCCCGCCGTGGAATTGATGTCACCCTTCTACAACGTTCGCCAACATACGTCATGTCGCTCACACATTCCGTGCCGCGCATTCTTGGAGGATACGGACCCGATGCCCAAGGCAATAGAAAAGATCCTGAGGAGCATGATCGCATCTTCTTCTCCACTCCTGTTGGGCCCGGCGAAGAGCTGGGTCGCCGCAACGCGCAGACGCTCGAAGACCTCGATCGGCCTTTGCTAGAGGCGCTCAATGCTCGCGGTTTGAGGACCTGGCGCGGTCAAAGAGGCACCGGTAACAGCACGCTCGGCCAAACTCGCAACGGTGGCTTCTACTTCGATGCCGGAGCGTGCGAGCACATTATCGAAGGTAAAATCAAGGCCGAACCAGGATATATCGAGCGCTTCACAGAAGACAAGGTCATCTTGAGCGAGGGACGCGAGCGCGACTTCGACCTGGTTGTTTTTGCGACCGGCTTCTCCAATTTGGTCGACTCCATCCGCGATACACTAGGTCCTAAGATTGCTAATGAGGTCGGACCAGTCTGGGGTATTGATGAAGAAGGCGAGTTCAAGAACGCCTTCCGCGAGACGGGTGTGCCCAACTTGTGGATCCAGGTTGGATTCTTGCCAATGACGAGATATCAGTCACGGATCCTTGCGCTGCGTCTGAAGGCGCTGACGGAAGGCATCTCGCCCCCTCCATACAAGGTCTGAAGTCACCAATGATTCTAGCGCAGCAGTTGATGTCCTTGTTGGTACTCGGATCCATTGGCCCAGATTTACTCGCATTCGTAAACCTTTTATACTTTCATTTGAGCTTCTCAGAGGAAATTAATCTACAACCACTTTTCATTAGGCACTCATAATTCCCGCAATCACCACGTCGGACTCGCTTCTCCGCCAATGAATAAGAGAGGTCGAGTGGACCTTTTGCCCTTTGCCAATAGCTGTGTGTCGGCGTGCTCGAGGTGTATGAGGCGGTACAGCACGCACGTGTGATTCTGACGATCAATGTGATGAACATCTGTTTGGCTCGGCCGTAGAGATGATAGAGTCTACTATTATCGACCTTTCTCTTCTTTACATCCTGAGATATAGAGTCAGACCTTAGCGTAGGTAGTAGTACGCATCACTGCCTCGAAAGTTACGATTGACATAGCATTTGCAGGAAAAGCTCGTAGAAAGCATGGCAGAAAGCCTCGCCAAAACCCTCTCCAGCCCGACTCTGCATAGATTGATCTCGCTACGCCCTTCCAACGCGCAAGACGCCTTGCTTTATCGTTGGTCACGCCGCCAAGCGGCCCGGTCATTATACGCTGTTTGATGACATCGGTAGGGTATCCCGTCAACCAATACAACTGGGCAGCGATACCAGCCGCTATGAAGTTGATCAGAGGCACGCTGAGACTGGTGGACGACTGCATGGTGCGGTTCAGTATGTCATAACTGCCCCAGAAGAAGGCGAAGAAACTTCGAAAGATTATCGTCGCTGACAAGCCGCGATATAGCCCTGGGATGCCGTGACTTCGGTAGATCTTTCGGAAACAGTCTGTGGGACTGGAGTATTTGCTCTTCCCGTCTTGGACTTGTAGCCGCGCTTTGACGTGCTCGATCGGGGCAGCGATGAAGCTCACAGTCCAGCCAGCGAGGCCACCTGCGATGAAGCTCACTGAGGCAGACCCGAGGGAAGCGGGAGCAGCTCTTCCCGTATCTTTGACGGCAATTGCTTTTGGATGTTGGACAATGCGATTCAAGAAATCTCGATATACCGAAAAGGATCCAAGGAGTAGCGAGTCCATGAAAACGAAGCCGACCAGGGGCGGTGTCATGCCCTTGTACAACCCTCGGACACCATCATGGTACAGCGTCTGACATAGACAAGACCATGGACCAGAAAAGCGTGTGATGGGACTGGTTTGCAAGCGCACTTTGATCGTATCGAACGGGTGTCCAGCTGCCGTGACCAAGTCAGCCCGATACCCTCCTGTTTATGGTAGACAGATTTGGCGTGGTACTCACTGCTCACTTTGGCCACACCGCTCAAAGCGCCGGCTACAAACCCGCGTATGCTGCTCGAGCCTTCGGCATTTGCCATGAGCGCGGAGAAAGCGACTCCAACCAAGGTTGGTTAGGAAAACAGGCTTGGGTGATAGAACTACACAATCTAGTAAGCAAAAAGAGTTGCTCAAAGAGAGCGCAGAAAACAGAGGAGCAGTGATCGCCAAGCGATTCCTATGGTCCATAGCTTTTCATGTTGGCGATTACAGCACTGTCGCCGGCACGATCACGAGTAGCACGGAGAGAACCGCGCCCCTGGCTACTATACGTCCATCTTGTGATTGAAGCAAGTCCCTCCGGAGACATGGTAGTCTCCCCGGGAATGGCACCAACTGGACCCCTACTTCTAGTGCTTCTAGAGGCTCCGCAAGATCATCAGAACGCTACCTTACTGTAGTACAAGCTTTAAGCCAAAACTTAAGAAACCCAAACACTGCGGGGTAGAAGAGTGGGGAGAGGCGGAGAGGCGGGTGTGTCTGGAGTGTTGAGGTGGGATGGCTTTCTCTTCCTGCTATCGGACACTCACGAGACTTGCCATCGCTCGCATGGACCTGGATGCGGCGGAGAATGAGAGCGCCTATGGCGCGATGTCGCGCAAGAAGCCGCGTCATTTCATTGCTGGCCAGGTAATTTGACTACACCGTTTTGACTCAGAGCCACACACGCTGATTGCTTCTACGAACGTGCAGGCATGCGAGCCTTGTCGCCGAAAGAAGACTCGCTGCGATGAGGACATGCCCTGCGCTCTATGCCAGTCGCAGGGCATCGAATGCCGCTACAGCGAGCGCAAGGTCACAAGGTAGTCTCACCTCGACATCCCTCGCTGTCTGACCCAGCCCTTGCTAAGCTCTGCCATAGACATGAGGCATCTTACAGCTCCATCTTGCAGACTCTCCGCCGCGTTGAACGCAAGATAGATTGCATACAGGCAAATCACTCGCCGAAGCGAGACAACCCAGATGAGAGGGCTACGCAATGGCCTCTCGATCGTTCTGAAGCTCCATCGAGTCTAGATGCGCCTCATGATCCGGCCACTGAGATACAGCGCAACCCGTCTAAATCCAATCCGCACATCGAGCTTGTAAACGCCTCTCCTCACGAGACAATGAGAGAGCAATCCACTAGCCTCACTTTCAGCGCTCACCTTACACTGACTTGGCCTGGCATGGAAAATTTGCTTCCAGAGACAGTACACGCTGCTTGTCAAGACTTTGGATACCACTATGTATCTAGCATGGAGTTCAGCAATCCTCCACTGCCCATGCCAAGTGATGTGAACTCGACAGATTGGATCTCTCAGCTACGTCTCAACGTCTTTAAAGACCTCTCGTACAGCTATTTCCAGAACTTCAATACGACTTTTCCTATACTCGATTCAGACGTCTATTTCCAGCAAACGCTACCTGCTGCTATGAATTGTGACTTTGGGGTTCATATGGATGCTTGTACTGTGCTGCTGGTCATGGCACTGGGCAGCTTTGGCCTAGAAGAACGTCTGGGCCCAGCAGACGAGGCATTACCTTACGCGCCAGCGAGGCATTATGCAAATCAAGACTGCGGAGTCCGGACTGGTAGTATCCCAGGCTTGGCATACTTCAACGAAGCTCGGAGACGCATGGCCTTTTTCGACACTGACGTCGGACTGCAAAGCTGTCAATCGTACCTCCTCGCAAGCTTATACTATGCACAGACCACGAGACCAGGCCAGTGGTGGACGATGACCAATCGAGCCTCGTTCTGCTCGAGTCTTTTCTGGCAGAAAGCCAAGGCGCGATCCGAGCGAGGATCACCGGTTGCACAAACAGAGTCTTGGGAGAATGATATGCAGTCGCGGGTGTTCTGGATCTGCGTCATGTTCGAAACTTTGCTTGCAGATGAGATGAACTTGCCGAATACGTCGCTGCTTAACCACTGCGAAGACGTCCCGTTACCGAAGTTCATCCCATCGCCATTCCTAGGCAGTGCACCAATGCCTAGCAGATGTACTACCAATGATTCAATCTATCACTACCACTTCCTCTCCCAAATCGCCCATAGGATATTCCTCACCAGGGTGCGCGATAGCTTATATCGTTCTAGTGAGACTATCCAAAATTACGTCCCGATCTAGCCAGAGCTAAATCTCAGTCCCTTTGCAGGTCCTACAAACAGCTACCTGACAAGAACGTTGGAAGACGAACTATGCCATCAACTCGAGCAGTGGAAAAACCAATTACCGCCTGACCTTGCATTCGACCTTCAGAGTCCATTGCCAACCTCAGGATCATCGCAGAGAATATCTGCAGCTGCTTGGATTCGAGCACGATACATTATCAGCAAGTATCACATTCGTCGGCCTCTATTGTAAGTAGCAGCAGCATGTTTCACGCTCTCGCTAACAAACGACCTAGGCACAGAGCCTTGATGAATCCAGCATTGCTGATCGACAGAGATGTGAAAAATTGCGGCGAAAGTTTGTCATCAATTCTTGCATGGACTGCAATCATGGAGCATGTCCTTACAGCCGGACCTTGTGTACCCTACCATTACTTCATATACAGCCAGTTCGTCCTTCCGTATCCAATTGCGTGCTCACTGACGGCTGATGCTAACACGGCGCCAGGCTCTTCGGACAGATTGTCGTCATTTACGGGCTCTCTGCATCTCCCGATCCCCGCTTGCGACAGCTGGTCGCCCGCGAGCACTGCGAATGGTATAAATGCGCGTTGAACCTGATTGCTATTGGAGCTAGGCAGAGCAGCGTCATCGCTAAGGATTACGAGATCGCTACCTTACTTTGCCCGAAGTCAAGAGTCGCCAGTGTGGCATGATGGCACAGCGAGCCTTAGCTTATTGATTGGAGAACGGTCTTGTCTCGAATGTAGTCTACGAGCTCGACTTGCTGGGACCGCACTTGTGGGATGATGTTGAGGATGGACCCAGCGAAGAACATGACATGACTCTAAGGGGAGTTCATCCTCGCAATAAGAGCTCTTGCAAGAGTTGCATTCCCCGTATACCGTATGTCCAAGGGTCCGTATTTGTATCGAATGACCTCATTTGTGAAACATTACAGGCAATCGGGCAATCGAAATTGGCTTATGGTATATCAACGGTGAAGTCTCCAACTGCTGTAAAGTCAGATGGTACACACAACAATCTCTAGTAACGCTTCGACGCCTAGGGACCCAACACTTCAAAATTCTAGAGCCTACATTGGAAGCCTGTAAAGGAATCGAAACATGTTACACTTCACCGATTGAAGCATCTACAAAAATTTGCATTTTTCCTGAGATGACTTCCATCTGACTTCGAGATGAAAGTCGCTCAGATCTCTCATTATTTACTCACGAAATCCTGAACAATCTGGTTGAAACGATCCGGATTTTCCCAGAAGACAAAGTGGCTGCCCTTCTCCGCTTTTGTGAAGGTATACGAATGAGCTTCCGGAATCTGCGAGGCAGCCCAATCGATCCCCGTAGCGTTGTTAAGACTGACTGCTCCCGAGAGCACCAAAGTCGGCACTGTGATCCGTGGGATGACAGCACGCCAATCGGCAAAACAATGGTTGATCAACAAAGTCGCAGCGTTTTTGTCGCTCATCTTCCCGTTCTGGGCGATCATCCAGTCCAAGTCGTCCTTCGAGATGTTGTCTGTAAACATGCTTGTGACAAAAGGGACTAGTTCGTTGCTCATGTTTGCAGAAAAGGTATACACCTGGGCCGGACCGAAAAGTGCTGCAGACCATGTGTTGCGTTCAGCTTGGTCCCAAGTAGGATCTTGCACAAGAACGGTAGACTGGTCGTCTAGCACGAAGCGATCGATGCGAGAGCGTTGCTCGGGGTACTGGTCCCACAAGTCCCAGAAGACTGAGGAGCCCATGGAGTGTGCAACGATGCTGACGTTCGTAAGATCAAGAGTGTTGAGTACGTCGTTGAGGTCAGAGCCGAAGCGGGATAACGAGTAGCCGAAGTCAGGTTTTTCAGAGTCGCCATGCCCGCGCATATCGTAGGCTGTTACTCGATAGCCAGCGCCGGAGAAATAGTCGATCTGTTTCCTCCATTGTGCCGCAGTCTGGCGCCAGCCGTGAACCAAAAGCAGTTGTTGTCCAGCAGCAGGACCGGCCTGTACGTAGCGTAGATGGATACCATCCGATGTAGTGACATTGCCCATGCTCGAGCCGAGAGCAGAAGCGGCGCCAACGGCTACGACGGCGAACAGCTTGGGGATCGTGTTTCTGAACCACATAATAAAAATTCTTGATAATGTTCCTCCTAAGTTAGGATTTAACAGTCGTTGCTGAGGGGGAAAGAGGATTAGATCTTGGAAGTATGCACATTTATCTTTAATCGCTCCTAATGCTCGATATCTCAATTAATGTCGATTAAACTTTGGACATGTCTCTGTAAGACCGAGGTGACGATGGAGCGGGGATCGTACTCAGGAACCTTAATTCGACCGAAGCCGGTCTCGCATTAGCCTCCCCGTGCGTCCGACAACTGTGATCTCGTTAGCGGTGCTGCTAGACGGCACACAAGAAAATGTTATCCCCGAGATTTCGCTCGTGAAGGTGCAATCGGTCACGTGGTCGCGTAAGATGCCATCGGACCTGGAATGTGATGCAAGATTGCACTTTGATCTTGAGCTACGGATAGTCTTTGGCACTTCTGTCTTCAATGTCTCGTTATCTTGACTTGACTAGCTCAATATACAACAAGAATCATTTAAGCTTACTGCAGGTAGACTGAGAGAAAGCGCAAATGGGAGAACAAGTTGGGTATAGGCTAGGAACCGTGATTGCCTTGATACGCTTGAAAGGAGTTGCAGTTGACTCTTTCCTGAGATAGCTCTGGTCTTGCAGTCTTACACGTACATATTGACTTCTGTTTCCTCTGAAGCCTGCTATCCCGTTTGAGGGATTTGTGACCTCCCATACTTGCATAACACCTCAAGATTGGGTCGATCTTGTACCGATACCCCGTAATTTCACGCCATCCAACGCTCCTCGTGGCCTTATCTCATAGCCTTCTTGTTCAGACGATTATAGTAGAAGTGGAGAGTGAAGCTCAAAAGACAAGCTAGCGCGCCGAAGGCAGCGTTGATGCCATGGCCTAGTCGGAAAAGTGGAGCATCCTGAGGCCGATAAATCCAGACGCCTGCAATCTGACCTGGTCCCGAGAACGCAACGTTAAGACCGAACACAAGAGACATGGCCGTTGTGTTTCTCGCATTGTCGCCTACCCAGGCGTTGAGGGACGGAAGAGCCGAGAAAACTCCAGTTGTTGCAAAGATCAACAAGATGTAGCGGCCAGTGAATGCCTTCATCGGTAGAGCAGCTGCGACGATATCAGATTTTGTTGTAAATTTAGTCATTTGATTTGCTCACCCAAGATCGTGAAACAGAGAGTGCTGACTGCCAATGCACTACCAGCGATGATGCCACGCGATTGATAGCGATCCGACAAGTACGCTGCAAGCATGGTACATGCAAAGGCTACAGCATATGGCGGCACTGTATAAAGTTGTGCCTGTACGCCATGATGGCCAAGACCTTGAACGATGGTTGGTGCAAATAACGACAGAGACGCGACACCACAGCCAATGCCTGTGTATGCGAGGTAATGGCCGTATAATCTGAAGTCGAGCAAAGTTGCTTTAGCATCTTGCCAGTTGATATGCTGTTCCCTGAGAAATTGTCAGGACTAGCATGCGCAGTTAGTGGCCAGTTGCAATACCTTTGATGCTTTTGTATGCCCAGTCTTTGCTCCTGGATCCTCTGCTCCTCTGCGGTAAGCCACGAAGCATCTTGAGGATAGCTTGGGAGGAAAATCATCACGCAAAGCCCGACAATGACTGTGGAGGTTTCAGCTCGAATAGACATGGCCTTTGAAACATGCGACCTACCTGATGGTACTCCTTCAATGATGAAGAGCCATCTCCACGCTTCAAGGCCAAGGGCACCATTCATGAAGCTAACACCATATGCGATGCACCTGGAATTGGTAAGCAAAACAACATGCTGTATTGTCGGGACAAACCCTACCCTCCAAAAGCCCCTGCCAATGTCGCACTACACAAAAAGCAAGCAATACGAAAAGCACGCTCCTTAGACTTATACCAGAAACTGAAGTAGTACATCAATCCTGGGAAAACGCCAGCTTCAGCGGCACCAAGGAAGAATCGAAGCGTTTTGAGACCAGTACTGGTTTGGACTCCACCGATTCCAGCGCAAAACGAGCCAAAGCAAACGATGAGAAACCCGAGCCATTTGGCGGGACTGATCACTTTCAGGGCCAAGTTGCTTGGTACTTCACAGATGGAGTAAGCGACGAGGAACAGCATTAGTGCAACGATGTAGCCATGATTGCTGAGATCCAGAGTTTTCAAGAGGTTGTCGCCTGTGTCGGAGTTGAGAATCTTGGCATTGCCTGCACATGTTATCAGAAGCATTGCATACTGGTTATATCGAACTGGGTCATACCAATGTTAGATCGGTCCAGGTAACAGAGAAGATAAATTAGAATGGTCAACGGTATCAAGCGGAGGTCAATCTTGCGGACGATTCTACGTGCATGGACTTGTCAACAACAGCGCTGCAGTCTGAGGTGAGCCTAGACATACATTTTTTCTACCTCTTGTTCGTGTTCCGTGAGTTCGCCGTCGTTGTTGTCGATATCCTCGGTGATTTCGAGCTGCTCGCAACTTTCGACTTTGACGGCGCCAGACATGATGGAGGCTCAAGACTGAAGGCGGGCTTGTTCTAGAAGAGCTCTGACAGAATCACAGAATGTCGAACGGCGAAGTATTGATATGGACATTCGAGAAGCGCGTGGCGTAGTCCGTGTGTCAATGTGCTACCCCACATCAACTGCTCCACTTTGTGTCTATACCGTGAGTACGGGAATCAACGGGGAGTCTAGCAAGAAGTCCGGCACTCCGGCGGAGCCATTGACCGGAGATGAGAGGTTTGCGGGGAGTCTAACACTTCTCCGAAACCATGGGCTAGTCGATACTCAGAAGACAAAACTCGTTGCGACCTCGGCTCTTGCCTAATACTTCCGGAGGTCAATCAATCATAAGGTGCTAAGATTTTCGCGAGAAAGTCTCGTGCCTAACTCCAGATTTTACATTATCGAGTAGTATCTACTGCTATAGACAGGATCCACATTCGGATGTTCTTATCCTCACAATTGGTGTGCCAGTCTGAAGCCGTCTCCAGCAAAAACGTGCGCACTGCCATTCTCTTCCAACTCTTCCTCGATATCCATGAGCCGGTTGTATTTTGCAACGCGCTCTCCTCGGCAGGGAGCACCGGACTTCAGATGGCCAGTCTGTAAAGCGACCGTGAGATCTGCGATGAAGTCGTCGGTAGTCTCACCGGACCGGTGAGATACGAAGACCGACCAACCAGCTCTGTAAGCTTCGTTCGCGCTAAGATCAATGGTATCAGTTCATGGTTGCGGAGAGATGAAAGGAATCACGAAATAATCTTACGCTTCAATGGCTTCGGTGATACTGCCGATTTGGTTGATTTTGAGCAACAAGCTGTTGCATGCATTCTTCTCTTCCGCCATGCGAACTCGCTTGATGTTCGTTGCAAGCAGGTCATCTCCCACAAGCTCCACCGGGCAGCCTTTCTTGAATTCCGCCCAGGCCGGCCAATCGTCCTGCCCGAATGGATCTTCGAGCAGCACTATGGGATAATGCGCCAGAAGGTCGTTGTACAAGTCCGCCAGCTGTGAACCACTCAAAACCTCGGACCCGCCTGTTTTGTAGCCAATATTATAAGTACCGTCGTTCTCAAATGACTGTGATGCAGGGTCAATGCCAATCTTGATCTTTCCTTCATGGCCAGCATCCGCGATTGCTTGGACCAGAAGGTCCAGGGCTTCAGTCGGGCGATAGATTGGGGGCGCAAAGCCACCCTCGTCGCCGAGTCCGATAGCTGATGCGCCATGTTTGGCCACGATGAGCTTCTTGAGGCAAGCATAGGTCTCGCTTCCGAATCTCACGGCTTCTCGGAGGGATGATGCACCGACTGGAGCGATCATAAACTCTTGGAACGCCATGGTGTTGCCGGAATGGTCGCCTCCATTGAGTACATTCATGAATGGGACAGGCAGGACAGATTTCTCCTTTTCCATGCCAGCTTCGCGAGCGAGGAAGCGGTAGAGCGGCATCCCAAACTCTGCTGCTCCTGCACGAGCAGCTGCCATACTGATACCAAGAATTGCGTTCGCTCCCATCCTGCTCTTGTCTTCAGTCCCGTCCATCTTGATCATGAGCAGATCAATCTCTTTGAGCTGTGTTGCAGGGCTAAGGCCGGCCTGGATGATGGCTGGGCCCAGGATGAATTCGACATTGTGCACCGCCTTCGACACGCTGTCGCCGTGATAGAATAAGTCGTCGCCATCACGAAGTTCGACTGCTTCATAGTCGCCCTTCGATGCACCCGAGGGAACGATGGAGCTGAACGTGCCATGACCGGTCACGATGCGCACTTGCACTGTCGGCTTGCCTCGTGAGTCTAGACGCTGTGAAGCTTTGATCGATGATATTGTTGAGACCATGGTCAGTCGTGGCCGGAATGAAGGATTGGCTAGAAGTTAAAGCGAACAAAACACTTGCAGATTCGTGTTTGTTTGCCTTTAATGCATTCCGACCGAACGCGCCTTTATGAACTGACCTGTAAGGTCAAATCGTTGCCCGCAGATGCGTCCCCTTCGTCTGGGTCAGTGGCAACAAGGACGGTGGAGTCTGGACCCTATGACGTGGAAGTGGGATGTCACAAGCGCTTCCGCACATCCCGTGCTGCGCGAGCATGAGCGGGCCCGGCGGCAACCTCAGTATATGTGAAGGCATCAGATACAATCGTGAGGACGGTGCGGGCGCGGATGTGTACATGACGCGAAGCCCGTTGGTCTGCGCCCAACGAAACAATTCCGGAACGATGATATCCAGGCTTAGGTAGGCGCACCCTGTGCGACGACCCTGACGATCGGCCAGCGGAGCCCAGATCGAAGGCGCAATGCCTTGAGCAATCATGTATGTCGTGATGGAAAGATTGACAATCTCCAGTGGGATACCAAGACCCTTGTACTTTTCGTTAGCGATCGAAGTAGCAGGAGACTGGCCTCCTATGCGAAGAGGTGATGGATGTGTACCGTTGCAATGTCTTCTTGGGCGGTGAAGTGGACGTTGGACGAGAGACCCGACAATGCCGCTATAGCGGAGACGTTGCATACTACGAAAGCCTTCATCCCTTGGGTGAACACATGATATGGTGCTTCAATGGTGGTGTTGTTGTTCCCGAAAGTGTAGCCTTGAGCATCCGAGTCTCCAAGCGGGGTTTCGTCCGCGCTGGCGCCTTCGAAAGATAAGTGAATCGAGGGTTTCATCGACGCAGATGCACTCCGAGAAGGTGAGATTGAGGGCTGGACAGTTTGTAGTTCCATGGAAGCCATTGTTAGCTATTATGTGTTGCACTGTCTTTGCGAGTACCCCATAACTGCGAGAGGCAGGATGCATTATATAATGTGTTCCAAAACGCAAGTCTGTTTCAGCAAGGTCACTTTAGAAGCATAGCAGGGGGCATTCACGTCCCACGTTGACCGCCGAGGACATGTGGTTCGTCGGAGCATTTGTTGAACAGTGAGCGCGCGTTGAGCAAGCGGTAAAACCACGCGTTAGGCGACGTAACTCTCGTGAGACATGTACTACAAATGGTATATAGCAAGGATATCATATACTAGCTCTTGAGGTTCTGAAAGTCATAGTGGTGATTGTGCGTGTCTTCAGTGCGCGACAGGAATCGGGGGTATTTTTCGATAATTCTTGTGGCTTCTATAACATGTACAACCTTTGCTGGATGCTATTCATATTACGAATGTCCAATCAAACTTTTCGCAACCCTGGGAGACGAACACGAACACGAATGCGACGCTCTATCGTTATGACTAGCACGATATGGTGAGTAGGAGGTGGACCACTATTGTGAGCTCGTGTAACTATTTGAATTCCCTGATTAGGTGCAGATGGTCAAACAACGTTACGGAAACGATCATGAAACACATGTGTCCATTCGAGGAAAGGGGGAGGCGAAGCAACTCCAAAGTTTCGCAGCCACGAAGGACACGTCAGTGCCCTAATCTTCATAAGGAGGGTGAGGCTAAAGAGGTTCAGACCAATGGCATTCCGTTGCTGGAAGGTGGCCTCAAGAGTTAAGGTGTGGACAGGCGATCGATCGAAAGCATGAGGCAAGAGCCTACTTTCACAATGGTTTTTCCGATGTCAAACCAGTCTGCGCATAAGGGAGTCCAACGTGTGCTGAGCTCGAACGCACGCATGGGGTTGTCTTCTATGCTCGTTTGAAGGCAGCATCTTAAGCTACGTCAGGATAATAAACTGGCTCCTCATTAGATATAGTTTGGGCCTTCATTAAACAGAGACTGCATATAAAGTTTCGATGCTTCCATGGCTACATCATGGCCGTAGGAGCATCCTATAAACCACCTTCTACATGCGTCGCAGCCATGGTATAGATGATGGCAAAGAGATGTGAGAATTTTGGAATTCGTCACGCGCACAAATCTTTCATGCTTTGGTTACTCCCACTGCCCAGATTGCTTGCTCTTCATGTAAGCTATTCCACGTAGCTCCCAACACCAACGCCGATCCCGAATGCGCATTCTGTACTTCTCGGACCCCAAGCCCAACCTTGACCTCTGCCCAGCGGCAAGTGATACCACCTGAACGCGAAGTACGAGCTGAGGATGCCAATGAGAGACCCGCTGATGATATCAAATCCGTGATGGTAAAAGTCGAAGAACCGAGAAGCACAGATATAAAAAGCCACTGCGAGGGGCAGGAAGGCGATGACGACCAGATGATTGGGCGGAGACGCAGCAAGTTCGCGCACCGACAATTTGCGGTTTTCAGGATTCGCGGAAGGTGGATAAGTGGAATTGGTTGCTTGATGTAGCGGCAGCTGGTCAGGCGCATAGTCGTAGTTGTTGTCCGGCGAGAGGCTGTTTGCTGGAAGATGTGGAATGATGATCGCGAACTTCGAGCAAAGGAAAAGTGTCAAATAAAGCATGCCGGCCCAGGAGACGGTGCAGTGGCCGCTTGGAAAACTACGGAAAGCATCGTTGACAACCTTGATGTCTGGATTCGTGCAAATCGCAGCAGAAACCAAGGTCCAGCGGTTATCGATTGTCGTACCGTAGCCACCTACAGTGTACTGCTCGACACGAGACAAATCCGGAACACATGCAGCAATGGCATTAGGCCTCGGCTTGCCAAAAAGGTTCTTGGTGGCCTGGGTGACGAAAAAAGCGGCCGCAATCGATAGCGCGAGGCCGGCGAGACCTTTCTCCAGCTCCCACAGCTTCAAAGCCAGGAGTCTGTTCCTGCTCAGACGACGAGAATAGTTTGGACCGGGCACGAAAAGGAGGGTGACGATTGCAATGACCGCTGCCGGTCCAACGACAGATACCAGGCCGACAGTGGTGATGGAGATGATCTCGGGGTGAAAGGGAAAGGAGATGCTTAGGTCAAGCAGAGAGAAAGGGCGTTTGTAGGGCGTGACGACGTTGAGGCCTGCAGCGACAGCCGCGGTCGCGCTGTGTGAGAACGGTCAGAGACAGTAGAGTGTGGTAAACAGAAGGTAGTGAAAAGGATGCCCGGCCTTGGGAGGATGTACGAACATGATGACGATCCAGTCGAGGAGGTAGGAGACCACCAGTCGAGTGAGAGGAAGTCGCATGGTGAATGAGACAATGATCGTTGTATGGCTCGAGAAGAGACAATGAAGTGCGCTGGCGTTTGCTCGTGTTGTGTTGTGGTATGGCTCGAGAAGTGACAGCGCGCTACGATGCTTTGATCAAATGTTGATGGCGAACGCGACAGAAGGCATGGTCAGCAATTCTCATACTTGCATCGTGGCATCATGTTGTTCGACCCCTTACACGCCGTTCCGACGCCACAGTCGGCCGAGCACTATTTTTGAAGGAACAATCATATCAAGGCTGGGTTGGAAGGCGGCAGTGCACTCGTGTCCATGCACACCTCTCCTGGGGATGCGGGATAGTTGATCATTTCCCCGCTTGCCGCGTCACCTCGCGCGCCCTCTGCTGCTTTGGCAGGATACAGATGCAGCTGTAGAAGCGAGACATGGCGACTGAGAAGCGAGTAGTGACATGCCAAGCTAGTAGTGACATGCCAAGGAGGAGGCTCGTAGTGACATTCCAAGCTCGGCCGCAAAAAGAACGCATGGCACGTGCACTTGGCGTCAATGCTGTCCTATCCGTTTCGCCTCTTGTTGCTCCAAAGCTTCTCTTGACTTCTCCCTGCGAAGCTTATTGCGAAGCTTGTTGCCCCAGTACCTCGTCGTTGTTGCGAAGCTTGTTGCCCCAGTAGTACCTCGTCGTTGTTGCGAAGCTTGTTGCCCCAGTAGTACCTCGTCGATGCCGCGCATTTGCACACGCGGCTGAGCCGCCTTCCAAACAAGGCGTGTACAGTATAAGCCTCTGCATCGCTGCAGTCGCCTGCTATGCTATACAACAGGCCCCTCCTCGAAGGCCCGCTGATCCATCGCACAACCACATAGCGAAGCATGTCCGCCAGCTGGCGATCCACGGTGGCCTTCGGACACTTCTTGCGCGACTTGCTACACCCCAGCGACAGCCAACGTGGAAGGGAACGTGACAACAATTACGAGTTTCGTCTCTTTCCACCCCTTACTCCGCATTCATCGTCCGATCGCGCTCGTGTCTATGTCAATCCAACCTCTACTCGTTCGCCTCGTCGGGCCTCCCATAGGCGAGCCGTCGCTCTTTCGCTCTGCTTTGTCCTGATGCTTCTTGGCCTGCTACACATCGCCGAGGCCCTCCTCTCGACTGCTGACACACAGCCGTCAAGATTGACCAGCACAATTCGCTTCCCCAATGCCCTCCACAGCGCTCAGCCAGTGCCATGTCATTCTCACAATGACTACTGGCGTCCGCGGCCATTGCTCGACGCTCTTGCGCTCGGCTGTTCAAGCGTGGAAGCTGACGTCTGGCTATTCGACGGCCAGCTGTACATCGGGCATGGCTTGGCGTCCGTTGATCGAAACAAGTCTCTGCGGACTATGTATCTGGAGCCACTGCTCAGAATGCTGGAGTCGCGAACTACTCCAGAGACAGCTTACTCGCCCACTTTGGGCAAGCCCGGAATATTCGACCAGCAGCCTAATCAGACCGTGGTGCTACTTGTTGAGTTCAAGAACAACGGTCTGGAAGCTTTCCAATATCTGAACCAAGACCTCGAGCCGTTCCGAGCCAAGGACTATCTGACTTACCATGACGGCGAGAAGCGAGTCAATGGCCCAATAACTGTTGTCGTGACCGGCAACGAGGCCCCGTTCCACGCTATCCTCGACAACAGTACCCACCGAGATATTTTCGTCGACGCGCCTCTTCAGAATCTCTGGCAGCCTCCTCGACTTCCACTCCCTGACTCCGACGAGCGAACATTGGTGATGGACTACGGCAGCGCAATGGCCGATGGCTTGCAGCCTGCTATCAAGTCGCCTGAGCCTTATAACGAGGAGAATTCGTTCTATGCTAGTGCTTCTTTCCGCTCTGCCGTAGGCTACGTTTGGCGTGGTCACCTGTCTCCCAGACAGATGCGCATTATCCGCGGGCAAATAAGGGGTGCAAGGAGCAGGGGACTGAAGGTGAGGTACTGGGACACCCCTACCTGGCCGATAGAGCTCAGAAACCACATCTGGCACGTCTTATCGAAGGAAGGCGCCGATGTTTTGAGCGTGGATGATGTTGAGGGGTGCGCGAGAGCTAGCTGGAGACGAACGCACAATAAGAAAGGATGGTTCGGGTCGTAGTTAGGTGACACGATCCCGTATCAGACAAGTCTTGGAGTTACGTGTTACGATCCTATACTAGATAAGTCTTGAGCATGAAAAGCCATTTTCAGGAGTGGGGGGAAAAAGAGGACATCCATACGGGAAAGATTGGGTATTGGAATGGATATAGATGTCACAAGCGGAGTTTGTATACGATTTTATTTAAATGACCAACCTCCTTTTGTCCCTTTCGTTCACATTGCGCAGACAAAAGTAGTTAGGCGGAGTAAAGTCCTCATCCAAGCGAGGCCCAGCTGCAAAGGCTTCTTTTTAGTAGTCAGCCAAGAAGAGAGGAGTGCTCTAGCTAACTACTATTTAGCAGAAAGTAGTTCATCGGTTTCTGCTATAGCGAGAAGGTGAAGTAACCTCGACTATAAAGCTGGGCGCATTGTCGCGCAATCTGAAAAGACTGGGTCCGAATTGAGCAAACTGATGAATATGCAAGAAACCATGACCGGAATAATAACGTTCCGATGTACGAATGTTGTATTGTGATTTGCAATCTCGATTGCTTTGACTTCACTTATCTCCACACAAACAGCGGCATGGAATCCTCCCACATGCTATCAGTCAGCATGGTTTTGTTGGAGCCGTCGGCGTTCATGACTACAATCTGCCCGTATGGTTGGAACGTATTATCGTAAATGGCACTTTCATCGCGGAAACCATACATGCCGCTGCTGTACATGATACGCCCGTCGCTCGCCCAGACTGCGTGAGCGTCATTTGACAATGAAGACGTTAGTACCTGATAGTCTGAACCGTCAGGCTTTATCGTGCAGATATCAAATCTGTCTTCGTACCAGCGTGGGCCATACTCAGCAGTCCAATTAGTCTGCCTAGTGAATACGATCCGTTCTCCATCAGGAGACCATCCTGGTGTGTTGTCCCATCCTTGAGTCAGCCTTGCCGTTTTACCGGTGTTCAGATCCAAGATGTGCAAGCCTTGAGGCCCTGAAGTCCAATCCCAAAGACGATATACAATCTTGCTCCCGTCCGGCGAGAAAGAGGGAAACCCGGCGTTCAGCGTACCATCCGTGATGTTTCTAGATGATGATATGTTCCCCGGGACATCCACTAGATATATAGTTCCATTGTACAGGGCCCGGTTGAAGAACCAAGTGCCAAAGCCTACGGCTATCTGCGACCCGTCAGGGCTCCAAGACGGCTGGAAAGCGCCTGCAAGACCCTGTGCATAAAGAGCTTCAGCGGTTGCCGAGGAGTTCATTTCGTGCACGTTGAACTCTGTGCGAAGACTCGCATAGCGGGCATCAGACGTTACAACATTGGAGGAACTGTCGCCAAGCTGTTTTTGCGTTGTTGCTAATCGCTGGGTAGCAAGATTGTACTCGGGGAAGACATCCATAAATCGATATTCCCAATCGTCGTCCCAGCTAAAGAGATTTTGTCCAGCTTGACGCTGTTCCCAAGCGTAGATCTCATAAACGACCTTGGTGCCGTCAGGTGACCATGTCGGATTGCGCATTGTGCCGTTGATGTATCTGTGCGAGGCATCATTCTCCGTGTAGTTCAAGCCCGGGCTAGTGCCAGCTTTCAAGAGATAACCGATGTTTCCGCTGTCACCAATGTAGGAAGCAGAGACCTTGAACGAGTCATCGAATGTGAGCTGTGAGATATCGCTTCCTGTCGCGACATCGACGCTGTAGATCTGAGAAACGACAGATTCTTGTTGATTGTACACTCCATGGGCAGCATATGTATCCTCTGTTGTCATGTTGTAGTAGAGAAGGCGGAGACCATCGGGAGACCATTTGGGAGATCCCAAACAGTGATCTTCTTGGCTTATCACTTTTCGAAAGTCAGATCCATCAGCTCTAACGACATAGACGGCCAATGATTGCGTAAGCTCCCAGCCTGTTCCATCACTGTGGCCTGTCCAGTCTGTGTTGACATCTGAGCTGAACGCAAGCCATTCTCCATCAGGCGACCAGGATGGGCGGAAGAAACTATGGGGACTGGCGAAGTCTCCGATGCTCTCGTCGCTGCCTGTGACGTTGAATGTTCTACCAGTAACCAGATCCTTCACGAACACATTGGTAGTGTAGTTGAGTTGTGTGGAGATGTAAGCAAGTTTGGAGCCATCTGGTGATAATGAGCCAGAATCTTCGAAGGAAGAGGTAGACACCAGCGTCTCGAGGCTGCTTCCATCGGGCCTGATGCGATAGAGGTCTGCCTGGCCATCCGCGCGCCTCTCACTGGAAAACACGATCCAGTCGCCATCTGGAGACCAGTTTGCATGGTAATCAAATGGATTGGACTGTTCGCTCATCAACTTTGTGGCATTGCTGCCATTTGCGTTGGCGATCCACAATTGCGATCCAGAGGGCGCGATGCGATTCATGTAGAATATGCCCTTTTTGTCTGCCGCGAGATCAGCGACTTCGTACATCGCACTACTCGCATTACCGGCGTTGGCATTCTTCGAGCCCCCTGAAGTGTCAGAACAGCTTTTCGCCGCGATCGGCAGACTCGCGTATGGACATGCCGCTCCTGCAGACCCAATCGCAATTGCGATACCCGCAATAGATAGCAACATGACGAGGGCGCAAGGGAGGTTTCGACGATGGCGGCGCTGATGACAAGCAAGATGCCACGTACATACGAAAGGTCTCAAGGAGTGAGGCAGGGAGAAAAAGGACGGGTACGAAAAAGGAGGCCCTGCTGGTTGGGTGCGAATAGTCTAGCCTGTGTTCGTGTGATCACCTTTTTAGACAGCCAAACGAAACAGGACGACCGCGTGGACAGCCCCGGCCCTACTCAACGAGCGCGTGCTTCATGTTTGGAGTATTGCCCTATGATGCTATGAACCGATCGAGCAGGTGTGAAAAGTACTCACGAGAAGAACGGCAGAATGTTCATCCTACCGCTTTGTGCTAATGTGTCAAGATTATCAAACCCTATCGAGCTTACAAAGCAATCATCGCAACGTGTTGATCCCTGCCCACCAGACCAGTTAGACCATTAATTCTTCCCTTGATCGGTCGAGAGACCAGTATATAGCATGTCCGAGTCAACTCGGCTGCAGCAGGAAATTCGACCGCAGCGCACAAGCTTGATCGGGCAGCCAATCGAACTCTAGCACGCTGCACAAACCTTACCAGGGGAGTACTTGGCTCAGCTAGAAGAGTGCTTAGCATATTATATCCCTTCAGCGAGCAGATATTGTGGACAAAGCGGACCTTGCTTTGTTACATCGATCGTTCCACGCGCCTCATGGGCTGCAGGCGCCGCAAACCTCAGATCTCCTACAGGAGCAGCTGCGAATAGGATTCCAAGAGATTGCGTCACATCAGCGTTCGGACCATCGATGCGACCGTATACCAGGCCCGAGATGGTGTTGATGTTGAGACTAGTCACGCCATAAACCGGCAAGCTGTATTGCAAAGCCAGTAAGGCTAGCAGATTCATAAACATGGTTGTAAAATGTAAAAAGTCGACTTCGTTTGCACCCGATAGGATGCTTTGAGGTTGATCGAACGTGCGAGGAGAGCAGTACATTTATACGTCTTTTGCTCGGAATAATGGAAAGCTGTGCATCGATATAACGCTTCGGCGGCGCCGTCATCTGACGGGGCTTCCCTCCCAGCACAGGCCCTGACTGAACACAGCAGGCTAAACATTCATCTTTTCTTGGAAAGCTGGCAGATGGTCTTGCGTATGAATGCGCGTGAATACGCGTGAAGCCATGAGACAGTGCTACATATGCTGCTGCTTTGCAATTCCTATGCTGAAGCTAGTGGCTTCTGCAAGCTTAGACTGTGTTGCAGACTGAATATCTCGACTCGCTCCCTGCTCTCCCGACGTCGTGAAATCGATCAAGCTCCAATCGCTGGAAGAATCTTTTACCGGACAATGACATCCTCACGCATTCCTCGCTAAGGCCGCCAAATCTTGCATCGTCTTTGGGGTTTGTTCCGACGTCGGTAAAGATCCTTGGAGGTCTCGATCCCGCACCAGATGCAAGCTTAAGCTAGGGCCTCGAAGCATTACAGAACCTTGTCATGCGCGAATATCGGTAAAGGCCCTATCAGTATGCAGGTGTTTGGTTTGGCACGACTTTAACGAAATGCAATCCTGAGACAATGCTGTACAAACTGATTGACCGACCTTTTCTCTCCTGCACCACATCTTACTAGCAACTGCAGCCCGTCATATGAGCTCACTGGCAATCGCTTCATTGGCACTATCGTTATGGAAACTAGACTGAGATAAATTGAGGGTGATGCCCAAGCCTGACAGATAAATCGCGAAATGAGATCGAACCACACCGAATCTAGTTTGTCGACCGACCAGACCGATAGCGACCAGACCAAGCAACTCGCTGATATACCTGCTCCAACAGCGAAAACTGCGCACTAAATAACGCGCAATTCTTATCTACGCGTGATCGATAAGGGAAGGGCCTGCATCAATCGGGAAAGTGAAGATGTTGTTTGGTCCTTCAGCCATCAATCCGTTCGCACCTGGACGCATCTGCGAAGCTGGAAGCCACAATTTCTTGTCAGCAGTAACCCACATCAGATCTGTCCAGACTAAAGCGTCGTCTTGAACCAGAATCGTTGCCCGACCCTCAGGTGTCACCTTCCAGATAGCGAGAAGATTGGTGTCGCTGATGTAAATGTTTCCGTCACCGTCGATGGTCGATCCACCTGTACTAGGCGTAGTCGCAAATGGCTCAACGTAGTTGCCAAGTGTAGCAGCAAGTGTCGTGTTCGTCAAAGTCGCATCGACATAGGCGGTTTCCACGCGGAACAGACCACCGTTACAAGGCTGGTAATACAGATATTTCCCGTCCGGCGAGACTTCCATCTGATCGAGTCCAACTGAGAGGGTACTGCCTTCCCCACCATATCCGGGAACCAGGGATCCGTTGTACGACATAGGGTAGTACGCAAGTGCCGATGGATCGTCAGCAAGCACTCGCACACCGTCGCTGGTTGTCAGGTTTAGAACCAGTAGCGCGCCTGCAGTATCGCTCAGATAGGCCACGTCGCCAGCAGCATTGAAACGGACATCATCGATACCACTTTTTGATGCCTTGATAGAGTCAAGGTAGTAGATACGATCAACAGTATCGTTGCTAAGGTTTACACCCACAAGCTTCGTACTGCCATTGACGCCGCTTGAACCGCCGTCAACGAGCCAGTATCGGCCGTCAGGACCAATGCGTGCGCCATCAATGCTGACAAAGGTCGTCCGCGGGTCCGATGCAGGATCACTAGCGTTGTAGGAGTTCCAAGCAGCATCCGGGTAAAGGACCGTCTTGTTATTTTCCAGCAACTCCACTGTTATGGGCGGTAGAGTGGTGGAGTAGCGTTGAGATAGAAACTTGCGGCCATCAGGCGTGATGAAGATGCCTTGCGTCGCAAGCTCAACCGAATATGCGAGCTCGAGACCTGGCGCATAAGCAGCCACGAAGGGCGTTGCCAGGAGTAGGCTGTATGCAAGTTGAGATATCATTGTATTGAAGGAAAATGGCAGAGTGATTGTGATACTGGAGCTAAAAGGACAAACGGCGCACCGTACTATATACTCCATGTTACGAGTTCTCTCGTAAGGTCATAGCAGGAGACCGACCTGATGCTACGTGAGTGGACGCGTATGTACATAGGGTTTGAACTTCAATATTTAGGGCGCACTGCAGAAAAGAAGTGACCTTTCATGGTTAAGTTAAGCTTCGGATATCATTCTTGGCTTTAGCGTGATACCTAGGATACCGATATCGGAGGGCTGTGTTCAAGGCTAATAAATCTTCCACGAAGTTCCGTGCACAGCCTCTGCCACTGTCGCCATGGTACTGTAATTCAATGATTCAATCTGTACACGGAAATTATACATAAAGGCCAAGTTGCGCTTTTGTAAGTAATTAAGTATGATTAGGATCGATCAGCAAGTACTGCGGGCTCATTACGTAGGCATATGTTTAGAACCAGATGAATCGTGGTGGAAAATTATCTCGGTATGCTATCAAGAGATTTTCTTTTTGACCATCTCATCTAAATGGTAGAAACATGGTTGTTCAATCAGACTGCACATGACTAGAACTTTTCCTTCGTTCCTAGCTATACCTACGACAAACCAGTCTGTATTGACCTTAAACCACTCCTAGAGCGAGATTCGCACTTGTGCGAAGCTGGTCAGCCTGCTATGTAGAGTTGAATTCGCTCGTTGACTTAAGGGTACTGTGATATCTCCTAGCGTAATTACGGGCGATCTTCGTCAGTAGTCGTTTGGAGCTCACGCTCCGCTGAATTGCTCCACTAGCAACTCCACCTTCAGCCTCGGCGTGTCTTGATCTACAAAGCTTGCTATCATCAAGCTAAATTCTCGAAGCTTGACGTAATTCATGCTTTCAGACTGATCTAGCTTCTCAACCTCAAGCATCGAACGGGCAGAATACCATTACCATAGCATTATGCGTAGCATTCCACATCTCGCAATTCTTCTTTACATCCTGACGCTTACAACCTCTCCTTGTCACATCGGTTTTCACGGTCGCCTTTACTCATCATGCACGGCTTGCGCCTGACTCGTGGTACTCACGATATATTGAAGCAATGCGGGTCCTACATCCTAGACGACGGCGAGATATTCGTCTTTTCTCACAGTGGCGAAGAGCAGCAGGTTCAAAACAAGTGTACTGATGCCGAAGAGTCCTACGCACGACAAGTGCTCGGTTGGCCGAAAGGGAGGCTTGCTAAACCATCAATCTTCCGAGAGCCAACTACAACGCCAGGTGACATCCAGGCTTGTGTTACACGATTTTTCCACCACATCGGTCAGCTACTCGAGCGTGAGGCTCACGAGGATTCCAAACAACTCGAGATCTATCCTTTCGCCTTTGTCGTTTTTGACCATGACGATCCATCTGGTCAAGTGACTGTGGTGGTGGCACTGAAGGGCGAGGACGACCAATGGAGCCTTGACTCTTGCAGAATCCCTCTCGAAGTCCAACTAGGACAGGAGTTGGACAGCCTGAGGATGGGTGATATATCTACGCAAGATCTCGTCTCTTCGTATGGAATCTCTACGCCTCCTGCTACAGCACAGCAATCCCGATCATCCTCACCTCAAACCTCATATCAAGATCACTGGAGCTTCGCAATCTTTAGTACGGAACTCCCAAACGCCCTCTCGCTGCCTGCGTGGATTGATGCTAGCACTGATTCTGTGCACCCAACCAAGGCCTCGGTGGATCTCATTGGCAATCCCAAAGACAGCCGCTATCAGATGAAGTGGGAAGATGTGAAATCACTTTTCCCCATCGCATGTCGGGATACTAAGAAAGCAGATGGTATAAAGATGCACCGGCACATCTTCATCTGCTGCGACAATGACGACCCGCATAACGAGGGCCTACTACTCATCAACGTAGATTGGGACGAGAATGTCGATCGATCAGATGAAGAGCTTGAAGCTGTCGGTAAGCAGTTGGAACACACCGAGACTCGAGTGCAATTAAGCGAATGTCTTCAAAAGGCAAGAGACATGGCATCAGCATAGAAAAGCTCCAATATACACATGTTTCGGTTTCTACCCGATTTACGCATTAATGTCAACGAGAACTCCTTCTGAAGTTATGTGGAAGGAAGGGAAAATTGTAGCATCTAGCATACGCCTCTACCCGGGTGAAAGCTCCTTCTTCTCTGACAGGTATTTATTGCCCTTCCGCTAGTAAGTCTATATTACAGTGAGGAGTATCTGTACGCCTCAAGCGCGCTGGCATGTGGCAGCCCTATTTCGACGCGCATGTACAATGGTTCATCATACCCTACAACAACTTGTCACCTCTCTCTAGCAGAGCTTCTGCGTACACAGCGCGTTTGCATGTCGGAGGTAGCTCATAACACCAGCCTCAAGTGTAAAGTCCTTGGCTCCACGTAGCTCATCTGCAAGGATCCCTAGCATCCACGTCGTGAGACATATCATGTGAGAGCGGCTGGCAGAAGCCAGCCCGTCATCCCTGAGACTATTGGATAGCTCTGGTCTGGTCTCTGTGTCGATTGTACGTTCCATCTCTGCATTGCCAGGTCGCACAAGGAAGCGACTGCGGTCTAGAAGCGGTATGACAGACACGCAGAGAGCAGACACGAGGTTTTGTGCTCGGTTCAATATCACAAGCAGATATGCGGCCTTCGATTGTTCGTTTCTGCATGGCGCAAGACTGGTCGTGGAGTAGAGAAGCTTGAGGACCAGCACATATGTGCAAATGTATTGCCCGTAGGTGAAGGCTTGCTTGACTGCCGCTGCGTCACTTGGTCGTTCTGGGCTGCCATGCGGCAGAGGAACGACGGGCGCAGTGAGTTCCCAAGACACTTCATATTCGTATCGTGCGAGACGATCGCACAAAGCCTGTGCTTGGGCAGCAAGGGACGAAGCCTCAGATGAAGCCACGGTGTCTGAGAGTGCAGCGTGTGACTTTGCTTCATGTTCTCTCGGAGACGAGTCTGAGTTGCAAGAACTCAAACTGAGGACTTGTCTTTCCAAACGTAATACTTGTTGTAGGATATGTTGGACAGCAGATTCCGTATTGCTTTATGCCCAATCTAGTGCCGGTAGCACTAGAACTAGATTCTGATCCTCGCTTTCATCATCAGCCCACAACGCATGCAACAGAACCTGGCCCCTCGTTGCTCTGTATAGCGCTTGTGCGACCATCGAATTGAAGCTTGTAGGCACGCGTTGTCGAACAAGTGCAAGAGCACCCTTGAGGTGTGGACGATCATGTTGGTCTGTAATATTGCCGTATCGTTGTTCGAAGTCCAAGCACAGGACCGCCAACAACGTCTCGTCCTTCAGACGCTGTTGCGGGTCAGATAGTGCTGCTTTGAGTGCTCGGACGGCGGCGAGCTTGGCCTCAGCAACGAACGGCTGCACATACTCCTGAGTGTGGTGGATGGTCGCAACTTTCAGCGCCATGGCCGAGATTGCGATATGCAAAGCAGATGACGGGGCCGCAGAATTGTATAGAGGCAGGATGTGTTCGAAATATTCGTTACCAAGCGGCCACTGTTGACGAGTTGGCAGTACGCACTGGCGGAAGAAGAAGGCGGTCGTCACACTGTTTAGATCAGAAGGTAGCTGTGATGGGACCGGCCTCGATTTTATCACTGCCCGTTTGCTGTGGCGTGCGAAGACTGCCTCGCTCTCGTCCTTGAAGACAACACCGCTGGCGTCACGGTAACCAGGGCATATCTGGCGACGCGCGAGGCATTTCTTGCAGGCTGGTCTCGCCCTGTCGCAACCTACACGGCGCTCTCTGCAAGCCTGACATCCGATGCTAGGTCCGTGGTTCACCATTGTTTTTCTGAGAAGCTCGGTCTACTACTCGTGACAGCAGACGAGGAGTTTTGGGTCAAGAATGGGGCTCGTAGTACATGGCCGCCTCGTAGTACAGAAGTCTAGTATGACCGCATGTTTCCAGGCGGCATTAATTTTTCGGTTGGCGAGGATCGGAGATGGAGTAGATGCATGACTTACCAACCAGCTGAGCATGTTCGTGCAGCATTGCTCCACCCGTGTGGGGGTGGTACATAGGCAGACGCTTGCCCTTTCCGGTAGACGTTGCGAGCGGCTGCAGATGTCATCAGTCAGCATGCTCAGAGATGCATACCGCAACGTCAATTGCTTCCAAAATGCCCACATCCAATCGCAAGATGGAGCATAGGCGGTTAGCCTGGATCGTTCGGTCCTTGCGACTTCAATGGGCTGCCTTCGATGGACTGCCTTCGTGACGCTGCGCTCAGTGCATATAAGTTGAATCATGGCCCAGCACATGAACTCACCATCATAGCAATATCCATTCTAGCATCCGCACTCCTGCTTATCTCTTGTTGAGCACGCCACCAATCTACACCATGGCAGCACCTTCTTCGTCTTCTCGCATACGCTCACGCTCGCTCAGTCAACTCGTCATTGCTGCGCTGCTCGTCATTTGCGCCGGTCTCACCATTGGCCTGACCTTCGCTCCATGCTACAGCACTATATGCGTCGACCTTTGGTTCCCTTCTCAAGTCCGCTTCCATATAGCCCTGTTCTACGGCGGTATCAGCGTTGCGGCCATCTTTCTCGCTGCGTTGTCTAAGTCCAAGGCTTTCAGATCCGCTTCTAGTCGCTACCTCTTGGACAAACCACTTCCCCTGTTTGGTCTACGACCAACTGTTGGCGGAACTCTCTTGATAGTATGGATCCTGGCTCTTACGTTGGCACCGACGGCGTACTGGTTTCCAGCCGAACGCAGCTTCTGGTATGCCAAGGGTAAAGCGGTAGACTGGACGCAGTACATGTTTCGAGTCGTATGGTCTGGAGTGACTGGTCATTGGTGCGATGTCATGTTCGGACTGGTTCTGTTACCTGTTGGAAGAAACAGTCTGATCTCCACTGCTTTCGCAATAGAGCCATCCACATTGCTAACGGCTCATAAGCTACTTGCGTATGCCCTATGCGCATGTGGTCTAATACACGGCCTACTCTACTACGTACGCACACCATGTACACATCCATATGCCCGTGATAGCTTCACTAACTCCGTTTCAGTCATTCCTTGCCGCCTGGGTCGCCAGCCCTTTAGATCTCATACACGACGCTTTCAACCCAGACAACCCTTTCTTCACCTGGGCGCAGGTCGAAAGTATGGGCACTTATTATGCTTGGCTCGGCTTAGCCTCAGGAGCCGTAGCTGGCATCGTCTTGATCCCGGTCATGCTTATCACTGCACTGCCCACCCTGCGGAGAAGTAGCTACAACACCTTCTACTACATCCACATCTCCTTCGCCGTGGTTGTGCTGGTGTTCCTCTGCATACACGCAAGTACGAACTTCTATTTCATCCTTCCGGGCTTGCTGCTTTGGGTTTATGATTGGTTCTGCAGGGTGCATAATGCACTATACTACAAGCAAACAATCGCTGTGGAAAGCGCCGGCAATAACTGGTACCGCATGCGGCTTGCGAGCATTCTTGAGACAACGACATTCGACGCTTCGGCGGCTGAGAAGGGTCTATCTTCGCCGGATGGACCGGATCTCCGCCATCCTCTCGAGACATACTACATCCGGCTGAGCACGATCAGCAAAGTACAAATCCATCCTTTCACAGCAGCGGCAACTGCGACATCATCGTCTGGTCCGAGCTTTCTTTTCCAAAAGAGTCCATCAAAGAAGAAAGAAAAGGCAAGCCACAAAGAGTGGACTTGGCTGCTAGGCGCAATGATCGATCGAAGTCCTGCAGATGTGCCATTGCACTTGGAGGTGATGAGCCCCAGAACCCGATAGCGTTTAACACGGTGGTAGCTGACTTGTCAGACAGGCTCGCATTGAGGGTCCATATATCATTTCGGTCCCCGAGCTCTACTGCGCGAGCCATGTACTCGCCGTTGTGGGTGGTACAGGAATCACTGGTGCTCTATCACTAGCCGACTGGTGGCTCTCCCAACAGTCCACAACATTGGAAGCTCAACAGCGTTTCAAGATTGTGTGGAGCATCAGGGACGTCGAAATGGCGGATCTTGCGGAAATCCGCACGTTGCAAGATCGTCTCCAACGCGTGGAGCACACAGCAGAAATCCAGATACATGTCTCTTCACAGTCGGGCCGCTTGCAGCCTGGCCTTGTTGTGGACAACTTCATCGAGGCACAGAAGAATTCTGCGGGGAGCACGTTCGTCTACATCTCTGGGCCAGAAGGGCTTGCTGCTGGTGCGGAGGAAGCTTGTGTTCGTCAGAAGAGGCGGCTGCGTCAGCACAATGCCACCAAGGAGATTGCGTGGCACAACGCTACTTTCACGGTCTAGGTACTGTACAGCTTTGAATCCAGAGTTCCAGTGACAGCTGGAATATTTCGGACCTGATGTAAATGTACTCGGGGCGCGACACCTTCTGTTGTTTTCTTGCGGTAGGGCATCGATAGACCTTCTAGTAGTTGCCGCGTAACCTTAGCCCGAGACACCACGAATGACTGGAAGTCACTGAGATGGCGTCCGGAGCCTAGGAACCGTAAATCTTGCCATCAGTTGAGATGAAGCATGCAATTTTGAAGGACTGGGATCTGCCTTCCTTATCTGTAAACATGTTGCCATCAGGCGGTGTATATTCAGGAGTTGCAGGATGACGTTCGTCGAAAGAACCAGGAACGATACACACTTTGAGCCCGTGTGCTAGATTGCAGTAACAATAGAGGTATTCCTGGTATTGTGATGCTTAAGAAATATAGCGGGAATCTTCGGGAACATAGTCGTCTAGAGGATATGTTGCTGTGTCAGATTTTGTGAACGAGATCGGTTGCTAGACCACTCACTTTGGCAACACGAATAGTTGCACCTGTTGACTGGCAGCTTGCCGAATTGACTCACAGGCTTTGTTTAGATCGTCCAACATGTCAAGCGGCTAGAAACAGAACCTATCGCCGGTTCAGTCCTGCTCTGCTATTGTCAAAGAGATTTGGATGTAGTGTTAAAGTGTACGAAGACTTATGTTGGCAGACCGAAATATATATCAGAAAAGTAGATGCGGTGAGCAATTTGACCCAGGGACGTTTGACACCAACAAGTACGAGGTAACAAAGTGGAGCTTTTGCATCTAGCCTGTTCGCCATACAAAATGTTCCAGATTGCAAGGATCAATGAAGGATTGTATCGTCGAAGAACGAGCACTAGATGGACCTTGGCATTGCGGCTCAGCTGGCGATTAGCCTGGTGTGGCGTTTGCCTTATATCCACAATGCTAATTTCAGACACCAAGAATAGCAAAGCCGGTGTACAACCGACCCACCTATAGCCCGCAAACGTCCGTGAGATCTGCCTATACTACACAGCCCTAGCTAAACATGACCCCGAGTTGTTGGTTGTCCTCGAACTTGGATCTCTGCCCTACAACCAGGCCGTCTCTTGGTCAAAGCGAACCTGCACAGCTGTACCTATCTCTACACTTCGACGACACTATGATCCTTCGTCTCCTTCAGCCTCATTGGAGACTCTGCGACCATCATTTTTGTGTACAAAATCGTCTGTGCCATGCGATTTTGGATCCACTCTGAGTCCACTCAACGTGGAATGCTATGCTTCACAACTTGTTGGTCGTCAGGAATAGCACGCACAACGTGAGGGACACTGCCGCTCGGTGATCAAATGTCGCGAGCGAGAATGGAATAGTCTGCGCTCGGTGCTGCATCGAGGTGTTCTTTGACAATAGGCGGAGATATAAAGATCATTGACTTGCCACTATTACAACTTCTATCATCATCACCACAAGCCTCCAAGCCGAAGACAACTACACCAACAATTCTCACAAACCCATCGCCAACAATCTACCAAACACATTCCGCCATGCCTTCCATCTCATCCATCATCCCAGCCATTCTCGGCGCCTTCGCCCTCTCTGAGCTTACCTACGCCGGCCCTGTGCCAGCTAACAGCGGCCTTTTCAAGAGACTCGGCTGCTATGGCTCCGGCGATGCCAGCGACATTGCCTTCTACTCCCTCCACGGCATCGGCTACTCCGGCGACATCACCCAAGAAGTCAAGAACGACATCCACACCACCTGCACCAAAGCAGCAGGCAAGACGATCAAGCCCAGCGAACCGTTCTGGCTCTGCACCAACTGGGAGAAGACTGGCCAGGGCAAGACCGAAGCCCTCAAATGCTATGAGAGCTGCAAGCCTGGCATCGACATCAGCGGAAACAACCCAGCCGTCATCGATGCGGGTGTCGAAATGTGCAAATCGATCTGTGAGCTCGAGCACGGCGCGCCGGATCTCAGTGACGATGGATGGAACCACCTTGACTGGGCAATCGAGATGAGAGACGGAGAGGAGAAGACAATCGATTATGAGACTTGCAAGAAGGCTTTCGAGACGGAGCTGGGAGGATGCAGTAACGGAAGCGAGCAGAACCACGATGGATTCTGGTTCAGGATTGACCCGAACGCCAGGAAGTGCGCAGCATAGGGGACTTAGCTGCAGAGGATGTATAGAGAATGGTTTCGTAGCACGGGTCATCAATAAATTGTGCTCATCTTGGTTCACTCGTTTGAGAAAGCTTTGCCGTCTTGTACTCATACTGAACTGTTCCATCAGATACACGATAAGCCATTGCGCTTGAGTTTGTATACCAAATCGCAATTTTGTAGCAGGGCCCGCTTTTCCTTTTTCGTTCTTATCTCAAAATTTACACAGGTTGATATGTTGGGAAATACCCCGAAGCAATTCTAGGCAGGTTCTCAACCTCACTTCGGCTTTGGTCGACGATAAAAGTTCGGTAGATAGGTGCAAACCAATGCCGGTCTGCACAGAAATAAGGTGATGGCAGCGGTAAACCCGGCCGTGGCAGGCGCATCCAGGTTATCGGGACGACACGATGATAGCCACCTTACCAATCGATTGACCTGAACCCAATCTTGTGGGGCCGACTGACTTTCCGCCCCACAAGATTGGTACCTACTCATTACCTTTGGACTCCGACTTCCTAAATAACAGCCTCACTAGTACGCAATCTACCGTCCATCGAAGGTTTTGTGAGCTCGCAGAACCCGCATAATATGGGCATGAGGCGCCAAAGTCTCTCTCTTTTGCATCCCTCCAAGCATCTTCTGGACGACCGTTGCGCTAGCTCGGTTACTTTGCGCCGTCTCTTCCATATGTCTATGGTACAACTTAAGGAACACAGCTGAGGCTGAGATCACTAGTGCAGTTGGCTCTGAAAGTTTCTCACGTGCGCAGGGTGAGATATAAATGACGGTTCGGTCACTCGCACCGCACGCAATCGCATTGCAAACGAGCTGCTTCTTAGTCTCGCAGTTGCCGGCATGTTGGCACTCACCCTTGGTGTATTTGTCCTCTGGCTGATCTACACTGTCTTTACTCGACTGTTTACGAGCCCGTTGGCAAGATTCCCAGGACCTCGACTGGCTGCTTTGACGACGTGGTACCAGTTCTATTTCGACGTTATCAAAGATGGACGCTTGCCATGGCACCTGGCACATTTACACCAGATCTATGGTGAGTACCCAGGAGACTATATATTTCCCCGAGCGCACCGATATTGACGATCCTATAGGCCCAGTAATTCGAATCTCACCCACCGAGCTGCACGTCTCGGACCCAGACTTCTACAATACCTTGTATTCTGGTGGCTCTCAACGCCGCCACAAAGATGGCTTCGTGCTTCAAGGCTTCTATTCGCCTAGCTCGGCGTTCAGCACAGAAGACCATGACCTCCACAAGATGCGCCGCATGGCCTTGAACCCGTTTTTCTCCAAGCAAGCCGTGCAGCGCTTAGAGCCGATGATCCAAAGCAAGATCGATCTACTGTGCGAGAGGTTGCGCGAGTGGGCTCTTCGAGAGCGGGTCTTGGATGTGGAGACCGCAATGATGGCTCTCACCACAGACATCATTTCCGAATACTCATTCGGCTACTCGTACGACTCACTCGCACAGGAAGATCTCGCGGCGTTTTGGAACAGCTCCTTCAAAAAAAATATGGGCAGTAGTGTACTGTTCCGGTACTTTCCCCTGCTTGGCAGAGTCGTGACGAGCCTACCGCTCTGGGTCATCAAGATCATCAGCCCAAGTAATGTGCCAATCGTCACCATCATCAATGTACGCGGCAATGATACCATCCATGTGTAATTGAGCTGACAATGTAACCCATCAGAGCTTCGAACCTCAGATCCGCGGGATCATAAAGCGATCTGCGAGCGAGAAGACAAACCACACTCAGCGAACGGTCTTCGGCGATTTACTGGAGGCCGATGTTCCAGCTGAGGAGAAATCGGTCAGGCGCTTGACTGAGGAGGCGCAAGTGATCATCTCGGCAGGCGCAACAACAACGGCACACTTCCTCACGGTCACAATCTACCATATCCTTGCCAACGAAGAGATTCACCGCAAGGTCCAAGCCGAGCTTATGTCAGCAACTAAAGCTTCATCTGGAACGCCGCCAATGCAAGACTTCGAACAGCTGCCCTACCTCAACGCCGTGATCAAAGAAGGCCTCAGGTTGAGCTACGGTATCACAACACGTCTGTCTCGAGTCGCGCCAGACACCGCTCTCCACTGCCAGGGCCACATAATCCCGGCCGGGACCACCGTGAGCATGACGTCGATCCTCCAACACATGAACGCATCCCTCTTCCCCAATCCCGACCTCTTCGATCCACAGCGCTGGCTGGACTCTGATGATGCTCACCTTGACAGGTACCTCGTCAATTTCTCGAAAGGCTCGAGAGCGTGCGTTGGCATAAATCTCGCCAGAGCTGAGATCATACTCACCTTGGCTACGATGTTCAGAAAGTTTGATATGAAGCTTCACCATACCACAAGGGCTGACGTCGAGGTCGCAAGAGATTATTTCGCAGCTTACGCGAGCGCGAAGGGCAACGGTTTGAGGATCACATTGAAGCAAAGGGAGTCGTAGCCAGTGTTGTCTGCCGATGATCGAGATGGATGGTTGATTTTAGGTTTCATGATATTGATATTGTTGATGATCTAGTCTACACCCATATCTCTGCATTGTTCTGCCATAACGACTTGTTCAGTTCCATGTGATGAAGTTGTGCTACACCCAGGCATGAGTATATCTGCCTTCAAGCTGTTTCCTTTGAGTGACGATAAGAAATTCATTTGACACGCCACGAGAAACCAAAAAGACGTGATTGCTACTGCAAAAATTGGCGAATCCTATCAAACAAGCTCCCATGCTGCTTTAGCCGGAACAAAATTGATGTGTACCAATTTTTATCGTCCATAATGGCTAATGCACAGGTTACCATCACAGCCCCAAACCCTACACAGATGCGACCCTAAAAAAAGCCCGCTCCGAAACTCCCGAAAGTTCGCAGGCGGCATCCCATGTCATCTCGAAAGAGGAAAGCAATTAACGCTTGATCCGATTATTCACAACCCCATCACACGACACAATGTTACGCACACCGACCATGAGCAAAGCGCTCACCATCCCATCGCGCCTTTCGCGCAACGCCACATCCTCTGCCCGCGCAGCATCACGGCTACGAACATACGCGACCGCATCGAAACAACCCTCAGAAAAGGAACCGACCGACCTCGACCAAATCACAACACTCCCCAACGGCATCCGCGTGGCGACGGAAGCGCTTCCAGGCCATTTCAGTGGAATCGGGGTCTACGTTGATGCCGGCTCAAGATACGAGAATGAGGGCTTACGGGGAGTTTCACATATCATCGACCGGCTTGCGTTCAAGTCGACGACCAAGAGGAGCGCGGACGAGATGCTGGAGTCGATCGACAAGCTTGGAGGAAACATTCAGTGCGCCTCTTCGCGCGAGAGCCTGATGTACCAGTCTGCGACCTTCAACTCCGCTGTGCCGGATGCGGTTGGTATGCTGGCGGAGACGATTCGCGATCCTAAGATCACGGATGAGGAGGTGGACAGGCAGCTCGAGACGGCGGATTATGAGATTGGAGAGATCTGGAGCAAGCCTGAATTAATTCTACCGGAATTGGTACACATGGCGGCTTTCAAGGATAACACTCTCGGCCACCCTCTCTTGTGTCCCAAGGAGAGGCTCGGGGAGATCAACAGCAAGACGGTGGAGGCATACCGCAGCGCATTCTTCAGGCCTGAGAGGACAGTCGTTGCATTTGCTGGTGTTGCGCACCAGGAGGCGGTGCGATTGGCAGAACAGTACTTCGGAGACATGAAGGCTCCTTCAATCACAACCTCAGCTACACCCGAGGAACAACAGATCCAACCTCCCTACCCGACATCACAGACAGCACCGCAGCAGGACTCCCGGCTGATGTCCAAGATCCCCTTCTTCAAGAACCTCTCGACATCCGCCTCCCAAAACGCATCAGTATCACCCGACCAGTCACAAATAATCACAGACCCTCTCGCCCTACCAATCGACTACAACCAAGCCAGCCACTACACCGGCGGCTTCCTCTCGCTCCCACCGCTGGCCATCCCTCCCAACCCCATGCTCCCCCGCGTCTCTCACATCCACCTAGCCTTCGAATCCCTCCCCATCGACTCTCCCGACATCTACTCCCTCGCAACCCTGCAAACCCTCCTCGGCGGCGGCGGCTCTTTCTCCGCCGGCGGTCCCGGGAAAGGCATGTACTCGCGCCTCTACACGAACGTGCTCAACCAATACGGCTGGGTGGAGAACTGCATGGCGTTCAACCACGCGTACACCGACTCGGGCCTGTTCGGCATCAGCGCGGCGTGTGCGACACAGTACGTGCCGCGCATGCTGGACACGATGGCGCGCGAGCTGGCGCTGCTCAGCACGGAGACGGGCCACGGCCGGCTCAGCGACATCGAAGTCAAGCGCGCCAAGAACCAGCTGCGCTCATCCCTACTCATGAACCTCGAGTCGCGCATGGTCGAGCTGGAAGATCTGGGCAGGCAAGTGCAGGTGCACGGCCGCAGGGTGCCGGTCAAGGAGATGGTGGCGAACATTGAGAAGGTCACGATCGCGGATCTGAGGCGCGTGGCGAAGATGGTGTTCGGCGGCGAGGTGAGAAACAAGGGCGAGGGCAGCGGTGCGCCGACTGTGGTGCTGCAGCAGGGTGAGGAGGAGGGCGTCAAGATGAGGGAGATTCCGTGGACGGAGATCCAGGATCGCATTTCGAGATGGGGGCTTGGAAGGAAGTGAACGTGAGCAAGAATGCTTGACGTGGATGTGTATTGATATGTGCATAAGATGGTGTTAATGGTGGTCTCGCGCCCGTATGTGATATCTCTTTGGAGAAGAAGACAAGCCGGCGCACAAAATCGGTATTGGCAATAGGCTCGCAAAATCTTCGCTTCTTAGAAGGTACAAGCGATGTATATAGTAAAGAAACATCTGTATTAGTATGAAGGGATAAATCTCCTTCACTACCGGCATGCACAACGTAATGAAAAGAAAAAAGAAAGCCTAGTGTACAGCCCAACCACGTCGCCATGTCTTGATGTGGAAGTTCAAGACCGCCTAGCACATCAGCTCGCTCCTGATATGAGGACGAGGTTAGAATCCATTCAAAAGATGTACGTTGGTGAGGAAAGTAGATCTAGCGTGTGTATAGCAGCAGGCAGACTATCAAATTTGTCTCGGGCAGAGTCCGATCAACTCCGACTTCCGTACAGAGAGTCAAGAGTGTCTTGCCTTGCGAGATCGAAGTATGTGATGCATAAAAAGAAAGAAGAAACATCCAAGCGTCTGGCGTCCGAGGAGTGATTCAGTTCGGGGCTGAGGGAACAGTGGTGGCTTCCATTGTTGTCTCTGGGAAGGCTTGCAATCCGGCCCAAGAATTCCTACGCGCTGGTACCTATTGGACCTAGCCATAGGAACGAGTGCGAAGATGATTCTCTGGAGATACTGCCACTGGCCCCTGCCTGCCATTCTCAGGAGCTGATGTGTAGGTCCTGGGGAGCGATGAACGACCTTGCTTACCATTGAGACCGGGTGCACAAACTTGCTTGTACTTGCTATGCCGCGGCAACACAGCAAGATACCCATATTTGTTTGTGAGGCAGTGTCATAATTTTTTCTCATATCGCTTCCCGTCATGGAACCCCTGTAGCGTATGCGGGTGTGCTGCTGATTGTGATACTGCGCCTGGATCACTCTGTTGTCGGAAAGTGAGCCTTGGGATTGGCAGCGGTGCTTCTCAATGGCTGGCTCGGCGGGCGAAAGATCGGCGTTGTGTTGTCTGTTGATCTTTCGCGAGCTGATAGCACATCTAGTACCAGTGTGCACTTATTCGATAAGGAGGTGATATTGAGAACAAGAGAATGAGTGTCTCGAAGACTGCCCTGCCAATGTAGGGCTATCGCTCGTGATCACCCACCGGACTGCATAGTTTTATCCACCGAAGCACGCGTTTGAGATGTGATTCCTATCTTGACTCGGAAGCAGTGGTCCTGGAGATATAAATACCACTAATGTCTCAAGACCATCCACGCAGGATCTTGGTTCGTATCTATTTCAGCTCGCAAAATAGAACAACGTTGATGCTGACCCACGGGAATATAGAGTTCTAGACTTCAGGCAAGGGTGGCTTGCAACGGCGGATCAGCATGATAGCGCGTGAGGTCTCGCCCTACCCAGCAGACATGTCTCAGTGGTATGATGAAGATGGACATGCCGGTCGCGTGAGCGAGCGAGACAGGTCGACATCATACTGGTTCAGAGGGCTGAATGGACGATGGGACGTGTCGACTGAAGGATTTTCTTCCTGGGAGATTAACGTGGCGGGAATGATATTAGATGCCTCCATGCCGAACTCGATTTAGCAGCTGGGGAGTGCCGATGCACCAATACTACTACTGTATTCTAGTCTATGGCGCACATGCAGGCCCCGTGCGCTGGTGCATCGGCGTGGTCGGTCCCTTGGAGTGTTGGGTGCAGGCTAGCGATTAAGGTGTAGGGGTGATTTGACGACTTGTCCGACCATGGCACGCCCTGCAGTACTAGCAAGAGGGGAGAAGCGAGGCGAGGCTTTAATTCATCTGGCCAAACATCGTCTTCCTGCTCGTGTTGTTTGTTGCTTGTGAGTCTGCCGTCAGACACCCATTCTTCTCGCACTCACAGCCACCCACACCCACATAGGAGATTTGATTCCTTCTCTGGCTCCACCCTAGACGTCTCGGCGGTGGCTTGTCGTACACACTACTAGTACAGTACCCAGTACCTTCGATATTGCCTTTGGCGTTGGTGACGTCAAAGAACAACGGCGCAGGTGGTGCATCTCCAGCCTGCCTGCATCTCTCAGGGACTACTCGACTGGCTCTGGCTGGTGTAACCGACTTCCGCAGCAGCAGCAGCAGTTGCGCATCATCTTGGCTCCTCCACCACTGACCGTCTCTGCTTTTGTAATAATTAATTACCTACTCCCACCCCCGCGTGACTGCTCCACGTGTGATAGAATGCTAGGCTCTTCCTCGCCGGCCGCTGCGACTATTCACACCAGCCGAAGTAGCGCAACGCCTTCCTCGCCCACTCGTCCCAGCAGACTGCGCGGCCTCAGTTACCTGCGAAACTACACCCACAACCACCTGCACGGATCTTCGTCGCAGCGTGCCGAACAGCAGCAATCCCGCCAGCAACAGCAGTCCGCTCAAATCCAGCAGCGCCGCGAGAGACCAACAGTCCACCGCAGGAGCATCAGCTACCCTGCCGGATCGAGCAGTTCGAACGCCGATACTCCAAGATCAGGCTCGCAGTCGGGCATACAGAGTCGTGAAGGAGGCTGGGTGCCTACAGTACAAGGACGCAGCGGGCTCAGCAGACAGGCCATCGACCTCACCAGCACGGATACACAAGCGGCGCAGCGAGAGACCAACGAAAGTCCCGTCAGCATGACCAGAGCCAGAGCTGCCACCGCGGTCACGCCTTTGGCTGCTGGCATCTCTGCGGATACCGGTGCGCCCTCGTCGAGTGCGCCGCCGGCGAAAGAAGCACAACCCACAATCCGTTTCATCCCACACGTCGAGACTCGCTCTTCCAGACCTTCTCTACACTTCCAGGCTGTTTCAAGGACGCTCAAGAATCCCAGCACCATCGTTCGTGTGGGCCGATACAGCGAGCGCGATACACCCACTGCCGAGGAAAACTCGCTACCTGTCGGCTTCAAGTCAAAAGTCGTCTCTCGCCGCCACTGCGAGTTCTGGTGCGCAAGCGGGCAGTGGTACGTCAAAGACGTCAAGTCCAGCTCTGGAACCTTCCTCAATCACGTGCGCCTTTCAAGCCCTGGTGTCGAGAGTCGACCATATCCCGTCAACGACGGCGATGTGGTCCAGCTTGGCATTGATTTCAAGGGCGGCGAGGAGGTTATTTTCCGATGCGTCAAGATTCGCATAGAGTGCAACCGCGGCTGGCAGAAGAGTCTCAACAACTTCAACACAACAACACACAAGCGCTTGCTCAAGAGCGCAGGCATTAACAAGAACCGCGACTCGGACACAGCGAGCGTCAACAGCTCGGAGTGCAGCATCTGTCTCAACCCTGTGGCACCTTGTCAAGCTTTGTTCGTGGCTCCATGCAGTCACGTATGGCATTACAAGTGCGTGCGGAACCTCATTCACGGACCCAACTGGCCTAATTTCCTGTGCCCTAATTGCCGTTTCGTGGCGGATCTAGAAGCAGACGTAGAGCCTCTTGAGGAGGAAGAGGAAGAAGAATTCGAAATTCCAACACCACTCGCAGACGCAGCAGAAGAAAGCGCGGATCTAGACCAAAGCGGTGAAACAGGGGTGTCTTCAGACGATGCCGTCGACAGTTCGAATGGAGGTGGAGGCAACACCACAGACGACAGTACCAACCAACAAATACCCAGTCGCGATCGACCCCGCGACACGCTGTTTATGCCCCTGCAAGTCGATAACCTCGATCGCACAGCAAATATCACAGACGAAGAGCTCGCCGGCCTAGTCGGTACAGTCACCCTCGAGCCACCCACGCCAATCGAACAAACCGAACCCAACCCTCTCGACGGTGCCTCTTCATCAGTGAGCTCACCAGTCCCAATCTCCATGTCTGCATCCAAAAACCGGGCGCCTCCACCTCCAGAGCTTATGAGCGCTCGTTCCGCAACACCCACATCCACCACACCTTTCGCACTAGCCGCCAGCGTTCTCGAAGAAGGCCCGCTGACGCCTAGAAACAACGCTGGCCCTTACGTTCTCGACGGTGACGCCGGACGTGAAATGGGTGCTATGAGCTCCCTAACAGCCACAGTCATGAGCGAGCACGACGACGAGCAAGCTAGGCGGACATGATGGGCCGAAATAATGTCTATTCAGCTTGACGTCTTTCTTCTTTCGATCCGCGTGTCCGCGTGTCCATCCACGCGCAGGAGGGTTGCATGTAGCTTTTTGGGGGCGACACGACGCGCATGGGAGCCGGGGTTGTTGCTGATACCATTCCTTTTCATCTCTTTTCCATTTTTTTAGGCCGCTTTTACGACAATGATCATATTTTTGTTTCTCATTCTACTCCGAATTCTCCTCTTGGTCCTTGGCTTGTGAGAGCGTGGAGCATGCGCTGAAGTGATTTTGGAAGTTACTTTGCTTTTTCTTTCTTCGTTCTCTTTTTCGTTCTCGCTTTCTCTCCCTACACTGGAGGCGAGGTTGTGTAAGCGCTTGATTTCAGCTCTATATCTCCGACACTGATGTTCATCAACGTCTTCGCTTTCGGGACGATATCTTGAAAGACTACTAGACATGGCATACAATCGATCATCGTGTAAACTGGCTCGTACATGTGTGTGAACGGCATTTCTGCGCGGATTTTCCCTACAACTATTTTTCGCGATATATCGACGCGATCATCACATCAGTATCGTGCTCTCCCAACCAACATGCCCGTGCCAAGGTCCTCATGCGCTAGAGCACAAAGTAGCAACGGCAGTCAAAATCAGATCGCCTCTATCGATCCATTAATGAACCTCGTCTGGTCGTTCTCCGTCGTCAACTATCAGACACACACCAAAAGTCAGCAAAAAGCAATAAGCTCTCAATCCAACACCTCCCACCACCACAATGTCCCCTCCATCCCACTCACCAGCCCAAAAAGGGGGAAAAAAGAGGTACTCACATGCCAAACATCAATCTTCAAAAAATAGCTCTCCCCGGGCCTCCTCTCACTCTTCTCGCCCACACTACTCAACAACCCCACGGCGACCACATTGTTCAACCAGTAGTACTCCCTATCGCCCGTCTCAAACAGCACCCTCAGCTGCAACCCGCCGCCCGGCTGCGCGGGCCCGGACGTCTGCAGCAGGATGTTCGCGCCGTCGTGCGTGCGGAAATTGTACCTTGTGTCCGCGCTGAAAATCCCCGTCTGAGGATCCGTGAGGCCCCAGTCGGCGCCGAGGTTGAGGATTTCGCCTGCGTGTTGTTGTTGTTTAGCATGGCTGCATGGATTTCGAGGACAACGACAAGTAGGGGCAACGAGCATACCTCTGAGTCTGGGGCCGGTGAAGTTGCCGCCGATGATGGGGATGGCCTTGCGGATTCCGCGCGGGCCCTGGGACTCGTAGAGGCTGTCTTCGCATTCGGCGTAGGCGGTGTAGAGGAAAGTGAGGCCTGGGGCTGGGGGTTCGGGGACGGAGGAGTTTTGAGCGCTGGCGAAGAGGGCCAGCGAGGCGAGGGATAAGAGTTTTGGGAGATACATGGTTGAGGAGGATATGTAGTTGATGTGAGGTGTTGCGTTGGTTCGACAAATCGATTGGCAAGGCGGACTACAATGGCTGGAGAGGGAGGTTCAAGAGACAGCACGAAAGGGAGACGTGTTGTACTCAATTTATTTATCAGCGATCACGAGACGACAATTGTGACCGTTGTCGTCTCCACATGTTTAGTATATTATGTCTCCGGGTATGTACTGTAACAACCCCGGCAATCGACGTTTGATCAACAACCGACGCGTCCAAGTCGGCTGCGGGGTGAGGGCGGCCGGCATTTTACCACGGCTGCACTACGATTCATGTAGAGTTGCAGATCAACGACCTCGCTGTAGTTGCGCGATCATGCGGTCAATGTCCAGCGCAGAGTTGCCTGTCGCTTTGGTCCGGAGGTCCTCGAGCATGTTGCGATCCTTGGCCTTGAGTGCTTCCTCACCAGCCTTGGAAATCATGCCGCATTTGATCCACATCTCGGCGCGCTCTGGCATCGTGAGAGTTGTACACTTCGGGATGTACAAAGAAGCAACCTTGGGGTTGCCGGCGCCCAAGCTCTCGTTAAAGTATGGCTAATAGCGGTCAGTTGGATATACTCAAGAGTACGCAAGCCATCACAAAGTGCACTCACCTCCCATCCGATCGGGCTCTTTCGTGTCTTGCTGATCTCTTCCAGCTCTCGCCAGTCTCTCCTAATGACCAGGGCTCGCAATCGTATCCAGCAGTAAGTCTTGTCAGAAACCTTGAATTCCGTCTGCACCTTTTGCGAGCGCTTCATGTTGCCCATCTTGATAAGCTTGCTTATTGTTTCGTTGACAGACAACCCGACGAAGCGCTCGTTCAAATCCTTCTCAAATGCTTCTTGAAAGCGTAGCAACTTCTGAGCGTCCTCGAGCGCCGCAACCTGCGTTGCATGTTCTTTACTGTCGCGCAAGAGTTTCGCAGCCATTTTGAGCTTATCGGTGGCAGGGTTGACATCGCTGGCGGCAAGAGACTCGGACAGTAGCAGGTTGGAGCCATCTGCTCTACGGTCATCTTGATAGTACAAGTCCTTAAGTAATTCTCGATCCTGGTCAACTGCCGATGATTCGACAATTGCAGTAGCGACGGGCCGACTGTTGATTGTTCTGAAGAAAGTGGCCAAGGGGACCTTGCGCTTGACATTCAAAAGCACGTGGAATACAAGATCTGTATCACCGCTCTCGATAGCCTTGTCCAGTGCAACGGAATCTTCGCCGATACTCAAGAGCAAGGGCACCTGTTTGCCTGCTCTAGGCTCGTGCTCGAGAAGGTCAGTTGCAAGCTTGCCTCTTCCTTCGTCGTAAGCGGCACGAGCAACCTCTTCAAATGAGATGCCCCGTTTGCCTTTCAGCTTCTGGACAATCTCCTCACAAATCATGTCTTCGTTTGTCGTCGATGTTCGTACTTTTTGTCTCGCCCAGTGTACATAGATTCTGTCGACAGGTAGATGTAGAAACTCGGAAACCCGGAGTGCAAGCAGGTAGTCCTGGCGGTTGACCAGTCGCTGGACGAGCCGTTCGGGGGTCAATCTGACATACTGGTCGTAAGAGAGTGGTAATCCTACTTCGAAGAAGCGCACCGCATTCAGCACTCGTAAGGACTCGGTCATGTCAACGAAGTCATCACTGTTGTAAAAGTCCAATACTGACTTGCCAAAAGATGCTGCCTTCAAGAGCTGCTTCTGCCAGTGAACACTGTATTCCTGACCTGCAGCTCGAATGCACACATCTACAGCATCGTCCAGGTTTGGGCGTATGAGCTGGATGTTGTCATCTGCTTTTGGCGATTTCTTCTCCAATTGCTCGACAGCGTCCAACAGGACTGAGCCGGGTGAGGTGGAGCCCAGCTTGAAGACTTGCTCAGAAGCTTCGGGCACCTTTTGTACAAACTCGCAAACATCGTTTGTAAGTATGCGCAAGCCATCCACGTCTGGGAGAAGATGCACGAACGAGTTGTAGAAGTATTCCGTAGCTGCGCCGTTGGGCCCGACCAGGTGGACCTCGTCTTCCCAGGCAAGAGCCACAGCATTGTTGCCACACCACTGCAGGTCCCTTGGTGGAGTCTTGACTTTTGAGTTGTATTCGCTGAAGCGGTTTTGAAAATCGCTGCTGATCACCCAGACTTTGCCGTCGTCGGTGTACAATGCGATGAACTCTCCGTTCGGCGAAACGCCAATGTGTCGGAATGGGCCGGCCTCGAGCCCGCGATCTTCGCACTCGGCGGCATCGGTCACATAGATGGTTCTGCCGATCGCCAGTATGACTTCCACCGAGCGAGAGGACGTGTGCTCGGGTGCGATGACAGCCCACGAGACAACCTCGCCAGACGGAGGAGCCGAGAGAACCTGCGGCCGAGGCTCATCGTATCTTGTTACGATGACCACAGTGTTGTCTCCCAGTAGTGCCGCGAATCCTGTTGACCAGAACTTGCAAGACTGCACCCCATGCTCTTCTGCGCCGTGGCCCAAACTGAATGGCGTAAAGTCACCCTGGAGGTCTGCGTAGCTTCTCACTGTCCCATCCTCCGTAATTACCAGGAGTCTCTCGTCCTCAGACCATCCCAACCCTCTTATGGCGCCTTTGTCCCAGTGAATCTCGCGAATCAATTTGCCGGCGCAACTGTATATATCGATGGTGGATTTGGCGGCCTGGGCGCCGCGGAAGGAGTAGATCTTGCTTGCATCGCGGTAGATTGCTGTACTAGTTAGCCTTGATCGATACGGCGCATTGGTTGTGCCTACCTACAGCACCACTGTAGGGAGCTCCAGTGACGACATAGTTCTCGATCTCCAAGTCCGGGTCGAAGACAGATGTGTAGAGCTGGGTCTTGCGGTAGAAGCGGTCGCCGATGCGCTCCCAATCGGCGGTTGGCTTGGACATTGCCGCGACTCAGGTATGCATGCGCATGTCACGTATGTGGTGTGTTGTTGTCGTTGTAAAGGGAAGCGTTGTGTTAGAGCTCAAGTCGGCAACATGGAGATGGAGCGAGCAAGCCAGAGCGGGCGTTGCGACGACCAAGGCTGGTCTGTGCCGTGTCCTCTGGGTAGAGTATCACTCTTCACCACACCCCTATTATAGTTCCAGGCAGCACTTCAGAAGCGCATTCTAGAGTAGAGATCACCTGGATGGATCCATTCTCTCAAGCATAAGTGGACGCGTCCTCCCACTCCACCAAACAGCCTTTGGCCGCTGCTACTAAGAGCGATCGACCGCCACAATGGACGCGACGATCCAGCAATTGAGTGACCTGGAGCTGGCAGTACTCGCATCATTGGTCGCCGAAGAGCACTGCTTGTTCTCAACGGATACCCCGTCGACACTGGAACTACGCGACGAGCTGCGTGCGATCTGTACACATACTTTCGGCCTGGAGGCGGTCTCAATCACCTGCGATTCACGAACCACTGTAGACGATTTGAACGAGGCACTACTTGTCGAGAGTCACGATGATCCTGATGAAGTTCAAGGTCTTCACGATCAGCGGTCCACGGCTGCACTCGGTGTGGGTTTCTCCAGCCTGAGGAAATCGTCAAGCCCTTCTCCATCGCATGACTTGGAAAGCCGCCGGATCGCGAATGTGGTGATAGCCGCAGATCTGGACATGGCAGACACCGGTGTCCAGGTGCAGGTACTAGAGCTTCTTAGGACCAGACGAGTGTTTACACGCACGGCCATGCACACAGCACCAAAGGACTTTTTGTTTATTGGCATCCTGTCACGTACAGGCGCGAGGCTCACCCACCATCTCAACGACATTTTCTGCATGTCGCATTTCCATGCATCAGAGGATGGCCTACCTTACACGGATGGTGAAATTGGCAAGGATTCAGACCCGGCATTGCACATAGCAGACGTGGTAAGACTTCGCGAGCAAGCACGTAAAGTTCGCATGACCGGCGAAGTGGCTTCGTACCTTCACAATATTGTGCTTTTCATGCGCACAAGTCGTTATGTCGCAAGTGGTGTCACGGCTACAGCGACAAAGCAGTTGAGGACGCTCTCCAGCGCGTTGGCTCCACTTCACGGCTTGGACTACGTACCACCCTCTCTTGTGGTATTGGCTGCACACAAAATCTATCCTCACAGATTGGTTTTGGCGACTGCAACCACGGAAAAGAGTCTGCAGTGGGGCAGTGATCCCGGCGCTGTCGGACGGATACTCGAGGGCATCACAGTCGAGGGCGTGATCGAAGACGTGCTCGCGAGTTTTGAGTCGCCTTTGTGAAAAGACTATTCGAGGACCCTTAAACCTGATATTACGCAGCCTCGAGCCGCCCTGGCGCGAGCCGCCAACATCACCAAACCACATACTCGCGTCTATGCAGTTCACGTGGTGAAAGTCGAAACATGCATGCCCCGCGCTAAGACGAAATCGGATAGCTGCCTCCTTATCACCACCTTGAGCCTTCCTCGCTTCCTCGGAACAATTCATATCACACCGCCACAACAACAGAGAGGAACTCTCACGGGGAGGCTTTATATCAAGAACTGACATTGAATCCTGCACCGAGCCACTGGAGTACGGACTGACCGCCAAACATGAATACGGTTCGTCCGCGAATGCACGTCCGCTCGCCGACGTTTCCATTGTATCACTCGACAAGAAAGAAGCCTCGAAGGTGGCCGCTCGTACTTCGATTCATCAAAGGAGCCATTCATGTCGACATTGCACTCCCGGTGATTCTCCATGCAGCATGGGCGGCGTTCATTGTGTACATTGATCAAGTACGCGAGGACCACATCGGCCTCCCAAACAGCATAATCCCTTCTCTTTCGATCGTCGTTGGTCTCATGCTGGTTTTCCGCAATCAGACAAGCTACGATCGGTTCTGGCAGGTATGTTGACCCTTGCGCGTACCTGAGCCTTTCGACAAGGGCTAATGACAGTTGCAGGGAAACCAGCACATGACCATGATAGAAACATGCATCCGCAATCTCACGCGATCATTCCTTGCCTGCTCGCACTTGAACGACAAACAACCCTCGGCAGAGGAACGCGCCGATACCGAACAGGCAGTGAGGACGCTTCTGGCCATGATCTACGCAGCCAAGAACCATCTGCGTGCAGAATGGGGAACTGGGACCATCCCTTTCTTGCTTGACAAGTCAGACATAGATCGTGACCGCCATCGAAGGGAGAGCACATCTGTTCACAGGCCTGAGTATGAGGATCTTCTTCCTTCCAGGATTCGAGGATACGAGGACCAGGGCCTGGGTCTGCTCTTGCAGTTGAGCATCAAGATTGAGAGCTACATCAAACGTGCCCACGATCGAGGCTGGTTCCACTCACCGCAAGCTAGTCAAATGACTGTTCAATTGAACCAGCTGGTAGCCGCGTACGGCAGCATGGAAACGATCCATCTGACGCCTATACCGGTGGCTTACCTTATCCACATGCGCCAGGTATTGGCCCTCTTCGGTGGCGTCTTGCCTTTCGCACTCGTGGAAGAAATGGGCTGGTACGCAGTCGTCTTGGTCAGTCTCGTCATGTTCACACTATACGGTAAGCTCGTCATCCTTCACAATAATACATGGTCTACACAAATGCTGACATGTGCCAGGAATCGACGCTATTGGAGGGCAGGTATGTCGAAGAGCTCATTACTTACGCTTGAAGAATCTTCTTCTCAGGAAATGTCTTTACATAGCTGTGGCATCGATACTGACAGCGTCATCCTGCAGCTTGAGGACCCATTTGGCTATGACCGAGCGGATATCAAAGTGGATGCAATTGTCGAGGATCTCAGGGTACGTTCAATCTTCCCTGGCCCAACTACCCTGGAATGCGCTCTTGCAATTCCACCAGCCCAACTCCCAGCATCGCGTACCGAGCTGATTGACCACGCAACAGGTGGAGACAAGCGTATTGATCGCCGAGTGGAGAAGGGGCTCGGATATGTTCGCGCGCTAGACATCCCGGACGCTAGAATAATGGAGCTCGCAGATCGCCTCACGCAAGATATAGGAGGCTTTGATCAGTTTCAGTCACTGTCAAGCAGGGCTAAAGCATTTAGACCATTCGCAGATACAACTAGACTGTTTGCTTACACGGCACCACGGCTACAGGGCTTAGCTAATTCATATTAAGTCTTGCTGCTCGTTCGCCATGCCTCCTATGTATGCCGACGCCTTTAGCGACCTGCGGAGATTAACCGGATTCGGCAGTCAATCCGGCCAATAGCCGCACGGGCCTGGCAACCGTTTTGATGGTGGCTTGAATGGTCTGCAACCCGGCATGAAACGCGACGACTAGACATTTGAACGGCACATGGGCACGCGGCTGGACTGAACTGTATCTACCGTGAAACGGTGTCGTCGAACGTCGGTCGCGTAGCTCGATCGGCTTTGAGATCACGACTAAGCAACAAGCTGACTTTGACTCTGAAGTTCAGATAGCAGAGTTGACCCGAGCAGATGGCACCGGCGGCCAGACTGAATTGCCGTTGGTTCCTGTCAATGGATTCGACTGTTCCTGAACTGGTATACATAGTCCGCCCGGCTCAGAAAGTACCTTCAGCTGAGCATCGCACGAAAAGATCCTTCGGCTTGCACTAAGTGGGATTGGCCCGCGAGGCAACAGCTATGTATGGATGCTTCTGAAACGTTCAAAGTACGAGATTTCGAAGGATTCATTCTGCCGAAGTTAGCTATCCTTAGAGAGGCTGCCAGAACAAGAGTGATGCCCCGAGAATGGATCATTGCGGCGACATCCGCCTCGTTTGCAGCTCGTTACGCTCGCTACGCACCTGACGACGTGAGCCCTGACGTGAGGTTGACAGACAAAACTACCCCAACAATTGCACTCAATTTGATCTACCTCCTAATCCCTACAGCTGAAGAGCAATCCTAGTTCGCTCTGAGACCCGCCCGAGAAGTGGAGCGACGGCTGCGAACAGCATTCCGGCAATTCTACAGGGTCTCTCTGCACAAGGATCCGGGCTTAAGCCTAGCCAACCTAGCTCTTCCGTGTAAGCGTGTATCAAAGCTTAATCTTTGTTGGACTTAATTGTCGTCTACACTACTGGTGCAGCATCCGATGTCAAACAGAAAGCTATGACACGCGGACTAAGCACGCCTGGTCTTATACTTTGGGGTCGCGTCACCAGGCCCGGTGCTTCCGAGTCTGTGAGCTAATGCGAACTCGCCCTGTCCTTGAACGACGATCATGTCAACGAGACGTGAGGCTCAGGTGGTATGTACCCCCGTCCGTGTGCTGCTACTGTACAAGCATTCGCCCCACGTGCTTCACTCTATAATCTGCAGTTAGGCCCCTGCCAGTCTGCACACCCGCAGTTCTCACCTTATGTCACTCTTTTGTTCATTATGCCTGGCAATATCATCAATTTAACACCGGCCGATGTGCTTTCCTGGCCAAAGCCCAACTATGTCGACCCCGTCCGAAGGACGTGGATGCCAATATTCGCCGGCATCACGTTCGGTGCCGCTACGTTGATGGTCGCTATGCGATTCTGGTTGCGTATACGAGGCCATGCAGGCAAGCTTGGCTTAGACGATGTAAGCACTGCATAGCCGATGTGATAGCCTATAGCTGACAGACGCAAGGCGATTCTATTACCAGGGTGGCTAGCTTCAGTCATGTTCACAGCCGTCACAATAGTATATGTCACCTGGGCTCAAGGTGACAGACACATCTGGGACATCGCGCCAGGCAAGCGCGAGCCCTTAGCACTCTGTCTATGGCTCGCAGAGTTTGCCTTCCTTGTCTGCGGAGGCTTTACTAAAGTGTCTGTCTTGCTGTTTTACCGACGCCTGGTCGAAGGCACGTACAACAGGCTGTGGAGATGGTTGGTGTTGTTCGCCATCGGCTTCACGGTCGCGTACACGATCGCTTTCTGCGTTATGCTTCTGATCAACTGCACGCCAACCGAAGCGTACTGGAAGGCTTTTGATCCGGTCTATGCTACAACCGAGAAGTACACCTGCCTGGACACCAAGATCATCAACACTCTGGCCGGTGTGTTCGCTGCAGCCAGTGATCTGTACTCTGTTGCACTACCGTGTATCATCACATGGCACTTCTCCGTTCCGAGGGCGCAGAAAATCGCGCTCAACATCATCTTCTGTCTTGGACTACTTGTCGTCGCTGCCAGTGGTGTGCGGACCTACTACCTCATGAGTGAGTATTACCTGCATGCATCCCAACTCTTCTCTACTGACGTACTGCCCTAGTCACCGGCCACGACTCCGACGTCAGCAAGAACATCTTCGATCTTTTCCTCTGGGCGCAGCTCGAACTACAGCTTGGTATCATGTGCGCCGCCGCACCCTCCCTACGAGTCTTCTTCAGGCGGTATCTCGGAAGCAGTTCTGCATCACGCGCATTCATATCAGGAGGGAAATCAGGAGGGCGCGCAACACCAGGCCAAGGCAACACTCTGACATCCTTCGGCGGTGATAAATCCATCACGGTGGTTCGCTCGACGTCGGTCACCGTGGCGGAGCCGAGCGCATTCTCTGCGAATCGCAAGCAGTTTGAAGGATCTCTCGACACGGTAGGGGAGTCTGGAAGCGATGATAGGAGCTGGTCTCCGACACCGAGCAAGGAGCGCCTGACCCGTTATTCACACGAAGAGGACCCGATCGCGCTACAAGATATGGCATGGAGACATCCCGGCCGAGTACGAGAGAGCGGCAGCAGGTTCTAAGACTTCGTATGGAACAGTACTAGTGTCCGACATTCCATAGCAAACAAGAATACTAATGATCAGCAAGTCATTCGATTGCACAAAAGAGGGTAACGCATATTCAGACCCATGGTTACACGAAATGAATCGTACAACTCCGTGCAAGGCAGATCGATCACGTTACGACTCACGAATATACGAAGGCACAAACAGATGTCGCACGATGTTCTAAGATAAGCAGTCGTGACAGTTGAATACTGCGATCCACACAAACATGATCTGGAACCTGCGACTCGCGACTTTCACGGGTGGAACCTTTATCTCTACGGCACTCAGCCGTGCCGTGATTCATGGTGTGTTGATTGCCGCGATTCGTCCACGTGGTTTTGGGAATTGGAGCAAACGGTTAGGGCTCAACCCTACCTATCATTTTTAAGCATAACCATTCTCACAATGTAGCCTGTTGGTCGCTGAGCGACACGATGTATAATCATAAACGTCAAATGTCCGTCTCCCGGTAACTCATTTGGTTACAGGCTCTATCTCCTACCTCTTTGGCGATATCATTTTCAAAGGGCGGTCTCAGCGAACGGTTGTGCTGATCGCTCTTCTTCGCAGATCGTACCCGGCGAAAGGCATTCCTTTTGGGTCCTAGATACCGGTAGGGGGAGCTACCCCTTCCTCGTGCTTGACATTGAATTTTAGCCGGTGAAAAGAGCCTAATCTGGTCCTCGCAAATCTTGGTGAACAACACTTACCTTGCGTGCCAGATAAATACAAAGTACTTGCCAAGGTGCCTGGACTCTACTGTGGTAGCGAAGTTACTCGAGCTCGCTTGCTTCCTGGGCTCGGAAATCGATAATGTCCGCTTGCAAGCATATTAATTTTGTTCTTGGACTAGACCCAAGCAGACTTATTGCAATCTATAGAGGAGACAGGTACCCGTCTACTATCATTACCTACAGGAGCCTAGGTCTGGCGGTATTCACCTTGGCGCATTGAATTACTTTTTCGCGTCGGCGAGAGGTACGGCCTCGAACCCGGTTGTTCGTGTAAGATGGAGGCATGCATGCTGCCAACGAAGAATGCATTGTATGTCTCTAGACATGTCGCTATGTGTGTTACCTCGAACCAGACAATTGTTATGGGTCAGATGTCGCACACCATCTCACAACTTCAACTCTCCCTCGAAGCCTCCTGCAGACTCGAAGTTCGCTCTCAAAGATGTGACCGATGTCTCTCCTTCCATGACCGTCCAACCGTCCCAACCCGGTCCAGCTTTCCTGGAACTCTCCATTACATCAGTGAAGCGAGGTGCCCATTTGAAATGCCTGTCCGCCCATTTTCCGCCCCCAGCTGAGGTGCTTGCGTTGCTTTTCCCGCCTTCCTGCTTCCTAAGTTTCGCTTCCTCAGTTGCGGCGTCATCAACGGCACCCTCTTGAGACAACTCTTGGAAGCATGCGCCCTGTCCCCAAGTATTTCGGAGCATCTTCGTCCAGTTGACCTTGCTTTGCAGAACACCCTTCTTCACTGGGACGTTGACACTGTACAATCTAGAATCGCCCCAGGTGGCGTTGGCAGCGAGCCATTCGCAAACGCGAACACCTTGTTGACAGCTCTCCGCCACGACCTCAGGCAAATTGCTGCGATCGGTGAAAGCAAAGGACACTGCAATCGCACGGTAATTGCACTGTGTGGCCTCCAGAGCAGCACCCAGAGTGCCGGACGACAGTGCGAAGAGCGAACTCGTATTGCGGCCGTAGTTGGGACCCGAAATTACCAGGTCAACAGGCCCTCGTTCCTGGAAGAAGCAGTTGAGACCCAGCTGAGAGCAGCTGGCGGGGGTAGAATTGACGAGTACCCAGGGATGAGTGCCATTGTCTATCTCCGTGTAGCCTTCGATGTGAGTCTCTGGATTCGTGGCCGGAGGGAAGTAGAAGCTCGTCTGTATGTCCTGGCCAACGATATGTGCTTTGCCGATCCATGAGCGCTGAGTATTAGGAACAATGACTGAGACGACATGTCCTGCTTTCTCTAAAGCTTGCACAAATGCTAGGATGTATGGAGATGCTTGGGAAGATGGTGGGCCATCATCATTGGTGACCTGATACTGATATTAGTCTCTGGGACCAGGAATGGCATGTCAGGGTATTTTACTAGTATATGCATTATGTAGCGCGTTCAGGGTATCGATATGTTGGTTGATTAATGTCTAATAAATGAATGACAGCGACTGGAGTCTTCGGTAAGAGGAGAGGCGATGATGCAATTCATAGCGCCAGGTGGAGCTGGGCGTCAGAGCATAAGTTTGCGCACAAGATATTAACTTGAGCCTGATGGTATTCTCAGAGACAAGAATACATGGTGGTATGAAACATATATCATTATCATCATTGATACATGTGAAATTCGCCCAACCATCTCAATCATAGTTATGAGGATACATTGGGTGCCATATTCGATATTGTTGCTGAAGCAAGCCGAGGTAGCATTCAAATTTCTGTGTACTATCGCATGGCTCCTGTTTAATGAGACTTGTGTCTACGACGCCAGTACGCTTTGTTTCTATGGTCTACATAAAGGTGGTGATATAGAGCATTGGCATCGCTTATACCGCAAAGTTGGACGTCACACATGCCCATTCATAGGAATGAAACATTGGTCGGCTTCAGCATCCAAATTTACACGCGAAACCAGGGCAGCCCCTTCAAGCCCTGTTGCTTTCCCGTATCTTTGTGGCCTCCCACGACATGTTGAAACTATCGAATGCCCCCCAAGACCTTAGTTGCCCATGAGCCACGGCAGAAGGGGGGCCGTTCAAGATCGCGTCGTTGAAATCATGAGGATCAAAATAGAAGTGGAGAGGTAAACGTAGAGAGTACAGATTTACTTTCGTCCAGTCTCTTCTAGCAAAATTGCCGTTGGCCCCCGGAAGATCAGCATTGGCTTTCAGTGCCCGCGTCCAAGTCCTCAAGGATTTCTAAAACTGTTATGCCACCTTCCTCGGATCTCATAACCGTGCAGGACATTCCAGGCGCCGGCCGTGGAGTCCTTGCTCTTGATCATATTCAAACCAACACTCATGTTCTGACCTCTCCTCGACCCGCGGCGCATGTGATCTTTCGACAGTACCGAAAAGAAGTCTGCGCCCAATGCTTTGGATACGATCGCGGACGGACGCTACCTGTACGCGAAAGCGATTCTGGCAAGGTCTTTTGCTCCGCGACATGCAACGAACAATGGATCGAAGATGAAGGACAACTGGGAGTAGAATCATGGCAGGGCCTTGAAACATTCGTCAGATCGAAGAGCAAGTCGATCGTAAGCACACTTAGCCAGGCTGCCGTTGGTTCAAAACCCGGCGAGCAGGCTGTGCTGTCGACGTGGGAAGAGGCGGAACAACTCGCGGCCTTGCACCGCCAGGCCAGAAGCTCGAACGCTTCGAACTCAGGGCCAGGCATCAAGGCGGACAGAGAATACCGCAAGGCGCTACATCATGTCTGGACTCAGCCTGTGGATCCGGACATTCTAGCGTACCTGCTCTCAGGAATTTTGTTCCACCAACAATTTCTAGAGCAGTGGGAGCAGGAGGTTGCGACCCTTGCCATGGACCCAGAACCGTACAAGGACAATGCGGATCTCGAGGCACACTGCAATGCATTTTTGCAGCTGGTGGCTACCGTGCCACGCGATCTTTTGCCGAGCTGTACCGGAGATGTGTGCCAGGTACTCATGAATGCTACAAGTCACAACTCTTTCGGCATACGGGCCGGAGGAGAAGACGGAGAAGAATATATGGGCTATTCTTTATATCCAGCCGCCAGCTATTTCAATCATTCCTGCATCCCCAACATAAGCAAGAAGCGAGAGGGACGAAAATGGGAGTTCAGGACTGCCAGGCAGATTGCAGATGGCGAGCAGCTGTGCATCACCTACCTCGGAGGAGACGAGAAGGACTTGACCGTGACAGAGAGGAGGGACAGGCTGAAAGGCGTGTGGGGGTTCGAATGTATGTGCGAAAGATGTCGGGAAGAATCTACAAAATGATAAATAGCAGAGAGATGATTGTGATGGGTTGTTGCCATCCTTTCTGCAAAATCACACCTCAGTGCCTCACCGGCCGATGAGATCAATACTATCTTCAGCTGCATGCGAAATTTCTTTCATCGAAGCAGTAAGTAACAGTCTGCCAGCCCCAGATACCGCCCATTGCTTCCATGTCAAGCCAATTCATGCATTTCCTGTGCTCGAAATGTAAAATGTTGTATCACTGATTACATGCAAACAGGTAGAGTTACAGTCGTGGCACTGTGAGGGGACATTGAAGCTTGAAGCACCAGTGACGCAATCGGGCATCTGGCACCTGACAGAGCCACGACACTAGAAATGCAAGAAGCATTTCCAAAGAGCAGCGCAGTTCTGTAATGAAAACACAATTATGCCATACGATTGATACATCAGAAGACTTTGAATCACCACGCAAAAATTGGTAGCGCAACATGCCGCAGAACGAAGAGTTAGCAGCCTCGATCTGTGATTCAATCGCAGGCCAACACAACGACGACAGCACTTCTCTGGTCAAGGGCGTCTCGACTTATTTCGATAAGAGCAAACTAAGATTCACCTGCCCTCACGAAGACCAGTTCAAATCTCTTCGCGAGCATTGGAAGATCGGTGAAGACGAGTACCGCAAGAGCTTCCGAGGTGACAGCGATGATGCTACCAAGGGCAGTGCTCTCATTTCAAAAGGAGACATGGGCTTCTCTGGCTCTACCTTCTTCAATACCACCGACGGCAAGTATCTCGTTAAGAGTGTTCCGAGACACTTCGAGCACTCTTTCTTCAAAGACGAGATGCTCGAACCTTACGCAGAACACATGCGTCAGAATCTGTCCTCGCTACTGGTAAGAATCACGAACTTCCTAGAGGCGGGCAGTAACATAAGCTCGACCCTGGGAATGGCGCCAGCCCACCATATCGTCATGGAGAACACCAAGTTCGGCGAGCAGGACGACAAGAGAAAAGACGTCGAGTGGGAGACGTGGGACCTCAAACCGATGTCGTACTTCTATCCCGAGCGCGACGTGGCAGGTGGTGCTCTCGCATCGGAAGAGACAAAAGACAAACTCGCGGACGACTTCTCAGGAAATATGGTTCTTGCTCTCGACGATGCCGAGGACCTCAAAGGAAATCTCCAAAAAGACACCGCTTTCCTCGCGAGGTGCAATGCAGTAGACTACTCGCTTTTCCTTGTCCGAATTCCCCTGAATCCAGACAAGCCAGATACCAAGGCAGACGGCTCCCCAGACGTGCCTCTCGAGCCTCCGATCGTGCCTCCTGGCGCGCCCACTTGGAGAACCGGCGTCAAATCCGCGGATGGAAAGTATATCTACCGCGCATGCGTTCTGGACTTCTTCTGGGCAAAGCACAAGGTGCACGCGAAGGCAATGACGGGCCTGATCAGCACTTACAACCTCGTTGGAGGACACGGGCCGATGAGCGTGACCACTACCAGCGAGGAGTACCGAGAGCGTTTCTTGAAGATGTGCGAAGAGATGATAGAGGCCAAATAAGCTGGTCGGGTGCTTCGGTTATTAAATGCCAACGGGAAGGCACAGATCGCGCTAAACTATCTGTGAGAATGACATGTTTTCTCATTATCGATGGATGATAATTTGAGCGCGCAACCTTCATGAGAGGATTGCTTGGTGTCCAGATTTGAGCGTGAAATTGTGATTTTACGATAGATACTTGGTGTTATGCTGTTAGCGAGCGTGATAGCGTTGTCTGCACTCCCAATTCAATCTTACCTTGCCTGATGAAGCGACATTCTGTGACCAAATCGTCTATCAACTAATTATTAAAGTCCTCGCCATTGAGACATGCCGGAAAGATAAGTACGGACCACAGGCAAATACGCGTAAGTTGAACGCATCTACATTGCGCATTACGTGGGTCGATTGCTCATTAACACTTTACAACCGAAGCATATTGTCGACCGCATAACGGCATGTCATGTTGATTGCCACATAGTTCAAAGCCGGGCGATAAAGGAGGGTCCCTGCGCACAGTATCGGGTACTGCGGGCGAATTGGGGGCTTTTCAGTGGTGGGAAGGGTATTGCGGTTACTGCGGCGAACTAATTGAGAGAGATATCACGTTGAAAATCGCCGAGATGCGCTGATTGTAGCTCAATCGTGTCATACACGTCTCGACAAATCGATTCCAGGCCGGCCACGCACGCATTGTGGTTCTCTGGCTACAGGCAATGGGTTGTCCAAGAATTGTAGACAAGTGAGCAAGCGAATCATCGATATCACTGACATATTCGGACACAGATTTGATGTTCTAAAGCCCCCCGGTTTTCCCCAGCCAAAGATGATCGAAAATCAGATGTTCCGGCCCAGCGCAAAAGAGAGCCGAGGCGAAGCTCTACGTCACCGCAATCACAAGCCGCCGAGAAGCTGAGCTCCTCTGAGCCGAACCTAAGGGTGCAACTCCGATACGGTCATGGGCGACGCGGAAGGTAATGGGAAACCACAGCGGGGCTGCCATTCACCAGATCTTCCTCGGTACAGTGCTGTCAAGCTCTTCGTCGCGCAGATCCGTGACGACATATAAGTAATGGAGATGCCCATATTATCGCCGTTGGCATCATCTGTAGAAGCCTATCCATCTGTATCAACTTCGCTTCGACAATCTGCATCTTACTCTTGAAGGAACAACATTGTCAGAACACCCATCCATCATAAGGTAGTCGACCACAATGCCTACACCATACCAGCCGGAGCAGACGCTCAAGGACGTCAACATCCTTGGTGAGCTGAACAACGAACAGAAGAAGGTCCTCTCCAAGGAAGTCAGCGTCTTCCTCGCCGTCCTTCACCGTGCATTCAATGCTAAGCGCAAGGAACTCCTCCACCGTCGTGTGATCAGACAAGCAGAGCTCGACAAGGGCAACCTTCTGGACTTCCTCCCAGAGACAAAGCACATTCGCGAGAACGACACATGGAGAGGAGCACCCCCAGCACCAGGTCTTGTTGACCGCAGGATCGAGATCACTGGTCCTACTGACAGGAAGATGGTTGTGAACGCGCTCAATTCTGATGTTTGGACATACATGGCAGACTTTGAAGGTCAGTAGTCTTCGGAGTTCCTCTAAGGCCGTGGCACTAACATATTCTCAGACTCAAGTGCACCAACATGGGAGAACATGGTCAACGGCCAAGTCAACCTTTACGACGCCATTCGCAAGCAAGTCGACTTCAAGCAGGGCGAGAAGGAGTACAAGCTACGCACCGACCGCACACTTCCCACACTGATTGCGCGTGCTCGTGGCTGGCACTTGGAAGAGAAGCACTTCACCGTTGATGGCGAGCCCATCTCCGGCAGTCTGTTCGACTTTGGTATCTACTTCTACAACAACGCAGAGGAGCTTGTGAAGCGTGGCACCGGCCCATACTTCTACCTCCCCAAGATGGAGAGCCACCTTGAGGCTAGGCTGTGGAACGACGTCTTCAACCTTGCTCAGGATTACATTGGCATGAAGCGCGGAACGATCAGAGGTACCTGTCTCATTGAGACGATTCCTGCAGCATTCGAGATGGACGAGGTAAGCTCACCGATTATGGGACAAATTGATCTCAGGACTAACGAATATGAAGATCATTTACGAGCTCCGCGACCACTCTTCTGGTCTCAACTGCGGCCGTTGGGACTACATCTTCTCCGTCATCAAGCGCTTCCGCAACAACCCCGACTTTGTTCTTCCCGACCGCAGCTCTGTCACTATGACCGTCCCCTTCATGGACGCCTACGTCAAACTGCTCATCAAGACCTGCCACCGCCGTGGTGTTCACGCTATGGGTGGCATGGCTGCCCAGATCCCTATCAAGAACGACGAGGAGGCCAACAAGAAGGCTATGGACTCTGTCCGCGCCGACAAGCTGCGCGAAGTGCGCGCCGGTCACGACGGCACCTGGGTCGCTCACCCTGCCCTCGCTGTCATTGCCGCCGAGGTCTTCAACGAGCACATGCCAACGCCCAACCAGTTCCACATCCGCCGCGAAGAGGTCGATGTATCTGCCAACGATCTACTAAACATGAACGTCCCTGGCAAGATCACCGAAGAAGGTATCCGCAAGAATCTCAACATTGGCCTAGGGTACATGGAGGGCTGGCTGCGCGGTGTTGGCTGCGTGCCCATTAATTACCTGATGGAGGATGCTGCCACCGCAGAGGTATCGCGCTCTCAGCTGTGGCAGTGGAGCAAGCACGGTGCCTCGACAGCCGAGGGCAAGAAGGTCGACAAGAACTACGCCCTTCGCCTCCTGCACGAGCAAGCTGCTGAGCTTGAGAAGAATGCTCCCAAAGGCAACAAGTTCCAGCTTGCGGCGAAGTACTTCGCAACCCAGGTCACTGGCGAGGATTATGCCGAATTCTTGACATCGTAAGTTGAGCGCCGTCTACATGATTAGATAACATCACACTAACAATCTTACAGTCTGCTGTACAACGAAATTACCAACGTAAGTACCAAGGTTGCTGCAGCGAAGTTGTAAGCGAGAAGATCAGACGAAGCCCGGGATCGGAAAAACGGACAGACTGTACGAATTTAATGCACCAGAAGGAGAAATGTAATTTCGCGAAATCAAGAAAATGATCTTTTTGCTTGCACGACTCCGCAGCTCGTTTTTCTTACTCTGCAACACAGGCTGACTTTTCCTTTTCAACTTGATCAGACTCAAGCCTCCCCAACTCCTGCTGTCAAGCTTTGATCGATGGAAGATACAGTATGAGACGGACGGGGCCAAAAATGAAGAAATGGATGGCGCAAACTTTAAGAACGATTCCATGTACACATGACTGCCTTTGCTGATAGCCGGACCTTTGAACACTTATGTAGCCAATGAATCTCTTCTGCCGACTCCCAATTGCCGTTACCAAAACTCTTTCAGGTCCCCATGGAACGACTAAGAGCCCCCCGCGTGGAGTGGAGTCTGCAACCCTCGAGACTCGATTTGCCGCGTTGCTGGCGCGAGAGCCAAATTACTTACCCGAGCCCGAGGATCACTGCAACAATGCCGAGCGTGCAGTCGGCCGGCCTTGGTACAACGTTATCCCGATTGTCTGTGTAGAAGTGTAAGTATCGCAGCATCCTCATATTGCATTGTATACCCTTGCTGTACCTTTACCAGATACACTGTCATTTATTATCGTTCATACACATCACCACTGACTAAGTAGATACACAGACAGAATACACAATGGCTTTCGGTAAGCGAGTCCCCGACTCCTACTTCTGTTCAACGTGCTGACACCGATTGTCTTTTGTTGCAGCCGGCGCAGCAATCGCAGTAGGCGCGACCGCCGCCGCAGCCTACATCGACGCAAAATACCACATTGGCAAAGACCTCACAACCATCCGCTCCGCCAAAAGGACTATACAGGAAACTCAGACCCGGGCAAAGGCCAACAAGCTCTCGCTATGGTACGCTTTCGAGGAAACGGTAGAACAGCACGAGAACAAGATTGGCATGTGGTACCGCCCACAGCCCTCGGAGCCTGCAGTAGAGTACACATGGAGACAGGCGTATGAGCAGAGCTGCAAGTGGGGACAGTTCCTGCAGGATAATGGCGTGCAGTCGGGCGACCTGGTGGGCACCTATTTGATCAACTCGCCCGAGTTCATGTTCAACTTGCTCGGTAGCTGGGCGATTGGCACTGCTCCTGCCATGATCAACTACAACCTTGGCGGAGATGGCCTGGTACACTGTCTCAAGGTCGCCGGCAGCAAAGTGCTCATCGTCGACTCGGCAGCCGACTGTGTGGAACGTATCGAGGCACAGAGGCACCGCATTGAGAACGAGCTGGGCATGAAGATCATCATCCTGGATGACGCAACCAAGGCTACAATTGACGCATACCCACCGACACGACCCGGCAATGAATTCCGCGACCACGTTAACGCCGACTTCCCCATCTTCCTCTTCTACACATCCGGCACCACGGGACACCCAAAGGCTTGCGCGTTCCCGACTGGAAAGGCTGGCTTTTTGGGCAAGCCACGTCTTCAGACCACCGGTCTCCAGCCTGGCGACAGATGGTACGACTGCATGCCGCTTTACCACGGCACAGGTTGCACTACCGCCGTCGGCTGCATGATGACCGGTGTTACCCTTTGCATTGGCCGCAAGTTCAGTGTACGCAACTTCTGGCGCGACATCCACGACTCACAGTCGAACGCGTTCGTCTACGTGGGTGAGACGGCACGCTACCTGCTCGCTGCGCCACCCTCACCTCTGGACAAGGACCACAAACTCAAGGCCATGTACGGCAACGGCATGCGACCCGATATCTGGCGCAAGTTCCAGCAGCGCTTCAACGTGCCATGTGTGAACGAGTTCTTCAACTCAACCGAAGGCATGTTCCAACTCCTCAACGTGTGCCATAACGAATTCCACGAGGCGCACGTCGGCCACCAGGGTGCGATCACGCGCTGGCAAATGCGCAACGTCTACGTACCTGTCGAAATCGACCACGAGAATGGCGACAGGATCTGGCGAGACCCCAAGACTAACTTTGCCCGCCGCAAGACGTACGACGAAGGCGGCGAGATCATCATCAAGTGTGCTACAGAAAAAGACTTCGTCGGCTACTGGAACAACCCGGAGGCCACCGCCAAGCGCTTCGAACGCGATGTCTTCCAGAAGGGCGACCTGTACTATCGCACCGGAGATGCACTCAGACGTGACGCAGATGGCAGGTGGTTCTTCCTCGACCGCCTGGGCGACACATTCCGCTGGAAATCCGAAAACGTCAGCACAGCCGAAGTCGCCGAAGTGCTCGGTCGCTTCCCTGGTCTGCTGGAAGCCAATGTCTACGGTGTTGCGGTGCCGAACCACGACGGCAAGGCAGGCTGTGCCGCCGTGTTCATCCGCCCCGAAGAGCGCGCCAAATTCGACTGGCCAGGTCTGCTAGAGCACGCCAGGAAGGGCCTGCCGAAGTACGCCGTGCCTGTGTTCATCAGATTGATCAAGTCGCCGACGACCATGCACAACAACAAGCAGAACAAGGTGCCTCTACGGAAGGAAGGCATTGACTTCGACAAGATTGCCAACGGCGAGGCCGGGCGTGAAGACGAATTGCTCTGGGTGAAGGGCGATACCTACGTGCCGTTCTCGCCTGAGGATTTGGTCTCGATTGGCGATGGAAAGGCCAGGTTGTAGATGAAATTTGGCGATTTCTTTTTTCGTGTATACTGCTAGATAAGCGTTTTGTATCTCCCGGGCTAAGACCTATGATTCCAGATATACGTCCATGGTTCAATTCGCCCTTGATGGTACGATGCCTGGCTGAAGCGGCTGTTGATGCTCCAAAGGATCGGATCACAAAATTCATCGCATTGCCTCGTATGGAAACACGGCCTGAACGTTGCCTACATTGTTGGTATCGCGCGGCAAGAAGGTGCATACCACAAGTCAAGCAAGGTCGAGCGTTGCATGCTCACGAAGAGCAAGCGCATGTGAATTGTCCCAGCAGCAAAGGGTAAGTAGTATCGCCATGATGGCTCCTGTCGTGTACTGCGTATCAACAATACGCCTTCGTAAGACTCTCTGACTTGTGTCGCACTCATGCACATTCACATCCACATCCGATTGACGATTCTTACATCAGCCATCAATTGAGCACAAAGCCCACATATCTTCGCCTCTTCAGTCACACAATATTGCTACGTCGACAGCTCGTGTCCAAAGCCGCAGACGCAGACCCACCCGAGCTACCAAAAATGTCTGCACCAACCGCATCTGCACCAACTTCGCCTGCACCGGTTGTGTCTACACCAATCGTGGCCGCACCAGTCGTGGCCGCACCAATCGTGTCTACACCAACCATGTCCGGAAGATGGGAAAACGGTCTCTGCAGCGACGTCTGCGGCGGTGACTGCGAAACCTGCGTACGTCGTCCAGACCCGCCAGTGTCCCTCATTCGTACCCATCTAACACCGACCAGTGCGCAGCATGGTGCTGTGAATCTTTCCTCTACGGCCGCGTCGCCCAACGTCTCGACTTTTTTCCACACAACAACCCCGCCGAGATCCAAACCTTTGACAAGCACTGTCTTATCTACGGTTGCACCAGAGGCTTGTACATGTGCTGGCTCCCCATGGCTTTCAAGCGCGAAGAGATCCGAGAGCGCTTCGGCATCCAGGGGCACCTGTTCTGGGATTGTCTGGTGAGTTTCTACAAGCTGCAAACCAGCTTTCTGCCTTGCGGTGGAAGTGCTGACGAAGACGACGCAGGTCTCGGCGTTCTGCAACCCATGCGGTCTGGCACAGATGGACTCCGAGATGAAGAGCCGCGCAGCTAAGGAGCAGATGACCAAGGCGACCGGATACCAACCTCAGACACAAGGCATGGCTTACCTACCGCCCAACCAGCAGCCTCAGGTACAGCCGCAGCCATCACCTCAGCCGCAGGCACAAATCCAGGAAAAGAAGTCCACTCAGCCGGCAGTTTAGATTTGAAGAGAAGTCTTGGTTTCTTTGTCTCTATGATTGTCATGGTGTTCGGTTCTGGGGTATCATTACATTAACAAGCAGACCACATTAGGTCGCAAGGGCTCAGCTGGGATAGAGCGAGCATTTCGAGGGGGTTTCCTGGGTTGTCCGCTAGTCTCCATCATCCTGAACATCCTCCATCTGTACAGTTCTCCTGTTCTCTTGCTGCGAAAACGGTTCGCCCATCAAGTCTGCCATCTCCCTCTCAAACCTCCGCGTCTCTTCTTCCATGTCTATGTCTTGATCTGCGGTCGGATCTCTGATCTGTTGCTCCATTTGCGTGAGCCGCTCTTCCTTCTCTCCAGCTTCTGCGGCTTTCTGCGCGGCCATGTAGCCAGCTTTCTCCAAGCGATCTGCTTCTTCTGGCTCCAACAGTTTCCCTTGCCCTCTTGTCCTCGCTTTCTGCGCTGCCACCGCAGACGGCATGAACCTCGTCGCCTCTTTCTTGAGATCTCGCAATTGCGGCGCAGAAGAATACACGGTCTGCGCAGGCGCCGCGGGCACAGGTTTCGCAGGCAGAGCGTGCGCTTTCCGCGGCTGGCCAGGAATCGGCGGCGGCGTGTCTCGAGGCATGGGGATATTCCTCACTTCCGGGTCCGTCTCAGAGCCACTGTCATGCGCTTCTTCTTCGCCTCGTCTCCTTTTGCCCAGATTCTGCCTCCGCTCGCGCTGCTCCTGCCTCGCATCGCCGCCGTAGTCTCTCCGCTCGGCGAACTTGGGCGCCGCATCGCCTAGCGCCTCGCGGGCTCGTCGCACGCCGCGAACATCCTTCTCGAGCTGTGTGAGAGTCTCCTTGTCCTTTGGGCGTAGCGCGCCGCGGGCCTCGAGTTCTTTGAGTTCGTCGATTTGTCGTTGTAGGCGTTCTGGGTTGCGCCTGGCGAGCTTCTCGTTTCGTTGCGATTGGACTTGTTTCTTGTTTTTGGCTAGGGCTTTTTGCTTGTCTGCTTTGTGTTGTGCAGCCACGGGGTTGAGAGAGCGTTCTTTCGGCATGGTTGTGCGTTTTGTTGTAGTGTGGGACTGGAAGATCGAAGCGTATCTTTAATCGTTGCTGTAAGTTGCAACATGTGATCGAGCGTCATCTGTAAATCTTGGCGCGAAGCTCGACTTTTCGGACAAGGAAGATGGACGAAAGAGGATAAGGTATACAGCAAGACAATTGGCTTGATACTACAACGACTCAATTGACTGGATTTCGCCGGACTGTTGCGTTCATTTCCTCAACATGGCCGACACTGCGAGCGCTCCTCCCGGGCTCTCATTCCCTCGCGCTACGTTTGCAAAACTTACACCAGCGCCCTTTCTGCAAGCACACCTCAAACAGCCTCAGCCTATTAGGCCCAGTGGACGAAAGCCTGATGAGCTCCGGGAACCTGTGATCAACACTGGATCTCTCTCGCATAGTAACGGTAGTGCCGTTGTACGACTAGGCGACACTTCTGTCGTGTGTGGCGTCAGAGGCGAGATTTTGCTTGCTTCAGAGGTGCCACATCCTCCTAACAACGAAACACTGGACGAAGACGTTATCGAGCACTTGAACTTGCTTGTACCCAATGTGGAGCTCAGCACAGGATGTTCACCAGCCTTCCTGCCCGGAAACCCGCCTTCCAACTTGGCGCAGTCGCTTAGCTGGAGGCTCACCTCGGCCCTGCAAGCTTCGAATCTGGTCAACCCCGATGATCTTACAATCTCATACGCTGAGCCTCAATCCGTCGAGGTTGGTTCTGACGACGAGCCGACCGTTGTCGTCAAAGCATACTGGACCCTGTACATCGACATTCTCTGCATCTCATTGGACGGCAACTGCTACGATGCTGCTTGGATGGCGGTGATGGCTGCCCTCAAGAACACGACTCTTCCCAAAGCTTGCTGGGATGCGAACCGTGAGAGTATCGTGTGCTCGCCTCTCGCCACCGAGGCCCGGAAACTCACCATCAACGGCACGCCTAGCGCTACAACTTTCGCGGTCTTCTCTACTGCATCGCCATTGAAGCAACAGTCAGAGGCGGAGAGCTGGGTACTCGCTGATCCCGACAGCTTCGAGGAGGATGTTTGCAACGAGACCCTTACCGTCGTCATTGACAATGGACAACTTTTGAGGATCGAGAAGCACGGAGGTGCCCGTGTGGGTAAAGAAGCAGTGGCAGAATGTGTGTCAGTGGCTACCAAGGCATGGAAGAGCCTGCAAAGCCTCAATGGCAGTGTTTGAGAGATGTACGAGCTTGTCCGGACGGCCTGCAAAGATTGACGTTTGTGGCACATCAACAGCACCGGACCGGAGGGGTTACTTGGCCGAGACAATGTCGATGTTCGAGTTCTCCTGGCAGGAAGCGCAGTCTGGTTATCTATCTTCTTGCAGCTGACGCTTACCTCTACGTCAACCCTGTGCATTCGTCAATTAAGCAGTGGCAGTGCAGCCGCTATACTTCGATACTAAATTCGGGCACGCCGTTGGTGGGAATCGGCCAATTGAGATGGCAGTAACGCGGTCTGGACGGAGGTGGAGTCAAGGTGGCCTTCCGCTCTATGGCATCGCGAAAGACCACAATGCCATGATCTCATGGTCCTCAGCATCTTGGGCCTATGATTGTACCATTTCGTCCGCGGTTACAGCGGATGGTGCGCAAAGCGACGTCGAGGCGTATGCATCACCGCTGCGGTGCAATGTCAAATCTGACTGAGCTCGGCAGGGCAGGATGAAGATGGCCTATCTGATCTAAATATGTAGTCGATGGTTCACCGGCAGTACGGTCAGACGTGTGAGCGATCTGCGAAGGATTGTCGGTACAACATGACTCCGCCATTGCCCTATGCTAAAGCCGTGCTAAAAGCCTCCAATGAAATTAGAACCACCTTCACAGAGCGTGCCGATTGCAGGAGCTTACCTTATCTTTCATGTATGAACTTCGTTACGTCGAACGCCCTCCGCCAATGTCCACCAATATCCGCAGCTGCATGTAGATCACTTACGGTGTATCCGAGTTGGAACAAGCATCTGTATCAGTCAGCGAACAATCTTCGAAGCGCTTGTACAATCTGGCCCCCGGATTTGGCCTTCACGGCATCTTAGTTCGACGTTGTAACTTTCGGCATGGCCACGGATCTGCACTCGTGGCCAAAGAAACACTTCCAGCTGCGAATCCGATCGGCAGCTTGTCTCTACTTCGAGGTTTAAGTGGTCCGCGCAGCCACGCTTGCTTACACAAGCCAACTGCGACCATTGCACATCTTCGGCCGCTGCGTGTAGAAGGTCTGCGCGGCCTTGTACTGCTACCGAAGTCTGTCGCTGAGTATTTCGTGCAGTATGACTCTAGGTGGCAGTGTGCGGGATGCATTTATGTGCTTGCCTGGCCCGAATGCTTCGTCCGTAGCAGAGGTTGAAGGTACAGAAGACGACGCCGTGAGATTTATAGAGAGCTCTACATTACCGCTATTGACCCCTAGCCATACTTCGACCGTGTCTCTGGCAAACCTCGTCGCCATCTCTTACGAACAGAAGACAGCTATGCCTGCTCCGCCGACGCCAACATCTAAGCAAACCTCAACATCATCATCATCACCACATCCCAGACGTTCCAGCGGCCTTCGCAAAAACGCCGTCAAGATCCCCTGCGATGACTGCATACAGCGCGCCAGCCAAGGAGGCAACAATGCGAGCATACAACTTTGTGACGACTGCATGAAGCTTCTGCACAAGCCGCGCAAACGCGCGACACCACAACCAGCCAACGTAGGCAGGATCCGTCGACACTCCAACGCAGTCATCGACACCGCGCTCGGGCTGCATCTGACGCCTGTATCGGTTCCTTGGAGCGAGGACAGGGAGTTGCAACATGCTCTTCAATTCTTCGTTCGCCACAGCGCGCCCCAGCTCGCAGGATATTTCGACTCGCCTTTTTGGCAGCGAATGCTACTCCAGAGCGGCCGGCACTCGCCAGCCGTCAAGCATGCCATCGCGGCCATCGGCACGCTGCATGAGAAACTATTGATCGGGGCAGACGATCAAGACGCCACAAGCCAACGAAAGACGAGATTCGCTCTCGAGCAATGCAACCAAAGCATCCAACACCTGACTAAACCCGCCGACGGGGCGGAGACGCCGGATCTGAGGCTTATGCTCACCACATGCGTGCTGTTCACTTGTTTCGAAGCGATGCAAGGTCATTGCGAACAAGCCATAGCACACGCCAGGCAGGGCTACACCTTATTGAGGCAGTACGCAAGAGACCCAGAAAGCGACAAGCGTGAAACAGGCGCATTTGCCGTCGAACTGAGTCAACTATGCCTGATCATGCAACGCTTGCAGACGCAGTCCAAAGGCCTCATGGCCAAGAACTACACCACCCTCGGAGAAGATGGACTCTGTGATATCCCGAAACCGGTGCATTTCGAGCACCTTGGAGAAGCTCGCATTGCGCTGGAGAAGGCTATCAATTATATATCGATATACTTTCTGGACCTAGACTTGAGTGATAATTTTTACGATCTTGTTTGTACGAACGGGGATAAGTTCATCACGTTCGCTCCGTGGCTGAAGGCGTGGGAAGAGGCTTTCACGAAACTGCTTGTGCGGAGCCAGGATGCGTTGACGCCGACTGAGAGGAAGGGAGCCATGGTGCTTAAAGGTGAGATTGTCATCCTTTCCGAACATACTTTCACGCTTGATGGCGTGTACTGACACTATTCCACAAGCTCACCACCTCGTCTGCGAGATCCTGAGCGACGTCGACTTGTCAGAAGGCGAGCTTGCATGGGACAAGTTTCACTCCTCCTTCGTAGCTATCCTCAACCTCGCCGAAGCAGTTCTCGAGGACGGTTCGCAGTCCACGTCCGAACAAGCAGCGAACCGCCCCAAGACTCAACTTTGCTTCAGCCTAGGCATCGTCGACCCTCTCTACGAAGTTTGCGCTCGCTGTCGAGACCCAGCCCTCCGCCGCCGAGCCCTCGACCTGCTCGCACGCCATCCCAGGCAAGATTGCATGTGGAGTTCGTGGTCAGCATACAAAGTCGGCAAATACCTCATGAACTTGGAGGAAGAGCGAAGCAGCAGTCCGCCACTTGTGGCCGGCGACATCAGCGCCGAAGACCGCATCTCAGAAGCCTGGTTCGACTTCTCCAAGTTCGCGGCCAGTGGCGACGGAAGCACTGGTCGGCTCATGTACAAGCGCATGAATACTCACCACAGCCCTCGCGAGGCGCTCAATCCGGGACTCTTCGCTGCAAAAGCTTGCGAGCAACAGGCTGGGCAGGACGTTAATTTCGCACACGCTATGCTAGGGCACAATCTGCTCGACGCAGAAGTGACATCTGCAAACCAGCCAGCGATGCCAGCGCCTCTGGAACCTAGACTAGGGCTTGAATTCGAGAGCTGATCACCTGCAATCTAGACGAAGAAGACGTGCAGTAAGTTGATACGAGGTCGCATCGTATGCCTTTGATATCAGCACTGCAGGCAGGCAAACCCCACTCATCCGAATCCATGGGATGCTTCATGCGCAGCTGAAACGCGCCCCAGTTAAACAAAAAAACACATGCAGCCTCACATCGCCGCTTAGAATGCACGTCCGGCTTCGGACATGTGCACTTGCTGCATCGGTCGCGGGTACCGATCCCAGAGACCTACCTGCCTGCCAGACACGACGATGACGCCCCGATTATGCAGTCGGCCTTGTCCAATCTGCCACCGTCCGACGGTGGCTGGCCGTCGAAACGAAAGGCGCGCAGGAATCGTCTCACGCCATGCAGCCTCGCTGGTGGCACAGTACCGTGGTAGAGGTTCATGCTGACGCGCATCACTGCCACGTGGAGGAGAGGATGCAGTGCTTCGGTGGAGCTCGGCTGTCATTGCTTGCTTGCTCTGTGGGAATCGACAGGGCGAAGTCTGCCTGGAAGGATTGAGGTATGTAGCGGCAAGACGGGTTGGTTGCTACATCGCACGGTCTTGAGAGTTGCATACTCGATACTACTGTGCCGTGGCACTCGGGGCTGAGGAGAAAGGGAAAAAGAAAAACTCAAGACCTCCCAGTAGAGGGCTCTATGGAAGGCGACCTCCCGGCGGCTGCCTTTGACAGGTTGCATTACATGGCCAGATGCCGAGACACCCGAGGCAGTGCTCGATCGTGTGTGTCGCGTGGCGGGAAGAGCGTGTGTGTTACACTCCTGATTTCTCATTAGGCTGCATATAACATGTGTGTTGTCTCGGCGATTCCCACGCCCGTGGTATGCTTATCCTATCTGCTGCGGCGTCGTCCAAGCCATGCGAGCCATGGCATGTGGAGTGAGCAAGGGTTGGTGGGGTGGACAGATGCAGGCACGGCAAGGCACAGCAGGGATGCTTGATGGCCCTGTGTGCTACAGTGCCGAGTGCCCTTTCATGCAGGAGCATGTATCCGTCTAGCCGTCGGACTGTGGCGTTGGGAAAAGAAGATGTAGGTCGAGAAAAAACGGATAACGGGACGTCCATAACCTGATGTTAACACGACTTTAGAACGGGATACACAAAACATAGATGCAACATGAATGAAGTACAGTTTGACGACAGCTCATATCTCTAAGCGAATGGTCGTGTTGTCATTAGAGTTCTCACTACCACCTATAGTGCTCGCTCAGCAAATGGCCATGTCGCCATTGGCCGTGCTGGATGTGAAGAGCTCCACCCTCGTCCCGCGTGGAGTTGCTCGAAGCTCCTTGCATGTGCCTCGCTGGCGCGCATCTCGCATCGCCTTCACGCACAGCACAAGCGCGAATCCTGGCTAATTCTCCACGATGGAGCCAGCCCAAGGCCTGGAGCAATCGTTGCTCCTTTTAGCGCCTGCTCCGGGCACGATCCGTGAAGGCGCTAGGAGGACGACGGCACGCAATTGCTGCTGCTGCTGCTGCACATGCTAGATTCAAACGCGCTCCGAGAACCGAAGAGGGCTACCGTCCGGGGGGAGGCGTTTGCTCTTTTGCAATATACGAAGTGGACATGGAGGGTGCAATCCGGGTAGGCGAGCATCGCTTGCGCCATCAGGGACAGCCGGCGCGGACGCGAAGGAGCGGCAGCGTCGTCTGATGCAGAGGTGAGATGGGCGAGACTGCAGTGCGACTCGGTGACACAGGCTTCTTCGAGGGCTCTCTGAAAGGGCATGGCTCGCATGGATGCGTCGTCCGCGGCGTCGGTCGCTGCCAGCCGCTGTGCAGGGTCTCGTCTTTGGACCAGGGTGGGCAGGTCCCTTTGGTCGGTGGCATGTTGAGTATGTGAAGAGCAGAGTGACAGGCTAGTAGTAGTTAGCAGAGGCTTGGTCGTGGGCGAGGCACCTGGCAGGAGAGGCGCAGAGAGGCTAATCGCCCAGCTTCTTCACACCCCCCAACCAACCCAAGCATATCGCAGGCTCGCGTACATCGCCCTGCTCCATGGCTCGCCCGCCTCGTCGTGCCTGCCGCATCGACACCTGCAGTAGTCGCAGACGACATGCCTGGACCCTACCCGGCAGCCACCGTGCGCCGACGGCAGCATCAATCTTATATCTCGCCGTGCTCAGTGGTGGCCGGCCTCAGACTACCTACCTAACAATCGCACCTCTTCCTCGTAGCCTCAATCGCTCAGAGATATATCTTGTTTGTCCCGCTCCATCGAACTACTCGCTCACGCCACCCGATCGATTTACATTCGAACACAGACCTTCTACCACAGGACTACCACCACATATCTACCATACAGTACAATATGGCCTCTGCAGACGTCGAGAAGCCAACGGAGCCTGCGCCTGCTCCTGCTGTGCCCGACTATCTCGCCTCGCCGAACGCTGTGTTTGGTGACGAAGGCGTGAAATGGCGCTATGGCCGGGCGCCCGACTACTCCAAGACCCGCAAAGTCTGGGAAGAAGGTAAGCATCCATCATCCATGACGCTGCTTACCCATGGGCCAGGTATCGTGTGGCAGACACATGGTCTTCTGTGTGACGTGCCACGCGTTCGAAATACCATGTGGCAGAACGATCACACGATCAGCAAGGGATGTTCGTTGGTGTAACGACAGATCATCTAAGCTGACCCCATCATGTAGGCAAGAAGATGAACCACGCCGCCGGTAGCTTGCCGCAGCTGGTGGAGAACCTCGTCAAGAACTGGGAGGTTGAAGCCTCCTTCAAACCCCGCCTGGAGGACTGGCGTACCATCGACCACGCGAATTACACCTTCGCTATCAACGGAGGCCCGCCGCAAACCGCCGAGCACATGCTCAAGGTCGGTACCTACAATGCCATCATTGCTCCCAATGAGTTCTACAGCCCGGAGAACTCGGACTTTGCTTCGAGTCACAAGACTTTCAAGCGCATGATGCCCACGTTTGCATGGGAGGTTCTCGAGGTTTACAGTGGCCCGCCCACCGTTGCATTCAAGTGGAGGCACTGGGGCACCATGAAGAACGACTATGTTGGATTCAATGAGTGAGTTGCAGTGCTGCCTCGTGATCGAAGTACCCTTACTGACTTTGTCGTAGCAAGGGAGAGAAAGTCACAGCCAAGGCTCACGGCGGTCCTATTGACATCCAAGGCGTCACTGTCGCCACTGTCGACGACAAAGTCCGTCTACAAGCCGTCGACACCTGGTTCGACCCTCTGGAGATGTTCCGCCAGATCGCTCCCGGTGGCATTGTCAACAAAGAGATCATGAACCGCAAGGTCGACCCCACCGACGCCCTTGACACCGTCGTCCCCCAGAACGACGGCGTCAAGATCGCCCAAGAACACAACGACCCTTCTTCAGAGCACTCAAAGGAACCAGCACCACAAGACATCCTCCCCAAGCAAGTCTCAAACAGCACCGGCGAGCCAGCAGACGCTTTCGTACCACACCAAGGCGCCGACACCGAGAAAGCAGCCGAGAAGGTCACAGTTGATCCTTCAGGGCCCGCTCAGGAAATCGTTGCAAGCGCAGCCGACAACGGTGTTGATGCCGAGCTCTCGAAGCCTGCGTCCAACTTCACCGAATCAACATCCAACGGCGACTCAACTATCAAAGACCCCGAACAAACCATCAACCAAGTCGTCGAGACTCGCACCACAGGCCCTCAAAACACCAACGGCACAGACGAGTCTCGCGCCACCGGTACCTTTGACGCGGTCGACGAGCACCTCGAAAGCTCAGCAGAGAAAGTGCACCCTCACCCCCATGATATGGAAGAAACTGTCAAGCCCGTGGCCGGCGAAGCCGTCGCTGCGCCTGCGGACTCGACAGAGACGAGGATGACGCACGAGGAGATGTCGAGACTGGGTAACGCGGGCGAATGCCCTTTCTTGATGAACCGCGAGTAAGGTAGATCCACATGGGTGATTGGTTGTCTGCGTAGATGGCGTTTTTCGGGGGGACGTCAAAAATCAATGTTAACATTACTGTCCTATCCTTGGTGTTCTCATGAGATCGTTTCATTGTGCTTCCGATGGTAGGACGAAGAGTCAGAAAAGCAAAATGTAGCTCACGGGGTAGCGAGGTACGCACCATTGTTACAAGGCACTGCTACGATCAAGCAGCAAGATACTACGAAGCAGGGCTCACGAAGCCAGTACGCGAGGATGGCCTGCTACCGCTTCTTCTCGCATGTGATTGCAGGGTCATTTCGACTATGTTTCTTCGACGCTGCTCGGACGTGTGACTGCGTCGCCGGAGTGACTTCTCAATCTCAACTCACCTGCCTTAATGAGCTCGTGGAATCGTGTATCCATACAGAAGCCAACCATTCCTCCCTCACAGCTCTCGAGAGAGCGCAGAGGTACGCAGTGCTCCGACTCTCGAAATGCACAACCGACACGAACGTTGGCATTGCTGGTGATTTCAACTGACGAAGTGCGTTCTAGTGCTCGAGGGTATTTGGGTCTACGTGATGGGTCGCCGGGCAGCGCATGGAATTCGTCCAGTAATGCTTACCATCGGGGAACTGTTCCGATTGTCGTGAGATACATGCTGTTGTGGCACCTGTTAACGACGCTTGGCCGGTATCCAATGGTCATCAGAAGCCAGATAGCCGCAGGTTGAGGAAGTCGGTATCAGTGACATGCGACCTTTTGTCGATATGACTTGGGAAAGGGTAGGAGGTACGCGATCCTTCAAAACTGTGGTATGCGGCTCCAGGCGCCTATGCTTTGGAGCCTCTTCTCACTAGTCCATCTGAAGAATTCTCATGATGACAACAGAGTGGAGAGCTTGGCTGCCAAAGCCTACTTTGAAAATGGTACTCTGTACAACGACGTTTCAATGTCCAGCGTCAAGACCGTGAACTCGAGGTTGTATGTCTCCGCTGTCTTGGCACTCCAATGGTGCTCCACCACAACGTTCACGTCACCACATCGACCGGACTTAACCAGAGTCACGCCGCACGACATTCCATACCTTCTAACATTAACACCAAGGCTACATTTAACATAGGCTGTTAATGAGCCTTCTTCGTCGTCTGAACCATCTGAACAGCACATTGGCCAGAGCAACCCGCTCCGCCAGCACCCTCACAATGCCACAAGCACCCAAGATCAACCGCGTCAGCCCGCTCAGTGCAGAAGAGGCCAAATGGACCGAGTTGAGGAAGATCGAGGTGAGCCCATCTCAAGGCATCTCAAATCGTCCGAGCTCTCACTAATCAAGTATCAAAAATAGTGGTCCGACCAGGTAAGAGCAAACAACACAAGAGTCAAGCAACATTCCACTTACACTTCACGCCCCATTTCTAGGACGGCAAGCAACGCATCTGGGAAGCCGCCGCGCGCAAGACCCGCAAATCCACTGGCGTTGACGCCGTCGCCATCGTGCCGATTCTCAAGCACCCCAGCAAACCGGTCAGCACCATGATTATCGTGCAGTACCGTCCGCCCGTCGAAGCCTTCTGCGTCGAGTTCCCGGCCGGTCTGATCGATGAGGGCGAGTCGCCGGAGCAAGCCGCTGTGCGAGAGCTCAAGGAGGAGACTGGTTATTCTGGCAAGGTGTGTTGAGTCCTTTCTGCCTTTCTTTCTCTCTTTCTTTCCTTTACTTTGCTTGTTTGCTATTGCGAGAGGTCTGTCAGCTAATTTGAAAATCGGCAGGTGAGCGGCATCAGCCCGACTCTGAGCAGCCAGCCTGGCATGACCAGCGCTAACATGGTGGTACGTTTGTTCTTTCTAGGTCGTCGATTGCAGCCCGACCATCGTCAGCGACCCCGGGTTGACCAACGCCAACATGCAGGTATGCATTGACCGTGGCGTTCTCGTGAGCAGAACAAGTTCAGCTAATCCCGGCATTCTGTAGATGGTCACCGTGGAGGTCGAGCTGAAAGAAGGCGACGAAGAGCCCGAGCAGCACCTTGACGACGGCGAGCACATTGAGCGCGTCGTGGTTCCCATCAGCGAGCTGTACGAGAAGTTGCAAGGTAAGCTGGGACTCTTTCCTCTCCCGACCTTATAGCAAGAGGTGGTAACCGTCCCCTGTTTAGCGATGTCCAAGGAGTCCGGCAAGATTGTGGATGCCAGGTAAGTCTTTCCGTATATCAATCTCTGGACAGCGTGGTACGAACTGACTAATGCATGAATAGGCTCTTCCATTGGGCGCTCGGTCTTCACTGGAGCCAACGTCTGCTTTAGAGCTGACTGCAATTCCTGCAGACTATGCAGCCAAGGGCTTTACCAACGACCAATATGTCACGTTTCTAGCCTGGGGCTGGAAATGGGGAGGTGAAGCAATTGGTGCTGCGAAGTGAGATTTGCCACCTACCGGAGACGAAGTTGCACTCCTTTCTGGTAGTGCTGCAAGGTGCTATCGTGAATCAAGAGTCTGATGCGAATGATGAAGTAAACGAAGTACGTAAGTTAGATAAATCAAAACCGCTAACACGCTGAGAGGCACCAACACGAAAGGTTAAAATGTCGTACGCAAAGCCAGTTTCGAAATCGGTTGGTAAATATTTGTACATTTGCTGTCAATAATATTCTTGACACCCGTACATGTCCACGCGGATACCGTCCGCTGGATCTAATGTTACATTGAAATTCTCCTGGCCGCTGGCCTGGCCATCTGGACATAGCCTCCTATTGATGTTTCTTGCCCCTAGCTTGCACGAGATTCCTCATCGATGTATGGCCAGACGGTCGTCTCCAGGCTCGTCGGATCTTCTGTGACTCTTGGGGTATACAGGCCGCGCCACAGCCCTACCAAGCAAGCTACTCTGCGGCGCGGCGCGGCATTTCATGTTCCTTCTATTTTCCACTCCTCGTCTCCCTCTCTATGCAGCATTCGGGTCCTGAGGGCTGGTAGTTCCAGCTACCGAGCCGCTGGTTGCGCCCTCGGCGGTATCTGCTGGAGGCAGCTGTCCCTGCTGCCTTTGTTTCCGCACAGCATCTGTCACACCCTTGCCGGTCCTGGGCGCTTGTGTAGGGAAGCGGACAGCCTTGAGCGCATTCTCGGTCTGTTCGCCTGAGGGGAGGTATTTGGGCTCCAGAAGTCCGATCTAAAGAGTCGTCCCGTCAGCATCCTTGTTCTTTCTCCCTCCCAAACAACATATACCCTACCATAGACAATAACCTCCAGACGGTGTCGCTCGGTTGTGCGCCCACGCCCAGCCAGTACTTCGCCCTGCTCACATCGAGCTTGATGTCCTTCTGCTGTCTCTGGCCGGGCTCTGCGCCGACGGGCGTTTGTGGGATGGGGTTGTATGTGCCGAGGACTTCGAGGGGTTTGGAGTCACGCGCGGTGCTGTGGTCGCATTAGCGATTGTTCCAAAGGTCGAGAAGATGCTCTGTCTGGTCGCATACCGGGCATGTGCGAGGACGATGTTGTAGCGAGGGTGGTGCTTGCGACTGCCACCGGGAGTGGCGGGGCGGGCGAGACGGAGTTTGAGAACCATTTTGGTGTGTATGTGGGTGTGATTGTAATATGATATTCGTATGGCAACAAGCAATGCAATGCCTATCTCCAAGTCGCTGGCCGACTCCTACAATTTGCGGCAGCCGGAGGTTTGTCGAGAGAGAGAGATTCAGGGTTAGGGTCTGGAAGCTGCGACCGCGTCGACTTAGGCGCGACTTTGGGGAAGTGAGGGAGGGAGCTTTAGAAACACCGGTGGAACTTGAAGATACATACTGACACAACAACCACACCCACAATAATGGCAACAACACTCCCACGGCCTACTTTTGGCCAATTCGGTACTCCTGGCAAGCGAAGCCACGACCGACCAGCGAAACGTAAGGAAAAGCGAACCGATATCTGGACCTCCCTACTCCGCCAAACAAGACAAGCACAAGCCCGCAACCGCAACAATGCTATCGCACATCGCCAAATCGTAGTATGCGGCGGCTCAGCAGACGACCAAAGGCAATTCCTCTCGTCTATCGCACGGCCTCCTCCGCCTCCACCTCCAAGCAGGAACCGTGATCAACGCGATCAGAAGCCGAAGGGACAACTCAACCTCTCAAATCGATATGCCTATGGATATGGCCACATGTCATTGTACTCGTCGCCTCAGGTCGGGACTGGTGGTGCAAGTTTCGGTCAGGAAGCAGAGGAGGCGGCAAAGCTCGAGGCGCATACTGTTGCAGAGCCAGAGGCAGCCTACGAGCCTGTGCTGCGGCGATTGCTGGCTCCTAAGACAGAGGAAGCGCTTGAAGAGCAGGGCGACGACGAGGAGGATATGCTCGGTGAGGAGGAGGAAAAACAAGAAGGACGTCGGCCGGCTGTTGCAATCCTACTCTCCTGGAAGGAACCCTGGACTTTTCTCGCCAAGCTGAGGGCGTGGTTACAATTGCTAGCAAAGGCCGTGGAGCCGGATGCCAGACCAGAGGAAGACATCATGGAGATCTTGAAGGAATCGAAGCTCAGTATCAATGTCGTAGTTCAGCACGTCGAGGCACAGCAGGATCTGGAGCGAGACGGCTGGCAAGAAGAGACGTTTGACTTTGTCGCTCAGGTCCTCAGAACGTCAATACTGCCTTTGCACCCACTCACCGCTCTCTTGTTCACTTCAAGCGCAGCTCCTCCGCAACAACCTGGATCAACTCTCACAGAAGCTCAGAAGACCGTATATCAATCACTTGATCTCGACCTTGCAAGCATTGGTCCAAAGGCTACAGTAGGTGGCGCACCCGCAAAAGCCGAAGACTTACTACCTAAGCATAACGTTGTCGATCGAATGAACATTGTTGTCCCCCAAGGGTGGGACAGCGCTGGCAAGATCAGACTACTCTCGGAAAACTTCTCTCCAGAAGAAGTACTCGCAGCATGGCAACAAGACCTTTCACATCCCGTGATCATATTCCAAGCAGCAACAACTCAAGAAAAGACTGAAGAGCCACCATCTGACCCCACCCAAGTGGCTGGAGGCGCCAGAGTGACCGAAGAAACAGAAGTGTACGCATCCGCCGTCTCGCCCATAGAAGGTGAAAACGACATCCCATCCACCGAGTCCTCCGATTCCCTATCAGCAATTCGCACTTTCGAAGCCCAGATCCGAGACCCAAACGCCCACAAACGACCAAAACCCCCCACCATCACAGTCACAACACGCAGCGACCAAGACTTCTTGAAAGAAATGCGCAAAGAGCTCGACAATCTTGTCGCCCGCGACCGCGAGCGCGGCGAGCCCATGCAAGGCAGAAGCGGGACTTCTGTTATCCGAGGCGGCGCCGGCATGCCTTCTGGCGAGTCGACCGGCGCCCTCAATGATCTCGGCGACGTCAGCTTCAACGTTGGTGGTGTCAGCTACAACACCGTCTCTGCCGAAGCGGCGATCGAGAGGCTTAAGCGCCCTGGCACTTCTCAACAGGCTACGGATGGTGCGGCGTCGAGCTCGCCAAGAGCTAGTACGCCGAGGCAGCCCAGGAGGGACGACAGCGAAAGGCAGGCTGCCACGCCGACGAGCAACAAGAGTGATTTCCCCAGCGAGGATCTCGAGAAGTACTTTGCTAGTTTGGCGAAGAAGGCGGGTGGTGGAGATGCTAGCAGGTCTGCGACACCTAGCCGGCAATGAGCTTAGCTGCACGCAGAAGATCGGCCGGGTCTAGTAATTCTTCTATAGAAGGCGACATGAAGAACAATAATCACAGTGAACCTCCATCTTGCAGTCCTTCCCGTGCACGGTCACTCCGCCTAGAAGAAAGAGATATCTCGTACAGAGCTGTTGTACAAAAATTCATGAATACTACAAAACAAAAACCAGATCCAATATCAACCGCGTCACCAAGAATCCCCCTGCACCTGCTCCCGCCACCTCCTAGGATCCGTGAAACTCCACTTCCTCCTGACCGTCGGCGGCGGCTTGGGCTTCTCCTCCTCGCTAGCAGCCCATACCGTCTCCTCAAACGCGACCATCGCGCAAGCACACCCACACCCGCTCGGACACTCCATCTCTTCCTCCCCACCAACTCCCCAGCCGTCCACAAACCCCTTCAAGCACGAAAGGTGCGTGGTGTGCAGGCATAGCGAGCACAGCTGCTGCACGCCCTGGATCTTGCAGTAGCAGATGCTGCACGTGGCTTTGGCGGTTGTGGTCTTTGCTGTGATGCCGATGTGTTTGTTGCGCTGGGTGGCTGGGTCGACGGCGCTGCTGCTGCTGCTGCTGCTGGTAATTGAGTTGGCGGCGATGTTGTCGAGCTCGGCGGCGCGGACTTGTAGGCCCATGCGGCGGAGTTGCTCGGCGTAGTGACGGGTCCAGACGCGGGCTTTGGCTGCCAGGACAGGGGATAGCAGTGGGTGTTGATCATGCGGCTGGTGTTGCGGCTGAGGTTCCTTCGACGGCAGGAAAGCGCTGTTGTTCTTCAGAGTGAACATGACGGGACCTCCGTATCGCTTTGGCGTATGCGGGAGACTGGTGTCTTCAATGGTGCGGTCACTATCATAGCCATCGTCATCCGGGGCGAGATGGGCGCTGGAACGGTTGCCGAAGTCGACTCCGGATGCAAAGGAGACGGATTTGCTCCAGCTTCCGACTACGGGAAGACTGGATGATAGCTCGTTGTTTGGGCTCGTGCCGAATCTCCTTGCCGGCGGCGATGTACCGTAAGAAGAGATCTTGTCAGTGATGCTTTGTGCGTAGAACTTGGCTGCCGCGCCGAAGCTGCTGCGATGGTGTTCCGGGCTAGCAGAGCCGGAGGCTGAGAGGCGAGAGCCTTGACGCGAGAGCTTTGGGAACGGGAATGGCGGTGTGCTCGAAAGCGAATCGACGTATGGGGTTGTTGGTTGCGACGGATCGCGAGATGAAACGTGTGAGCTTCTAGGTGGTTTGGCTGGGGAGTGAGTCAAGAAGCTACCTTCCCTTGATGAATCAACGACATGCTGCAGTATTGGAGTTCGAAGAATAGAAGGATGGGAGTTATGGCTGGCGCCGTCGGCAAAGTAGTCCGACACGGGCAGCGAAGATCGCGAGTCAGACAAAACGATGTGTGTCTTGGTCGCGCGAGGTGCTGACTGCGCTGACTGCGCTGATGACAACAGTACAGCGGACAGACATGCTAGCATTTGAACATCTGCCCGCAACTCTGTCCATGTGAAGATCTGGCTTACTAGCCATGGTGCTCCTGCTTTCGACTGTGACGACATATGCAACACACTCATAGCACTTGATTGCCTCCTCGCACTTGGTCGTAGGCCACTGTTGCTGCGTACTATCCGACTCGCGCGCCTCGCTACCGTTGGAATGTCTGCACCAGCGGCAGTCAGTAGATCCTCGGGTAATCGGTCTTGCAATAGTAGGCCCAGGAGGCACCATACGTTGGCGAGGTCGTCCAACCCAGCGGCTCGAGCAATGTCCGCATTCTCCAATGAGACTCGTCCAGCAGTCTCTTCAGAGTCGCATGACAAATTGTAGCTATGTGCGAGTTGTGGACGGAAATGGATTATCTCGTTCACGTCTCGGATACTGACAATGACCGGTTGTTCGCCTGCTGCAAGACGTGGTAATGGTTGCATATTTTCAAGTCTTTCTTCCCACGACTGCTCGCCAGGAGATGAGAAGGAGAAAGGCTCGATCTTTGTTGAGTCGTCCGAGTCAGTCTCACTTTGTGTGCTCATACTCTCAGTGTCAGAGTCTTCGTAGTCCCGGGCTTCGACAGACAAATTGCCGAACAAGGGGAATAATCGTGATGCTTTCGTGGACGGCCCTTCTGGCTGACTAGAAGAAAATCCGTCGATCTCCATTGATCTGACTCGCGCTTTGGGTGGGAAATAGGTTATGAGCTGGCCATTAGGCGAGAAGAATGCTCCGCATGATTTTGGAAGAGGAACATTTGCTCCTCCTGGCATCATCAAAGTGCCACTACCCTTCAACGCGTCGCCGTCGAATGTTTCGTCATCTGAGTCGCTGTCGTTCATTGCAGTGGAAGGTAAAGATCCGAAAGACTCGCTCTCGGGAGGCGGCAAAATTATGTCATCGCTCAGCGCAGGAATAGTCGACGGAGACGGTCTCTGTGAAGGTATTGTCGGGGACAAGAAAGGCATTGGCGACTCTTCATCGTTCAATTTCGGGAGCTCAAGACTGGAAGCCATGGCCTGCCGCGGTGAGACTGCAGAGTGAGTCTTCATGCTCTTTTGTTCCGAGGGCCCTAGTGCTGGGCGAGTAGGGGGCATCAATCGCATGTCAGTGTAGATTGGTCGCGGATGTCTCTCACTCTTGGGTGCCCTTGGGCTTGCAGATACCGGGACCGGGCGCATCTTTGATGGAGACTTCGTTACTTTGGTTGCTTGCTCAGTATCCGGCTGATCGACTGACTTCCCACCAGTAACAGAGGATGCCATCTCGCCAAGTTGTTCGCGAGCTGTTAATGGTATTGGGATCCTCTCCATACCCTGAAACCCAGCAGCAATGATCAAAAGAGTGTCTTCTTCTAGCACAATGGCCACGTGCTCGATGCGACTCATCAGCTGCTTGTCCCAAATGGGCTCATCGTTTTCGGCGGACTGCAAATCTCTGTACAAGCGTATGTGTCGCCCATGACGGGCCAGCATCAAGATAGCGGTACTCCCAATAGCATGTACCTGAGATGCAGGCACAAAGTCGCCTCGGCTCAGTGGAGCTATATCGTACGACTGCAGATCCTCCAAGTCTCCGAACAGATCATGGTCTTGACACTCATCTGACTCTCGCGACGCAGATTTGACGTTATTGGTGCTCCATTCCTCATAATATCCATCCAGAGCCACAGTAATAAGATCATTGCCGAGATTTGGTCGCCAGAGTATGCGATCCGCCTGATGCTCAAGGTCGCATCTCCGAGTGGAGTTGTCACAGGGGTTCTCATTGTTCCAGATGCTCATGGTCTGACCACAACAAGCTGCCAATCTAGATGGATTTGCTAAGCTCCATGATAGGGAGTGACACTGCGCAGTTCCGGCTGACCATACATGTTTTGGTTTGGTAAGATGACCCAAGTCCCACACGCTGATGCGGCCGTCTATGTGACCGAGAGCCAGTAAGTCAATATCGCGGTTGGACCATGCCAACGAGGTCGCAGACCTTTCGCTGGCATGGACGGTGTATTTCAGTTCGTCGTCAGTCACATCCCAGATGCAAGTCCTGCTCCCTATGGAAATGGCCAGTAAATTTGTCCGCAGTGGCGATAGGGCCAAGATGGGAGGGAGTCCGAATGGGTGCGGCCGCAAGGCACCGCATCGCTTCTCATAGTTGCCATCATCGAGCTTTGCCACATATATCACACCTGACTTGGCGAAGGCGACATAATCCCGATTTGACGTGAAAGACGCGCCCCCGGTAGACGAAGACGCGTCCATGCGCCAGTCCTGCGTTCTACCCATCTACCATCTCAACAACATATATCTGCTTTGAGACTGGTGTCGCATAACCGCTGGCAATAGGTAGTCGCGATGGCTTGGGTCGAAAGAATGACGGGTGCGAGGAGCGTCGGCTGGACAGGACTCGCTGGAACGGGCAGAGACTTGGCCAGGAATGACTGCAGTGTAATGACCACAGATCCAGCGTTCCAAGACTGTGTTACTATCAGACTAGATTGAATGTCCCTCTGTATGTCAACAGTGTGTTATCAATGGCGAGATCGTTTCCCTGTTGGGTGATAATATCGGAGTTACACGTACGTTGTACTCGGTGGTAGGAGAAAGCTCGACCCGATTTTAAGGGTTCGACATTTGGTGGATTAGGGTTTGGGGCATGTGGTAGCACATGCTGTGAGCCACCACGATAGATACGTGAACAATCTTGTTGCTTATATATGATATATAGCCTGGTAGCAGACAGTAGCTTGGTCGTGCTGGTTACAATTTGATTGACTGGGTCTAGCTAGCGCTCTCTGGCTTGATTGACCCAGAGACTGACAGTATGTCTTCAAGTTTGTCTGCACGACTGACAACACCAAGGAACATGTGCTTGTTTGACAAAGTCGTCTCCTTTCCAGGCTATGGCAAAGATTTTGTTTGATGATTTAATGCTTTTCTACCTATGTACAATGCAATCAGCGAGATAATGCATGCGGCCGTGTTAGCTGCATAAACCTAGCGCCACTGAGCTCATTCTAGGCAGTAGCATCGTTGCCTTATCTACAAAGAAACATCATCGAAGGCAAGGCTCTAACGTGAATATACTTTACCCCGCCACATCAACAACTCCATACTTGGCCTCAAAATCAGAAGCAAACATGGCATCCGCAGAGTGGGACACCAAAGAACAGATCCGCACCCACCAGCTCGCTACGTCCATCATCAACCGCCGCGACGCAGACGGCAACAACTACGTCTTCGACGCCCCGAACCTCGAAACCCTGCGACGCTTCTGCTTAGACCCGACGGCTTCGACTCGCAAGCAGATCATGCAGGAGGAAGGATGGGTTGAGGCGAACGAGCACGATCAGGGAGCTGCTGCGGCGGCGAAAGGCAGCTTGGTGGGGTATGCGATTGTGAAGCATGGGACGGAGGATCCGGTGTTCGATGCGAAGGACCTGGAATTGCTGAAGCAGTGGTATGTGGATGGCATGCCTGCTGGGGAGAATGTTTCTCGTTAGGCCCATGTGGGAGCCGTGTTGACTACTATTTTTGATGTTGAATTGCTTGATGGTACGGAGGAACTGCCTCTCCATCTCGTGTCGCTATCGCGATATCTACTTCAACGGTCGCTACTCCAATCTGATCTGTAGTGCATAAGGCCCTTACGAGTCATCTTTCCTGAGCAATGTAACGTAAAAGCAAAGGTTACACTGCTTAGACTTTCCATTGAAATTGCGGAGACTGAGAGGAGCCCACTGAGTTTAACAAAGACTTTTCTCAAAAAGCAAGTCTATCGAAGCTAACATACACGCACCAAAAGTCATTAATCATAGAACCATCTTGGCCACTCAAGCATCCCGCTCACCGGCCAGAAAACGCCATGTTGCGAGCCGCCAGTCCAACCCAGAGAAAGGAATCATAAGATCATCTCAGCATCTAGTACTTGCCATTGCCGTAGCCGCCATAGCCCTGGTGCTGGTTCTCGCCGGACTTGCGCCTGTTCTTCCATGCGTCCTCGGCCTTGTGACCGGCGAAGGCGCCAGCGAGCGTTCCGAGGAAACCGTGGTTTGCCTTTCCGCCAAGGATGCCGCCACCAATGCCACCTGCGATGGCGCCCATGAGACCACGGTCACCCTCTTGGCTGTTGGGGTCGTTCGGGTTACCCTGGCCGTGTTGGTGACCTTGGGCGCCTCCGGTTGATGAAGCCCACTGCTCCTGCTGGTCGGCGTACGAGTTCTGGCCTTGTGTCTGGCCGCTGCGAAAGTGTGTTAGGTTGGTTGTGAATATTCACTATGAATAAGAATGACTTACTGTTGGAATCCACCTGCTTGAGGAGGACCTTGCTGGCCATACTGAGGCTGCTGACCGTACTGCGACTGTTGTCCGTACTGAGGCTGTTGTCCATAACCTTGCTGCTGACCATAGCCCTGCTGGTCGTACTGACCACCACCGTAGCCCTGTTGAGGCTGCTGCTGGTATCCTTGTCCGTAGCCTTGCTGCTGCTGCTGGCCGTAACCCTGGTCGTAGTTGGAGCCCTGGCCGTAAGACTGGCCCTGAGGCGGGTATCCACCCTGGTTGTAGCCGTATCCTGACATAGTTTCGGAAGTAGGTGTAGTGGGGTTGTTTCTGTGTTGAGGAAGTGAGGTTGCTTGCAAAGTAGGTGAAGCTGATTGAGTGATAGATCGTGGAGAAAAGCTGTCGGTGAGAAAGGCGGGCAAGTGAGACCCGACCTTATTATACCTACCCCACTACGAAAGAGCAGCTGACGAAAGCGCCTTCGCCTTGGGAGCTCAGCCTCTCACAAGGCGAAGTCAGAGCCACTTGACGTACGCCGGCTACGGCGGAGCAGCCCAAGAGACATCGCGCATCCCGAGGCTTGAGTCTGTCTTGGACTTTGTCTTTTGCTTATGCATGTCTTTCACTTTGCCTTCACCACTGTCGGTCATCAAGTCGTCTGTTGTCGCGTCGACAAGGTTCCTCAAGCGTCGATGTAAACACCCGTGGCCAGTACCTTACTTCTACAACAGCTTTCGCGCATCAAGCTGCAAACCGCACGCACGCATACGCCCGCATTGCCCGCATCCGCAGAACGAGTGGGTCGAAGCAAGCACCGACGAGCCGGTCGTCACCGTAAGGCTGTGTAGGGCTGCGCCACCAGCTTTGCATAACTCCGAGCATTGCGCCACTTTACGAGTTAGGGGGCTTGGAATAAAAATCCGCGTGACTCGTTGCCGCAAGTCTCACGTGACCTATCTGTAGGCGCGGAAACACTTGCCCCTGTGAGAAATTCGAAAACCGCGCCGCGGCTACAAAATAATTACGACTCGTGCCGCGTCTCGCTGGCGTCAACCTGCTCCGTTTCATTACAGGCTGCCAAAACGCGCTTCACTGGGGCATGGTCGCATAGGTTCGGAAGGATGACATCCCTGAAACGGACGGAATGCTTTCGTGTGCAGCTATTGATGATATCAATTTCGCTATCTCTTACCTTGACCGCATCCTCACGTGCGAAGCCGTTGCTACGACCATCGTGGAGGTAAATGCCGCCTTTTTCGTGCCTGTCGTGACCAAGAAGTGCAAAGATGGCCACCGTTGAGCTCTACATGCACTATTTTTGTACCATCGAGATGAGCTCTCCCTAAGTCCTCTGTTCGGATGAGAGGGCTGTTGCAACACTGCTTGCCATACTCTTTCTTTTTGCAGACGAGAAGCGGCAATGCCGTCCTGGGAGCATATCAACAAGACACGCATGAACATACATGCGGTAGGACTAATTCTCTGGAGTCATGTATGTAATCGCTTGCTAGCGCTACGGCTTAAAATACAAGCCTACACATCAAGCACTTACCGCCTCTATACAGTGGTAGAAGATCTGGATGTATGGTCCGTGTAGCTTCTTGTGTTTGCCGCCTCTCCGTCGCAAATGCGTACGAATTAATCCCCGGTCTGGAGTCGGTAAGTGCACGACGACACAGCAGATGATGTGCTGTCGTTCGCAATATCCACCATACTGGTCGGATGAAGTCAAACAATGCGGTCGGTCATCCGTAAGCCGTGTTCTCGCCGGGTTGCGATTCGGAGCACTTCCCACAAACGAGATACACTTTTACTTGGACATAGCATTGCGAACAGAATAGCACCTCAACGGCGTCCATGTCGCTAGGCGCAGAGAGCAAGCACCACAACGTCTGGCCCACGGTCTACACACTAATCGGATACAAACCTCCTCCGATCGGCTCATGCTCGCGGTGCGTTTCAGATGTCTTCGTGGCGTTGATGGCGCGAAACAGAGTCGCGAACTAGACGCTAGCATTGGCTCACGGCCCGCTCTTCTCATCTAACCCTGGTCATGGTCTACCTCTAACGTTGCTTGATGCTACTGGGAATATCAAGCTTGACCACGGAAGGATTTTGGTACTGACACCAGACGCACTTTGAGGCTTCAATTTGAAAATCCCCCAGCCGTATCCTTGTCGACATGGACCGACTTGCGGCATGGCTCGCTCAGACACTAGGCTGACAAAACGACTGCGTCGCGTACTACTCGACGTTTCTATGCTAGCCATCGTGGCCTCTTTCCTTTCTTACGGAGTGTGTTTGAGGATTCCTTCGTAGCTTCAACCTAGAAATCCTCACGTGAGCTGGTCTCAATCTTGTCACTCCTTTCAGCTTACCCTCTTCCAAACACCTTACGCCTACCCCGTTGGTTTTCTTGCTCAAATCCACATCTGCAGCAGGCTGCGACCTCCTACTCCACCTCACTAATACATCCTGGTCTGATCTCTCATTCACGGCAAATCCCTCGCCGCGTGCATTTGCCGGACGCCTCGACCTCTGGATAACTCCTCAAGCAACCTGATCCGTAGAAGATCAGCTACAACCGCTCGGAATATTGACTCCGAAACAACGTCAACACACTATTGCTCATAGTTCGTCTGGCGATCTGTGGAGTACACGAACTCTAGCCACTGGCCTCACTGTTCCCCGTGGCGTATTCACTCAGCTTGGCCCTGGTCCTAATCCCCTACACCCGAAAGCTGGACTTTCGACTACGTTCCTTGCCCTAGGAGACCGGTCTCGTTCTTGTATTGCTCCAGGAAGCCGTCGAGCCGCGATTTGCTTGTGCGAAGTTTACTTGCAATCTGAACCTGTGGTGCCAGCTTCATCGGTTGCCACTACGTCGTCGGCATCACCACTAATGTCTTTCATTCATGTGCCACATGCTATCGTCGCAAGGAGCCTTATGGACGCTGATGAGGTTCACCATTTCTCAGATAGCTCCCGGAATACTCTAATCGCCACCGCTGCCGTCGGTAAGTCATGCCAGTCTTGTAGCGTCATACCAGACAGTACAATTCTGTCGTGGACGTAGGCGCAATGCTTCGAAAGCTCGAAGGCTATGCGCTGTGCATTCACATATAGGGAAGATGTTCGCTAACATGAACTCAGGCAGCACATTCGTCTTTGCCCTCTTGATCTATGTTATCTACAAGCGCCGCAGAGGCGCTACATACGCCCAGATCTTACATGTGCCCCCCAAGGCTCCAGGCACGCCGCAACTCACACCAACGCCAATGAGACAGACGTTCGCGAAGCATCCGATATACCGCGACCTTCAATACTCCATTCGATCTTCACGGCACGCATCAACCATGAGCTGGCCTCCACGAGTCCCAACGAATACAAGTGCGCCCACTGGCAGACCAAAGCACAAGCGCATCGAAAGCGGCTGGAAAGATCCCAATCTACCACCAGCGACCCCTACAAAGGACGTAGATCGCACACATAGGTCAACATTCTTCTTCGACGCATCACCGGTGACGAAACCACGAGTCCCAGAGAAGGCTCATGTGTCAGTCCGCCCTTTGAGCCAGCTCAGCCATAGCTCGTCAATAACGAAACTGCCTTCCGTTGCGACCACTTCCATATCTACGGACCACGCATCGCGCGCAATGTCGCCCCTAGACTCTCCACCACCTGTAGACGACATGGACAATCGATGGAGCTGGACCAACAGCCAAGCACCAAGCACGCCTCGAGTACGCCCAGCGTCGAGACGATACAGCTATGCATCAAAATCCAGCGCACCACGCTTCCGATCAGTAGTCTCCTGGGCACGAGGGCAAGGCGAACGGATACGAATAGACGAAGAAGCACCTCCTCTGCTTCCAACGAAAGAGCCCCAACCAACATCGGCGCCAATCCTGCAGGCCGTGCCCAAGAACAAAAGAGCGTTCAAAGATGCCGTCCCACCGAATCTTTCCGGGAAAAAATCACAAAAGCCAAAAGAGGCAGCGAAAGGCCACCAGAAAACCACGTCGAGCCTCGGGAGCCTGGGCGCATTCTTCAAATCTGCAAAATCAACGAGCAACCTGCCTTCCTCCACGGCCGGTCTCCATGGCTCCTCCAATGCGTCGAAGTCGACAGGCAACCTCGGGCTGAAGTCTGGCGATCTCGAAAGCGGACAGGCGGCCACCGACATCGAGCTCAAAGAGCGACAGAAATGATGACGATAGAATGAACAACCGCAACGTCGAGGCTTGGAGTCCATGCAAATGATCCATCGGCGAGGAATTTCTGACGAGCTATTGGGAATCCTGGTTCTGGTGCTGGCTCATCAGGGGGAGGGACCGACCCATTTATTAGATTGGGACTGTGCATGGATGAACAAACAAAAGAACTTACGCGACTCCTCAGCGCTGCTTGCTGCGTGGCGGGCTTGATTGACTCGGTGCAGATGGATGTGGCCGACAGTCGATTTTCGGAGGATATCCATATCATTTATACTCTACACATAATTCCATTGACAAGATCGAAAGCGAAACAATCAAGTACTTTCAAAAGGGTCACTAGTGCTGCGCAAGGTTCCGTCGGCATCGCCGAAGTGCATATGCATGGCTTGCTTCTCTCGCGATCTAGATTCAAACTCCGTAGTTGCATCTCGGCGGCAAAATGAAGTATAATTCCATCTGCTTAGCGATCACAGCTTACCATGTACTGAAAAAATGTACTGTCCAGATAGTATTATAAGAATAAGAACGAACATACAACAGTCTATAGGTCGGTGTTAACGGTGCACGATAGCCTGTTAGGACATGTGAGCGCAGATATAATCTCATCGGCAGAGCAAGCAATACGGACTTTAAAGCCAGTCCGCCCGCCATTGTGGCGCTCACAGAGCAAGGCTGAGCCCGTTTCGTGAACTCGTAGAGGTCCAAGTACTTTATGGGCTCTAAATGTCAACAGCACCCCCCAACTATTTACCATCCCAAAATTTCTGCTCGCGAAACAGCAAAACATGGAAGTGCTAAGTGTCGTGGGACTTGTGACTGGAGTAGTGCAACTACTGGTCTCAAGCTACGAGCATCTATTGCGCGATGCACACGACTTTGGAATAATTTCTGCTATAGTGCTGCGACTCGGCTTGTTCGAGGCCAAAGAAGTAGTCGAGCAGGTCCGAGAGCACTTTATCAGAGGCGATGGCGGGTTGGATCAAGCGATGGCTTTCAAGGACTCGTACACACCCACGTTTAACATGGTCGGAGTGGCAGGCGCTATTCTTGCTCAGATTGCACTCACGGCGTTGAGCTTGCCTAATCTTGACGACACCCACTGGACTTCGAGGGCGGCTTTTATCATAGGGCTTGTTGCGGGCTCGTTGGCGGTGTTCTGCTCTTGCGTCCTGCAGAGCAAGATGTCCAGTCTTCACAACGCGTACGCTGTGCGGAGTTGGTTGACTCGACCACAAGAGGACCCCAGAGGCCACATCCATCTCCTGAAACACATCAATTTCTCAAGGAGCATTGCTGCAGACTCAGAGGACCCGGTTCCTGACGCCCCAGACGGCCTAGAGAAACTCCTGGATATGCAACAAAAGCTCATTGATATCCGAGAAGAGCTGAACAAGCTCTCGTACCGTCCATCTCTAAGCGCAGCTCTCATCATCACAGCACCATCACAGCTTCTCAACGTCGCTCTGGGTGCTCTGCTCGCCGGGTTTGGTATCTACTTTGGCTTGGTGTACACAGCAAGATTACCTGCAATTGAGGACCACCACTCAGCACTTGCTGTGCTGACAATATATATTGTCAGCGCAGCTTCTGGCCTCGTCCTGTTTTACTTGCCAATGCTCTTCAAGGTCATTGCCACTATGCGTGACGGGAAGAGAAGCGATCTGGAAGACTCGATCGCCGGCTTGGAGAAAGCGATCAATGCCGCGAAACGGAAAGGTGTCAGTTCCGAAGCTGTCGGTACCATCTCTGCTCTCAATGAGATCGTTCGGATCCAGGGCGAGCAGTTGCAACAACAGAAGAATCTCATATCGATGCTCGAGACCCGGTTCGGCATGGCTGCCGGTTCTGCGGCCACATAGACGGTGTTCTTTGAGTGCTAGTGCATGGACCGAGTTCAGGATTGCTCACGAATGACAATCTGGACAGCAGATCTCCTACTTATTTGCGAGTCATCTGGTAGTGTTTTGAAAACGCAGAGGACTACCGAAGAGTCAGTCCTGTGATTTCTAGTCGTTTATAATGAAAGTGTGTGTAAGCGGGATAGGAGCTTCTGAGCCATCGCAATATTTAACCGTCCGAATACGCTGGCATGTCCACCCATACGTCCAGATAGGTAGTCTATTATCTGATCTCCAATCACCAACGATGATAAAGCTCGGGGCAAGAGGGTACGAGAAAGTCGGTACGGAGTAAGATCGCACAACGCTGCTCTCTGCAGTCATAGGTGAACTACACGGACATGAGCATGCATGCCTATGCTGCTCCATTTTCGTGCTCGTTATTCCAGCGTAAATTGAGGCTAAGAGGCTAAATCGCTTGCATGTGTGCTTGACGCCCCATGACAAGGTAGTGATGTGGTTGTGATGAGGGGCAACTCTCGAGGCCCCACTTTCTTTTGGGGGCGAAAGTCGAAGGTCCAAACGAAACTCAATATACTTTGTATTCAAGAAATAAAATAAAATAAAAGGCTGCTAAGGTCATAACGTTACCATAAAGTGACAGACAGACGCCAATACAAGCTTGCAACCATCGGAGTTCAAGGACAGCAACAACCATGAGTAAGCCCATCGGCGTGGCCATTATTGGCAGTGGTAGGTCATCAAGAATCACTCGATACATACACAACTCCAGACCATACACATATATTAACAATAGTGAACAGGCATCTTCGTCAAAGAACAACACCTCCCCGCCGTCCAAGCCAGCTCCGACCTCGAGCTCAAAGCAATCTACTCCCGATCTCTCACCAGCGCCCAGAGCGTCTCTTCCTCCCTCTCCGGCGTCGACCTCTACTCGGACGACAGCAAGCCGCTCTCAGAGCTTCTTTCTCGCTCAGACATCCACGCGGTCATCATTGCTTTGCCCATCCCGGCCCAGCCAGCATACATCAAGCAGGCCTTGACCGCAGGCAAGCATGTTCTAGCCGAGAAGCCGATTGCCAAAGACGTCGCGACGGCTCGCGAGCTGATACAGTGGTATGGCAGCAACATTGACAAGAGCAAAGTGTTCTTTGGCATTGCCGAGCAGTTCCGCTACTTCAACTCCTTCAGGTAAGAAAAGAAGCCACGTCCAGCACTTTCTCATTGTGTGGCAACTAACCACTGAGCTTCATCCAGACTTGCCGCTCAACGCGTCAAAGAGCTCGGCAAAGTCCTCAACTTCCGCATCCGCATGCAGACCTGCATCCAGGAAGGCTCGAAGTACATCGAGACCTCCTGGCGCAAGACGCCCGAGTACCAGGGGGGCTTCCTGCTCGACGGCGGCGTGCACTTCATCGCCGGCATGCGATGCCTGCTGGGCAGCGAAGCGAAAGCCACAAGCCTCAGCGCCTTCACCGCGCAGCACCAGAGCTATTTGCCGCCTGTGGACACCGCGGACGCAACCATCAGGCTGAAGAACGGCGGTCAGGGAACACTGTCGCTTAGCTTTGGCACCACGGCTACGGGGAACGAGTGGGTGGTTGCGTGCGAGGGTGGTGAGGTGATCGTGCAGCCTTTCGAGGGCCTTGTCACGGTGAAAGCGAAGGGCGAGACTGAGGGCAAGACTGAGGAGGCCAAGGACGAGTTTGGCGGCGTGAAGCAAGAAGTCTTTGCTTGGGCGCAGAGTATCATGGACGGCAAAGCTGATCCCCAGCAGAGTCCCGAAGAGGCTTTGGGGGATCTTGAGCTTCTTGAGGCGCTGATCAAGTCCGGGCAGAGAGATGGTATTCCGGTCAACCTGTACCACCAGACGTAAGGACGGTGAACTGATATATGTTGGCCTGCGTATATATGGTGGCAGTTTCTATCAAACGATGTACAAGGGTACAGATGGGGATGGACAGAGGCCATCCATATTGGCGTCCACTTCCTCTGCAGTGGCTGGACGTGAAGTGCATGTGGCCCTCGAATATAGGGTGCGAAACCCGGAGTACCAACGCGTGGACGACGCGTACACAGCAGGACTGCAGTCTCCTCGTGTTATAGAGGGTGGGACAATGTGGTCTGCTCGCAAGACTTTGGGTCTGGCGCGAAACGCCCTGTCGGTTCCTGAAGATCAGGTGAGGCATGCAGAAGGTGATTTGCTCCCAAGGATTTGCAAAGCCCTCACTCCGCATCGCCATGTGTCCATACCAGGTGGTCCCCGGAGCGCCACCCACAATATTGCCGTAGCGATGAGGGTAGAGTCATGGAGCGCAAGCGCAAGACATCGTCCTTATTCCAAAGAACCGTGTCTCGACCTCATCCACTCAATCAACCAACCTCCTCAATCCCCGCCGTCTGATTCTCCTTCTTCCCCATAAGCTCTCCCATGACATCCTTCTCCTTCCTCTTCTTCCCACCCTCGCCCTTCTCTTCTCCCTCCTCCTCATCACTCTCACTCCCACCATCTCCATTCGTCTCCTCCAACACCCCCAACCCAAGATCCATCTCAATATGCGGCTCATCCTCTCCCACAACCTCCATACTATACTCCCCCTCCCCAGCCTTCTGCAATCTACTATTCGCCTCCGCCAGCTGCGGCAAGAAAGCCTTCAGTCTGTCTTCCAGCGACGGCGCGCCGGAAGCGATGGCGCGGGCGCGCGAGAAATCAGGTTTGACGCCGGGTTTGAGGGTCGCGATTTCTTCTTCCTCTTCCGAGGCGTCTTCTTCCGAGTCTGAGTCTGAGGTCGAAGCGTCGTCGCTGTCCGAGTCGGCGCTCGAAGATGCTGTCTCGGCTTGTGTTGTTGTTGTGGTGGTGGTTGGTTTGTTGTCGCTGGGTGCATTCGAGGTGTTGCTTCGGAGGGCTAGGTCCACGGTAGAAGTTGCGTCGGTCATGTTGTGGTCTTCGGTGGGTTGCGCCATGGTTGTTGTGGGCATATAAAGTATGAATGCAATGCAAATAAACTAGACTATATGACTGCAGTCTTTTTGTTCTGTGGATTTTTTTTTTGTATGGAAGAAATGTCTTATTATAAGCTCCGAAAAAGATAAGTACAAAACAATGATGCTGCTTTCTTTCGAGGGTCCAAATCTAGGATTAAGGTTCGCCCCAGTCCTTAGTGGTCTCCACTCTGGTATGTCCAACTAATTCTGATCGAATGGTACCTTATCTACGGAGGGTGAACCTGCCATGTCCTTGAAGAATGAGATGCGACAATATACGAGTGGTGGGACGGCCGAACAAAAGTCATTGCCACTGTCCTTCCAGCACCGAATGATGTGAAAGAATAGAGAGAAAAACAAAACCTATGAAAGCAAAATTATATTTTGGCCCAAGAAGGTTCAATACAGACATCTTAACGGCACATTGTCAAAAAATGCAATATGTATACACTGGAAGAAGCTACCCGCACACCAACATCCAGCAGCAGCGACAATACGAGCAAACAACAGGCCAGCCGACACCGTACAAGAAGGCACTTCCCGTGCGCCACCAAATGCCAATGCTCCCAGAAGATAGAGAGAAACACAACAATAGATACAGCACATCATATGTCACTGCCGCTTTTTGAAGTGCGCAGCCTTCCCGGATTCTCCCCATTCTCTTGCTAGAGAGCCTTTTGGCTCGCTCCTTCCTTCTATCCCTACATGCGAATTTGTGGTATCATTCCAACACACCAATTTTCCGCTCCTGTCAGTAAAACACGTCCCCTGGGTTTTTTGTTGCTAGTGTACAGAGTGAAGAGTGTAGTTGGCTCTTCTCGCTCGTCTCAAACATTAAATTCGGAGCGAGTCGCTTAGAAAGGAGGAGTGGGAGGGACAACGCTGTTCTGCTGCTCCATGAGCTCCTCGCCGGAGGCCTCGATGGAGACAGCAAGGCCGAGCTTGGCGGTGTTCTGATTCATTGTCAGTCTGTGGTCTATCGTTTTGATATGTCGTTACGGCTGCTTACCTTGGCGTGGTCCATCTCACCGGCAAAGGTCATACGGACAGGAGGTGCGACGACCTTCTCGAGAAGGCAGCCGATCTTACCCTGAGAGTCGACCTGTGCGCGGAAGATGGATCGTGAGAACTCGTACTTGGCACCGAGAGTAGCGACACCTTCCTTGGTGGGACCACCCATCATGGGGTTGCCACCAGCGAACTGCAGGTTGACGTCGACACCGGTCTCGACCTTGTCGGTCAGACGCCTCCAGTAGCTGCCCTGAAGACCGCCCTGGGTGAGCAGCTGAGCGCTGGCAATCCAGTCATCACCCTTGTACTTTCCGGCGTAGCTGAGAGCAGCCTCGGGGCCCATGCCACCACCAGGCTTCTGCAGAACACCCTCAAGACCGAGAGCAAGGCGAGGAGTGATAGACTGCAGGTATGAACCGATGAACATGCCGGTAAGACCACCCTCGAGAATGCTGGGGTTGATGCTCTTCAAGCTTGCGCTGAAGTCAGCGCCAGTGTAGTCCTGCTCGAGCGAGACCTGAGCGGCGCCGGGGCCAGCAGCCGAAGAAGGCTGAATCTGGACTTGCGACTTGAAGCTGAGGCGGTCGGTGATGCGCTGGTTGAAACGACCGGAGAGGGAGAGGTCAGAGTCGAGCTGCGCTTGGCAGAGGGTCTGGAAAAGTCAGGACAATTGCGTATTGATGGATCTGGTGTCCAAACTGCCACCACTTACGTTGTTTGTGCCATACAGAGCGAGGAAAGTGTACGGAGAAAGCATCTGCGAGCCGGCGGAGAAGGCATGGCTGATCTGGAAGAGCGGCGCAATGGAGAAGCTCTTGTTCAACTCGGCGCGCAGGCCGGAGAAGGTCTGGTTGGTGAGGAAGACGCTCCTCTGGACCTCTGATGCGATGTTGTCGACGGTGCCGGGGTTGCTCAGGCCGAGCGCAGCTCTGCGGTCCTGGAATGACCTGTATGTGTCCAGGACTGCATCGACGACGCCGTTGGAGCGCGGCGCAGGCTGTGAGAGGGAACCAGGCTTGGTGACATCGATGGGAAGAGAGTCGGCCGGCACGACGGGCACGACAGGCACGACGGGCTTTTCTAAAGGAGTTGCGGCGGACATTGCGAAGGATGTGAGGTGGACGGCGGGCGTGCGAGGGTGTGGACCAGATCAGAGGGCTGAAATGGTGCAGGCGACGACGAGGGCGACGGCGATGGAATTATTAATGGAGGTGGGTGGTGGTGGTGACGCGGGTTCAATGATCTCGAATCTCCTTGCAATGTCGAGGTGCTGCGCTGCAAAAACGTCCCCGATGATGGCAGAGCAGCGGCCCGTGCTAATCACCTCCGCCTCCGAGCAGCGCTGCAGCAGCATGAGCAGTTAGCTAAGGTATTATGAGAAGGCACTGCGCCACCAATAGATAAGGCTGCCTGCGATAGCTGCTGCTTGCTGCCACTGATTTCATCATCGTCGCTCGCTCATATACCCAGCACTAGACATACTACAATTCACATCGTACAGAAGACTGTTTCCGTCCCACTGCCACACGCCGTATTGCCCAGCAGCCCAGCAGCTTCAGCGACAACAGCAGCGCCCATCGCTCACCACCAACGCACCTCACGGCAAATACCACTGTCCCCGTGCTGCTCAAAGAGAGAACACTCGCCGGCTTCCACCCTTGCCTGCACTACGCGGTTTCCAAGCGACATATTGCGCCTGCACCAGCTTTCTGCCATCATCACAATCACAGCCAGCCGGGTCGTTTCGGAGCCTCAACCAAGCCCACTTTCAAGCCTCGAGGTCTCGCGGGGTATCCCACACCACGTCAACGGATAACCAAAAGAGGCAGCCAGCCTTCTTGCAGCAAGGTACCAGTACGCTGTCAAGTCGCCAATCATGGACACACTACTGTATGTTATTTCCCTGTAAATCTGCACTTAAAGACCTCACATTCTAACGTGACCTAGCACCGCCGATTTGGCCGCCAAGTCGACCAACTTCCGCCGTCGCTCAAGCACCTATGTCGATGCCATCCATGATCTCCCGGAGAAGGCGTCTATGGCGCCTGCCCAGCTCTACTCAACTGAATCAGGCCGTCTTTTCCACTCCGGCAGAATTGTCATCGCCACTGTCGGTTTGCCTGCCCGTGGCAAGACTCATGTCAGTGTCGCTCTCGCTCGTTATTTGCGTTGGCTTGGTGTCAAGACTCACATTTTCCATCTTGGCGACTACCGCAGAGCTTACATGGGACCCAAGGGTGAAATCCCTGAGGACTACTTCTTCGTGAACGCTAGTACCTCTTCAGTATTGCTGAGGAACAAAATCTTGAAAAAATGCAGAGAAGATATCCTGCACTTCCTCAATCATGAAAACGGGCAGATCGCTATTTTCGATGCTGTCAACCCTCTCTCGACGGGAAGACACGCACTGGCCAAGGAGTTCGAGAAGCAGAACATCCAGACTTTATTCATCGAGAGCACTTGCACGGACGAGAGGATCATCGAGGAAAATGTTCGATCAGTGAAGATTTCATCGCCTGACTATATTGGATGGTCGTCCGAAGATGCAGTCAAAGACTACCTCCACCGTATCAACTCACGTATCCCTCACTACGAGACCATCGAAGAGAAGGATCTACACTACGTCAAGATGATCAACGCTGGAGAGCGAATGATCGTCAACAACTGCGCATTCGGCTACTTGTCTCAGCGGATCGTCTTCTATCTTCTCAACTTACACATCAAGAGCCGTCAAACCTTCTTCTGTCGTGCTGGTACCACTAGCGAAGAGGACAGTTACAAGGCCGATGCCAGCCTGAGCGAAGAGGGCAGAGACTATGCCAGGAAGATGACCGAGACACTTATCAAGCACCGCGAGACAGAACGACAGAACCTCATTAAGAATGGCGCTCCGGAGTCGACTGCCTCAAAACCGCTCAGCGTCTGGACCAGCACTCGCAAACGCACCATCGAGACTTCGCAATATCTTGGTGAAGCTGGTTATACTGTGCGACAGCGCAGCCAGATGAGTCAGCTCAACCCTGGCGTCTGCGAGAAGATGAGTGAGAGGAAGATTCGCGAGCAATATCCAGAAGAGGTTACAAAGCACGAGCAAGACCCTTATCACCACAGGTATCCACGCGCTGAGGTAAGTGCCTAATCAATCTTCCATCTCAATCTCGTCTTACTAACAACATCAGTCTTATCACGATCTTGCCGTCCGCCTCGAACCCATCATTCTCGAACTCGAGCGCGAGCAGAACGACCTCCTTATCATCGCCCATGAATCCGTCCTGCGTGTCCTATACGGCTACCTGATGGCCTGCTCCGCCACAGACATCCCCAGCCTGCAATTCCCTCGTGACGAAATCATCGAGATCATCCCAGCCTCGTACAACAACTCGGCCAAGCGCATCCACATCGATGGCCTGCCACAGAAGCTGGTCCCCAGCAGCCCAGAAGACATCAAGATCCCTGTGCCGCCCAGTGGCATGGTGACTCCTTTCAGCGGACTGGGCACTCCTGCTGCAGGTGCTGGCTCACCAGCTGCTGGTACGGGCACGCAGACGCCTGTCAGCGCGATTGAGGGCGGCGTGGTTCCCATTAAGAAAGGGAACGTTGACCCGAAGGCGTAGAGTGCTGTGTTGCGTCACTTGCTTATGATGATGGGCGAACGATGACGATGCGAGTTTGGGCAGGACGATTAGATTGGTGAGCCAGACGGGACTCTTATGATTGCGGATTGGTAGCATAGCGCGGTTCTCTTTTTGGTTTTAGCGAAGTAACGATACAATGCAGTACCAAATTTTGGTTTCTTTAAGCTACCTAGTTACGGCCAACATTCGCGGGTTTGGAGACCGAATCGGCCAGGACTCGATTTCTGCGCAATGCGATGTTGCCACCTTCTGCTGCTTCTTCGAGTGAACGGTTACCCACAAAATGACTGCCATTGACCAGACTCCCGTGATTGACTTCTCCTTGAGGAAAAGGCTTAACACCACCCGAATTCGTGATATATCGACTGCTCCGCTGAACCCCAGATCTTCTAGAAAACCAGTAGCCATGACCGGGCATACTTGAGGTAACTGGCTCATTTATATCTAGCAAGTATGGTGAGAAAACAGCGAAAGCTATCACCCCAACCCTAGACCCTTGTATCGATGTCGCTATCCCGCGCATTATTTCCCCTGGCCATTATTGGCAGCAATGAATGGAAAGAACGCCTCTCGTGAGAGTGCGAAGCGAGACGTGTTCTGCGCAGACGCTGGTATAACGCGAGACTATTTCCCGCTTGTACGCGTGGTGAGTATCTCACTAATCGGACACGTACTTGACGTCCTCTTCTACGCAAGAACGATAATCCTGCACTGAGTCAATTCCTTTTGGCGAACTGGAAGCGTTGCCACACGAGATACTAGTGCACCGACTTGATATGTCGCTTTCGCAACACCCACGTAAAAGGCACATATGATCGCGTCGCCGAGGGGACGTTGTGTCGCATCGTCGGATTCGGACTCGTCCTCGTCGTCAGTACGCGGTCATCGGCAAGCGAGGTGTTTCGTGGCGCGTGCCGTGAATCTGGGGGTGCTCGTTTAAAGTGTCTCCCATGAGATTTGGTCTACGCGAATGAAACGTTGCAATGGAATTGTAAGCTGTCTGGCGGCGACGGATCATTAATCCCAAGATTGTGCTGTCCATAACCGGAAAAGAGTCGATTGGAAATGCGTGATAGATATGAGGTTCCCTTGGAACTTGTTTTTGTGCTCACGATGGCGACGCATAATTCTCCTGTTCGCAGACGTAACTTTGGCGTGCGGAACCGCTGGACCAAAGATCTGGTGTCATTATAAGAGTATCCGAACTGACAACGGCCACGGCACGGGTTGTGAGATTCCAACCAGCTTCATTACATCACCACTTTGCTCCTACGTTCCACGAGCACACTGTAAACATAAGAAAGACGCAGGCACATCAAGGTAGGCTTCACTCATCTCCTAACCGTCTCTGTCCCCTAGATCCTTCGCACTACTACCAGATACTCTCGCATAGTCCCAAGGTCTTAGCCCTTCGACAGCCAATATGGGCGTCTCTCTCAGCACTGCGCGTTACATCGCACCATTGTCGTTCGCATACGATTTCGCCGCTCAGCAGTATGGCCTCAACTCCAAGCCCAGCATGATGGACATCCACGAGCGTAACATCTCGTTCTGGTCTCCCAACCCATACTTCATCGGCGCATTCTTCTTCCCACAACAGCTGTAAGTCCTGATCCATCTACCACACAAAACCCATCGACTAACACCACCCAAGCTTCCAACTCGCCTGGCTCTACAAGCTATGGAAGAACAGCGCCTCCAACCCGGCACAAAAGAAAGAGCTGGACGAGATCGTCAAGTTCGTGCCCTACTACGCCATCGGCAACGTCTGCATCGGCACCTGGATGTTCTTCTGGAACAGCGAAGCGCTCAAGACCTCCAACGTCTTCGTCTGGATCAACAGCCTCATGCAGCTGTGGTACATCTCGACGCAGCTCGAGCCCATGAACACCCGCAGCTGGGGCAGCATCCTGACGCACGTCGTCGCCAAGACCTTCGCCGGCATTGGCTGCCTGGACTTCCTGCACAACACGGGCGTCGCGTACTTCGTCGGCGCCGAGCCCCCCGTGTGGGCGAAGGTGGCCACGGGGCTCGGGTTCGCGGGCCTGAGCGCGTCGAGCGACTGGATCTTTGGCGGGTGCATGGTGTACGACCTTGTCGCGCTGTGCGTTGGACAGAGGCAGTATGGCAATGTTGGCTGGAGCAACCTTCTCGGCGCGTATGCTGTTGGCGCCGCCGGCATCGTTGGTGCCAGGAACTTCTTGAAGTAGGTGAAATACGCCGATAGGGTGACCACGACTATGGCCTTTTGGGCTGACGCATCGACTCAGGCCGCCGTATGTGAGCGACAAGGGCTATGCGCGAGCGGCGCAGGATGAGGTTGATGATACTGTTTGAGAGGCGTCCGTGGTGGACATCGCTAGAGCGGTTGTGTGTAGTGCGAATCTTGTGTTGGAGCCTTATATGTACTTATAGCATCTAATGAAATAGGCATTGAATAGTATGATGTCGGCGATTCCTGACCATAGCGTGAGCACTGCGAGACAGGGACGAGATTGCTAGGTGAAGAGGCTGCTCGCATGCACTAGGACATCTCAGTGTTGCTAATCTGGTAGAGTGTATGGAGACAATAATGTAACTCGACATTGCAGTAAAGAACAAACCAACCGGATTCTTCCGTTCCTGAGCCCCATCACCCTCTGTAACGTCACATACGGACAAGAGCTCGCGTTGCCGAAAGCTGTAACGGCAGTCTCGAAGGTCGGGACAGCGTCCCACAAGGATATACGGAGATATCAGCCCCTACTTGTGGACCAGAGTATATCGCTCTATTGCAAAGGTGGAGACTTATCGAGCACACCCGGGGTTTACCTGCAGTAGCACACAAGCTCGACAGAGGTCGGCAGTCCTCAGAGGGAATGTTTCACGCACGTGAGCACAGATATCCTTGCACAAAACCCCCAAAAGCACATTCGCAATCACACTCCATCGCACATCCGCGGACGCCACCCTTGAGCGTACCTGCAGCAGCAGTCGCCGTGCGCCGATATCCGAGCGCCTGAGACCACTCGCAGTATACCGCGACACAAAAAATTCCTCGATCACATGGCAATGTAAACGGCACATAATCACGAACACGTGGCGAGGAAGATTATCTAATCGACAGCACGGTGACGAGGGTGCGGCATTCCGCCCATCTTGGTAAATCCCCGACACACGCCAGATCGCCATGATGATGTCGTCGTCGTCGTCGGTCGCAGGCGCGCTCTGCAAAGAAACCTCGGTCTCGTCCGTGCGCGCGCGAAAAATACTAGCATCGGCACGAGGTTTCGAGAGAACGTTCTACGCGTCTTCCGTCATGGCTTCTAGGCAAGGCGCTAGTAGGGGCAGGATCCGATCGAAGATGTGCAGGGCGAAAGGTAAAAAGTCGGTACGCTCGGATGCTAATAGTTCACAACGCTGATGAAAGCGCCGCAATACGCCCGCCAAGTTATCGGTCCTTTGACGGAGTGTTGAGAAATCGGCCGCCCCTGGCCTCGTTAGTTGTTTGAGAGCGTGGGAAAAGCGGACAGTTGATCGCAGAGTGTTTGCAAAAGCAAGCAGGCCACTTTGCGAAGGCGTAGGACGTCACGATAAACTCAGCCGGTGGTACGGCGAAGACAAGACGTCGAGATATGATCCTACGCCACTCCCTCTAGTCGAGAGGAAAAGGCTTGAAAAAGAGTTTGCGGACCGGCCATGTGGATCCCGTGCGCCTTCCGCGTTTGCCGAGAGCGCTAGTGAGTGCAGCTCTACCGATCCCGAAGTTTGGTCTCAACGACATCACACGCCCATCGATGAGAGCTTTACAGGCTTTGCGTGGAACTCCGTCATAGCCAAGGCAGCTCAGCTGTGCACCGTTTGCGGAAGTCAAGCAATATGCTGATTTCGTGGTCGAGACGACCAGCTCACGCCAATGGCCAGCTCAAGCGTTGTCAGCAAGAGTACCGCATCCTGGGTCGCGTGTCCAGGTCCAACGGTGGCAGACGATCAGCGACGTTCCTGCACAGAAGGTTCGCTCCGGCATGTTTAAACGGCAATAGATCTTTTCTCCTCTGCCGTTGATGTCCACCGTCACACCTCGGGGGCCCACTCGAATGCAGACCCATTCTTCAGCGTGCAAAATGGCATAGCTCGATATGGCATCGGAACGACCAGGCTCGAGGCCACCGACTACGCCCGCAACGTCCGTGATTACTGACACGCGACTACGAACAAGCGTCCATCATGACAACGCGGTGGTCTGGGCGTCGCTATGCCGCTTTTTGCAACCTCCACTTCACATCTGAGGGAGCCCCGTTGTAGGGCCCCGGACCCCGAGTGTCACCCAGTAATCTTCTGAGAGCTCTGACCTTTGTTCTTTATAAACCGTCAGTCTCTGCTCTCTTCTCGTTTCATTCCCCTCACCTCTCCTCCCTTCGCTCAAGGACAACCCTCTCATTACATGTCCCTTCTCTAGATACCCCTCTTCGACCTTTAACTCTCTTTCAATATGCCGTTCCTCAAGCGTACGGAGCGGGATGCCGACAACGCTGCCCAGCTCGAGAAGACCTCTTCTCCCCTGACCAACGGTGCTCACGCCGGCAACAATGAGCTCTCTGCATCTGGCCAGAAGGTCACCTTCATCGCCGTCTTCCTCGGTCTTGTCGCCTCCATCGGTGGTTTCATGTTCGGTTACACCTCTGGTCAGATCTCTGGTTACTTCCAGATGGCCGACTACCAGCGTCGTTTCGGTGAATACACCGACAACCCTCCTGCCGGCAACGCTACCAACTACGTCTTCAACGCCACACGCCAGGGCACTATCGTCTCTATGCTGTGCGCCGGTGCTCTCATTGGATCTCTCGTTGTTGGCAAGCTCGCAGACACTCTTGGCCGCAGAATGGCTGTCTCTGCTTCCGCTTTCTGGATCGCCATTGGTCTGATCATTGAGATCGCCTCCACTACCCACTGGGCTCAGTTCGCCGTCGGCCGCCTCATCACCGGTATGGGTGTTGGTGCCCTCAGTGTCACTGTCCCCATGTACCAGTCTGAGAGCACTCCCGCTGTCATCCGTGGTGTCGTCGTTGCTTGCTACCAGCTCTTCGTCACTCTCGGTATCTGGACCGCCAACATGGTCAACTTCGGCACCCACGACATGAACTCCAGCGCCTCGTGGAGAATCACCGTCGGTCTCGGTTTCCTCTTCACTGGTATCCTCGGTGGTGGCATGCTCTTCCTCCCTGAGTCTCCTCGTTTCGCTTTCCGTCAAGGCCGCGAGGAGGAGGCCCGTGCTACTATCGCGCGTCTCGGTGGTGTCGACCCCAACCACAAGTCTGTCTCCGACCAGATCAACGAGATCCGCTTCAAGCTCGACGAGGAGCGCGCTGGCGCTGACACCAAGTGGTGGGAGATGTTCACTGCCCCTACCATGCTTCGCCGTGTCACGATCGGTGTGGTTCTCCAGGCCGGTCAGCAGCTCACTGGTGCCAACTTCTTCTTCTACTACGGCACAGACGTCTTCAAGGGTGTTGGACTCAGCGACTCCTACGTTACCCAGATCATCCTCGGCTCCGTCAACGTCTTCTGCACTTTCGGTGGTCTCTGGGTCGTCCAGAAGTGCGCTCGCCGTACTGCTCTGATCGTCGGTGCTCTCTGGGCCGTTGTCTGCTTCTTGATCTACGCCCTCGTCGGTGAGCTCGTGCTCAAGAAGACCGGCAGCTCCGCCGCCGGCAACGTCCTCATCGTCTTCACCTGCCTCTTCATCGTCTCCTTCGCCACCACCTGGGGCCCCCTTGTCTGGGCCGTCGTCGCCGAGCTGTACCCTGCCCGCTACCGCGCGCCCTGCATGGCTCTCGCCACCGCCTCCAACTGGCTGTGGAACTTCCTCATCTCCTTCTTCACCACCTTCATCACCAACGACATCGGCTACTGGTACGGCCTCGTCTTCGGTGGCTCCTGCCTGTTCCTCGCCGGCTTCGTCTTCTTCTTCGTCATCGAGTCCAAGGACCGCTCGCTCGAGGAGATCGACACCATGTACGTGCTCGGCGTCAACCCCATCACCTCTCACAAGTGGGACGGCTCCAAGGCCCCCATCGACGAGGAGAGCAGCCGCGAGCACTCCGTCACCGACAACGCTGCCGCTCCCATGGAGCGCGTTCCTACCCAGACTCTCCAGGAGTAAGCGGGAGGTCCGACTAAAAAAAAGCGTTGGTTTTTTCGTACTTTTTTTGATGCATTGCGATGGTGTACGTGTTCATGTATGAGAGGGGAATGGAGAAAAACAAAATGGGAGGTGGTTCAATCGGCCACCACATTTGTTGCCATGGCGGCTTTTCGCAATGGAGAGTTTGTTTGCCGTGTGCAAGGAGTCTATCAAAGTCATAAAGATTATCTTTTTTTAATGAAGCAAACTGCAACATCATCAAATACTTCTTGTTCCCTCTTGTGTGTGTGTGACTAGGTTTTCCAACTTGACTTGAACCGACACATGAGGTAAGAAAAGAAACTACGCTAATATCGAACGCATGGCCATCTGACGAAGCGAAATTGATGTATGATCTATGTTACAATGACATTTCCGTATTTTACAATTTTGTTACCAAGGTAGCCGCGGGTGAACCATTAATGGCATGTACTGCACACCACCATAACATCCCAACAACTCCATCACGTGACATCCCCAACACCCGCGACGATCACCACACCTCCCCCTCAGCTCCAACGAGGGGAAGCAACCCAAAAGACCCATCGACGCTCCCCAGCGGAGAACACCGGGGAAGGTCGCAGCGAGGGAGAAAAAAACGCTGCACCCACGGGGGAGGGACAATGACTTGCATTGCATGTCGCGCACGCGGTGGTCGGTCCGATTGAAAGACGGTTTTGGGACGGATGGGGGGCGGAGAGCGGAGTGCAGATTGGGGAGGGAGTGGGCGCTGTCGGGAGAGAGAGAGGGGGGCGAAGGTCTCGAACACCCCCCCGTGGTGGAGGAGAGGGATGGGGGCGGGCTGCGTGCGTGCATGCATGGACTGGCGTGTCGTCGGTCAATCTCGGCGGTACCTTTTCTATCCCCATGGGAGGTGTCGGTGGTGTTCCCAACAAAGGCGTGATCTCGGTGGTATTGCGTTCCTGTTCGAGTTGGTCGATATATGGCCCGACACCCTGGGACTACTGCTGCTGCTGCTGCTTTCTATTCGAAGTCGCTGTGAGGGTTTGGTGCCGTGTAGCCGCGGGCAGTAAGGTAGTTGTAGAAGTGTTTCTCGAAGCGAGCGAGCTGGAGGGTGTGCTCGTTAGTCGGGAGTTTTTTGGTGATTATTTTGGCGACATGTTCATGCATCTTCATAGGAAAGCGGCACTTACGATGTTGCGGTCTTCTACGACCCCGTCTCTGACCCACACGCTGTGCGCGCCCATCATGTTCGCCATCATCATGTCTGTGAATAGACGATCGCCGACAATCGCCACTTGCTCTGGCCTGGTGACTTGGGAGTCGGGTTTGCTGCGGAAGTAGTCCATGATCTCGCCGTGGCACCCAGGTTTCTTGGTCGAATGTCTCAAGACCGTGACGCCAGTGTTCTTCTCCAGCAATTCAGCATCTTTGAAACCAGGATCTGCTCCGGTACCAGATGAGTTGGAGACGATCAAAAGTTTGGATCCCGGGTAGGCCTGTCGTAGCTCGTCGAATTTGGCCTTGTTGGAGGGGAAAATCTCGTTCTCGTGAGGAATGGCAAAGCAGTTATCTTTGTCCAGGACGATGGCACGGATATCGGGTTTATTGTCGCCTTTTGCCGTTTTGAAGGCTTCCGACAGCGGCAGGGGGATTTTGTCGAAGGAGGAGACGGTGTGATGTGGGAGGCATAGTGCTGGGTTGGCAAACAGCCTCAGGATGTTGAGGCTGCCGGAGAGATTGAGATTAGGCATTGCACCTACTGTCGAGTCTTCTATGTTTGTCTGTACTCTACCTCGAGCACAGCGCAGTAACTTTGAAGCGATGTAACTTTATGCTCTGCGCGGTTCAAGGAGAGGCAGACGTTGTGAGAGGCGCGCGCGGCACAGCCGGAGCTTCAAGGTGTCTGATCGCGTCCACCACCGAGCTTCACGACGACGCCTCTTATTACATACGAGCATTAAGCCAATGCGCTGATCGCCGTTCAATTGAGTAAATCCTCTGCTTCATACCAAGCCACAAAACATCTGGCACTGGACCCGGGAAATAAATCGATCGCGTACTAGCAGCGTGCCATCCAGGCCTACATCCGCCGGCGCATACGACAGCTTGCCGCTAAGGCTACAGAGCTCCGACAATACCCTCGAATACCACGATAACAATCACACATACCACATTTCGAGAAACAGAGGTGGAACCACATATTCCAAGATGGGAAGATGGAGGAGTGCAGCAGGCTTGCTGCTGTTGCAGCTACTGGCCGGAGCGCATGCAGCAGAGGAATCAGTGGTAAGCCACGACAATACACATATGCGCTTGGGAACGGCTGGCGCAGCAGCTGAACAAAATATCGTGATAGAATCAGAAAGACTCAAAACGGCAAGTATGCTCTGGCATGTACTCGCGGAAAGCTTGGGGCGGCAATGTCGACCCCTTCATCTTGACCAAATTCATGAAGCCCCAAGAAATACCAGAAGGCGAGGATCCTGTGGTGAGCTTGGTGGTGTTTGAGTGGCAAGACAAGCACTTAATAGGAAAGCCGGTGGAAGACAACGACGTGAGTACATTGGGAGCGTCCAAACTGGTGGAAGCTGTGTCCAAACTGACGGACTATGAACAGCGTGTATACATTTGCGATCAAGGCAACGTCGATGCTGGATATTGCAAGGAGAAAGACATTGGAGCGTTCATCACAGCAGACAACACCACGGAAAAGTCACGGTCACAAGTCATCTCAATGGCGGTCCATTTGAAGGATCCACCCGCCATCAACTACCCGATCAAGCGGACTGGCTACTACTGCGTTGGCACATGGGGAAACGACATCGAAGAATACAGCGCCGTTGTCGAGTTCCGCAATGCATTTGGAGAGCTTCCTGCTGCACAGATTGTGAAGCTACCCTTTTACGCTGCCTTCACTCTGGTCTACGCTCTTCTCGGAATCGGCTGGGGAATTCTCTATTACCTTAACCGGAACGACATCTTGCCCGTGCAGAACTACATCACTGCCATTGTAGTATTCTTGGTGGTCGAGATGTTCATGACCTGGCTGTTCTACGACTACCAGAACCGCCACGGCCTCAACACGGGCGCGAAGGTCCTGCTTGTGGTCGTGTCAATCCTCTCCGCCTTCCGCAACAGCTTCTCCTTCTTCCTGCTGCTCATTGTCTGCATGGGATATGGCGTTGTCAAACTCTCGCTGGGAAAGACCATGATCTACGTCCGCTGGCTAGCGATCACGCACTTTGTCTTTGGTGTCATCTACTCCATCGCCTCCCTCTCAGTAACACCCGAAAATGCCGGCCCTCTCGTCCTGCTAGTCGTCCTACCTCTCGCAGCCACTCTTACTGCCTTCTACGTCTGGACGCTGAACAGCCTGAACTTCACGCTGAGGGATCTCGTCCAGAGGAAGCAGACGGTCAAGGCTTCAATGTACAAGAAGCTGTGGTGGTGCATCCTCACTTCCATCATCGTCATCTTCGCCTTCTTCTTCGTCAACAGCTGGACCTTTGCCGGTCAGAGCGATGAAGACTTCGTCCCCAACCACTGGTCCACGCGCTGGTTCATCCTGGATGGCTGGCTGAACTTGATCTACTTTGCCGACGTCGCGTTCGTCGCTTACGTCTGGCGGCCCACGGCTAACAACCGGCGCTTCGCCATGAGTGATGAGGTAAGCATGCCATGCCATTCTCAGGCCCCCTTCCCTCAAGAAAACCCCCACGCTAACCGTTCCCCACCACACAGATCGCCCAAGACGACGACGGCTTCGACCTCGCCTCCCGCGACTCGCTCGACCTGGGCGAAGACCTCGAGGCAGGCGACGGCGCCGCCACGCCCAAACCGCCCGCCTACGACTCCCTCCCAGGCACAGGCGCCTCGCGCGCCAACAACCGCGATGCCTCACCGCTGCCCGCTCCCATCCCGCAGAAGCCCTCGACGCTGCCGCGCGAGAGTCTGGACGGCGAGATGATGTTTGACATTGGCAGTGAGATCGAAGACGACAGCGATAGTGATGGCGAGGGGAGGCGGTTGACCAAGGGTGGCAAGTAAAGCGAGGCTAGATGTGTTTTGAGAGCTGCGCTTGGTATTATTCAGCTTGCTTGATTGCTTGCTATGGCTAGGCGCGTGGTGTTTTTTTTTTTCCTTTCCTTTTTGGGTTGTTGCTTTATTCTCACACCCAGGAGTTTTAGAAGAGGCTGGATTGGGTTTTGGGCTTTCGGCAGCGAAAAAAAGAGAAACAAACGAAAACAAGCTGAAGCCCGAAAGAGAGCTATGATATCTCATGGCGCGTACATGTAAAATCCTCTCTTTGTACCCGTATCCTTACCAACAATAGCACTATTGCTCCAGTGTATGGGGGATTCGTCGCGAGACTCTTTGGGGTTTTGCATAGCCGCTCAGCTTTCAGAGCTATTGTGGGCTGGTAACAAGTTGTGCGGATGCGCAGTACCCCTTTTCTGGGAGCTTGATGATTGATCTGATGGGATGCGCTCGACTTCCGTGCTTTTTACATGTATGTATGTATGTATGGATTATGGTTGGGGTGGGCGCGTTTTCATGAAGTACCGCCCAGCTTCGCCGCTCTGTCGACGGCGATGTCGCACATGGCCTGTGTCGCATCGTCTGGTGTCAGCAAAAGGGCCATCGCTATAAAAAAGAGAAAAATGAAACCAAACCCCCCCCCCAATCCGAGAGGTCTTGAGCCATCGAAGCATCCAAAAAGGACCATGCCAAATCGAACTCGAAGAAAAGACTACCAGCAAAGAAAGCAAGAGAGAGATGAAGGGAGGAAGAAGACAAAAAGAAAACACGACTAACCTCAATACCCCCATCCCTCTCCGCCTCCCAATCCCCCCTCTCGATCCTCTCCCTCATAATCCCCATGATCTCCCGCCTCCCGCGCCCATTAACCCAAACCACAAACCGCAGCCCGGGAAACACCCTCTCGTACTCCGCGTTCAACCGCGCCAGCTCCGCGCCTTCCTCCGCAGCGCCTTCCTGCAGCTTCGCTTGCTCCGCCGCGCTCTGCGCGGACTCGACCTTGGCGGCGCCGAGGCGCGGGTGCGAGGCGAGGATGCTGAGGAGCAGGAACGGGTCGGTGGCGCGCAGGGAGAGGAGGTGCGCTTTTATGGAGGCGATGAGGGAGGGGTAGGTTTGGTGCGGGGTTGCGAGGAGGGGGGAGAGGGTGGTGTGCAGGGAGGGGGAGGGCTCGAAGAGGAGGGAGAGGATGTGCGATTGGGTTTGGGGTGGGAGGGTTGGGAGGGTGGAGGCGGGGGGGAGGGAGGTTTGGGGGAGGAGCATTGTTGTGGTTGTTGTTTGCTGGTGATTGGTTTGGTTTGGTTTGGCGTGGCGATGATGTGAGATCTTCAGGTCTGGAGTTTGGAACTGCGTAGAGTGGTGTGATGGGTGATGTCAGTGTGGTCGAGTCCAGATGTCGAAGAAGGTTTGTTGTAGGCGATGGTGAGGGGATGATCGTAGGGCAGAGAGATGGCAGAGTAGCTGGAGAGGTCGAGAAGAGTCTGGGTAGTAGGTTGAACAAGTATTATCTACTTATCGCTCTTCGTTATAATGACATGAATTATTTTGAGTAGATGCAGTTGATGTACCAGAGACATCAGATAGCGGATCTCGCCGATGGACAGCTCGTCGAAAGCTCGACAGAAATGGCCGAGGCGCGTCTTAGGTGAAGTTATGCATGCAGGCACTTACACTTCGGAGATCTAATCGCGGGACGAAAATGTACCGAGGAAAGGGATACGGCGACAAAAGACGTTTTTTCTCGTGTTCAGTGTGCGCAACGGCCGGGCAGATAAAGATGGCATGGCTTTCGAAGACGCAAGAACACGAGGCCCGTCAAGTATAGTGAGAATCAGTTGGGGCTAGTTTGTTTGTGTGATACCGCATGTGGTAATTGCAGGGCGGTCGCAGGCTTCCAAGGTTTCTTCACACGCTTCCAAGTAGCGCCAGGGGAGGCGGCGGACAAGGTTCCTCTTCTGTCGGCGAAGGAAGATCAGTGGGGGAGATGGGAGATTGAAGGGGCCTGACTCGCCACTGGCAGGCCGTCGCGTGGTGAAGACAGTTGAAGATGTCAATATAGTGACGCACGTGAAGAAGGATTTAGATGAATTGTGACGGGCATATATGTATCATGAATCGACAGGCTGTTCTACTGCACTCCTCCTCCTGGGCAGCTCAGGGCTGAGTGAGATCTTGCATGTTCAATGATGCCTGTCCGCGGGCGAACTACGCACAGTTGCCGTGTTCTAGCAAGGATGCAAGCGTGTTCCAGGCGCGTGGTTAAACAGCGATATGGCGAATCAGAAGGCATGCGTGCCTTGCCAGTGCAAGGCCATGACTTGGGCATGCCGGACTTGAAAGAGGAGCCGCCTTGAGCTGAACTGAACAGGATCATTGATAATAGGTGGTAGTACGGTATCTGTATATGCAGTCATCCTTACTGCCGTACCACCGGCATCTATTTCCACTGCCGTAAGATGCTCGATGTGATACTTCGAGGCTGACTGCCATAAGTATTATTATCCTTTCAGCCAGCCTCTCATCACGCCAGCCAACTACTGCTGTGTGCAAGCTTCACATCTGCATATCATTAGCGGCGAAGATCCCTCGCCCGGCCATCCTTGCTCGTTAGCGCTCGTGCACCCTGAGCCAGTGCGCAGTAGTGAGTCTCTGCGTCTGGAGGAGGCGTCTCTATCGACTCCGTGCCTGTGTCCTCCCGCTTCTGCCCTCCCGGAAACCCTGTCGTGTGTGTGTGTGAGAGTGCTATCGCCGTGTCTCGAGCCTCTGCCTGCTCGTTGTCATTGTCTCACATCCCACCACCACCCATACCACTCCCCTCTGGAGCACGTGTTGTCTCTGAGAGCCTTCACTACCGCCGCCATATGCTACCGCCAGCCACGTCCTTGTGATGCGCCACCCTCACTAACACCCCCGGAGCACCTGAGAAAGCCTCAACATCTGCACTCCCGCCGCTGCGGTTCCCCCCAACAACCGCCAGCCATATTCGCTGCAGCTGTCCGGCCATGTCGCTGAACGGCCTCGATGCCGCCCCGGTGAGCGACGCCTACTACGCCGCCATTGTCGAAGTCGGAGGCTGGTTCTTGCTAAAGTACTCCAATCGAGACTCGGTCGAATTGCTCGCAAAGGGAAAGGGAGGTGTGCACGAAGCCCGCAATGAGCTGCTCAAATACGAGGAAAAGTCACCGCTATATGGCTTAATTATATACCGACGCCGCAAAGTCCTCATTAAATTCATCCCAGATGGCACATCTCGACTATTGCAGGGTATGTACCAGTATATGCGATTTCCTGCGCTCCTGACCCGCGACTGACAACTGCAACAGCCAGGACCGCCGTTCACTTCCAAGCCGTCGCCGAACGATATGCGCCTTACGAAACAATCCTTGAAATCTCACATGCCGACGAACTGAGCGATACTTCTCTAGCCTCTTCCTTCCCACTACATACCGCCTCTCCGGCACTTTCAACAACACGTCTTGACGAAATCAGCGAGGATGCAGAAGATAGCGGCGGTGCAGCCTTACCACAAATGCCAGCGCGCGCAAACAGTGCCAAGTTCGGGACCGCCAGGTACAAGACAGAGCGAAGGGTGGATCAGCTTATGCGAGCCCAGCAGGGTCGTCCTTCTAGCCCGCTCCGAGGCGAATCAGCACCGAACCGTTCTACTTCGCCTTCTCCTGCTCTCAAGCCTTCAATCTCACAATTCCTGGTTCGCGAGGACTCCGGCACGCGATCTATCACCTCGATTTCGCCTTCCATAGCATCAGTCTCGGAGTATGCAGGGTCGATCGCGGATTCTGAGATTACTATGACAAAAGAGACGGAGAGCACACCAAGCACGGTCGACATGGAAAAGGTGGAAGTGTCGGCGACCGAGAACCAAATCGAACCGACATCCCCGGATCCTGTTGCTTCCATCAGAACTCCTAGCGTCCGGGAGCCATCCCCTGCAAGGTCCCCTCAACTGTCGGAACGTCCTCTCTCCATTGCTGGCTCAGACATGTCGTCTTCACTTCCCCAACTTACCGAGCAAAAGTCGACACCTGACATTCCTCAGTCTCAGTTTGAAGAGCCGTTCGATTTTAGCTATCTCGAGCCGAAACCCAAAGTCAAACTTGGACCGCGACCCGTAGTCACCCCCGAAAGGCCAAGAAAATCTGGTACCATGGGAACGAGTTTACTGCCTGCCGGCTATCTCGCAAAGAAGCAAGAACAGCAGCGACCTAAGTCTACCGGCCCAGTGAACCCCGTTCAAGCCCAGATGTTGGCTGGTCTGGCGATATTCCCTACACCGCCGCCGATTCCAGCAGTGCCAGAATACAACCCGAGGCCCGTTTCGCGAGGCAGCGTCAAGAGCATGCCATCACAGAAGAGCACTACGATGACACCAGAGAAGCTCCGATTGATGAAGGCTGTGGAACTGAGGAAGAGACAAATGAGGAAAAGCAACCCTCAAATCAAGACTCAGCCGCCTGCAGAGCAAGCTCCAGTGGTACCAGACTTGCCTCAAGACAACAAGCCTGAAGAGATCGAAAGGAGCGTCTCTCCACTGCCTGACAGTGTAGCGCTTGCATCTCCTAAGCTAGATTCTGGTATCGACTTGGAAAACACTCATAGCAACGAACGCGAAATGCAGAATCACTTAGACTCGCCCAGTCATTGTGCGGAAACCGAGGCAGAAATCGTGCCCGAGCCAGCAGGGTTGCTATCAGCACTGACTGCCGACTTGGGATCTACAACACAAGATCCTGATGTTAAAGTAATTACAGACGACCACGTCGAGTCTAAAGAAGCAACGACAGATGAACAACAAATCGGTGGAGCGGAGATATCATCCGATGAACCTAGCCAGAGCGTGCCCACGTCTGATGCCATCCAGGTCGTTTCGCCCGCGCTTGCAAGCGAAGCTGAACTCAAACAGGCTGCAGAGGAAGTGAAGGCCGAAGAAATTACTGCGCTACCTACTGAAGTCGAATCTGCCAACGCGAATGGCGTCGACCAGACCATCGACCAAACCGCTTTCTCAACGATACTTGAGAACCTGATCACGGATGTACCAGAAATTGTAACGACTGCCTCTTCAAGACCCCAGACCGCCGAGGATGAGGTAAAAGCGCCGCTGGAAAGATCGCCGTCGCCTCTGGAGAGCGGAGCTCCAAGCAGTATGGAAAGCAGTGGTGTCTTGGCAGTTGAATCGGAATTAAGCGACCTGGCCAAGCGTCGCAGAGGTCTTGTAGAGCCGTTGCACATTGAGGTTGAGACTCGTCGTAACAGCGAGACGGAAAGCTTGACGGACAACGAACTCCTGGAGGAACTGCAGAGTGCCACTTTCCACGATGCAAAGGAAATGGTGGTGTCCAAGTCTCCCGGGCCAAACACGCCATTCTTCTCGTCTCACCTTGCGCGAAGCATATCACGCGATTCGGCGGATTCCCAAGTCCGAAGCCCAGTCAAGGAAGTCAGCATTTCAAACGGCTTGCCTCAGATTGACACTCATCCTACAGATGCCTCAACTGAGTTGATCGCACAGCCGCACTCTGGTAAATCATCAAGTAGCGTCTCGCCCGTCGACCGTCCCAGCCCGGTCGCATCCCTCAAGAGGAATGTCAGCTCTGGCATCACAAAGCGCATTCAAGCACTCAACGAATTGTCAAACAGAGAACCTAGCGCTGTCCCCGTGCACATTCCCACGCGTGCCATGTCTCCCGACCCAGCGCCAGTATTCCTAGCCAATGACCGCAGGCCAAGCATGCGCGCACCTCATTCTCGTTCTGGGTCTTACCGACTACGCCCAAACACTGAACGTACCGGCTCATTCACCAACGGCAGCCAACCGGATATAGCACACGTCTGGAACACCAGCCAGGACACTACCAGCAACAGGGACTCGGTCTCTGTAAAGGCACGCATTGTACGACCGCCAACTGCTGGTAGTACCGAAAAACCAAACGACACCACCAACGACCTTCACGAATCTCAGATCGAAATTAATCATTCGCGCGGCACACCCACGCCAACATCCGTCTCTCAAGCTTTCCTTCCTCCCATGCCAACCAACCCACCCTCACCAGACCACCGCTCTCTGCATTCACTTCGCCGCAAGTCCTTCGGCCGTTCCAAAGCCGCAACGCCCGGCCCCGTGCCCGCCAACGAAGACGTTCGCCCCGGCTCCGCATCGATCATCTCTACTGATGAGCCTAGCGGTAGCCGCACGAGTCGCTTCTTCAAGCGCATGAGCAACTTTGGCAATAACTCCTCAAAACGCCGCTCAGTTGTCTTGACAGGCGTCGCTAGCCCACCTACAGCCTCAGCTCCCTTCGAGCCATCCGCTTCTAGGCAACCCAGCGTAGCTGCGGCAACCCCGGCGACGACAACAACTACGGCCACGTCGACAGTAGACCGCGACACTCCCCCGGCAGTCCAAGTAGGCGATCTGAATGTCCAATTCCCCGACACCCTAGTAAGTCCCACCACCACCACTGCAAATATCACCCATCGTCTCACAGAACTAACCCATCAACCCCCCAGCTCTGGAAACGCCGCTGGCTCTCCCTCGACGACGCCGGCAACCTGCACCTCTCCCCACCCACCTCCCAACAAACCCAAAACAACTCCTCTCGCCCCGGCAAGAAATTCCACCTCTCCGACTTCAAAGCCCCTTACGCCCCGGACCTCGAGCGCCAGGAGCTGCCCCACAGCATCTGCCTCGAATTCACCCCCGGCGCGCAGTTGCCCGACGGCGACGAAGGCGGCGTGTTGCAACTCGCGTGCGAGGACGCGATGGGCCAGAGGCAGGTGCTGAGGTTGCTGGGTGGGTATTGGAAGAGTTGGGTCGCGTGAGATTGGTTGACCTTGTCTTTCGACCTGAACTCATCACTTAACTTTTCTTTTTGCATTTCTCTATCTTTCCTTTTGGTTTCCGGATCTGCTCTTGCCTGCGGGCCAAGCAGCACACTAACTCGGCTACGACGCTGCTCTCTTAAAAACAATGTCTTCCCTTTTGTGTAAATACGGGGAAAACTGGGGATGGGAACACTTTGGGCTAAACTGCTTTGCTTATTATTCCTTTTGTTCTTTTCTGAGTGTTTGTTTCTTTTTCTTCGGAACGTCATACCCCCTCAACCAAATTTTTCTTGCATTATTTATCATTATTATTACTACCTATCTACCATTGCTGATGATCGCGATCCGATCCAATCCGTATGCCATCCTGTCATTTTGTTACCGTTACCATTGCTACAGCTGCTGGTTTTTTGTGTATAGAAGGATTGGGAATTGGGAACAAAAACATGGTGAATAGGGTATCCGAAGAGAAAACGTCGGTCGAACCCAAAAGACTTTTCTTCCTTTTCTTCCTTTTTTCCGTTCAAAGTCATGTGCATGTAATTACTTCTATGTGAATAATGCTCTTTTGCGTTCCTAAACCAAAAGAAAAGAGAGAAGAAAAAAAAAAGCATCGCAGGTCCAAACTGCCCTTCGGCTCGTGGATCTTTCCTTCCTTCCTTCCTTCCTTCCTTCCTTCCTTCCTTCCTTCTCTCCTTCCTATGCTACCTCGCCCTGTTCCTATTTCGTAATTTTCGTTAACACGGCTCAGATCCTCGTGACGTCCACCCTCGCGCGCTCGAAGACGTTGTGGCTCAGCACGTCTGCTTCGCGCTCCTCGTCGGACGCCAAGGCGCGCGGAGCGAGGCTGACGGAAGCGTAGGTGCCTGCGCCGCGGCGCTTGGAGAGCGTGCCTGGGTTGATGCATAGGACTGAGTCGACGACCTGTGAGTTGGAGATCATGTCAGTATGTATGTATGTATGTATGTGCATGATGCCAAGGCTGGCATGGTGTTTAATCTTTTTTTTTTTTTAATTACCTTTGCGAATGGTGTGAGCGTCGATGGCAGCACGAGCACGTCTGGGCGTACGTTCAGCCACTCGGCGAGCTTCATGTAGGAGATGTCGAGGCTGGCGCCGATGGGTTGGCGTTCGTCTTGTCCTGGGGCTGGGATTTCGCCCGGTATGGGTGCGAGTTTGGGCAGGCTCTCGCTGCCTTGGGCGGGAAAGACGGGGAAGTAGTGGCGTTGGTCGATGATGTGTGCGCTCAGGCGTGCGAGCATGTCGTCGTTGAAGCCACCGCCAGATTTCCCTGGAGCGTAGACGTTCTCGCGCCGCAGCTCTGAGAGGACGTCTTGGCTGCTGATGCCGAAGACGACTTCGTTTATTGAAAGAGTGATAGGGTTAGTGACAATCTGGCATTGCTTCGGCAGGCCTAGCGGCGCGCGCGGGAGGCGGTCCTGTGGGAAAGATACATGCTTGCTGATCACGTCTCGCAGTGATGGGACTAGAATGATTGTTATCGTCGGGTGAGCTTGAGCAAGGCGTTGCAGTGGAGCGGCGATCAGCACACGGAAGACGTCTGTGAGTGTCGCTGTGTCGGGGTTTATCTTTGTGTCTGGAGGAAGGTGGGCTTCAAGATCGCCAGAAGCGAGAAGAGGATGTTCTAGGTCGAGGAACGGTCCTGTGAGAATGAAAACATCAGGTCGCTGAGTAGTCGCCGTTGCGAGGAGGCTGTGGAATGCTTCGAAGGAGAGGTCGGTTTCGGGGGTGTATGGCCCGCTGGCTATCAAATAGCTAAGAGGACGTGATTCGCCAGTGGCATCCGCGAGACGTTCGTTGTGAATGTCAAGCTCTGTCGGTGTTGAGGCAGCAGGTGGGAGAAGCGGTAGTGGAAGAAGCTCCGTCACAGAGAAGTACTCGCCGCTCACGTTGGTACCACGCAATGCAACGATCTTGCCCGGGAAAAGATCATAGCCGACCCCGTTTTGGAATTTCAGCGGGACTCGCATGCCAGCTCCCATCCGTCGACTGGTCTCTAACACAAGAGAAGCCGCATTGAGTTTGCCGTCAGGCTGATCGCAGGCTATCCTGCCCACTGCAACGACCTCGGAGCTCGACTGCGCGGCAGGATTGCCAAAGGCAGAATCTGGAAGGCTGTGGTGTTCTTGAACAAGTTCCGTGAAGGAGTCTATGCGATCATCGAGGATTTCAGACGCAGATGAAAGCTGCATGGCCATTGGCTTGTATGCGAACTTTGCCAGTTCGGTATTGGCTTTAAGCTTTACTCGACTTTCGGTGGCCGGGACTTCGGGCGCGGCGGCCGCTGGGATATGTGCGTTGAGAGTCTCCATGATGTGTCCAGCATTCTGGCGATCCGCGAAACTGCCATTGGCATTGCTGTCTCGAGATTGGGTTGTTGTGGGCGAGCCATGTGATCCATTCTTGGCCGATTTCGACGTGGGTGTCTGGTATTCTCCTGCCTTCCGTTTTGCACTGCCCATGTTTCTGGGAGTGGTAGACATGGCTCCTCCAAGCATGTCGAACATGTCTCCACTGCTTGCGCCTGCTCTTGGTGTTGCTGCCATGGTCTTTCTGGGTGCAGTATGCTGGCCTTTTGCCCTCGACTCGCGCTCCAGTGCATCTTGCAAATCTTTCTTGAAGTCTTTTGCGGTCTTGTATTCTAGTCTCGTGTTCTCAGTGCCCATCTTCAGCACGTATGATTCCCATTTGTAGAAGAGTTCCTGCGGATCCAATGAAAGCAGGCGGGTGATGGAGAGCAATTCGTGCAAGACATCTTGAGGAATGTTTGGCGATGAGGAGGCGAACAGCTCTCTGATGTGTGCTTCAGTGTCGGCCATCGTGGGTATGTGTGTGGTGGTGTCGTTGCTATATACTGCTCTGGTCGTCGCACGTAGGATCGCCAAATATTGAGGGGACGCGTCGCGATGAAACGCGAATTTAGCACGTCGCCTGAAGGGGTATAGTGCTGGTCGGTAAATGGCGGGAGGGTATCGGAGAGGATGTGCCAGGGTCGTAAGGCGAGGCGGGTGCTCGGGTTAGTGCGAGGCTTTAGAGCAGCGTCCGAAGATGCCACGCGAGAGCGAGCTCGCATCACGCATCGTCGTCAGAGTTCGAGGGCTCATCGATGGATTGATCCATTGAACCCTTGGCGGGACGAGGCTTTTGGTCGTCGGCGCGCGGATGGCGGACAAATGTCTCTTCCGATCCTTCGATGCACAATTCATGCCACATGTCAATCCTCGCTCTCTCTCTCTCTCTCCTTCACCGATTGAATAAATCTGCCCAGCATAGCATCTCCTCTCCACTACTGCTGCATTCCCACAATTTGACCTGCATTTGCAGCTGTGCCTCAGAGCCGCACAGCCTCTCCGATCCCTGTCGCTCCACCGCCGTTGGATCTAACATCCAGGTAGCCTTTGCCCAAAAAGTATATTAGTCCATCACACATCAGCACCAATGGCCGACACAAAAACATCCTCGCGCGCAGAGTCGTTCCGCTCCGTCTCTTCACAGCCCGCCGTCGCAGAGACGCCAGCAACCTCAACACAAAGCACCGTCGCAGGCGTCGAGCGCGATGAGCAGCCGCCGCAAGAATGGACACCGCCCGCCGATGGGCCCTTGAAGACGCCTGTTCCTATGCCTCCCTCTACCTCAAAGCCTCAGAAGCCCGCCCCTCTGACTCCGGAGCAAGAAGTCAAGTATGCCACCGTCCTCGCACAAGTCTCTAACTGGGAGACCATCCCGGCGACCACGGCCAAGAACGCCCCGCAAGCCCCCATCACCGACCACGAGCGCATGTGGTTGACTCGCGAGTGCCTCTTGCGCTACCTGCGCGCCACCAAGTGGGTGACCGCCAACGCTCTGCGTCGTTTGCAATCTACTCTCAGCTGGCGTAGAGAATACGGCGCCGACACCTTCACATACGATTACATCTCGCCCGAGAACGAGACCGGCAAGCAGGTCATCCTTGGCTACGACAACGAGGCCAGGCCATGTCTGTTCCTCAGCCCCGGCAAGCAGAACACCAAGATGTCCGACCGCCAGATCCACCACCTGTGCTTCATGCTCGACCGCGTCATCGACATGACCCCTCCCGGCCAAGAGACGACTGCCCTCTTGATCGACTTCAAGGGCGCTGCCAAGGGCGCCGTGCCCTCCGTCGAACAAGCCCGCGCCGTCCTCAACATCCTGCAAAACCACAACCCCGAGCGCCTCGGCCGCGCGCTCATCACCCAGATGCCGTGGTACGTCAGCATCTTCTTCAAGCTGATCAGCTCCTTCATCGACCCGGTGACCAAGGACAAGATGAAGTTCAACGAAGACCTCCGCCTGTGGATCCCGCCGCAACAGCTCTGGAACGAGTTCAACGGCGACTTGAACTTTGTCTACGACCACCCCGTGTACTGGAAGGCCCTGCAAGAGCAGACGGACAAGAGGAGGGAATTGTACAGGCAGCGCTGGGAGAAGGCTGGAAAGCGCATTGGCGAATTCGAGGATTACCTCAAGGGCGGTGACGCGAAGAGCTTAAGCCAGACCCTCGAGGAGGCTGGCGGTGTTGCGAACGAGGAAAAAGCGACTGCGGATCCTGATCTCGTTGCTGCCGAAGTCGGCAAGCTTTCGGTTTGAGCGAGCGGGCAAGTGAGAATCATTTGCGAGATATTGTGAAGGCATACAAAGGATATAAACGGGTGTAGCACCAGTTGTGCTTTCTTTTCCCGGATGGTACAAGGGGGTGTTTTTTTCTTTGGGACAAGATGGAAACTCGCATGACAAGCATTCTGCATTTGTGATTTTTTGACACGCGGAAAGTACATACATACCCTGCATTTTTTCAGATGAATGCATTTTGAGAGCGATTGGGCTTTTTTTTCTTTGTTCATCATTGAATGTCATCAACGATCTTGCACTCAAAGATGGCGCAAATCTTCTTGGTTCACAATGCTGATTCTGTCAGGCAATAGGGTTCCGAACTGGGAGTGTCTTGTTTTGCGATACTGCTCGGGCTTGTGCGAAACATCCCATTCAGCATGACATGTTCTGCTGTTGAGCATGGTTGTGCCACACTAGTAGGAAAGGACTTCATCGTCTCTTGGAGAGAAGCAACACGAAGACCTTCGGTCTTGCGATGAGACATCTCCGTCCGTGGTTGCATGGCTGAGCAAGGTCAACGCATAGTTCTGGGAAACACTTCGTCACTTGTACCATTTGGACACAGAGCTGAGATCATTCTACGGTGTCTTGTGTTTAACTGACTCCCCCCTGCAGCTACAATAGCATTAGGTTCACACGTTCGTCTCCGCTCCCACGTGGGTTTCCACAATCTCACGACCAAGAGGCGCGCTATAGCGCGACAGCTTGCAAAATCTTCTCGTCTGCGGATATCATCAGACGCTCTCGATTTCGAAACGCGCGGTATCGGTCAATCAGTCAGTCAGTCAAGTCAAAAAATCCTCACTTGAGAAAAGAAAACCACCCCTGACGCTTCTCCTTCTTCTTCGCCTCCATTTCCTTGCCGCCGCCATCACCCGCGCCTCCGACCTTCGCACCGTTGGCTTGCTCAGGGTACTTGTCCGCACGATCGGGCTGCGCGTTGCGAGCCGAGTGCGTCGCTTCCGCGGCGTCGATGAAGTCGTAGTCCGGGTCGTCGCTGGGCGAGCGGAGGTCGATGTCCTCGAGGTTTTCCGACGCGATGCTGGCGGCGGGGCTTTGGGGGCGCAGTTTTGGCTGGGGCGGAGGGCTTTGCTGTGGTTGGAGATGGTGCTTTGGTTCGACGCTTTGCTGTGGCGTGGGCCCCGGAGCGGCGGTGGATGCTTCGCGTTTGTTGGTCGGGTGGGTGTGGCTGGAGATAGGGAGGGTGGCGTTGGTGGAGGTGCTTGGTTTGGCGGGTTGTTGAGGGAGTGAGTGAGATGCTCCCCCTCCTCCCGAGCTGTGGTTGACGGCTTCAGGAGTGTAGGACTGCACAGTTTTGATGTGAGGGACGGGCGGTTCTGTGGGCGGAGTGAATGTGAAAGGCTGCTGGAAGTTACGGAGACCTGTTGCCGGCCTCTCCCTTGCCGAGAAGGTTGTGTGCCTGTTGTTGCTTCTCCTCTTGGTTCTGGCCATGCCTCTAAGGTCGGTCGGTTGGCCGTTCAGGTTCGACATTGCTGGCGAAGTGGCTCGGTGATGGGTGACAATGTGAGGGAAATCAAGCTCTTCGCTTTCCAGAATGGGCGACTATGTGTGCTGTGGTGACTGCCTGTTGCTGTTGCTCATGTGTTTGCTTCTCGGAGTCACGATGGTCACGCGCATAGCAACGGGTTGTCGTCAGTGGTGAGATTCACGACATCTTTGTGACGTGAGTTTCTGTACGTGAATGGAGCGGGTTGACATGGTATAAGAGGCGAGAGAGTCGGTGATTTTGGGCCTTCTGGATTGAGAAGGGATTTTCAGCCTTTCAATGCTTCATTGTGGGAGTGGGCAAGTCTATGCTACCAATCAGTGAGGTATGAATCTGCTGATTTCAAGAGAAGCGGGCTTGGAGTGATGACTGTCATTATCAAAGGAAATGACCTTCTCTCGTTGTATTAACCTTACTTGGGTAGTAGCATTCTTCCATGGTACAAGGAAGGTGAAGCATGGGAACTGAGATTGTGGATATCAGTCTGTGGCAAGTTTACGTTCACGCCCTTCGCTATTGGCAAAGAAGGACGAATTCTAAAAGAGAGTTCCGATTATAGCCGTGTCAGAGTGTTTGTTGGCTCACGTGAATGTACTTAGTAAAGTTGTGGTTATGGTCATCAAAATCGATGTCGTTGAATCAAATCATTGAAGTTGTCGTATGCGCGCGCCGGCTTCGCTCCTCTTTGCGCCGACGATTTCGGCGCGCGAGAACCTCAAGCACCATCTTCTTGCAAAGTAGAACATAATACACAACTTCCTGCAATGCGAGAACAACCAAACAACAGACAACGGGAGACCGCTCCTCTGATCTGATATATCACAATAAATTTGTCGAAGCGTCAAGTAATGGCTCCGGATGATCGGCAGCGAGTGGATCGCGCGAACGCACTTACGTTTGCTATCAACCAAGAACCTTATCACTTGGCTTCTGCACTCTAAACGAATGCATCATACATCCACTAAGCCGCGCACTTTCTTCTGGCCGTTACCGCACTGGATACCAAGCATACTAGTGGCCACTGATCCCAGTCCAGTCGCGTGTTGATCCTTCACACTGGACCTTATCAACTTGGCATCTCCGGGTTCGTTATCCAGTATGCCGCAGTCGACCAATGGCAAATGTTCTTGAGCCAGAAAATATTACAGCATTCATCTTCTGTAGTCCGCGGATACTGCAATTCGGCGAAATGTAGTCGGCGACGATCGGTCGTCTTGTTGCAAGAGGCGCGGGTAGAGTCTTGTGTCTGTTGCAAAACGATCATATATATGGGCTCTGGCCTCATCGTCATGACCATGTGGATTGCACTACATCTAGCTAATTTTGTGCCAAGTCTACCATGGCTACCAGCGAAGCGATCCTGCCTGTTGGCGTTGGGTGAGCTATTATGAACGCTTTGAAGGCAATTGGAACTGTAGCTAATGCAACCATGCTAGATATGGCCTTACCATTGGTATCGGCTTCTTGTTCGCCTTGCTTATGCTTGGGATCACATGGAGTCTGAAACGTTACAATTATGAGCTGCAGACTTCTGAAGAGTTTACAACCGCTGGTCGGTCTCTCAAGTCAGGCCTGGTCGCATCGTCTGTTGTATCGACGTGGACGTGGGCTGCGACACTACTGCAGAGCACTACAGTGACGTATCGGTGAGGGACAATAGGGTACTCAAGTGGGCGTTCGAGCTATGGCTAATAACCATTGAACAGATACGGAATCTCAGGCGCGCTATGGTACGCCGGAGGTGCTTGCGTCCAAATCATTCTCTTCGCTACACTTGCAATTGAGCTGAAGAGACGAGCCCCCAATGCTCACACCTTCCTCGAAGTCGTGAAAGCTAGATATGGGCCCATCACACACGGTGTTTTCATCGTTTTTTGTTGTTTCACCAACATACTCGTCACTGCAATGCTGCTCACGGGCGGCGCTGGAGTGATCGAGTTCCTCACAGGCGCCCCGACAGCAGCGACTGTATTCCTGTTTCCCATCGGAGTGGTCATCTACACGCTTCATGGAGGCATCAAGGCGACATTTATCACAGACTACATCAACACACTCGTCTTCTTGATCATCATTTTCGCATTCGCGTTCACCACATATGCCTCGAATAGCATTCTTGGCTCGCCGGGTCAGCTCTGGGAGATTCTCACCAACCTGGCAACTGAGCGTCCTCTGGCAGGCAACTCCAACGGGAGTTACCTGACCATGCGCTCTCAGGGTGGCGGTGAGTTCTTCGTCATCAACCTGATCGGCAACTTCGGCACCGTCTTCCTAGACAACTCCTACTACAACAAGGCAATTGCTACTTCGCCTGTTCACGCCCTGCCAGGTTATGTCATGGGTGGCTTGAGCTGGTTCGCTGTGCCTTGGGTGACGGCGACTTGCATGGGACTCGCTGGATTGGCTCTCGAGGGTTACGACGTCTGGCCCACATACCCAGAGCGCATGGCCGATGCTGATGTGACCGCTGGATTGGTGCTGCCTAACGTAGCTGTTGCGATGATGGGCAAAGGTGGCGCCGTAGCCACCATCATGCTGGCAGTGAGTTCTTGAGCAAAATACAAACGTGTGGTTCTTGGGACTAACATACATACAGTACATGGCCATTATGAGCACGTACTCTTCTGAGCTCATCTCGGTATCTTCCATTTCGGCTTACGACATCTACAAGACCTACATCAATCCGAGAGCGACTGGAAAGCAGCTCATGCGCGTCAACTACATCTCCATGTCCGCATTCGCGCTCTTCATGGGAGGGTTCTCCACCATGCTTTACTATATTGGCGTCGGCATGGGATACCTGTACCTGCTCATGGGTGTCATCATCTCTTCTGCAGTCGCTCCAGCAGCCATGACCATGATTTGGGCAGACCAGGTGAGCATTATTTTCACTGTACGCGATTGAATTGCAATACTAATTTTCGTAGTCTTGGGCTGCCGCAACCTTCTCACCCATCCTCGGATTCTGCTGTTCTATGGCTGCTTGGCTAGGTACTACTTATGCCACTGCCGGCGAGATCTCCATCGAATCAACAGGAGCAAACACGCCCATGCTTGTTGGCAATGTCGTTGCTCTCTGCTCGCCGCTGGTATTCATTCCACTACTCACATATGTGCCGCCTTTCAAGCCGCAGAAGTATGATTGGGTTTCAATGGCCACTATCAGCAAAGGCGATGATTCCGACATCGTCGCCAGCTCCGCCATGCTGGACCCCGAACAGATGGCTGCCAACGGAGCATCTCTGCAGGCTACTGTATCACAAGTAGAGGAGCGCAGTCAGCTCGATCGTGCTGCCAAGATAGCACGCATACTCTGCGTCACGCTGTCCCTGTGCTTCATCATCTTGTGGCCCATGCCTTTGTTCGGCACTGGGTATGTGTTTAGCAAGGGCTTCTTCACGGGCTGGATCGTCGTGGGCATCCTCTGGCTGTTCTTCTCAACAGGTGTGGTCGTCTTCCTGCCGCTCTGGCAGAGCAGAAGGACCATCTCGCACACCATCAAGAGTGTGGTTGCGGACATGACAGGCAAGGGAGGAAGGAGAGGCAAGCCGGAGGTCATGGATGGCGAGGCTGCTGATGGAGCTGGGACGCCTCCTCAAGTGGCCGAAAAGTCGGACGCGAAAGAATGAGATGCCTAGATGCATGTAAATTGGATTTCCCCGTGATAATAGACCGCGATCAATGGAGAACATGATTGCTTTTATTCAATGAATCGCAATCGTCCCTGAAGTGTAAGCAAAGCCACCGTCTACAGAAGTATAGCTTCACCTGAGATTGGGTTCAACGTCGATGAATGCACTGTATTTGGCGCGACTTCTTTTCCAGCCCAGATTTTCGGTTATTTTGGTTGATCGAACGGTAAAGGTTATGCTGCCCAACTACCAATGAGACAACATGTCTCATCTTGCAGTAAGCTTTATGTAATGAACAGGGGTCCATCAAACTTCCAACGCCGCGGGTCTCCTCCTCCAACGATGACGCGAACAGTTGCTTCTCGACTGGAAATAGCATAATCTGCAAAACGCCCATTGAAGAGAAGATGACGACCAGATCGTGATATACTCAACAATGCGATCAGGATGCCATCGCCAGGTGTTAAATGCGCTCGAGCGCACGCAGCAAACCTCTCTCCTACGCCTGTCGCCGCACACCCCTAAATGGATTCATGCGCAAAGATGCTATGCCACTGCTGCTGCGGCAGCTGAGGCCGAACAACCGGAGTCGCCATCGCAGTCACTACAAATTCCATCGAAAGCAAGGCACAATGAGATCGGCGTGCAGCAGGTCTCGTCTCACGTTTATCCCCAGCTATTTCCACCGTCGCCCGACCGACAGCCATTCGTAGCCGACCCGGAGCTCGTCGCCTTGTCGAAAGACCACTTGAAGCGACACGATCTACTGGGCAAGACGAGCGACAACAGTGAGCCAATTGGCTTCGATCTACCGAATCTCCAAGGCACTTCACTGGACGAGCATTTCTATCGTCTGGGCATGGACAGCGCTGAGCCTTACTTGACACTCGCTAAGAAATACGCGCGAGCATCTCCTCCGCCGAGGCCGAGAACATGGCAGCGGCGCAGTGGCTGGACGAAGTACAACGAAGATGGAACTTGGGAGGCTGTGGAGGCGCCGGACGAGGAGACCTTGACATTCGATACGGAAGTCATGTGGCACGAGACCAATTTCCCGGCCATGGCCTGCGCGGTATCTGGAACACACTGGTATGCGTGGATTTCGCCTTGGCTGCTGGGAGAGAGCGAGAACGACAGGCATTTGATACCGCTTGGAGATATCACGAAGCCAAGAGTTATCGTTGGACACAACATCGGATACGACAGGGCTAGGATCTATGAAGAGTACAGCATGGAACAATCGAGGAACTATTTCATGGACACCATGAGTCTCCATGTCGCAGCAAACGGCATGTGCAGTCGGCAGCGCCCTACTTGGGTCAAGCACCGCAAGGCACGCGAAGTGCGAGATCAAATCGCAAACGATGATAATGCAGCTGAGTTGTCTTCTCTGCTTGACTCTGGCGAATCCATGGATCAAGAAGAGGACTTGTGGGTCGGACGCAGCTCAGTCAACAGCCTTCGCGATGTTGCAAAGTTCCATTGCGGCATCACGATCGACAAGGCTAAGAGGGAGTGGTTTGGAGAATTGGACCGCGAAGGAGTTGTTGGAAGACTAGAAGAGCTGTTGGACTATTGTGCGGCCGATGTCGACATCACTCATCGCGTCTACAAGAAAGTACTACCGCATTTCCTTGAGACCTGTCCGCACCCTGTGTCATTCGCAGCTTTGCGCCACATGTCGGCGGAGATTCTACCAGTCAACCAGGGCTGGAAGGCGTATATTGCCAACGCCGAGGCGACTTACGAGAGACTGTCATCTGGCGTACAGGAGCGTCTGGTCGACCTGGCAGAGAGAGCTCTTGAGCTTCGTACGAAGCCGGAGGAGTTCGAGATTGACCCATGGCTCAGTCAGCTGGACTGGTCTGGACAGGAAATTCGTATGACCAAAGGCACCAAGAAAGTGCCACCTCGACCGGCCGCACGACAGAAGATGCCAGGCATGCCGAAGTGGTACAAAGACTTGTTTCCACAAGCAGACGGCCCTATCAATCTTTCTGTTCGTACACGGGTAGCTCCTCTTCTTTTGCGCCTCGCGTGGGATGACCATCCTCTGGTATGGAGCGATAAGTTCGGCTGGACTTTTAAAGTCTCAAATGCGGATGCTAAGAAGTATGAAGACCAAGCGATGACGAGATGTGACATGGACGAAGAGGAAGACAATTCGAGGCTCAAGTACGATATGGCGCATACTTACTTCAAGCTTCCACACAAGGATGGGCCAAGCGCTCGATGTACTAGCCCATTGGCAAAAGGCTATCTTGCCTTCTTCGAGCAGGGCACATTGTCGTCTGAGTTTGCTTATGCAAAGGAGGCGCTGAAGATGAACGCAAGTTGCAGCTACTGGATTAGTGCACGCGACAGAATCATGCACCAGATGGTTGTCTACAACGCCGAACGTCCGGGCGCGACCGATCTCGAAGACGAACAGGGCTTTATCCTACCTCAAGTTATTCCCATGGGCACTATTACCCGACGTGCGGTAGAGAACACATGGCTAACGGCTGCCAACGCAAAGTCGAATCGCGTCGGCTCTGAGCTGAAGAGTATGGTCACTGCTCCTCCAGGCTACTCCTTTGTGGGTGCAGATGTGGACAGTCAAGAACTCTGGATTGCGTCCCTTGTCGGCGATGCAAGCTTCAAGATTCATGGCGGTAATGCAATTGGTTTCATGACGCTCGAAGGTACCAAGGCAGCCGGGACAGACTTGCATTCTCGTACTGCTTCGATCTTAGGAATCAGCAGGAATGATGCCAAGGTCTTCAACTACGGTCGCATTTACGGCGCAGGTCTGACTTTCGCGCAGAGCTTGCTTCGCAGATTCAACCCTTCGCTGAGGGAGGAAGATGCCAAACGCATCGCCGAGAACCTCTACCTTAACACGAAGGGTAAGAAGCGTGGTGCGAAGGTTCTGCGTGATCGCAAGTTCTGGACTGGTGGCACCGAGTCTCTGGTCTTCAACAAGCTTGAAGACTTCGCAGAAGAAGAGAAGCCTCGCACGCCAGTGCTTGGTGCTGGAATCACTGAGGCACTGATGCGTCGTTACATCAGTGCAGGGGGGTTCATGACCAGCCGCATCAACTGGGCTATCCAGTCCAGTGGTGTGGACTACCTCCACTTGCTCATTGTCAGCATGGAGTACCTCTGTCGTCGTTACAATATTCAGGCTCGTCTGGCCTTGACTGTCCACGACGAGATTCGCTATTTGTCGAAGAACGAAGACAAGTACCGCACTGCGATGGCTCTTCAGGTTGCTAATGTCTGGACTCGAGCCATGTTCAGTCAGCAAATGGGTATCGATGACTTACCACAATCGTGCGCCTACTTCTCAGCTGTTGACATCGACCATGTACTCCGTAAGGAAGTCGACATGGATTGCATTACACCTTCAAATCCCAACGCAATCCCACCAGGAGAGAGCATCGACATTGTGCAGCTCCTGGCCAGAGGTCAAGACGCCTACTTGGACCCGGCAATCGAGCCTGTGGACCCTCCACAGCTAGATCGCTGGGAATACACACCCCGCACACCTGTGATGGAAACTTTGACAACGCCTCGATCGCCAGACTACCTGCGAGCCCAGATCTCATCCGAGACGGCCGAGTACAACAAGATCGTCAAGATGCTCAAACAGCCCGGAAAGCCTTCCACTTCGACACCAAAAGCGCCTTCGAACAAATCTTCGCAGCCTCGCGCCCCCCGAAAACGAAATGTGAAGTCCTCCGCGGTTCCGGTGCAGAAGCAGACGCAGAGACACTACACTAACTCTCGCTCGCTGCCCACCGAACTCCCTATGGACTGGGACGCCCAAGAGAATCTCTTCTTGAAGTACCCCACTTTCGCCGGATACGACGACATGCCATCTGGACGTCCCATCACGGGCAACACGGCGATCAACATCGGCTTAATGAAGGGCAAACTTCCGAATGGAGTGGATGCACGGGCGAACTGGATTTCTGGGCATTGATGTTCTGACATATCCCTTTTTTTGCCAACGCGGGTTTCTTCTTATACAGCATGGGTGGGGTGGGATGTTTGTGTAAGAATAACGCCCTGACGGCCGACTCTTTTTCTTTTTTTTCTGTTGTATCTGGATTTGTACCATAGCTATTTGTAACAAAGACAGTGTATATTCAAGGCAACATTGAATATCTAAGGCATGACTATCATCGCAGCCAAGACCATCGATAAAACTCCAACATCTCAGATGCTGCACCGCATGGCTACATATATTGCTCTACTCGCTCCTCGTGCGAACGTGGCCTAAAGCTGCGGCGTGTATCGCGCTTGGGGTCCTTTGATCACGCCTTATCCTTGTGGACGATAATGCGTTGTCGACTACACTAACTCCATCCATGGACAGTTTGAGCTTGCATACTGAGACCCCCCGCAAGATTCTTAGGACAAACTACAAATACAAGTCTGATCGACAGGGCTCAGCAAAAAGGATTTCGAATAGCTCCTAGAGTCTCGTAAAGAAAGTGGCAGTGTTTCAGCGCCAAACAAATAGAGCGAACAAGTTTGTCACAGGTCGTGTGACCGGCTTGCTACTGAGATCACCATCGAGAGTAAACGTAAAAGTCAGAACTCGGATGATATATGCTGACATGCTGACCAAAGAAAGTGATATACCGGACGCGGTTCGCCAGACTCGCGCTTAAAATCCTTGGGCCAAAGCCAAATATTGCACAGCCATGCGCGGCGATGTACATATGCATCTCATAGATATTCCAGTGTTCCCTTCTTCTTCTTGTCTCCTTGTTTCACCAAAATCCCAGAAAATAGCACAACAATGACTGCCACCAGACAGCAAGGCGGCTCTTCGCGGAAGAATCCGCTTTCTGAACTCGAGGAAGGACTCCCTCTCTACACAGAGTTGCAGTACACCGAAGCCTTGCCTGATTTCCTTCCGCACGCAAAAGCGTCACCCATGGAAGTCTCGGATTTCTTGGTACATCTTCTGGCAAGTTCAAGAGACATGTCGAACGATAATGCACGCCGCCTAGCAGCACTCTGGACCAAGGGCACCGGACAAGAGCTCCGTGGTTTCCCACCGGCGATGTACTTCGATATCTTCGGCACAGAAGATGGATGGATCGTGTATCGCGAGGTGCACCTAACGTTGCACAGAGAGAAGAGCAAAGAGCTGTGGTACAAATACGGTGCTCGTGAGTACCGTCTTGAGTGGAGTATTCGTGGCGGATGGTGTTGGCTGACACGCTAAATTTCTTAGTGATCTTGCTTGCCGTTGCGCTTTGCTTCGAAGCCATCGCAATAAGCGTTCTCACAGCTGCTTTCAAAGACTTGGTGGGCCAAGCAGTCGCCTATTGCGCGGTCATCTCTACGATTATTGGCTTTGTGCTCTGCGTTTGTGCAATAGGAAACGCAATGGATCAGGGCGGCGAAAAAGCTATCGAGCGGGAACTTCGCGCTGCATCCGACAGAAACGATCGACCACGTCCTTGAGGTGCAAAAGTGGCGTGAGCCCGATCAAGGATTGCATCAGATAGAAGATACTTGATTATCGCGTGTGTTTATGTTGTGATCCTTCTCACGCGTCGATTGGCGGCCTCCATGTCGCGGGTCTCGAGCATCGTCCAGGTCCAGAGAATTGGAGCTATGATAGCCATCCCAGCATAGAACACGGCTGTAATCAGAGAGCATGACGACCATAAGCACAATGGGTCCCAATCTCACTTTCTCAGTCGATATATTCCATATAGCGAGCGTGCTGACGTGTTCCAAAGTCCATAGGGCGAGCTTTCTCGGTCATGTCCACGCCAACAGCATACTGTGTCGAGATCAAAAATCAAATGAGAACATAAGTAATAAGGCGACCGATCTGTAGATGAAGTACTCAATGCTGTGCCCCGTCCTATTGATCTATTGTATGTTCATACCGAATATCTTGGAGGAGTGGCGTGGCGAGGCGTAGGGCTGAGGCGCAGGCACTAGCCGAGTCGCGCCCTCAGGGTTCTGCTGGGGAAAGCGAAGGGGTACGTACTACTACCAAGAATAAAATAGATGTCTTGTTGATCTCACCCTTCCACAAACACTTTTGACTTTTGTTTCGTCGCCTGTCATTCTCTCCACTTCTGGTCAATCAGACATATCTGTGAGACCAACACAACCCCTTGCAGCGTGCATATAACGTGCACACGCCTCAATTCCAGCAAAGCCAGGGTGTCCGGTTTATGTCCAACGGCTCTCCCGACGTCCAGCAGCGCCCATCCGCCTGGCAGTACGTCTCCTTCTCATCGCCACGCCGCCGGAGCAGCTCTACTGTTCTGCCCAAGCGTGAGACCACCGACGCGCGCAACCCGACGCTCAAGGACAAGCGCATCCACAACGAATCCATGAGCGAGAAAGTCAAGAACGCCTGGATGAATCAGGGTCAGCGCTCGCGGTACTTGAAGACCGCCGGCATTGTCGCCTTCGTTCTTCTGGTCCTCTACTACATTGTTCCTAGCGGTGCCGAGAGCGGTTACACACCTCCGGTTGTGGGCAAGTTCCCGGGCGGCGATGTTGCGAGCGACTCGAGCACCGGCACAGCGCGCTGCACTCGCAGCTACGACAAGAACAAGCCTCTTATTCAATATGCGCTCATGGTAGATGCTGGCAGCACCGGAAGCAGAATTCACGTTTACCGTTTCAACAACTGCGGTCCTACGCCTGAGCTGGAGAATGAGGACTTCAAGATGACTGCGACGAAGGAGGGAGGCAGTGGGCTGAGCAGCTACGGTGATGACGCTGAGGGTGCAGCGAAGAGCTTGGACGTCCTTTTGGATGTTGCCATGGAGAAGGTTCCGGACAAACTCAAGGGATGCACACCAATTGCTGTCAAGGCTACTGCTGGACTGAGAAAGCTAGGCCCTGAGAAGAGCGATGCGATTCTCAAGGCTGTCAGGGAGAGGCTTGAAACTCAGTACCCCTTCCCTCTTGTCAGTGACGCAAAGGGTGGTGTGGAGGTCATGGACGGCAAAGACGAGGGTGTCTATGCCTGGATCACTACCAACTACCTGCTCGGCAAGATCGGTGGCCCTGACAAGACTCCTACTGCTGCTGTCTTTGATCTTGGAGGTGGCAGCACGCAGATCGTTTTCCAGCCTACTTTCCCTGAGGCCAAGAATGGCGGTCTTCCGGAGCAGATGGCGGAGGGCGACCACAAGTACGAGCTCTCTTTCGGTGGCCGCGACTTCACTCTTTACCAGCACTCTTACCTTGGATACGGCTTGATGGAGGCACGTAACAACCTCCATCGCGTCGTTGTTGAAGGCATGTACGAGAACAGCCCTGAGAGTAAGGCGTGGCTGGCTAAGCCCATTTCTAACCCCTGTCTGGCTCCCGGCTCCAGCAAGCAAGTCGAAGTTCAACTCGCTGAGAACCACCCACTCGGCAAGACAGTAACCGTCAACATGACCGGTCCAGCCACTACTTCTGTTGCCGCTCCCGCCAACTGCCGTGCGCTCGCAGAGAAGACTCTCAAGAAGGAATCCACATGCAAGCTCGCACCTTGTGCTTTCAACGGTGTCCACCAGCCCAGCCTCGAGAAGACTTTCGCCCGTGAGGACGTCTACCTTTTCTCTTACTTCTATGACCGCACCCAGCCTCTCGGCATGCCCGAGTCCTTCACTCTGCGTGAGCTTCACGATCTGACCTCACGCGTGTGTGCTGGTGGCGACGCGTGGAAGGTCTTCGAAAGTGTGCCCGGTGCCATGGAGGAGCTGGATGGCCGCCCTGACACTTGTCTTGACCTGAACTTCATGCTTGCTCTCCTGCACACTGGCTACGAGATGCCCATTGACCGCGAGGTCAAGATCGCAAAGAAGATCAAGGGTAACGAGCTCGGATGGTGCTTGGGAGCCAGCTTGCCTCTGCTCAGCCAAGAAAGCGGCTGGAGCTGCAAGATTTCCAAGGTCAACTAGACGCGAGGCTTCTGGGTTATGAGGTCTGACTTTTGCTTATGGTTATGAGGCTGTATTAGTATGGGAGTTGCGTAGCATCGTGAATAGGTGCAGAGGTACACGTGCCATGCATTTGGGGTATGGATAGAATCTAGGCGTTCTCCGTTCACAAAAAGCCTTACCTTTTCTGACCAGATGATCTTCCTCCATGCATTCTGAATCCGCGTCTCCCAGTATACTCGCAGGCCCGCGGCTGTGCCTCCCTGCTCGCGATGCCGCTGACACGTTTGAGGTACGAACTGTCCCACCATTGGTTCTTGACGCGCCTCAGCCCCACATCCCTTGCCGTCTCTGTACGACCAAAGATACGAGCTGTCACAAAATGAACGAGTACCTAGGTATATCTCTAAACGTTTCCCTCAATGAGGTAGTATCTCAATTTCATGTTTCGCTCCCTCGTCCACCTTCAATCATGGAAAAGTCTCCCCTGTGCCGCCTATCAGGCGAGCTTCGCAACATGATCTACAGCTACCTCTGGCTGGACCACACAGAAGCAGTGATATGCCTTTGTGGCCGCCACCATCCTCTGTGCTCACATCTGCGCAATCCGAAAGCCGGCGATCTCTGGACGTACACTGGCAGCCATCTCCCGAGGGTGTGTCGTCAACTTCGACACGAGGCCCTGGGCCATTTCTTCAGCTCGAGCGATTTTGTGCTTGCACTGCGGTACATTCTCCAAGCTGACGAGCAGTTCAAACTCGAGGATGAGTGGGAGCGTTTCGTCCGGCTATTTGGTGTCAAGATGGTGCGGCAGATGAGGCGGTTGACGGTTCACGCTGGCAATATCAACAACATCATCGTGGATCGGCCGCGTGACTGGTCTGGAAAACTCCCGACCGAGCGCGAGTCGATAGACCGGGGCTTCGCGATCTTCAGCGACGTCGACATACCGTGCGGTTTCGCGAGACGCTGCGTAAGGCCTTGCTTGCATCCCGGCGCTCGCATGCTGGTAGTACTCGAGCATCAGGACTTGGTAGGAGGAGAAGGGAAGTGTACGTGCATCGACTTCGACGACCGGGAAGCGACGGCTGCGCGGATTCAAAAGAGTGTGATCGCTGACTTTCGAGACTCTGAGCCCTGGAAGACCTGGAGCTGGGAAAACCTGTGGCCAGATCTCCTCGCCAAATGGTACGGCGATGAGACGCTCGGCTCCAGCGTGGCCGAAGACACCCTCTGGAACTTTATGCACTTGGACTGTGGGAATGAGGCTGTTTGTGACGATGAGCTTAACCGCGAAGCACTGGCGGGACTACTGAACATTGCGCGGCCACAAGACCTAGGGCGTCATTGTGAGATGGACGAGCATCCTGAAATCTCGACGGACAGCTTCATGCTCGCGTACGCGCCGTTTTCAGGAAAGCAGATGGCCTTCGCCGGGGACTGGAGAGATGAATGGTTTGATGTGGCTGTCGACATCGAGGGCTCATCGGGTCATTTTGAGCGCCTCGCACAATGCTTACGGGATCCCAAGAGAACGCCCGAGGGATCGAAAGATATGGTACAAATCATCACTCTGCCAGAGATGCATCGGATCTTCAAGGAGACATCGCCGTGGTTGTGGGAATGGGAGAGAGTTTTCCGTCTCAAGAACCCTGATATCAGGAAGATAGCCCGCGTTCCACCTTGAGTGTCGGTACGTACGGATGGGTTGCCTGATAGCCAGGTGGCTCTTGGCCTAGGGATGTTCCAGCACACCGCTCTCGCCGAAGCTTGTCATATTATCCTTAATGCCATTTGAGTTTTAATCTTATATGAGTGTTTCGTACTCGGCTTCATCGGTGGTAGCCTTAAAAACCATGTTAGTTACGCATAAGATATATATATAAGTAGGACAAAAGCCTCTACCTCGCTATAGATCACTCCCTCAACATTAACCAGTTTCGATATTGCGACAGACTAACTCTCCACTATGAAGCTTATCCTTGTCCTTTCCACTCTAGCAGCGTCTGCCTTTACCGCAGATGTTTGGGTATTTTCGCCGCTCCCGACCCTCTCGACCTATCTAACCACTTTATAGACTTGCGTACCAGGTGGCACTTACGGTATGTGCCAGAAGAACTGGAGTAACGTCGGAGCATTGCTTTGCGAAGAGGTTAGTATACTCACTAACATGTTCGTTTCTTCGCTGACTTAAGTCCTCCCCGTTAGACCACTCCCTGCAGAAAAAACGGAAACGGATGTACGCCGCAAGACGCCGTCTTCGCCCACTGCTCTTGGCCCCCGAGTGGCCCGGGCTAAGAGGTTCATAGCATTAGAACAGCCAGAGTATTAGAAGCTGAACAGCATTTTTGATTTTCTACTTAATGATGTTTTGTGATTGAATGAAACTTCGGAAGACGATTTGGTTGCTTGAGTTGCCTCATAGTCAGGTAGCTATACACAAATGCTGGCAGTGCCGAATCGGCGCATATATGTATTGTTTAGCACATACGTGAAGGATTCTGTTGCAAGCCCTGTTGTCCGCACAGCATAGCCTGTCCATTCTCGCAGTCAAATCACGAGAAGGACATGCAAAAGTGATATGTGTATATCTTCATCAACACTACTGTGCACGAAGACACATGCGTATATGCATGCAAGACATGGACGACGGTCGATGAGCAACCCTAACCCCAAACCCTATGTCAATGAAAGATATGAGACGCATCCTTCGGACGAGGTTGGAAGTACAGAATCCTAAACCAGGAAATGGGATATGGTGATTGTTTCGAGAGCAAGGCCCTGGCGTCCCTTTTCGGTGCCTCGAGGTATTAGCACGTAAACTGCCGAGACAGATGTGCTGTCATATACTAGTATCTCGATGGCACACCGTTCTCTCGTAAGACCTTGGGCCTCGTATGAGATTGTGTGCTATACTTGTCCCTACCGGGGAATTGAACTGTACATGTATATAGATGCATGCATGCAATATCATCGTCTCCACATATGCAGCGGACTTGTGTTCCGTGGAGCTTCTTCTATGTACTCCCGTAGAATGCTTTGCTGTCACTGCTCGAAGGCATTCCTTGGCATGTATAACAAGAGTGACAACGGATGATATACGTGTGATATCCTGTATATTTTGTCCTTCTGTGAGCTCATAAGACGCTGAATCATCAGCAGCCTGAGACTCGATTGTACCAAATGATGGCTGTGAAGAAGCCAAGGTGTCAGGCGGGCAATCATTTCTAGACCTCAATAATGGCTGGCGCCGATACCGGGTAGAGAAATGAGTCTTCTCCAAATCGCAGCGCACAGGTGATCTGCACTAAAAAATGCTGCACAGTGCAAGGCAGGTCGCTGGCGTACGGGGCACAGTAGTTAGCAACAGTCATAGTCACCGCGCGGCCTCGCGGAAGTCAATGGCGTTTATTCGGACCAAGTGATAAGAGACAAAAAGCACAGATAGCTCCTTCCTTGCTCACCGCGCTTCGGAAGCCAAAAGCACAGACGCCGCAAAATCCATTGACTTCTTCCCACAGTCATCCCATCCATCCATCCTGCTCTGTCCTGACCATCATCACACATTGTGCAGTACTGGCTCCGACAGGGCACACATTGGGCTTCATGACTTTTGCGCCCACCAAAACCACTTCTCAAGGTATGCAATAATCTTCTCCCTTCAAGGTGTGTGCGAGGAAGGAGCTTGCGAGCCCCGAGTCGAGCATTGGGCTGACCATGTACGCGCCGTGCAGACTACATCTCCGACCACCTGTGGAAGGCCCAGGTCAACTAATTACCGCTCTGCCGACACCACAATCCGATCATTACTACTCTTAGCAAAACACAACAACCATGGCTCTTAGCGGCAAGCTGGCCCGCCAGCTGCAGCAGGAGTTGTTCCACCAGGCTCGCCAGACAGCTCCTCGCATTGCCCGCCGCACCTTTGCCTCTCAGGCCCCGCGATGCATCAGGCAGCAGAGGCAGACCAAGGCTACTCCCAACAACATCAGAAGCTTCACCAGGTCTGCGAGGCAGTGTGCCAACCAGACCGAGACCGCTCCCAATGCGAAGGCATACCTTGAGAGCGGTGCCATTGCTGGTGCGCAGAACCTCGTCGATGTGAAGAAGGTTCTCGTCATTGGCTCGGGTGGTCTGTCCATCGGACAGGCCGGAGAGTTCGACTACTCTGGTTCTCAGGCGCTCAAGGCTTTGAAAGAAGCCGGCGTCAAGTCTGTCCTTATCAACCCTAACATCGCTACTATCCAGACTGCTCACGTCCTCGCCGACGAAGTCTACTACCTCCCGGTCACTCCTGAATACGTCACCTATGTTATCGAGAAGGAGCGCCCCGACGGCATTTTCCTGTCGTTTGGTGGCCAGACTGCATTGAACTTGGGTGTTCAAATGAACAAGATGGGCATCTTCGACCGCTACAACGTCAAGGTCTTGGGAACTAGCATCAGGACACTCGAGGTCAGCGAGGACCGTGACCTCTTCGCTCAGGCTCTCAAGGAGATTGACATCCCCATTGCCGAGTCCATCGCTGTCAACACCGTCGACGAAGCGCTCGCTGCCGCCGAGTCTGTCGGTTACCCCATCATCGTCCGCGCTGCTTATGCTCTTGGAGGTCTCGGTAGTGGCTTCGCCGACAATGCCGAGGAGCTTCGTAACCTGTCTGCCCGTTCCCTCACTCTGTCACCGCAAATTCTCGTCGAAAAGTCGCTCAAGGGCTGGAAGGAGGCCGAATACGAGGTCGTCCGTGATGCCGCTGACAACTGCATTACCGTCTGCAACATGGAGAACTTCGATCCCCTCGGCGTCCACACTGGTGACAGTATCGTCGTCTCGCCTTCTCAGACATTCAGTGATGAGGAGTACCACATGCTCCGCACTGCCGCTATCAAGATCATTCGTCACTTGGGTGTCGTTGGAGAGTGTAACGTTCAGTACGCTCTTGCGCCTGATGGTCTCGACTACCGTGTCATTGAGGTCAACGCTCGTCTCTCTCGTTCTTCCGCTCTCGCCTCTAAGGCTACCGGCTACCCTCTTGCTTACACCGCTGCAAAGATTGGTCTGGGCCACACTCTGCCTGAGCTTCCCAACGCTGTCACTCGTACGACTACTGCCAACTTCGAGCCCTCTCTTGACTACATTGTTACTAAGATGCCCCGTTGGGATCTGAGCAAGTTCCAGAACGTCGACCGTCACATTGGCTCTGCCATGAAGTCTATCGGTGAAGTCATGGCCATCGGCCGTACTTTCGAAGAATCTTTCCAGAAGGCTATCCGCATGGTTGACCCCAAGTTCGCTGGTCTCCAGGGTGATCACTTTGAGGACATCGACGACGTGCTCCAGAACCCTACCGACCGCCGCTGGCTCGCTGTTGGCCAGGCTATGCTTCACGAAGGCTACTCTGTTGACAAGGTCCACGACTTGAGCAAGATTGACAAGTGGTTCCTCTACAAGATTCAGAACATTGTTGACTGCACCCACGAGCTTGAGAAGATCGGATCCCTCTACGGCGTGAAGAAGGAGCTCATGCTCAAGGCCAAGAAGCTCGGTTTCTCCGACAAGCAAATCTCCAACGCTGTCAACAGCACTGAAGATGAGGTCCGCGCCCGCCGTAAGAACTTTGGTATCAAGCCTTGGGTCAAGAGAATCGACACTCTTGCCGCTGAATTCCCTGCCGACACCAACTACCTGTACACTACCTACAACGCCTCCAGCCACGATGTTGAGTTTGACGACCACGGAATCATCGTTCTTGGATCTGGTGTCTACCGTATTGGCTCTTCCGTCGAGTTCGATTGGTGTGCTGTCAACGCTACCCTCAGCTTGAAGGAGCTTGGCAAGAAGACTGTCGTCATCAACTACAACCCGGTATGTGCCTTGTACATTCCAAGAATTTCCATGACATGTTGCTAACTTTTACCCTTAAGGAAACTACCTCCACTGACCACGATTTCCCCGACCGTCTCTACTTCGAAGAGCTCAGCTACGAGCGTGTTATGGACATCTACGAGCTTGAGAACTCATCTGGTGTTGTTGTCTCTGTCGGTGGCCAGCTGCCCCAGAACATCGCCCTTAAGCTCCAGGAGACTGGCAAGGCCAAGGTCCTCGGTACCGACCCTCTCGACATTGACAAGGCTGAGGACAGGCACAAGTTCTCTTCCATCCTCGACTCTATTGGTGTTGACCAGCCTGCCTGGAAGGAGCTCACCTCTTACGAGGACGCCAAGGCATTCGCCGACTCTGTTGAGTACCCCGTTCTCGTTCGCCCGTCTTACGTTCTCTCCGGCGCTGCTATGACTGTCATCTGGTCCGAGGCCGAGCTCAAGGACAAGCTTTTGGCCGCCTCGAGCGTCTCTCCTGACCACCCTGTCGTTATCACCAAGTTCATTGAAGGTGCTCGCGAAATCGATGTCGATGCTGTTGCACACAACGGCAAGCTCCTTCTCCACGCCGTCAGTGAGCACATTGAGAACGCTGGTGTTCACTCTGGCGATGCCTCGCTTGTTCTTCCTCCTGCCAACCTGCCTACTGCCACTGTCGAGCGTGTCAAGGTCATCGCTGAGAAGGTCGCTGAGGCCTGGAACATTACCGGTCCCTTCAACATGCAAATCATCAACGCCGACAATCCCGAAGGTGGCGAGAGCCTCCTTAAGGTCATCGAGTGCAACCTCCGTGCCTCTCGCTCTTTCCCCTTCTCTTCTAAGGTCCTTGGCACCAACTTCATTGATGTTGCCACTCGTGCCATCACTGACACCAACGTTCCTGAGCCCGTTGACCTCATGAAGGTTGACCGCGACTACCTGGCCGTCAAGGTTCCCCAGTTCGCCTGGACCCGTCTCGCTGGTGCCGACCCCTACCTCGGTGTTGAGATGTCTTCCACCGGTGAGATGGCCACTTTCGGCAAGGACCTCATTGAGGCCTACTGGGTCGGTGTCCAGTCTCAGATGAACTTCCGTCTTCCCCAGCCTGGTGAGGGTCTCCTCTTCGGCGGTGACACCACTACTGGTGACCTCGCCAAGATCGTTGACTTCCTCAACCCTCTTGGTTACAAGCTCTACGCCGCCAACCCCGAGGTCAAGCGTCACCTTGAGGAGTCCAGCAAGGACAGCACCGTTAACGTCGAGGTCATCGAGTTCCCCAAGCAGGACAAGCGTGCTCTCCGTGAGGTCTTCGAGAAGTACGACATCCGTGGTGCTTTCAACCTGGCCAAGCGTCGTGCCAGCAGCATGGTCGACGAGGACTACGTCATGCGCCGTAACGCCGTCGACTTTGGTGTGCCGCTCTTCATGGAGCCCAAGACTGCTGTGCTCTTCGCTCAGTGCATGAACGTCAAGCTGCCCAAGGCCGAGGGTGTCCCTGCTGAGGTCAGGAGGTGGTCCGACTTCATTGGTGGCAAGCCTTTGTAAGCGTACAGAGGTTTTCATGTAGCATGTTTCTTTATCACGATGATATCTTTATTTACTGTTCAATAAAAATTTACTGTTCCAAAAGTGTGGTCCACTCATATCTTCACTAAGTTTGGCATGCGGATGAACATGCACTTCACTCCTTCCAGTAACTACTTCTGCTAGGTACGGACAAGGTGTAGCTGTCGTCGCTCTAGAGGTGTGCAGACTTGCTTGTAGTGAAGATAACAGTCGTGGATGTTAGACATTCACGTTGGCGGTTGCACCCGAGACATGCATTTGATTGATTGCAGCCGCTGGCTTCCCGTCTTTCCGACTCTCCACCTCATCTCATCTCTCGTCTCGCCGTTACATGATCTCCATGCCTGCATTCCATTTCTCTCAACACGGTCCGCATGACGAGGTGCGCTGTCAACGCCCACACATACATTGTGCATCCGCATGCTAGGAGAACGCATGAATGATATCCCTGCGTTGCATTGCATAGGGCTCGCATCAATTGGAATGGCGGTGTCGACTGCCTTTTCCACCGTACAGTATTGCAGACTTTGAATTTCGGAGCCGCGCGTAAATCATAGAAAGACTGTCCATGGTGAACCAGCGGCTTGTCGTCAGGGTGTTTACTTCTCTCCCAGATTGTAAGTGTCTTGGATTACTGGTTTGCTTGGTCCAGACGTCACTGTTGATTGCTAAGGCGATTTACCAACGGCTTTTTCCAACGTCAACGGCGACAGCTTGAATGATGGGTTAGGGAGACTGCAGCGCACTCACATGGGCAGGTAAAGAACGGACTGCCCTCATCGACCACCCTCCGAAGCTGGTGTGAGCGGCACCCGTTCAGCGTTGCTCTCGTTCGTCCCGCTGCGCTCGAATGCTTCCATGTCGACCGTTTCGTTGCTGTGTCTCAACTTCCAAGTCAGGCTAATTTGGCATGTATCTAGCTCGAGTCATCTTGGACGACAAGTGCAAGACATCAACAACAACGAGCAAAACTGCACCCATCCCCGCGCGAGATTAGAACGGCATTCGCCCATTCTGACTTTATGGACTGTTGTTGCACAGACTCACCACACTCTTTTGCCTAGTCCTTCCTTTCTCCCCAATGGCCTCCCCGAGAACAACAGACAACACCACTCCTGCTGAGGGATTCCCTGCCAGTCGCTTCAAGTCGCCCTCGCTACCACCAGCTGCTACCGCTCCTTCGCCAGCTTCTGTTCGCACACATCGATCCTTAAGTCTGCAGAATTCGATCAGCTCTGCCACCATGGCAAACGAAAGACAAAGCATCTCTCCGCCCAGGGTGGGAAGGTCTGAGCAAGTCAGAGATTCACCAGTATCCGCTCGTTCGATCTCTACGCCACCAATGCCTCAGATTCCAGGCAGCCCAGCAAGCATGAAACCGCTGCCCAGTCACCCTCCCAACGCCGTTCATAATACCGCACCTGTTCCACAAAAGAACCCAGAGCGATTTTCTTCCGGTCGTGCATCAAACATGACATGGCGAACTCAGGAGAAGCCTCCCATTAGTGAGAAACGCCGCTCCAACGCCACTACTGGCCGCCGTGCGGAATCGATGGCGCCGAGCTATACCTCGACCATCATGCCAGGCAAGCGTGCGGGCCCCTTCGACAGGATCTCAACAGAACCCAACTTCGCCCAGAGGGTGTTCGACGCTGGCAAGTCGGACTTGCTCTACGAAATCGACGAGAGCACCCGCTGGCCGTGGAACTTTGAAGATGTCAAGCACGGCGTATTGGATCTGAGCACTCTTCTCCGCATGCAACAACACGTTCTGCAGCAGAAGCTCGTGGCGCAAGTCAACGCGTTGGGACAGAAAGGGGCGTGGATGGAGATTGGTGTCGGCGAGACCATGAAGGAATACTGTAAGTCCAGTTTGCCACGTTCCCGCAAAGCGAAAACATCAACTAACAATCCAACCCAAGGCCAACTCACACGCGACATGGACTACATTAACTCAACCGCCTCCCTCCGCACGTCAACAACAAACAACCCCTTCCTCATCGCCACAACCGACACCCTCGAAGCCCAACTCCTCGAAGAAGGCGGTCTGATAGCCCGCAAAGGCGCCTCCTCGCCCTCTAGCACCGCTTCAGACCCCTCCGCCGCCGCCTTCGAAAAACACATCACACGCCTACCATACGCCCCCGAACTCGTCTCACCCTGGCGCGCCACCCTACGTCGCTGGCTTGCCGTTATCTCAGCCGCCATCGCCCTCCTGCTGCCGTTCCTGATCATGATGCTCGTGCCGACGTTCGCGAGCAGAATGGCGACGACGACCGTCATGATCGCGGTGTTCGCCCTCGTGGCCGCCGCGAGCGAAGTCGAGACGAAGAAAGCCGTGGCATACGTTCTCGGATACGCCGGGGCGCTAATAGTGTTCGGCGGACTGGTGCCACCCGTCGTATGGCACGGCGTGAGTTGAGGGTCCGCACCGCGTTGGCTGCTGGCGATGCGAATTGCTGCGTAAGAGCGTGTTTCTTCTTTCACGAGAGGCGTTCGGATACGGCTGCGCTTTTTGATCTTCATTTTCCTTCATGTCCTCTACTTGTCTATTTTCGTTTCATTTCGCAAAATAGGGAGCAGGCGAAACCGAACGAGCCAGGCTTAATGACGCCGACGAGCTCACGGACCCGGATACCTGCGATTTACTCCTCGGAACCTCAGCGACGGCTACCTATCTTGCTACCATACCGCACACACCTGGGGGCCGAACCTTCTTCTTCTTCTCTGTTTAAGGATACTCTCGTTTCTCTTCCTCTTGTCAGTCAGCATCGGCGTTGAAAGGGAGGGAATGGCATACACGACAGGAGCAAACGACCTCCTCATTTTCTTTTTCTTTTTTTACTTCCAACATTGTCGAATACCTCTTACTTATTTACATCTTACATAACTTCAATGTCTAGTACTAGTTTTTATTAAACCTTCTCTGTCTGCAACAATTTTGAAAGTGGATCGAAAGACCCAGCTGTACATTAAAAATGTGCGACGTATGAGCCTTTTTTTTTTTGAATCTATCTTGACACAAGCCGAGCTCTTTTTATAAAATGTACATGTATATATTCTCGTATTCGAAAACAAAGACAGTCAACACGCTCAAGCCATGTTCCCAAACGCTCTCTTCTTCTTGCCCTTGCTGAGGTCCTCCTCCTCCAGCGCCGTCTCGTCGATGAACTCGCTCTTCTCGTTCTCGCGCGCCTCGACGCCCATGATGCCCAGGCCCGCCAGGTTGAAACCGAGCACCTTCCTCTGCTGCGTCTGCCACTCCTCGTACGCCTCGAGGATCTCTGCCAGAGGCTGGCGCAGGGCACCGGAGGAGACGACCTGGTGCATGTGCGCTTGCAGCAGGAAGTAAGTGACGCGCCACGCGAGCTCGGGGTGTAAGCGCTGGCGGAAGAAGAGGGCGAGGAATGTGAAGAGGTTGGGGAGGATGGAGAAAGGCAGGACGAGGAGGGCGTCGTTGAGCGCCGGGGCGGGGATGCGCTGGAGGGTCTTGAGCAGGTGCTGTTCTGCAGAGATGTTTCCCAGCGCGAGGAAGATGGGGCTGCGTTGTGGGTAGGCCAGGTTGGGGTTGCGGGCCTTGTCGGCTTCGTATCGCTGCATGAGCTCGCGGTCTTCGGTGCAGACTTCGAGGGCTTCCATGAGCTTCTCGCCGTGTGTGAGGGTGGCGATGGTCTGCTTGGAGGCGGCGGCGACTTCGGCGTCTTGGTCCTCCTCGTCGCGGGCATCGCGGTCGAGGTTCTGAGCAAGTGTGGCCTCGTGCATCTCCTCGAGTTCGCGCTCGCGCTCTTCTTCGAGGAAGATTAGGTCGTCACCGACCGTCCAGACGCGGATGGACTTGTCGTGAGATGCAGTGATGACGGATTCGCCAGTTCTTGAGAGCGTCATTGCCCAGATCTCGCCGTGGTGTCCGTCGAACTTCTGGATTTGCTCAAATTTGTCACCATCCCATGACTTGAGCACGCCGTCCTTGGAAGCGGAGAAGAGAGTGTGCTTCTCTTCTTGCTCAACTGGATGAGGGATGAAAGAGACTTGCATCACACTGTCCTGGTGTGCAAAGAATGCCTTGTGACAGTCGCCAAAGTCCAGACCCCACACACGCACATTCTTGTCTGCACTACATGTAGCAATGAGCTTGCTGTCGGCAGATATCGAGATATTGAGCACAGGAAGCTTGTGGCCGTATAGTGTGAGGAAGAGCTTGAGGGAGTCGTTGAAGTAGACCTTGACAGTGTTGTCGAGAGTGCTGAGGGCGAGCAGCTTGCCATCGGGCGAGAAGCATAGCGAGAGGACATCGTCAGCCACCTTGAGCTCTCGTGTTTGGGTGAGCTTCAGGCGTTGTGTTGTGCGTCGTGTACCAGGGATGTTCTCTTCTACAATGTCGAAACGCCAGAACTTTGCGCTCTTGTCCGCACTACCTGTGACCACGCTGCGTCCGTCAGGGTTCACGGCGAGTGTCCAGATGGCACCATCGTGGGCCTGAATAGTCTCGATCAGAGTGCTGGTGCTGATGTCATAAAGCTCAAGCTCGCCTGTCTTGGTGCCAACGAGTACGATCCGATCACCAGGAAGGAAAGCAGAGCAAAGAGCTTGTCCACATTCCAATGTTCTCAAGCATGTTTGTGATTTGAGGTTCCAGACCTTCAACTGACCCGCAGAAGCTGAGGCCAGCATGCGGTCGTCTGATGAGAGGGAGAGAGTACGGACATCTGTCCTGTGACCTGGAAGTTCCACAGCCAGAGAGCGGTTGTATTCAGGAGCTTCCCGGCCGGATGCCAATTTTTGGTGAGGTGTTACTGTGTAGACCTCTATTTGGTTGTTGGTCGTTGAGGTGACCAATTGCAAGTTTTTGTTGGAACGGCTTCCGGCAAGAGACCAGTCCACTGAGCGAACTTTTCCGCCGGTACGCACCATCACGTAAGAGACAAAGACGTCGCCAACTTCGGGTGTTCCAATAGCATCCTCTGCCTCGGGGCCCAGAGTTTCTCCCGCAGCAGCTGCCTTCTCCCTTCTTCTCCTCTTCTTACGTTGCATGTGCCTGTGTACCTCCTCGTTCGAGCGGATGCGCCAGAGTTCCACTGCCTTTTCCGATCCATGAACCGCAATGTAGTCCTGCTTGGGGTGGAAAGTGATTCCGGTCGTGCGATCCTTTCCTTGCCTGTGCAAAATACCCTGGCTTTTAAGAATGTCTTGCTTCTTGCTTTGCGCCGCGATACTGGTTCCGAATTCTGCGAGTCCAGCCAGATCCAAGCTCCAGACCTTGAGCTCACCATCGTTGCCCGCTGTGATACATCCGTCTCCGTCCGGGTTCATTCCAAGAGCCCAGCACTCTCCATTCGTCTGCGCGACGTGTGTTTCGATACAGTGCGGGCTTGATAGGTCCCACAGCTTGACGAGGGCATCCTTGGAGGTAGAAAGCAGGTATTTCTCTTCAAATTCTTCATCGCTGACATCGACAGCCTCGTCTGTGTGAGGACTCTGTGGCCGAGACACAGGTGTGCGAATGAAAGCCAATCCAGTAATCTGATCCTTGTGTCCGCGCAGCCTGTATTCGGCAGATTCGGAAAGCAGGTTCCAGACAATGATATCTGTGTCTTTCGATCCACTTGCCAGACGGGCTCCCTCAGTATCGAATTGAAGGTGCATCACTGCCGAGCGGTGTCCGTTGAAGCTCACGACAACCTGTCCAGAGAGGGCATCCCAGATTCTGATCGCGCCATCGGCGTGGCCAACAGCCATAAGATCAGGCTGTACGGCGCATTGCGAGATGCAAGTGACGGCGCTACGGTTGTCCTTGTCGTTCCATCGTGACAACTCCTCTCCCTTCTTTACATCCCAGCAAATGACATCCTCGTTTGCGCCGACGTAGGCCTTGCCAGCACCAGTGGAGCGCGCGCTCGCGGTTTTCGACGAAGATTCGGGTGCCCAAACGCAGTTGGAGCTCGCTGTGCAGACCGTGCCGAAGCTCACGGACGGCTCGTATTTCCTGCTGTTGTCAGAGAGAGTATCCTTGTAGTGCTGAGAGATAGGACACACCTGTAACTGCGCACCATGTTTAGTCGCAAACTCCTACAGATTGGACGAAAGCCGGCAGCGTCGCAACTTTTTGATAAGTTCGAGCTGAGAAAGCCGATGCAATCTGGGGTACAGACAGACGGCAAGGCGCGAGCCGTGAGCTAATCATTGTCCCACCCAGCTCGATGAACTGGCCAGCAGCAACAGCTCGGCTGGCGAGTGCGTAATGGCATTGAGTGCATGCAGGCAGGCAGACGGTAATAAGATCACCACCTCACTTCCCAAGGTACTACTATACACAAACACACACTTCTCAACACACTAGTGGCAATAGCCTGTCACCGCTAGTATGTTGCTCCTCGACTACCAGAACGTCCTCATTGAGTCCCTCCTCAAGGACCGCTTCGCGCCGGAGTAGGCTTCACTATAACCACCGCCCTCCAATAATACCAAAACGACTGACCAGTGTCCTTCCACAGCGCTGCCCCGACCGCCATCGACCAGATTGTCTCCGACTTCGACAATGTCACCTTCCACATCAGCACACCCGAGTCCAAGACACGCATTCTCATCTCCACCAGCATAAAATGCTACCGCGAACTGGTCCAGTACGGCGCCGAGGAGGTCCTGCAGCGTGAATACGGTCCCTACATTGTTGCTCCCGAGCAGGGCTACGACTTCAGTATCCAGGTCGACCTCGAGAACCTCCCCGAGAGCCAGGAGGAAAAGGATGACTTGGTGCGACGCATCAGCTTGCTCAAGCGCAACGCCATGGCTGCACCCTTCGAGCAGGCCTTTGACGAGTATGCTGCACTCCACGAGGAAGCCAGCAAGTACACCTCTGAGTCGGCGCCACAGGGTGTCCGTGAGGGCGGCGGAGTGCGAGCCATCCACTACCGCGACGAGGAGGCCATCTACATCAAGGCGTCGCACGATCGTGTGACGGTCATCTTCAGCACAGTCTTCAGGGAAGAGACGGACCGCGTATACGGCAAGGTGTTCCTGCAAGAATTCGTCGACGCACGTCGCAGGGCAATCCAGAACGCGCCTCAAGTCCTCTTCCGCAACGACCCGCCTCTTGAGCTCGAGGGACAACCTGGCGTCAAGGCCGGCAGAGGCGATGTCGGCTACGTTACGTTTGGTACGTCATTCATCATAAGTCTCATTATTAGTTATCACAGCTAACATTACGGCCCACAGTTCTGTTCCCTCGCCACCTTACACCCGCACGCCGCGAGGAGGTTATCTCTCACATTCAGACTTTCCGCGACTACTTCCACTACCACATCAAAGCCAGCAAAGCCTACATCCACAGCCGTATGCGTCGGCGTACTGCCGACTTCCTGCAAGTCTTGCGCCGCGCAAGGCCCGAAGCGGAAGAGGGTGCTAAGGAGAGGAAGACTGCAAGTGGCAGGACTTTCAAGGTTGGTGGTTGAAAGGCAGCTTTGCCGTAGAATATCCAACGAGAGTGGCCATCCCTATGGCCGCACCATGATGAGCCACATGTAAATAGAGAAAGAATCAATGACGAATATCTCTGATTTGAGATCCAAATGTAGATGTGGAGCTTTTGGTGCGCGAACGAGGAGAAGTTGAATAGTACGACCAACCAGCACCTTTCCAGACTGCAGAACACAAATATGTACCCAAGGCTGAAGTGGAACAGCGATTCCTGTTGTCAAAACCTTTGAGCGCTTAGTCCATGTTCAAGTTGCTCGCACAACGGTTGCCAGGCGAAGCTTCCAGGCCCGGCCGATGTTCCGCATGGCATTTCGACAAGCCTGACCTCGCGGCTTCACAGCACAAGACTTACACCTGATATTCCTTATTACACGACGGTATGATGACAGTGCAGCGACTATTTGCAACACGGAGCTCTAAGCTCTCAAGCACGAGGGTGGCCGGACTTGTAATGTAATAAGAGGTGCGCGTCCTGACTGCCTCTCGACCTGATTCACATACAAGCCACCAGTGGACAAGCATAGCGTCACCCTACCAGCGCATCTACTTGCCCAGACCACTCGAGACCCGTCGCAGTGGCCATGGCCATGGTCAGAGACCTTACACCCTCACGCGATTGGTACGGTAGGGCGGGCTTTTCACTCTGCATCGTTATCCACTGTGTTTCGTTCTGCATCACGCGTGATGAGAAAACCGTACCTCGTACTTTGAAGAATTTCCATTATCTATAACAGGACATACGGTTCTTGCGGCTTGAAGCACTCGAGCATGCCGTCATGCGTTGCGATGTTGTTCAACCGTTGGCATGGAGTCTCACATGTTGTCTCACCCTATCGTCCTGGCATACAGACACAGTCCACTACCAGGGCCTCGCTTGACAACGTCCGGCCTCTTTCCAGCAAAATTGTTTCACTTCTAGCCACGAAAGGCTGAGGGTCTTAGATCTTCAACCTTTCCCAGGCGACGACTACTAACACTACGGACTACCCAGTGCTACCATTCCAACCCACCACACTCGCCGTCAAGCTCCCAGAGTCCTACTCTGAATCTTACTCTAAACATCACTTCCTCTGCTACGGACTCTGGCCCAAGGGAAACCATTCGCAATGGGTCGGCAAGATTATGCGCCGCCAAGTCGAGATGAACCTCATTCATCAAGAAACTCAACATACAAGCTACGACAAGATTACGCACCACCAAGTCGAGATGAACCCAACTCAGCGAGGAACTCGACATACAGATCAAGGCAGGAGTACCTACCGCCGAGTCGGGACGATGCCATACCACCCCGACATACAACACAGAAACCGCCACGACTAGTTTCCCAAGAATATCCGCCACCAGTTCGTGCTGTCGACGACCTCAATTCGGCGAGGAACTCAATGTACAAGTCACGACACATCTCACATGACTTTCCGCCTCCTAGTCGCGACTACGATGAATTCAAGGCATCCCGCAACTCAACATACAAGCCTCGCCACGTCTCACAAGATTACCCACCTCCTAGTCGGGATCTGGAAGACTTGGATTCGGCCAGGAACTCAACGTACAAATCGCGACACGTCTCCATGCAATCACGAGTTGATTCTCTGTCTGGAGATAGTATTTGGGACGGTCGATCCAAACGAGACACTGGTCCCGACATCCCAGCTATCTACAATCACAACGGCATGAGATCAACCAGCTTTCTGATGGACCAAAGTACCATGCAGAATTCAGGTCCTGAGTGGATGAGCGACAGGCATTCTCTCGTAGGACCACCTCGCGATCCCACCCCACTGCCTCACCTGGGTCTCAACATCAGCACATTGCACGAGGTCGTTTTCGTCGGCGTTGTCGTCGTAGCACAGCTCATGGCTCTTGCCGGTCTTGGCCAGGCTATTGCACCCATGAAAATCATTGCAGCCGGTCTTGGGGTAGAGAACCCAGGCGAGGAAGCATGGTTTGCTGCGTCCTTTTCGCTCACAGTCGGAACGTTTATCTTGATCTCCGGCCGCATGGGAGATATCCTAGGGCACAAGCGCATGCTCATCTTTGGCTATTTCTTCCTCGGCGTCTGGTCAGGATTCGCTGGGTTCAGTGCCTATGTTGCTGACCACGTCTTTTTCGACGTCTGTCGTGGTTTCCAAGGCGTTGGTGCTGCGCTAATCGTACCAAACGCTCTGGCGCTCCTGGGACGAGCGTATCCACCTGGTATCAAGAAGAATATTGTCTTCTCGCTGTTCGGTGCCATGGCTCCTTGGGGCTTCGTCATCGGTGCGATTTTCGCCAGTCTATTCGCACAACTGACTTGGTGGCCCTGGCTATTCTGGTCATACGCATTTACCTGCTGGGGCCTTTCGATATTCGCCGTCATCGCGGTGCCCAAGTGCCTTGCGCACGATGCTCAATTTGCAGGCCGCACAGACAGACCTGGCATGGACTGGACCGGCTCTATTCTCGGAGTTTCTGGTCTCGTTCTCGTCAATGTTGCATGGAACAATGCACCACTCTTTGGTTGGGACACTCCTCATGTCTACTTCCTGCTAATCATCGGCCTCTTGTGTCTCATCGCCTTCGTCTGGGTAGAAGCGCGCGCTGTGTCGCCACTTATACCAGTCTCGGTGTTGACGAAGCCGGTAGTGTATACCATGGCGCTGGTCGGTATTGGATGGGGTTCCTTCGGCATCTGGATTCACTTCTGCTGGCGCTTCTTACTGGAAGTCCGAGGACAGACACCGCTGCTCATCTCTGCTGAGTTCGTACCTGCGATGGTCTGTGGCCTCCTCGCCGCTGGAGTTACAGGATTCATGCTCACCCACACTCCTGTCTCTTTCACGATCATGGTCTCCATGTTGGCATTCTTCATCGGAGAGCTCGTAGCAGCATTCCAGCCAGCCCATCAGACATACTGGGCGCAAATGTTCGTGTCCATTCTGATTATGCGTAGGTTCCATCTCCTCCTAACCCACGAGATCGTCACATGCTAACCTCATCCTCAGCATTCGGTATGGACATGTCCTTCCCCGCCGCCACAGTCATTCTATCCAACGCCATGCCCAAAGAACACCAAGGACTTGCCGCTTCACTTGTCAACACCATGGTCAATTACTCAATCTCCGTCGGCCTAGGCATCGCCGGCACTGTCGAAGCAAATGTCATCACCCACAATGGCACCGAAGCTGATACCGTATACGGTATCCGCTGCGCCTGGTACGTCGCTCTCGGCCTATCTGGCCTAGGCGTCGTGCTCGGGGCATTGTTCTTCCTGCGCTCATGGGCCAAGGAGGGCTGGAAAATCATGGAGCACTAGTCTCACACTGTCGACCTCGTCTTCATCGCTTCCTTCGAGAGCCGCCTGCCCGTCACGACAACAATCATCGACAATATTCCACACACAAACCCCTCCCAACGCCACCACCCTCCCTTGCTATTCCAACCGCCTAATACCCTTTAACGACCACCCCATATGCCAGCATCGCAAAACGCTAAATTGCCTTTGTTTCCCCTCCACGCCAGCAAAGCCCCACACAATCTTTGCGAACTCTTTATTTGCCCTTCCGCTCTGCTTTCGACTTGCGTCGGGCCCTCCTTGTCACGACACCCTCGGAGGAATCGCGCTGTCCTGCGGTCGGTGATGATCATCGCCTACATTCATCCTTCGAGCTTCCATGGTTTTTTTTGGAGGTCTCGAGGCCGTATTCTTGCATAATTACATAGCGTGTTTGCTCGATCATTCTTGTATCTTTCCATTTCGAAATTGCAGCGGCGCTTGTGCTATTTTTTGTTGATTTCGGGGAAGGGTGGTCCAGATACGTAACATAAGTATGGCCCCTCCAGCAAAGGGGTTTGTGTATATCCTATTCGACCTTAGGGAAATGAAGATTTGTTGAGAGTCTGGCTTCGTTTTTTTTTTTTTTTTCCTTAGATCTTGCTGTCGGTAATCGTCGTGGTTTGCCACATTCGTCAGGTGGTCTTATCACTGCCTTCGGAAGAAGTATATCTCCTATGCGCTCGGGTAACCTTTGAAATTGCGAAGCGTTAGAGGTTGACTGCTAACCACAACCGCCGACCGCTGTATCAACGAGAGTCACCGGTACCAGACTGCAGGACAACTTACGACACAATTTGTTACCACACCTCGTCGGAAGGGAGACGTATGTTCAGCGTCCCTCGTGTCAAGGCTTCGAGATAGACTAGCGCGGTCGGAGGACGGGACAGTCCTCAGCCTACCGTGCAGCTCTCGAGACGTAGTTTGCGAACTTACGAGTGCGCTCAGGAACCTGGAATTTAATACAAGCAAGGAGACTTCGTCGGGTGAAAAAGGGAAAACAGGTGCCCTTGGAGGGGGAAAAAAGCCATCAAATCTCATTGGGTCCAAACGATACACAAGCTAGCGGGTTGTTGCCGCGAAACCACAACAAGTACAACACATAGACGAACACAACATAAACACGTTGTTCCTCGTGCTCTGAAGCACACTACACGATCATCATTCCAGACCTAACCCACGGTGATACAATTATTCAGACACCCAACACAACCATAAAGTGAACACAAAAGGCAGGAAGGCAAGCAGGCAGGCTGCACAAAACTCAAGTATAAAAGAGGTTTCATACATTACTTTACCCCTCCCCAGTCGGCCATCCAGCGAAGGGAGAGAAAGAAGCCCGACGAGGACTCTCTCCTCCCGATGACGGACAATGAAAAGGGACAGAAGGCCAAACAGAGGCCGATCTAGATTCCAGTTCCCGCACGAAGAAACAAAAATGAAAAGGACAAACACGGACTCGTGTGTCTCTTTGGCAATTTTTTCCTCCTAGTCCTCCTCCTCCCTCTCCTCCTCCTCCTGCTGCACAGCTCGACGGTTTTCCTCCACCCATCCACCTGCCACCAGGACACACACACACAAGATGATAAAGAGAAAAAGAGAGAAAGAGTGTTTTGTCAAAAGAGAAAATCAAAGTGTACTCTCCAGCAACGACTAGCAAAGGTCGTGAAGAGGGAAGCGCCTAAACGCCTCGCCAAAAAAAAAGAAAATAAGAGACTAAGAATAGGAGAATGGCGAGTTTTGCCAAGTTTTCGACGTGAAAAGAGAAAGAAAAAAAAGCGCAAAAGGGTTGTACGTAGATAGAAACAGATATGGGCAAAAGGAGGCCGGCCTTATTTTGGGGCTCAGCTCCAACGCGATGAAAGATGGACAAAAAGGGGAGGTTCTCGTGGTCGGAAGTCGTTAAAAAGGTTCGGCATTATGAGAGCCTCAAGCTCTCGACTCGCTCGCATCACAGTCTGGGCGGCGAGCCCTTCTTCTCTTCCAGACCGCCTAGCAGCTCGCTGGGAGGGATGCGGCTCAGGTTGCCGTTGCCGCGGTCTTTGCTCATGGGCACGTAGCCCTCGCGACGCCTGCGGAATCTCTCTAGGAGTATGCCGAGAACGACGAGGATGAAGATGAGGGCGAGTGCGATCGCAAGACCGATGAGGACGACAAGGCCAAGAGCGAGGTGCTTGTTGTTGGAGCCACGCAGGAGACCTGAGGGGTTGGAAACGAACATCTGGGACATAGTTCCCGGTGATCCATCTGACTTGGTAGCGAGAACGAAGGGAACAATCGTGGTGCCGTTGAAAAGAGCCACACTGGCATTGCCAGCGGAGGCAGTGTTGATGTTTCCGCTCAGCATGAGAATTTGGTTGGCGGGTACAAGGTCGGTACCGTCATGGTCCTTTGTCACGGAAAGCACTTGAAGACCGCGGACGGTAGTGCCCTCGCCAATGTCAGGGACAGACGTCCAGCTGCCACCCTCGTATTTCGAAAGGTAACCAACGTTGCCGTCCGGATTGTTGCCTGCAGCCCACCAGGAGTTGTAAGAGCCATCAGCAGTGCCGAGCGCCATGATGGGTCCAGGGAGGCCTGATGCGCCTTCGAAAGTCTCGTAGTCGCCATCCTTCGCGTGGTAGATAGCCATTGTAGTTACGTTGCCACCAACGCTCAGGTTGCCGGCGATGATAAGATCGTTGTTCGAGATCCAGATCATATTGTTGATGGTTCCACTGAGGCCGGACCCAGGCGTGTTCCATTGTTGAGCTTCAGTGTCGTAGTAGCACATGGTGCGGCAGCTGAGCCCACCAGCTCTATCGAAACTGCCACCGACGTACACACTGGACGAATCAGGCTGAGTGGCGACTGCGTTGACAACTACAGCGTCACCAGAAAGCGCAGGTGGTTGGGACGAGGCAAAGTCACCAGTCTTCAGGTCGATCACTGTGAGACCGTTGACAGCTGCGTCACCAATGGTGCCAGTAACAGCACCACCAGCAAATAGAAGGGTTTCGACGGTGTCCATAGCGACGAAGATCGAGCTGGAGTCCAATCCACTGACACCGGTAGTAGTTTGTTCGGAAGCCGTGTTGTTGAGGAATATGAGGTTCTCGATTGTGGACCCATTGGAGGCTTCTGCCGCGAAGCTGCCACCAAGGATTGTGATGTTGTATCCGTTCTTGCTATAGAACAAGCCGCCGTAGACGCCAGTAGCGTTCGAACTGGTGTCTGCATTCAATGCTCGCTTTTCTATGTCCGAGGAAGACGATGACGCCGGCTGGATCTTGAGGCCCATGCTTTGCAGTGAAGGTGAGCCTGATCCTTCTAGCTCACAAGCACCGCTGAGGCCGGATAGCTGCGAAGAGAACGATCCGCCGAACAACGGGCCGAATTCCTCGACATAGGTGTAAGACGTCAGTCTGCCATCTACCGAGATGGCGGCGTCTGGAATGTTCTCAAGCCAATTTCCGGCACTCAATACCCAGATGGCAAGCCCAGAGGTACTGAAGCTTTTGTTGTCGCCGAAGCCGTTCACAGACGTGAACGCACCAGAGACAGCAAGGCAGGTTTCGTTGACACCACTGGAGATGTTAAGAGCGACAGGGATGATGCTGGAGACAGGTCCGTTAACACCAGCACCAAGCGCAGTCCAAGTGTTGTCGGCGGCATTGAACAGCGCGACGCTGTTGAGGCCATCTACGGTGTTTTCAGCAGTGTTGCTGAAGTTGCCTCCCATGTAAAGCATCGAACCATTCTGGTACATGCATTGGACCTCGGCGTTCAGACCACCATCGGGCAAAGCCGTCGCATTGTCACCAACCTTCATGACGTTCGAAATTCCACTGCCGCTGAAGTTGCCCGCAACGAAGACCTCGCCATCAACTGTCGCAACAGCATTCACATCAGCCTTGCTACGGAGCTTGCTGCCGGCGGCGTTGATGGGAGACTTGGTGAAGTCAGTGTCAACTTCAGCCTGGTTAGGGTCGTACTCGAAGAGGCCATTAAGGCCATTGGTGGAGTTCACCAACTCGAAACGAACTCTTTGCGCGACGACAGTGAGAGGCGTGGACTGGTTTGCGACAGGAGAGAGCGTGACTGAAGCACGGAAATCCTCAGAGTCGGCATCGACGTAACCATAATAGATTTGATCAAACTTGTCATAGTAGTTGGTCTGGAAGAACGTTGCGCTGAAAGGGCTGTCTTCAGAGGTTGTGTAACCAGTCAAGTTGACTTGTCCGCGGGTCGGGCAAGAGCCGTCTTGCAAGCAGCCAGGCGTGTATACCGTGATGGAGTAGTTGCCAGACTGGCGAATATTCGGGGTGAAAGTCACGGAGGTGTCGTGGCCGACTTGCTCGGAGTTGATTAGGAACGCACTCAAATAGTTGGAGCTTGTCTGGCCATCGTTGAAGTGGGTGTCCCAGACACCCTGACGAGGTGTTACTTCGGAGCTAGATACCTGTTGAGCACCTTTACAGGTCGGCTCGTTGAAGTCGTTAATGGCGTAGGAAAAGATTTGATCTTGGTACAGCTCAATTCCTCCCAAGCCACCACCACTGCCATACCAGTCTACGATGTTGATGCGGAAAGAGTCCATGCCGACTGCTGGGTCAAAGTGGAAGTCCTGGCCAGTAGTATTGTGCGCGAGAGGGCAGTGAGACGAGCAAGATTTGTTGTTGCCGTCAGCATCGAAGTATTGCATGTTCAGAATGCCGCCACTGTTCATGTTCTCGAAGTAGAAAGTCTTGGTTCCACGACCTTCTTGCACAGTGTTGAACAATCGTAGCTTGGTGGGATTGAAGCCGAATGCGTAGTCGCCCTGCCAGAAGCCGCGAGTATCATCTCGGAGTAGCCAGGTACCGTCACTGCCGTCTTCGGATGTGTTCGTGTTGCAGATGATCTGATAGGGATCACTGTATTGACTCCTTGAGGTGGCGCCTTCTGATGAGATGTTGCCCGAAGAGAGGTTGATAACCTGAATGTCGGGCTCTGTCAGCGTCGTAGTGTTACCGAGACCGCTGAAGGAGCCGCCAAAGACGATGTTTCCAGCCGAGTTTTTCGCAATCGAAGTTACAGGGCCGTTGAATCCAGCAAAGGGCAAGTTCGTCCATCCAGTAGTCCAAGCCATGGCATTTGTCGAATTGCCACCCATGAAAGATCCACCCACGTAGACAGTCCCAGAGTCGTCGTCACAGTAAAGAGCTTTGACTTGCCCACTAAGTCCGGACAAAGCTGTCACTTCCTGCGTGTCCGGATTCCATAGCGCAATACCCTGCGCTTGCACTCCTCCAAGACTTGTGAAGTTTCCACCCACTACTACTCCCTGTAGTTCTCCATCCTTGACGAACGGACACATTGTTTGTATGTATGCGTCGGTCATGCTGAGTGTCTGAAATGCGCCATTCGGATAGCGAGTAATGAGGCCTTGGCTGCCATTTCGGTTGAAAGTGTTCTCGTTCTGGCCCACATATTCGTATAGTGATATGCTGTCGTAGTCTCCGGCTAGTGCGACACGTCCCAGTTGTGATAGGTCCAGATTAGGCGAAGGTACTGTTGTGTATGGTAGTGCGCTTGCTGGTTGTGCGAGCAGCAGTGGTGTTGTGAGGATGAAAGCGGCCAGCTCGGGCCCGAGGGCCAGGAGCTGCGATAGTTGGTTGCGCATTGCGCGCGGGTGAAGCTGGTGTTTCCAGTCGAATTATGGGTCCAGAATGAGCATGTGTCGGACGGTCGGTGTGTTGCAAAGGAAAGAATGAGGCGCTGCCGAGACGGATGTCGTAGTCACTGTGTCGTGATGTTTGCGATGGCACAACAGAGACAGTGGAGGTGGTGATGCTCTGTCTGGCCCTGGACTGACGCAGACGGCTTGAGGTCTCGATTCGCGTGCTTCGGCGGAGATCGAGAGGGGTCCGGTGATTTGAGAAGTGGTCGTCGTTGTCGTCGTCGTAGCTGGCGCTGCGGTGGCAAAAGAATGACTGAAGTGAGTTGATTATGGGCGTGGTATCGCGTCTGCCGGCCTGAGGTGCGCTCGCTCGCTCGCTCAGCAGCGCTGCGGATGTGGTGAGAACGGAGGAATGAGTTCGTTCTCCTAGTAACGACTCGTGCTCGAGAGCGGGAGATTGCTCTTGTTAGACGGCCCAATCAAACATCGCCCGGCGTGCCGTGCACGAGCCAATAACGTTCAAACTAAAAACGCCAGCGAGCTGCGAAGCTGCCGAATATGGATCCAATCGATGCTGCTGTGCACACAAGAAGAACACTTCTCGGAGTGAGGGTATCGGAAGTGTATTGCTGGTGGTGGTGGCTGCTGGCCATACGCTGCTTCTCTCGCCATCAATGTCGACAGTCGCCTCTCCGCCTCTCCGTGGAACACGCCGGCACAGCAAGTGGAGCTAATTGCTAAACATATTGCCCCCTCGTTTACGCCGTTGGGATAACCCTCCACGAACTCCCATCGGCCAAAATTAACCAGAAGATTTCACAGAGAGGCAGGGCGCGCATTGCTCTAGGCGCGCGAACCACGTCACGATCGAGCCTATGTACATCATCGTTCTATCACCGCGACAACACACCTGTCTAACACAATTGCATGCAGCGTGCAGCTTCACAATTTCTGGCCTGTTTGCCCTGCCTTAAAACCCTCGCTCTCATCCTTGCACGGCGCCGAGCGCACCCCTGTCTTCACGCGCGTATGTCGTGCACGAATGGCTGGGCCACGCACGCACGCACAAGTCCGGAGCTGAGGCTGGGAGGGCGTTGCACAACAGTTTATCCCAATGGAAGAACCCCTCGTCGTTGCACCTCGCATGGCGGTAGACCTCCTTATACGCGCCCGGATCTGCGGTGTGGTGATTTAGAGATGGACGTTGCAGCACTGCCGGTGAGTACCAAACTCTAAGCTGGCGACAAGTCTCAATGGCGAGGAGTATCGAAGCCTCGTCGGAGCTGAGTTGCGCGCTGCAAGCGATGGTGGCGCTGCGTCTGAGTTTGTTAGCAGTCGACAGCAAGCTAATCTGGTCGCACTAGGTATCCTTGACTTCTTGATATGTAATAAACTGTACTGTAGACAACGCTGCACCGCAGTCGTCACAAGTCTGCGTTTTGTGTAGGCCTCTCTTTGGGTACCCATGCTTGCACGCTTGACAGGATAGCTATCGTTATTACCAGGGTATCTATAAATTGTAATGTAAAGCTCAAGGGAAAACTTGTTAGTGTCTACATGATCCCAGGCCGCTTTGCATTAGCGATGTCCGAATGCAATAATGAAAGCACCAAGCATACTGTATTGCAGAACGCATATTTGTGCGCGCATCACAGAAGTCTATACGCGAGGACATAACGCCCATCAAGTCGTCAACTTGGGCACGAGCATCTGTCTGCATGGAACTCAAGACATCTTCGCCTCATACTAGCACCAATCTGTTCTCAAGTTTTCCATGAGCATCTTTCCTGCGTTGTGCCAATTTAATGTTGTCAGACACAAATGTTGAAGCCGCTGGGAGATATGTATACAAACTTATCGATCAAATTCGACTCAGGGTACGGGTTGGGGTTTTTCAGTATCCCAACAAACATCTATTTCTGCGTCTCATGCGCTCAAATATCATGGATTTGATATTGACTACGAGAGCCACTATAGTTGGAGCTTTAGCTCGCCTTTGGTGTACTGGATATGCTTGTTGGGCCGTTGCTGCACCGCAAGACTGTCAAAGCATGCAGATGTACGAATCTGCGTTCAAACTTGTGTACATTTGCCGGCATTGTGCATGGAGAACATCAAAATCAAGATTTTGAATACGTGTCGAGTTGATGTAGATGTCTACTATTGCTCTTCTAAGGCCAATGGTAGTTCTTATTAAGAGTTTGAAGCCCTACAAAAGTCCACTTGTCTGGTGACAGGCAACTGAAAACTAGACAAAGTACACTGACAGTACGCAACGAGAGTGTCAAGGCATACACATAGAACAGTTGCCTGTTCATTCATCCTTCCCACACCCCTTTCGTACTGCATTAGCCGATGCTTACAACTCAAACCTGTGGCTTGCAGGTACTATCCTCTGCTTCGCAGATACATGTATATGTATCCATGACGCTCCAGTGAAGTCACAAACCATGACAATTTAGGGTTCTTCCACCACCTTTATGTTCCAGCTGGACCAGCGCTCACACACACCTGACTTCCGCAAGCGTCTCACGTCCATGTGGCTGCCCCTCACAAAGTCAAGGCTTGGATATGCCAGTGATGCAAGTAATAATGTGATCGCCTGGGGGCCATGCAAGCAGTTCTTGAAATGGCTAGGATGGAAGAGATAGCCCCACTCTCGTCTGTGGAGGTGGCCTTTGGCGGTCCCAACTGCGTTCTGTAGACGCCCATTTGCAGACTCACATTCATCATACAACGTCCCACCACTGTCCAAGCAGATACTCTCAGTCACTGATGTGGTCGGTGCAAATCTACCAAATATCCCATTCTCTTCCGCGACATCGAGCGAAAAGGGTGTACGTCATTTCATCACCAGTCACAACGACGGCTCAACCCCGCCGTCAACGCTGACCTTTCGCTAAAGTGGAGAGTCCTTCCACCACGCACCCACCACGCAACGCCGCGTGCCCATCCATGAACTGCTCTCTCCACGAAACATTGCCCACGACTCCATAAACTCACCTCACGCCCACTACACACCATCCTTTGGACCTGCTGACCGACGATTTACTACCGACTGCTCTGCGAATTCCCCCAGAACATCAACCCTCGCAATCTCGGAGCACAAGATCACCCAAGGACTACTACCCTCACCACCACCATTGCACGCCTGCGACCTCCATACCCCGCCGCATACCTCTGACCTCGGAAAGCACCCACCAAGTATATAGTGCTCTGCATTGCCAGAGCGCATCCGATTGTTGGACTGCTTTTGGCCGGGCGTTCCGGCCGCTTTGAGGTTGCAATATGACGTCCGCTTTGGATGACGAGGATCTTTCCCTCTCCATCTCTTCGAGCTCCAATGCCCGCCGCAATTCACGAGACAACCGACCTCAAAATGGCGGGCCCGTCAACCCAATCCCAACAGGGCCGCCGGCACGTACACAGGAGCGCCCGCCGGCCTCAAGGGCATCGCAGCGACTCGGCCAATACAAGATTGTGAAGACGCTGGGCGAAGGATCATTTGGCAAGGTGAAGCTGGCAGTGCATGAGATAAGCCAACAGCAGGTTGCTCTGAAGATTATATCACGGCGCAAGCTGGTCACGCGAGATATGGCAGGCCGCATCGAGCGAGAGATTCAGTACCTGCAGCTCTTGCGGCACCCACACATCATCAAGCTGTACACCGTCATCACGACACCGAGCGAGATTATTATGGTTCTGGAGTATGCTGGGAAGGAACTATTCGACTACATTGTCACTCACGGCAAGCTGGCGGAGAACCAAGGCAGGAAGTTCTTCCAGCAAATCGTCTGTGCTGTGGAGTACTGTCACAGGCACAAGATCGTTCACCGCGATTTGAAGCCGGAGAATTTGCTTCTGGATGATCAACTGAACGTCAAAATTGCCGACTTCGGTCTGAGCAATATCATGACTGACGGCAATTTCTTGAAGACAAGCTGTGGCAGTCCAAACTATGCTGCTCCCGAAGTTATCAGTGGAAAGTTGTATGCTGGACCCGAGGTCGATGTCTGGAGTTGTGGTGTCATCCTTTACGTGCTGCTATGCGGTCGCCTTCCCTTCGACGACGAGTACATTCCCGCCTTGTTTAAGAAGATCGCACAGGGTAACTATTCGGTGCCGAACTATCTGTCTCAGGGCGCTGTGCGACTCATCAAGCGCATGCTGCAAGTGAACCCAGTCAACAGAATCTCTATCCAGGAAATCCGCCAAGACCCTTGGTTCACCAAAGATTTGGCCGAGTACCTACAGCCTCCCGTTGAAGAGTTCATTGATACAGGCGTCGACCCTAATAAGGCGATTGATCCTCAAGCAATGGACAAGACTCAGCCTGTGGCTCTGCAAGAAAAACTTCACACGACAGTCGTCAGCAAGCTCGGAAAGACCATGGGATACGCACCCGATGATGTGCAGGAGGCTCTCTCGAAGAATGAGCCTAGCGCCATCAAGGATGCATACCTGATTGTACGTGAGAACCAGCTTATGCGAACCAACCCAAACCTGGCTCAAGATCAGCCGGCGTTCATGGCACAATCTCCGCCTGCCTTCCAACCACCGATGAAGATGTCTCCACGTGTGCCAGCTGGGCGGCCGCCACCGCCCTCACCAATGCAGGGCATGGAACATCCACGCCACAACTCCACCGGCTCAGCGTCCATCGCAGAAGCAAGGTCACCCGCCTCTTCCATTGGTATCCTCCCGTCATCGCTTCCGGAGTACCACCTTGCGTACATGAAAGGACAAGTCAACAAACACGTTCCTTCCCAGCAACCGGACGAGAAAGAGGCCGACTTCGACCATCCTCGGACCAAAGAAGAGCAAGAGGCAACAGCAAAGCGCCTCAAACCACACAGCAAAAGCTCAGCAAATATGCACCGCAACATCGAGAAGCCTGAACCCATGACGAGCATACCAGATAAGCAGGCCAAGAAGCAGCGTCCCACGAAATGGCAATTTGGTATTCGTAGTCGTAACACGCCTGCTGAAGCAATGCTTGCCATCTACAAGGCTTTACGCAGGATGGGTGCTGAGTGGGAAGTCCCAAAACCTAAAGAGTCTGGCGCGGAAAGCGGCGAATGCAGTCCTGAACGGAATCGTGCAGGTGACGAGAGTCCCGAATACAGCGACTCCGACCCAGATGCCGGCACTGACCCAGAGTATGCCACGCATGAAGAGCAAGAGCGCCGCCGCCAGCGCCGCAAAGAGAAACGAACTCAAGACTCGGAGAACCGCGGCCGCGAGCGCTTCGGCCGCTGGAACGACTATGGCTACACAATCCCCGAAGACCCCTGGTGCCTGAACGCGCGCTTCATGAAAGACGGCATGTACCCACCAGGCGTCGCACACCCTTCCTCGACACACTCCTCCCGCGTCGACCTCAGCGCCGAGAACATACGCCGCCGCAGCTCCACGGTATCCAGCGTAGCAGCCTCCGCCACTGGCAGCACAGAAAACGTCGCCGCCACAGGCCCGCCTCTCAGCGCTACCAACTCCCTGCAAGGCCGCTACTGGCCGCGCCCAGAAGAGAAGGTATGGGTGTACGTGACGATCCAATTGTACGCCATCGAAAAGGACTTCTTCCTCGTCGACTTCAAATGCGCGGGCTACGAGCGCCTGGTGCGCCGCTTCGCGAGCGAAGTCAACGACGGCGAGGAGCCGGAGATGTTGCGCAAGAGCTCCAACGGCGGCGAAGAAGGCGAAGACGACGACGAGGACCTCGTTGGTGAGGGACGGTACGCGGACGAGAAGGATATCTCGTCGCCGTTCCCGTTCTTGGACGTCGCGAGCAGGCTTATCATCCAGTTGGCTGAGGCGGCGGATTAGTTTTTTTTTTTTGTTGTTGGCACCAGTGTGAATTATTTCTGCGGCAGGGTTTTTGCTTCGGCATTCTCGCTCTGCGCGAAAGGGAGGTTCCCGCTGTATTTACGATGGCATGAGTTGGGTGCGGCTTAGATACCATTACCTTGGGAGACCGGAGGAGGTCCTTTTGCTTTTTTTCTTTTGCTCGTTCTCTTCGAGGAGAAATTCACTTGTTTTTCTCGCCCCCCTCTCTCTTATTTCTCTTTGTCGATGTCTCGTCCAAGACCTTGGTTTTGTGCGCTTTCGACAGTGTGCGGCTCGCGCTGGCAAGTGAGCTTTACCTAGGTAGCTTAGGGACACCAAAATATCTATCATCATCATTGGGATACAAAATTAAAAGGGTTTTTTTCATCGTGAGGATATAATCTATCCTAGTGAACGCTTTTGTCTCGTCGCCGAGCATATCGTCTGCTTGCGCATACAGAACTTTGCTACTCTGAAACGTCCGCACACAAGTTTCCATTTCCCTTTTCTTTTTACCTCAAGCCAAACTCACGGTTGAAAGCCCGTCCAATGACCAACTTCCTCACCTCCGACGTGCCAGCTCCGATCTCATACAACTTCGCATCCCGCATGATGCGCCCCGCCGGCATCTCGCTCATGTAGCCCATGCCGCCCAGACACTGAATGGCATCCATGCCGCACTCCGTCGCGCGCTCCGCGGCGTACAGGATCGCGCCCGCGCAGTCCTGCGTCTTGATCGAAGGGTCCTCGTGGCTCTCGTCGATGGCGCGCGCCACGCTGTACGTGAAGGCCGAGCTGGCGCGGTACTTGGTGTACATGTCCGCGAGCTTGCCCTGCATGAACTGCTGCGTGGCGAGCGGCTCGCCGAACTGCTTGCGCTCGTGCACGTACGGGAGGGTGACGTCCAGGGCCGCTTTCATCAGGCCCAGCGGGCCTGCGCTCAGGACCAGACGCTCGAGGTCCAAGCCTTCCATCAGCACGCGCACGCCGCGGTTGACGGTCCCGAGGACGTTCTCGGCGGGCACGTGGACGTTGTCGAAGACGAGCTCGCCCGTGTTGGAGCCGCGCATGCCGAGCTTGTCGAGCTTGCGCGCGACGCCGAAGCCAGGCTGGTCGCGGGTGTCGACGATGAAAGCCGTCATGCCCTTTGAGCCGGCGTCGGGCTCGGTTTTGGCGTAGACGATGCAGACGTGGCAGTCGGGGCCGTTGGTGATCCACATCTTGGTGCCGTTGAGCAGGTAGCTGCCGTCGGCGGACTTGGTGGCGGTCATCTTCATCGAGACGACGTCGGAGCCGGCGGTGTGCTCTGACATGGCGAGGGCGCCGATCTTCTTGCCCGAGATGAGGTCTGGGAGGAAGCGGGCTTTTTGGTCGTCGTTGCCGTTGAGCATTAGTTGGTTGATGCAGAGTTGGCTGTGGGCGGCGTAGGACAAGGCGATTGAGCCTTGGATTGGATATGTTAGCATTGCAAGGACGGCGGCCTTTCTGTCAGGGCGTCACATACCAGAAGCACGACTCAATTCTTCCATCACCGTGCAATGGGCCTGGTAGCCCATGGCAAGACCACCGTAGTCCTCGTCGGCGGTAATGCCCAGGAAGCCAGCCTCGCCCATCTTCTGCCACATTTCATTGGGGAACTCATTGCTGTGGTCCACGTGCTGGGCGACTTCTTGCGGAATCTCTCGCCGTGCAAATTCGATCGTGCGTTCTCTCAGCTCGTCCAAATCGTCCTGAGACGGTGGGGCGAATCCCTTTGGGTGCTTTGTCGAGGCATGTCGTTGTTGGTAGAACTGTGCGGCGAGAAGGCTTCGTTTGGTGGTTGATGCGAGCGATGGCCTGGTTGATTGCAGCAGGGCTGCTCTGCACGGCGAAAGGAAAGACATTGTTTTATAAGGCTGTGAGTATTATTTCAAAACAATAATTACTGTAACGAAAAGGACGGCGGGACAATGGACCTTTCTACTCCGCAAGTCCCTCGACTTCTCCAGATGCGGCTCCACAGCCAAACGCGAAATGGCGGCGGCTTAAGGGATCCAAGGGAACCGAGGTGCATCATCAATGCCCTCGATGCCCTTCGGCTCTACCAACGCGGCTCAAGCTTGCTCGGCCCTCTTTTGGCCCATGATCAACACCTACCGCCGTTCAAGTAGACCACTCTCCCGCCCGACCATGTGAATTGCTGGTCCCGGTACAGTGCATGTAGACATCCAATGGCTTCACCATCTCGCGCTCTCGCGCGCTCGCTGCACCGTCTCCCTCGCACGACCTTGTCCGTCCGTTCAAAACAGCTGCAGCAACAACGCGGCGTAGCAACATATACCAGCCCGCAGCAGGCGTCGCAAATCTCCATCCTCCAGTCCGCCGTCGACAAGAACAGCGACAGCTTCAAGGAAAATGCTGCCGCGCTAGGCGAATTGACGCAGAAGATTGCACAACTGCACGAGCAGGCTGCGCTGGGTGGGCCGCAGAAGGCCAGAGAGAAGCATGTCCAGAGGGGCAAGATGCTGGTGCGGGATCGCGTTACCGCGTTGATCGATCCTGGCACTCCGTTCTTGGAGCTAAGTGCTTTGGCGGGACATGGGGTGTACGAGGGAGAGGATGTGCCTGCTGCGGGCATGGTCACCGGTATTGGAACGGTGGAGGGTGTGATGTGTATGATTGTTGCGAACGATAGCACGTAAGTTTTGCGAGAGGATGGATTCGATTCGTACTGTCAATGCTGACTGGTTTGCCAGTGTCAAGGGCGGAACATACTATCCCTTGACCGTCAAGAAGCACACACGCGCACAAGAGATTGCTGCACAGAATCGACTACCCTGCATATACCTTGTCGACTCTGGCGGAGCCAACCTACCGCACCAAGCCGATGTGTTCCCTGACCGCGACCACTTTGGTCGCATCTTCTACAACCAGGCCCGCATGAGTGGTCAGGGCATTCCTCAAATCAGTGTGGTCATGGGTCCCTGCACTGCTGGAGGAGCCTACGTGCCCAGCATGTCAGATGAGAGCATCATCGTACAAGAGCAAGGCACCGTCTTCCTCGCCGGACCACCGCTGGTGAAGGCAGCAACAGGCGAAGTCGTCAGCGCCGAAGACCTAGGTGGTGGTCGTCTACACAGCGAAGTCAGTGGCGTGACAGACTATCTAGCTGTTGACGACGCGCACGCCCTTGTGCTCGCGCGCCGCTGCATCGCAAATCTCAACTACCCCAAGACCGACAACGCCTCACGCAAAGACACTTGGGAAGAACCTATCCACGACCTCGCCGAACTCGACGGCATCGTCGGCACCAACCTCAAGCAGTCCATCAACATGCACGAGGTCATCGCACGCATCGTCGATGGCAGTGAATTCAGCGAGTTCAAGCCGCTCTACGGCTCTACGCTGATTACAGGCTTCGCGAGCATCTACGGCCACCCCGTCGGCATCGTCGCCAACAATGGCATCCTATTCAGCGAAAGCAGTCTCAAGGGAGCTCACTTCATCCAGCTGTGCTCCAAGCGCAACATCCCACTGATCTTCCTGCAGAACATCAGCGGATTCATGGTCGGACAGGACGCCGAGAAGGGCGGCATCGCGAAGAACGGCGCCAAGCTCGTCACGGCCGTGGCCTGCGCCGACGTGCCCAAGTTCACCGTCCTGGTCGGCTCGAGCGCAGGCGCGGGCAACTACGGCATGTGCGGTCGCGCGTACTCGCCGCGCTTCCTGTGGGCGTGGCCGTCGGCGAAGACGAGCATCATGGGCGCCGAGCAGCTGAGCAGTGTGATGGAGGCTGTGGGCAAGAAGGTCGATCCGAACCTGAAGGCCAGAATTGAGAGGGAGAGTGAGGTGACTTTTGCTACGGCGAGGCTGTGGGACGATGGTGTTATTCCGCCTAGTCATACAAGAAGGGTGCTGGGTATGGGATTGCAGGCGGCGCTGGGAGGCAGCGTGGAGGACAAGAAGACCGAGTTCGGTGTGTTTAGGATGTGAGCGATGACGGAAAAGATAAAGCTATGATATGATTAATCGAATCGCCATTCTTGGTATTGTTGACATGCTTGCTTCTTGTGTGGAATTTTCTTTTGTGATTACACGTGATGTTGTGATTTTATATTATTATACATGTAAAGGTCAATGCTGATGAAAGAGAGAGGGTGGATTGGTACTCCTCCAAGCTTTAGACTCTGGGGGCAGGCTGGCGGCGCGGATGCGAACCTCGAGAGCAAGCGCATTCCTTCGCAACATCCCCCAACTACCTACCTCACACAACATTTGCGCGTCTTTGCTACATCTTCCTCGACTTCGACACACAAATCAACAAACAACGTCCATCAATATCTGACCACCACTTCCAACACCCCACCACGACCGCGCAAGCACCCGCCGCTACTACAATGAGCGACTCCGAGGGCGCGGCTGCCGCGTCGTCGCATCCAACCACAGGCGGCAAAAGCATCGAGACGGTACAAGCACAGCAGAATGCCTTGCAAGGCGAGCGCCAGCCATACAAGTCATGGCGCAAAAAGTACCGAAAGATGCGCGTCAAGTTCGACGCCGTCCTTGAGGAGAACAAGACGCTGTTCAAGCAGGAGCACAAGCTAGAAGGGACGGCGAAGAGGCTGAGAGAGGAGCTTGAGTGAGTATATTGTATCTGTGGCGTGTGAGTTAATGCCTTTATTGACGACGTGTATAGTGAACTACTGGAGATCCTGCTCGACATCAACCAGAGCGCCGCGATTCCCGCCGACCTACGCTTCGACGTGCGCACTCCTGCGCAAAGAGAGCGCACGAAGATTGTTGACCCCGACATCACGCCCGAAGCTTCCACTGCGCTTGTGGGTGAATACACCACTGCCATCACCAAAGGCCTGATCCCACCGATCGACCTGCACATCGTCCGCGACCAGATCGACGAGCAACTTGCTGCGCAAGGAGCAACAACACTGGAAGAGCTGGAAGCCCGGGTCCCTCATCCTCTCGCGACGGGCGAAGAAGATCTTCCAGAGGAAGACCGCGGCGACGAACCACCAAGCTTCCTCTCGACAGCCCAAGAGACAGAGTACCTGCAACGACTCGACGCAAAACTTGGCGACCGCCTCAGCCTCGATAAAGACCTAGCCCACCCACAATCTCCCCACCAAGCTGAACTCACTCCCCGCGAATTAGAGCGACACATGGAGCTTCTCAATCCTCAAAGTCAGCACAACTGGCTCAAACTTCACTCCAAGATGCACGCAGCGCTCGACAATGAAGATGCGGAGTCACTCGCTTCACACGAGGGCGGCAGCACTAGCAAACCCGCCGGCCGCAAGCGTGGCAAGAACCTCGCAAAGCAAGTCGGCGACCGCGCCATAGAGCGCGCATACGACGTCATGAGTCCCAGCGCCGCTAGTGGCTTCGACGAGGACGAAACGCTTGTAATCGAGGAACCCGGTAGCGGTAGGAAGCGTGCGAGAGATCCCGACGGAGCGTACAGAGTCAAGGGAGGACGAGGCGGAGCTGTGAAAGGCGGCAAGCGGAAAAGACTCACAGAGGATGCGGCGGGAACGAGTAAGAAGGTGCGGATGAGCGAGAACTTTGGCGCTGAAGCTTAGGAGCGTTCAGCAAATACGAGCACTGGAATCGTGGGCGAGAGAAGAGCACCGGCTACCTTTCCTCCAACTGTATTACCTAATCAGAATCAAGCGAGCACTTCAACTAGAGCGAGACTCGCAATCGAGCAGCAGAATCACGTCTCTCCAGCTGCCTTTCCTCCAATTTCAACTGTATCATCAAACCCGGCTCAAGCGAGCACTCCAACCAGAACGAGGTCTGCGGTTGAGCAGCAGCATTACGTCCGTCCAAACTCTGCTCATCCTCCGACTACATTTTCCAACCAGAATCAGGCGAGCACATTTACTAAAGCGAGGCCTGTAAATGAAAAGCAAAGGCGACTCCTTCCAGCCCCACCTCTTCGACCCGAACTGAGCCCAGGAATCGTGGGCGGCACAAGAGCCACAGCTGCATATCCCCCTCCAACCGTTTCTCCCAGCCAGAATAGATCGAGCACTTTTACTCATGCCAGACCTGCAAACGAGGCGCAAACACAACCCACTTCAACCCCAGATGTTCAACTCAAACCGAGCCCAGGTATTGTGGGCGGGAGAAGAGCCCCGGGTCCGTTTCCTCCAACTGTATATTCCAGTCAAGATCAAGAGAGTACTCCAACCCGAGCGAGGCCCGACGTTGAGCAACACAAAATTCTCAATACCCAAAAAGCCATTGAAGCCGAACAGCGCATCCGGGCAGAAATAGAAGCCGTGGTGGCGGAAGAAAAAAGAGCTGAGGCAATCGCGGCGGAGCGCGAGAAGATCGAAGTCGAGAAGCGTGTTCAGGCACAAAGGGATGCCGTAGAACGAAACAGAGCTGCCTTAGAAGCGCGCGAGCAAGCCAATGCTGCTTCTGGGAACCCGTCAGTCTTGACAGCCGACGGAGGCGGTGCTGCCGCGACCTTAGCAGGGCACGAGAATAGAGCCCGGGCATCGCGAGCCGAACGACGCCCCCGTGTAGAAACGAACGCCCTGCTGGCGGAACGAAACAGAACTGCCCGTCTCGCGGCAGCGCGCGAGGATATGCAGCGAAGCCATGAAGCAGAGCAGCGTGTTCGAGCACAATGGGAGGCTATCGAACGGAATAGAGCTGCTTTGGCAGCAGCGCGCGCTCAGACGCATGACACTTCTCGGAATCCACCAACCGCTAGCGCGAATACAAACAGAGCTGCCGCAACCTCAGCAGAGCGCGAGAATATGGAGGGAATCTCTGAAGTAGACCGGCGCATTCGAGCACAAAGGGAGGCAATCGCACGGAACAGAGCGCTTTTGGCCGCGCGTGCTCAGGCGCGTGCTCAAGCGCGTGCTCAGGCGCGAACCACTTCTCACGACCCGTCTGTCATGATGGCGGATGCAAATAGCGCTGCCCCTACCCCAGCAGAGCGCGAGAATGTGGAACGGGAGCAAGCTCGCACTACTTCTTCGAACCCGCAAATCTCGGTGACAGACGTGAACAGAGCTGCTGCACTTTTAGCGGCGCGCGATGAAGCGTTCGCTGCTGCTCGAGATTCACTCCAATCATCTCCTGTCCCTACCAGCGAGGGAGCGCCTTTTTCTCAGACTTTGGACTTCCGTTCTGACACCCCTATGGATACCACTACTACGACATCACGACAGCACTTTGCCGTCGACCAACAAAGACCACGCGCGCCCAGGAGCAGAGCTGAATTGCTCAAGATCACTCGTCGCGACCCGGAATACCTCGAGCTCACGGATCGGGAAAAATATCTTCGTAGACTTGCGATGAACCGAGAGGGAGCCATCAGGAAGAGGGAGAGGCAAAGAAAGCAGCGAGTTGGGGATAATTAAATGGAGGCTCGGTTGAGTGAAACGGGACTTTTCACTGAGTGGGTTTGAGGTTTGTGTTCTTGCGTTGTGGCTGGCTGGCCTTTCGAGATCGTTCGATGGCGAGGAGCACTTTATTGATACGGCTTGATGAGAAATACCGGCTGGCATGAAGCCGTTGGGTTTGTGTACCAAGTATGTTCTTTGTACAATGCAGATCTCATATTTCTAATCCCTTCCCTTTCGTTACCGACCTGGGATCTCTTCCTATACAACGACGCATATCTTGCAAGTACTCTGTTGCAGACCCAACTTTACATTGAGGGTGCCGCCGAAACTCTGTTCAGCGGGTCTCGCTCGTGTCGGATGGAGTGCGAGCTGTGCGAGCTATGCGAACTGTTGCGAACCTTCGCAATTCGTGTGGTACGGTACGAAGTATTTTGCGCCCACAGACCGAGACACGTCCACCAGGCCGAGCCACATTGTGCGTACGCATCTGTGCTGATTGAGTCAATGGTGTTTGATGTGTGATCAGACCACTGTCGCTATCATGATCAGTCAATTGCTATCACCTTGTTTCGCTTTGTCTGCTTCTGCATTCTATTTCTTCCACTGCTATACCTCAGATGAGACACTGAAGCAGCTACACGTTGGGCTGGAGATCATCCATCGATATATTCTGTTACAGAGGCGCAATTACTTATCTCGGCCTACTTCGGAGGTGCTCACATCATCATGAGTATATCGCATCCTCTCGATGATGACCGCGCGAGCACGCCGCCACCACCCTACGAACTAGAAGACTCTTCGGCGCAAGTCTTTCACAGCTCGCATGATCCGGAAACCGTGGTTCTGGACGCTGACGTTCCATACTCTGTCAGAGGTGGGTGAATGAGTGGCTTTGTCAGTCCAAGGACTTTCTTGCTGATGCATCACCCTCTCAGATGATGGGCGAGTGGATATTGATCTTAACTCACGCCTTGTGCGAACATTCAGCCAATTGATCCCGAAGCCGACTATTGCAGACGTACGCCCTAGTCAGAGCACATCTACACCGCTAGACTTCAAACAGCCCTTCACAGCGTTCGGCGTCAAGCTCAACATAGTCATCCAGGTGGTTGGAAGTCGTGGCGACGTGCAGCCCTTCATTGCTCTAGGCAACGAGCTACAGCGCCACGGCCACAGAGTGAGAATCGCAACCCACGATGTATTCATAGACTTCGTGCGCAAGGCCGGCCTGGAATTCTTTCCAGTAGGAGGCGATCCGGCAGCTCTGATGGCCTACATGGTCAAAAACCCCAGCTTGATACCTTCGCTCAAAACCATCATGGACGGCGAGATCGGACGCAAACGCACCATGGTTGCCGACATGCTGGAAGGTTTCTGGGACTCGTGCTTATTGCCTGATCCCGTTACGGATGAGCCTTTCGTTGCCGATGCCATCATCGCCAACCCACCGAGTTTTGCGCACGTCTCTTGCGCCGAGGCTCTGGGTATACCGCTACATGTCATGTTCACGATGCCGTGGTCGCCGACGCAAGCTTTCAGCCATCCGTTGGCGAACTTGAAGAACGCTGGCAATGAAGAACGCATGGCGAATTACATGTCGTACCACCTGGTGGAGTGGTTGACGTGGCAAGGTCTTGGAGATGTGATCAATAGCTGGCGCGAGAGTCTTCAGCTCAAGGCGATTGATATGGTTGATGGTCCGGTGTTGATGCAGAAACTAAAAGGTAGTGTAACTCGCTGCTGACTTTCAGATGACCTGCTGACGACTCTGCGCAGTGCCGTTCACATATTGTTGGTCACCTGCTCTCGTGCCCAAGCCACGAGACTGGCCTGAGCATATTGATGTCTGCGGCTTCTTCTTCCGCGAGAACCCCACGTACACGCCTCCTGAAGATCTTGATAGGTTCTTGAAAAACAGACCACCTCCCATATACCTTGGCTTTGGCAGCATTGTTCTAGATGATCCAAAGCACATACTGGACACGATTCTTGGAGCAGTGCGTCAAGCCGGCGTAAGGGCCATCATTTCGAAAGGCTGGTCAGATCTTGGAGGAGACACCAATGATGCGAACATATTCTTCGTCGGAGATTGCCCACATGAGTGGCTGTTCCCAAGGATGGCTGCGGTAGTCCATCACGGTGGAGCCGGAACCACCGCGTGTGGGCTGAAAAATGGCATTCCTACTACCATCGTTCCGTTCTTTGGAGACCAGCCATTCTGGGGCCACCAGTGTTGCAGTGCTGGCGTAGGCCCAGAGCCCATTACCCCTCGAAACCTCACAGTCGAACGGCTTGCCGAAGCTATTCGCTTCTGTCTTACCGAAGAAGCACTGGCATCTGCGCAAGCTGTTGGAGACCGGATGTGTCATGAGAACGGCGTGAGAGCTGCCGTTGAATCTTTCCACAAACATTTAAATCCAGAGGAGCTCAAATGCGATCTTCTACCTGACCAGGCTGCCGTTTGGACTTGCAAGTCAGGGAAGAAGCGGATCAAGCTCTCTAAGCTCGCGGCTGAGACCATCATGTTGCAGCGCCCTGCGCTGCGGAAAAGTCTGCGAACGTATCGCTCTAGGCCGATTGACATCGAGACGCGACGCTTCGACCCCATCAGTGGCGGAGCTTCTGCGGTGATGGCGACATCCTTGGAGTTGACGGGTTGCATCACAGGCATTGTGACAAGACCAATCGAAGAACACCAGGAGCAACGCCGCCGACAAGCCAGAGCTGAAGCGCTGGGTATATTAGTCGAGAAGCATCAACAAAAGCTGCCTGGCCACGACAGTGACAAAGCGAGCGTGCGGTCAGGAATCTCAACAGCATCGCGCAGACCTAACCCGGCGCCATCTCCATCGAGTGGTCGGGTAGCTCTCGCAAGTGTAAAGAGCATCGGGACATTCGCCCCAAAAGCAATATCAGGAATGATGGTAGACATCCCCGTATCCCTCGCCGACGGCCTCAAAGCGCTTCCATCGCACTACGGCGACAGTATGCCAGAAACTGGCAAAGTAACAGGCGTCGGCAGTGGTTTCGCTGTCGCCGGCAAGACGTTCGCATTGGGAATGATGAGCGGACTATCCGATCTCGTGGTACAACCATACAAAGAAGTGAAGAAGTCGGGCGCTAAGGGGCTAGCGAATGGTTTGGGCAAAGGCGCTGTGGGTCTTGTGAGTAAGAGCGGAGCCGGGATGTTTGGGATTTTCGCGTACAGTGCGCAGGGTATTGCAAAGAGTCTGAGGTCTGCTACGCACTCAAGATCGCGGAAGTCGATCGAAGCGGAGAGAGCTTTCGAAGGTCAGTGGCTTGTACTACGGCATCGGATAGAGCAGGACGAGGTTAATGCGCTGGTAAGGAAGTTTGACGAAATGGGATTTGCGAAACTTTCGAAGGGCAAGGAGAAGCCAGAAGAGGTGGAAAAGGTGTGAGAAACACCCTTTGTTTGCAGTTCATAACTTAAACTATCATACTTAGGCTCTTTCCTCATCGAGAGCAACTCACATGAGTTCAAACGCCTCGAAAGCAATTGCGCCTATACAATCGGCTGTGAAAACAAATCTCACCTCCTCTTCGCCATTGAGAAACTCGTAGAAGCGCTATTTCTTCTTGTTATCCTTCGCAGCCCTCTTCGGCTGCTTGCGCGGGCCGACCGGAGCCTCACCGCTGTTCTCCTTCTTGCGCTTGAGATTGGCGGGAGGACACTTCACTGGCGTGTCTGCCGGCTCACGCTGCTCCATCTCACGCCTCATTTCCTTCGCTCCTTTGGTAGAGCGGGAGGTGCGGCCACGAACGTACGGCGTAGCAAGCTGAGGTGTGACGGGGAAGCTCAGCTCGGCATTCATCTTCTCGCGCTGTGTAGGGCGCTTGATGTCGACGGTCGGTGACGGACGTTTGCGAGGGCCGTGTTTGTTCTGCTGGGTGGTAGGAGGGCTGGAGTTGTAGGTAGTGTTGTGGTTGGAGATCGGGTACTGCTGTTGATCGAAGCCGGACTGAGGTGCTGAGAAACGATGCGGGAAGTAATTCTCGTCGATGGTGGTGTTGGTGTGCCCCGATGGGCGACCGCTGCTGTAGTCGATGTTGAGGCCGTTAATGGCGCCGCCGATGATGCTGCTAGTGCCGAAGTTCGAGCTGATGTTGTTATTGATGGTAGTGCCAATACCATTGTTGTTGCCACTGCCGCTGCCAATGCCAATGCCAATGCCGTTGCCGTTGCCTGCCTCTGCCTCGGGACCAGAGCTAATGCTCATACTCGCGCTGCCCTCACTAATGTACTCACCATTGGGTGTGATAGGCTCGCGCCAGAAGGTTCCACCAGCACCGAAGTACTCTTCGATGGTTTCGGCGCCTTGCTGCCAAAGGGCAGGGTCAGTTGACGGGTCAGCGTGGACTGCCATGTCCAGATCGGCATCGGTGGAGTTTTCGATGAACTGCATGATGATGGTGTGGAATTGCTGGTTGTGATGTTATGGGCACTGTGATGCTGGAATAAGTTGAGCAAAGGTAGTGGTGTGCAAAAAGAAAGTGTTGATACTTGTGATTGTTATGCGCGAGCCGAGTCGAAGCTGGCCGTGTGGGTTTATTGTTGTGTTGCCAACGCCCAGACAATAACAGTAACCAGGTGCCAAAGGAGGAAGGCACGTCGCAACACAAATGGAAGGAGCGATGGTCGTGGTTGCTCCGGGTATACCCGAAGAAAGGCTGCCGAAACAATTTCTTTGGAGTCGTATATTCATGTAGGAGGCTTCTCTTTATCATCCACGATCGCAATCAGGTTGTTTGTCGCGCATTTTGGGCGCGCAGGCGGCAATTGGCCACCATATCATAACAGCCGTCACCGGCCTGGTCAACCAGCTTGTCAACACCATTCACTGTTCACCGGACGTCCATTGTGTCACGCCATATCGCCGAGTCGTAGGTGTTGGCATCTTCTCGAATGCGCCGTTGGTGACTGCTCAGAAGGGTATCGCATTGCTTATCCTCCCCGATGTGTCCGCCGGATACCCAAGCATCTTCTTGCCTGCCTCGCTCGCGCAGCAGCCGCAGAAGATCGCAGCGGGCCAGCATATGATCTGGACGGTTGGTCAGGATTTCCGTATCTGGCCTCAAGTGGAAGCGGAAGAACATACTGCGAGTAGTACGCCTATTATGAAACCAAGTGTTGGTCCGACGACTTTGACATGGCATGGGTTCTGATCTTTACGCGGCACGTTAGTCGATGATACATGCTGGACCAGGACTGAAGAAGAACTCACTTGTGCCGCACTGGATACATACTACAGGAAGTGGTAAGCAGTCCATGTTGGATACTGTGCAGTGCTGTCGCGGGTAGCGTGTCTCGAACGCGTGTTTGCGAGCCTCGTTGGTGAATTGATGCTATTACTGTCACGAGGAAGGATTGAGTGTGCAGCGGACGAAGTGTGTCTGATGGCAAGGATGAAAATAAAATGGGAATGTCAAATTGAAGTTACCTTGGTCGAAGAGATCAGCATTACGCGGCTGCTGAAGCAGTTGCGGCAGCTATCTCAAGAGCTTTCTGCAGATCTGTGAGGAAGTGACGTCTTGAGGCGTGCTAAGCTTTGTGGAAAGCTTGTTTCACAGACCAGATCTGCGATTTCGGGCACGTTCCCCTTCGCACTTGATGCGGAGACTCGTGGAGATTTCTCCTAATCGACTGTACCATCAACCTTCTATGCTCATGCTTATGATATATAAGGAACCTGGAGAGACTTTCGACACGTGGAAACAACATCCAGAAATTGGCCATGTCAGGTTGCACGTTTGATGAGCTGTCAGAGCAGAAGGCTTCCAGGCTTCCGTGATATCTCTTCAGGTTCACCTTTATTCCCGGCAGTGCGAGACGCCTCAGAGCTGAAGGGGCCGCCGCCGCCCAACGAAGGTGTTAGGAGGCATCCCACAGTATCGTTATAGGGCTCTATTATCCGACGTGGAAATCAGTGTGCTGACTGCCTTGAGTCATTCCGAGTCCGAGTGGAGTGGTTATTACCAGATATACATGGCAGCGGATAAATTGAATACTAATCAATCATTGGGGCTCGGATAGATTCTGCAGGTCGCGTCGTTTCGGTCGATCATTACAACGGCAGGGCGTGCGCGAACAAGATCCCGTGCGCCGCATGGTATCATGCCCAGCCATTTCTCGCGCGTTTAGGTTTGCCCTATGTTCATGATGAGTGATCAACAGTGCACACCCCGAGGCCGTCTAAGATGCCGCCCAGCAAGCAAACTTCAATACTCAGTATCTCGTGGACCTGCAAAGGCGTAACCGAGGCTTTCACGCAATGGGTTTCGTGCCTGATTCACGGACTCATAGCATGCTGAATAATGATTAGGGCCGTACGCAGCCTTCCCGATGCGATACGCCGACACCAGTGTGATCGGTAGCTTGGCAACTCTGCGCTTGCTCAACTCTCTGGATGCGTAAAAGGGCTGTCGCACTTACTTCTTGCTTTACGCTACACAGCCTATGATCTGGTAGTTGTGCTTCCTTGCATCGAAGTCAACACTAGTACGATTAGGTCTGCCAGACCTAGCGCATGGCTCACCATTCCAGAGAATCAAGACGAGACAGCATGGCAGACAAAGAGGTCAATGGTGATGCTGCTGTCAACTCCGTTACGGAAGACACCGAAGCTTCAAGCCATGGAGACATCGATTCCCGCAACTGCCAGCCAGATGATCTCGAGAAAGCGAACCCAAATGCCACTGCCCCAGAGTCTCTACAAAGGACCATCACTGCTCAGGACTGGAACGGCCCTGACGACCCCGAGAACCCGCTCAACTGGACCTTCACGAAGAAGGCCTACCATACTGCCGCTACCGCCTGCCTTGGCTTTTCAGTGACCTGTGGCTCGTCCATGATCACCCCTTCCGCACCTGAAATAGCGGAACGATTCAACGTGTCGCGGACGGTCTCCATCCTGGCCCTATCGCTGTTCGTCCTTGGCTTGGCAGTAGGACCTATGATCGCTGCACCGATCTCCGAAACATACGGTCGGTCTGTGGTTTACAAAGTGTCGGCGGTGGCCTACATGCTGTTCATTGTAGGAGCTGGATTCAGCAATTCACTTGCTAGCTTACTGGTTTGCCGGTTCTTTGCCGGTACAATAGGAGGCCCTGTTCTTGCCGTTGGCGCTGGCACCAATGCCGATATGTATGCGGCTAAAGATAGGGCAATTGCATCTTCCTTTTTCATTATGATGCCGGTAAGTAATACGATTCTTGTCTGCATGTGACCTGCCACTGACCTGATCTTAGTTCCTTGGACCGTCTTTGGGCCCTGTGATAGGTGGTTTTGCTGCGCAGTTCAAAGGCTGGCGCTGGACTCAATGGTGCACCATCTTTATCGCATTAGCTGTCACGGTCCCAGTGCTATGCATGTCCGAGACTTACAAAAAAATCATTCTGACTCGACGAGCAAAACGCCTGGACATCCCACCACCTCCACAAACAGCAGTGAAAGGACTCGCCCTCATGAAGATGCTTCTGACGGTGACTTTGTTACGACCATTGCACATGTTGTCCACGGAGACGATTGTGCTGCTCTTCAGTCTTTACACGGCGTTCACGTTCTCCGTCCTTTTCGCCTTCTTTGCAGCCTACCCTTACACTTTTACGACTGTGTATGGATTCAATACCTGGCAATATGGCTTGACGTTCATTGCAATTGGCCTTGGCGTTCTCTTTGCCGTTGTTACGTCTATCCTCGTTGATCGACTCTACTACGCCAAACATCACCAGCGTGTGCTCAAAGAAGGTCGGACTGCTGTCCCTCCGGAGTACAGGTTGCTGTGCGCTCAAATGGGTTGTTTCGGGGTGCCGATTGGGTAAGTCAACTCACATCCTTCAAATGCATAGATACTCGATCGCTGACGCGCTTGCAATAGTCTGTTCTGGTTCGCCTGGAGTGCTCGCAGCGACGTCCACTGGATTTCACCGGTGCTCGCTGGCATTCCCTTTGCCTGGGGCAATTTGTGCATCTTCCTGAGCGCTGCGCTGTACTTCATCGACACTTACGGGCCTCTGAACGGTGCTTCGGCGATGGCAGCGAACGGTGTGGCGCGATACACGCTTGGTGCTGCGTTCCCTCTGTTCACTTTCCAGATGTATCAGCGTCTTGGAGTGGGCTGGGCGACAAGTTTGCTCGGCTTCATCTCTGTGGCTATGCTGCCGATCCCGTGGCTGTTTTACAAGTATGGCGAGAGGATCCGAGCGAAGAGTCGGTATGATACGATGAAGTTCTGAAGGATGATCGAGATTCATTGATTCTCGGTTGTTGGTTCAATTGCACTTGGTTGTACATAGGATTGCGACGGCCATTGAATGCGGCGACTATACTCATGCGTCTACTGTGGCTTCACAATTGAATCTCGAATCTTGATCTCGTTTTACAGATCTATGCATATACACATCGTGTGCACGTACATGTAGGTTGGATACAATGTGATCTTAATACATGTACGGCTAACCCTGACCCTAAATTCAATGACGTCTGTTTGCGCATCAAATCAAGAACATCCAATTGAACATTCGAGAGTAAAATCAGCTCAGTCGAACATCACATACCACGAAGACACTTGTTCCAAGATGTCGTCAATACTAGCACCCAGCAGGGTGATGCTGTCGTTCCAATGCCACAAGCTCATCGCGCGTACGGCGCCAGCAACCTACACACGCGCAATCTCAACTCTGCCCAGCAACAAGCACATTGTAAGCGATCCTATAAAGACGACAGGTTCCTAGGCCATTACAGCTAACCAAAACTACAGTACATGCATGACAACCCTTCCGCGACACAAAAATCATACATCCTCTCTTTCCTCCCAAACACGCCGCCAACACCATCTCTCGCAATCGGAACATCTACTACAAACCCTCCCACGCCCGAAACTCTGAAGGAGAACCCCGAATTCTTCAAGATCCTCCACTGGGTCATCAAAGAGCACGCTGCGCAAGACCCAGAAGTCAAAGGAGCCGCAGCCATGTACGCCTCACAAGCCGGCTCAGCGCTTGGCTCCGGCGGCATGTTCTTCCCACAGCAGAAGCAGCGCAAGCGACGACTATCCAAGAACCAAGGCCATGGTGGTGGAGGAGGGGCTGGAGGCGATGGAGCAGGCGGTGCGAGCAGTCAGGGTGGAATGGGCGGAGGAGGAAAAGGCGGGTACATCCATGTCAGTGACCAGCGCAATCCGCCTGATTTCGGACGCGTGGCGTGGCCAGAGGACATCTTCGGGAGTCTGGAGGTGGATGGCGAAGGGAACTTCACAGATGGGCATGGGAGATATCAAGAGGCTGGCACGTATAGGGCCTGCACAAACGAGGGAGTGCTTGTGTTGAGTCCTTTCTTGAGGGAGAAGCTGGTGGAAAGGCTACAGCAGCTTGATGCACAAGCAAGGCAACACGCTTGAGTGTCACGTGGTGGCATTGTAAGACCAAGGCAAAGATCCGTGTGGCTGGCGACCAATACCTTCTTGAGCTGGTAAGCTCGAATGGGGTGACATTTGTAAATTACTGAATGTACAATAGGCAAAAGCCGCTGACCTAATCTCAAGGAAGCGCTAGAGCCACATCCCCAACCACACACCTATAGGTAAGCGTGTCTACATGCGGCTAAGAAAATGAACCTTGACCAAAATACGCACGCACAGTGGAAATGGCAGAAAAGACGTCATGTCGCAAGCAATTGATACGCAATAGATATTTTCATCGAAGTACAATCGTCTGCACTTTGTCTGCTCCAACAGTGCCAGTGCTGCACAGGATCTCGTCGAGGAAGATACTCAGCCATGTCTACGCCGGACTATCGTCACCAGCGGAGATCGATCAACGGAGGACCCACAGGTTCCTTCGTAAATGGGCACTTCATCCCGCACCACGAGGTAGCGGTAAACGAGGACGAGACCTCGTCTCCTCGTACCTCTCAGTCCACAGAAAGATCGGCTACCCCCGAATGGTACTTCAACCCAGCTAGCCTGGATCAGCTCAATCCTGCTGGAGTCCGCGCCGGAGCCTCGTTTCCAGCTCTGCAAACCTCCGGCGCCAAGATCAGCAGGGGACGTGACTCTGTCGACGAAGGCGACGACAAGCCTGACACCCCACGCAAGAGACGTCGTCTCTCGCCAATCAACTACATCAAAGTAAGCCTACGACGCTTGTGGCCTACTCCTGTCAACCGAGCACCGCTTAGCAGCCTGCCTTTGACATGCGGCTACACACAGTCCGAGACCGCCCTCGGTCAATACCCACTGGAGATCGAAGTCGACCGTGATATACCGTTCACGGTGTTCTGGGAATCAACTGGATACATGTGCATGCACCCTTTGCAGCCAGTCAGGACTGCTCGTCCTCGCACCGTCTCTTCGCCGCCTGTGATGGCATGTCGCAGTTCAGACCGTGTGCGCTGGTGGGAGCCTTCGGCGCGTCCAGTCCGCAATGCGACTCCAAGTCAAAGCGATAGATCGGGGCCAGCTTCGGAGGAAGACGACATGTCGACGCCGGTCTCGCCCGTGACGCAGGTTCCTGCGAGTCCGAGACTTGAAGGTGAAAGCAAAGATGACGACTTGTTCACTCAGATGGATGCTCTCGAGATCTGAGGGTAAATATCTTTGCGACGGAGAGTAAGTACTTGACCATAGCGATCTGTATTTTCAGGCCGGAGCTGATCGTGTACACCTAGTATCCAGCACTCAACTGGTGCAGAGCGATCTTCTTATTGTTTACTGCGTGGACTTGGCAGTTTGATGGGAGTATAATTCGACAGTCACCATCATCGGAACAGACTTTTCTTGACATGTTGTAAGCTCGGTATGCCGTCGAGAGACTTCTTCAGATCGGTTTCTGCATTCTCGTCGCTTGTCATGGTGTGGTCCGAGTCCCATGAGCCTATGGGCGCTCCATTCCAGTTGTTGGTGAAAAAGTCGGTGTTGTTTCCTTCATCGCCTGTCATGGTGCGATTCGAGTCCTAAGAGCCTATGGGCGCTCCATTCCAGTTGTTCGTGAGAGGGTTGATGTTCGTAAGAAGGTTGGTGTTCGTGAAAGGGCCAGTGTTCGTCAAATGGTTGGTGTTCGTCGAATGGTTGGTGTTCGTCGAATGGTTGGTGTTCGTCGAATGGTTGGTGTTCGTCGAATGGTTGGTGTTCGTCGAATGGTTGGTGTTCGTCGAATGGTTGGTGTTCGTCGAATGGTTGGTGTTCGTCGAATGGTTGGTGTTCATGAAAGGGCTAGTGTTCGTGAAAGGGCTAGTGTTCGTGAAAGTGTCAGTGTTTGTGAAAGGGCCAGTGTTCGTCAAATGGTTGGTGCTCGTGAAAGGGCCAGTGTTCGTCAAATGGTTGGTGTTCGTCGAATGGTTGGTGTTCATGAAAGAGTTGGTGTTCGTGAAAGAGTCGGTGTTCATGAAAGAATTGTACATATGGCCTCGGCTGCATCACAGATAGAAAGAGAAAATAATTCTGCCAACAAAGGAAAAAGCATTCCTCGTGCTCATCATCTCGGTCGTCGTCATGCTCGTCGTCCTCTCTCATGCCCTCACAAACTGCGAGCAGCGCCGCCAGTAGTATCCGGATCCCACAGCTCCACAACCCACCTTCCATCCTCCGCGCATCCAATGCCAACGTTCTTCCAGCGCTTATCCGTCACCGTCGCCCAAGAGTCATACTCAGCACACACGCACCAAGCCGAGCCACCATGGCTATGGCTGCGACTGTGACCGTGGCCGTGCCCGTGGCTAGCCATGGGAATCATGCTCTCGATGTCGTCCGTCACAAACTTAGGGAACAGCGTGTACCGGTGTTGCTCCAGCACATGCGAGGTCCTCACCGTCTTGTGCCGCTTGTACTTGCCACCGGCCCATAGTTCGGCGCAAGCTAGAACACCTAGACCCGGAGGTGAGATGAGGCGAATACCACTGGCGCGGCTGTGCTCGACGAAGGAGATTTGTTCGATCTGAGTGGCTCGCTGTCTGGCTTCACGCAAGTTGATGGACTCGTGGCGCCTGAAAACGGCGGGCGTGGGTTTGGGGGGTGGCAAGGGAGGGAGTTGGAGGGCGACGTAGTCTTGTGCGCGGACGCTGAGCAGTGGGTGTAGCTCAAGAGGCGCTACGCAGACGGTGGCGCGTGAGGCGTTCATGTTGTCGACGAGGAGTTTCTGCTCAGTCTGTGTCGGCGGTTTTGAGGCCAGGATGGCGCGCTCGGCGTAGGCTGTCGGAATGTTGTCGGGGCCGATCAAAGGAGTCGGCGGGATGATGCGGACCCGAGGGACAGAGCGGGTAATGGATGGGGCGGAGCCCGTCGTGTGGACTGTATTCGACGAAGCCAAAGAAGTGGTAGATGGATGGGCTTGGAGAGCCGGGTGGATGTGTCGTTGGTTGATTATGGTTGAACGCAGGCTCGGCTCGTGACGAAGTGTAGAATGCATGTGTCGCTGGTCTCTCGCGTCCGGAATCGGGCAAGGCTGAGTACATAGAGCTGGGTGAATGTGTCGCTGGTCGTTGACACTCAACATTGCACTAGGCTTAGTGCGGAGAGCTGGATGGATGTGTCGTTGGTCTTTCGCACTCGAGGTCCGCGATAGAGAATGACAGTCAAAATGGCTGTCATGGGCCTCTCCCGGGCGAAGCATACTCGTACTGGCTGACTTCGTGAGGGCTTGATGGCGAAGGCTATGTTGGCGAGGAAAGTGAGTGGCGCTAGCAGCGTGACAATGAGTTGGGTGAAGAAATGAAGGCCGTGATTGTTGCTCCTCAATCACACTCAGGCTTGTGGGTGAAGTCAACGGGTTCCGTCTTTGATCCCAGAAGGTGGCAGGCATGGATCCAGGTTTGACGGATATTTCGAGACCAGCGGCTCTCAGTTGATGGATACTTCGAGCACGCTGTCGAGCGAGGGGGCCTTGACTTAGGAAATCTTCAGGCTCTCTGATGGGATCTCTAGGCAGTAGTTTCTTCTTCTCTCCAGTGTTGGACGTGTTGAATGGATTTGCATTTGTGATGTTCTCCTGGCCGGCCTGAGGCTTCCATGTCTTCCAGCTCCAACGCTTGACGCTGTCGATCTTCTTGTTCTTGAACGACATGGATCGTTGTTTCCAATCAGCTTGCCGCTTCTCGTATCGGTGGACGAGCGTCTCGTCAGGCGCAGGAGGTGAAGTGACGGGCTTTGAGATGTCAAGCTTTGAGACCTTGTGCTTCATTGATCGCTGGGAGTCCTCTGTAGTATTGCGCCTGTGCAGAATGTGCTCCTTCTGTGTTGCATGCACGTCGAAGATACTATCTACGCGGGGAGGAGAGGTCGAGTGTTCGTCGCGCGACGAGTGGAATAGCTTGCGAGCCAGATCGATGCCCATCCTGATCGCCTTTGGCTGTTCTGTTTTGGTTGAAGCCTCAGTCGAGTAGTCGTTATCTTCTTCCTGTATCACTTGGCCAAGGTCAACGTCCACTCTGGTTACTCTTGGATTTTCAGTGTCGTCTGCGCCGGGCGGAGTGAAGATGTTCTGTCTGGTCGACATCTTTCGAGCTAGTTTGCCCAGGTAGGAAGGCATTTTGGACTCCGTCTCTCCGGGCTCCATCTTCCTTTCTGGATGCCGGATGACTAGCATCGCCCGCGAGGACGTGGCGACGTGTGTTGGTCTATGTGTTGTGGCCGACGTGTATATATCGACATCGGAGGAATGGCGAGGAAGCACCAGCAACGAACGGGAACAACTTCAAACTATGCAGTCAGCATCTTGTGATGTGTCCAAGCACGCTGGCTACTAAGCATGTGGCTTTTGTATGGTGTGTTGTTTGCCATCGCAGGTATGTGGTCATTTCAAACGCATGTGATCGATGCGACAGCAGAAGAACGAGCCTTGAGGTCAATTGGCACGTGCAATCGCAAGGTGTACAGTATGTACGTACAAGATCATAGGTAGACACTGTGCAGGCATTAATTTAGCATCTATCAAAGTGTAAGTGCTTGTCCGGCAGCATGACGCGAATATTTGTCCATGTCTGCCATGGATTGCATGCTGAGAGCGCTCATCATGAGCTTGTGATCCTGAGTTGGACTGATTTCTGTGACATGTGATTCGGAGCGCACCTTGCGCTACATCCTCGAGCACATTCGCGGTACTGTGCAGTTTTTCACTGCAGTTCGCAGAGATCGGCGTGGTGCAGTAGGTCGTTTGCTTGGCAGCCCGTCATGTATCTGCAACTGGCCTTGCCATTAAGATCGTTCCTCCGTGATGATCGCGTTCGTGACCTACGCAAGTGGCGTAGCTCATGGCATTTTGCATACACATGCAATTCTTGCCGTAATTGTTGGTATCGAGCTCAGCTGTCACCATTCAGCTGGCACCCATCCTTCTCCTCTCCAAAATCTCGCCCTTCACACCCTCCGCCGCAGCCAGCACCTCGATCAACCTTCCCACACCCTCTCTCCAGCCTCTCTCCAAGCTCTCAACCTCTCCCTGTACACTCGCCTGCTTATCCCTCCTCTCCTTCTCAACACCTTCAAGCTCAATTCTCGCCGCCTCAATTCCCGCCTCCAGGCCCTTCAAAAGACCCTCGAGCTGACTGTTTCCCACCAACCAAGCATTCTTGCCATATGTCTCCAGCAGCGCCAAGTTCGTCTCTCGTCCGCGCAGGTATTCAGCCGACGCGTAGGCTTTTTGCAGCGTCTCGCGCCATAATGCAACGTCGCTGCCAGCTGGCGGTGCGTCGAGCGCTTCGTATCTGCTCAGGTCGATTCCGGTCTGGCGCGGTTTGCCTTCTGCGAGGAGAGCATGCTCTATGTCGACTAGGGAGGAGAATTGAGAATTGCGTAGCTCGGGAATCGAAGTGTGAAGTGCTGTTGCTGCATCCGGAGACAGTTCCTGTTGGATCAAGGCATTGGCGGAGGCGAGGGCTTCATCTGAGGGCGCTGGGTCGATGTAGGGGAGGTTGTCGATCTGGCTTTGGATTAAAGGCATGTTTGGTGATTGTGGTTTTTGTCGATGTTAAGAGGATGCGATGCGCACCAATGGAATCTCAAGATGAACATTCGAAGTTGGCTTCGTGAGACGCGCTTGCCGTGTTGAAAGGTGCGCCGCCGTGAGGCGTTCTACCGCAACTACTCTATGTGGCGGTCTGATGGAAGTGAGGTTGACTGATCTCCTGAGAGTCATCCCGAAATAATACCATAGATTATGCCTATACAGCAACATACACAGCGACCTCGTAGATCGATTCTTGTTATGTCAGTTCGACGCGCTGCCATAGTTTCACTTAGATGCGAGCTGACCACTTGTCTATTAGCCTGACCGCAACCTTTGGCGTACTATCGTTATACTGGCTATTCGGACACACATCTTACTCGAACCGAAACAAAATGGAGAGCCACAGTCAAAAAGCCAAGTATGAGGCAGTGACGGGCTACTTCCTCCAAGATGACCCAAAAACCGATCCCGACACTTTCGAATACGTATGTCGCTTCTGGTCCTCCCATAATTAAACTAAGTAAAACCAACCTGACAACATTCAAGACGAGACACAACTTCGGCCTGATCCCCCGTTCATACCCAGAGAGCCCATTCGATAGCTCCAAAACCCAGTGGCAGCTTTTCACCTCCCACCTCCAGCACCTAATTGCCACCGCCCCCGCGGACACTACCTACAAACTCTTCTACCTCGCCCGCCACGGCGAAGGCGACCACAACGTGGCCGAAGCCCTCTACGGCACCAAAGCCTGGGACGACTACTGGAGCAAGCTCGACGGCGACGGAACCCGCTACTGGGTTGATGCGCACCTCACAGCCGTGGGCGAGCAGCAGGCTCGCGACGCGGGTCTGTTCTTCAAGAAGCAATTTGCCGAGGAGAAGATGCCTGTGCCTGACACGTGGGTTGCTAGCCCGTTGATGCGGTGCTTGAAGACTGCGGAACTGGAGTGGGCTGCATTGGGCTTCGAGGGTTTTAGGCCTTTGATTAGGGAGATGGCGAGAGAGGTCATGGGTGAGCATACGTGTGATCGTCGAAGCTCGAAGACGAAGATCCATGCTGCGTATCCGGAGTGGCCGATCGAGGAGGGTTTCACGGAGGAGGATGAGCTGTGGGAGGCTGATCACCGCGAGACGCATGCGGAGCATGACGTGAGGACTCAGAAGCTGCTGGGTCAGGTTTTCGGCAATGAAGGAAAGGATGCTAGTGTGGTGAGCTTGACTAGCCATTCGGGAGCTATTGCGAGCTTGATGAGAGTCATCGGGCACAGGGAGTTCAGGCTTGCGACTGGAGGGATGGTGCCTGTGCTGATCAAGGCTACGAAGTTGTAGTTACGACGGACGTGCATTCGCTTTAGATAGACTACGTACAATCGGAAGTGCTCTTCTTATCGCTTGACACAGAGGTCACTTCTGATGATCCATTTTTCTCCCTCCAGGACTTCTCTGCCCTCGTGCAACATACAATCACGCCCATGTCGGTGTAGCAGCGCCATGCCAACCTCTAGTTCTGCTACAATAGGAGGAGGTGGTGCTTCGCGACGACTAGGAGGATCGGGATAGAATACAGTCTCGCCGCCTTTGCAGCCGGTAGCAGGCGAAGTTAGGTATAATAGCAGCGTCCATGTCGTCTTGGCGGGAATGCCGTTGGGCGCTGAGGCGGACGGGAAAGTGATACTGTTGGAGTCGTCATCAAAGAGGTCGTCAGTACACAGGTTTTACAGGAATCCAAGAAAAGGATACATACAATGCTGATCAAAAAACTGCCCCTTCGAATACCGATAAATGCGAATATTGGGATTCAAGCCCAGCACTTCGCCGCCCCAGAGCTTGTCATCTTCGACACTTCCGACGACCTCACTCAGCCCAGTCTCGGACCACAGTCTTTGTGCAAAGAGGGCATCGTCGATTTGGAAGCGGTCGTTGACTCTGACCGCATCGCCCTTTTTCGGAATGCCGGGTGTTGTGGCGAGAGGCAGCGAGCGGAGGAAGGCGACGTATTTGGCGCAGAGAGTGGATGTCCACAGGTTAGAGATTGTCACTATTTGATTAGGTAGGAGTGTTTCCAGAGTGAGGGAGTCGGCTGGGAGGACAGGGGTGAGAGGAGGCCAGTTTGGTGCTGGTTGCTGTTGGACCTCAGCAGGCTTGGAGGCTTGTTTTGCCGACTTTGTCGACTTTGATTTAGGTGCCATGCTGGGTGACCAATTTGTAGTGCAAGTAAAGTAGTTATTCTTTTTTCTCCCCGGGATGTGAATGTGGTCACAAGTATGCAGTCAAGTGGAGGCTGATGTCGTGGTACGTTCTACGACTTTGCATGCAGAGCTGTGATCAGCCACGAGCTTGTCCGAACGCATCACGGATGAGCTTGAATCAGTGTTTAGACAGATCTTGTAACCATTGGCCCAATAAATATGATCTGACTGATCCAACCATGTATTCGTCGAGTCTACTTGATATACAAAATTTACATTGTGCTTTGTCACTCGAGATCGTACGTATAGCTGCACCTACTTTGACAGTCCCCATTCTCGGGCATTGATATGTATGCAGATAAAAAAGGAAGAAGACCATCAACGTTAAAAGATAAGCACACTGGACCCATTAAGACTGGCTTGCCTTGAGAGCCTGTCATGGTGCCCGAGTTTCATGTTGTATTCCCCGGGTAGCAAGCTCCGCAGCATTCATTGCGTTACAAGCCTATCACGCTTCCTCTGGTTCACCGTAGAGACTGTATATGAACTTGCGGTGGTTGAATCATCGCGAATATAAATTGACCTCAGTCAAACGAGTAGAAGACAGGACCTCTCTGGCCCGTGGGACGAAAAGAAAGTCAGCGTCCACTTGCCACGCTCTTGCTGACCTTCCAACAGCGGGAAATTGCCGGTATACAATGTCTGGAGCTGGAGCTAAAGCATAGTGACCCGCAGTTGGTGGTGAGTTTGGTGGCAGGGTGTGTTGAGCCCGTCGCTCCATAGGCTGGAATTTTTTCATCATAGCGCCTCGGCTCTGCTCGCAGCTGGCCCGGCCTCGAGTTTATCGGAAGCGGTCTAACTGCGATAGTTGCGACCTCCAACCGCGAAAGTCGACTTTGCACCAATACTGCAACAACCTTGATACTGCTTACGCCCTGCCGCCGGATCGGTCGCTGCCTCGCCCAGTCCACGAACACGTGCGACACCACACTCGCTGTCGTCCACCGCCCCCGTTCCGCCGACCATCTCGCCGCCACCACGACCACCACCGCCGCCGCCGCCCGCCCTCGCAGCAGCTGTTTCCGCGCAAGACGGGACGGCGACCTCGACACCAGTCCCCATACATATCAGCAATGAAGCCAGTCCGCCGTCTCCACCACGAGCGATGGAAAGCAGCGGAGCTGGCGCGCATGTCGCGCTTGCAACTCCTACCCCAGTGCCCCAATCATTGAACGATCTCGGACCAAAAGTCGACTTTGACAATCTAGCCTGGATGGGCCTGGACGATGCCGGCACGACACAGGACGCCAACCTCATGCAGTCACCCTTCAACGATACCTTTGTGAACAACCCCTTCCAATCCAGCAACGTGCGCGAGAGCGCAGACGACAGCATTACAGCCGGCGCGCAAGCCCAGGACCCGACAATTACTGCACCAGCAAACTTTTCTCTAGCGACACAAGATGATACAATTCTGGCAGATGCAGCGCCGCCTCTGCCATTCGACGCGAGCATCGACACCAACAACTTCGACACCGTGCCCATATCACAAGATGTTGAGCCTTTCACGTTTGACGACGCCTGGGATCAACCACCACCAACCATACCCGACACCTCTCAAGCCATGTCTGAGCCCGAGCAGCCAGACATTGCCGAAATGAATGGGTTCGCGCAGCTCAGCTTCCAAGACGGCGAGTTCCTCGTCACTAGCACTCAGGTCATTCTCGGTCGAGACGACAAATTCGCGAAAAAATACCAGCAAGAGCAAAAGCTTGCCAGGAGGCGTCTCAAAGAGGGTACCCGTCAAGCCAAGGAAGTCGAAGCCCAGGAAGCTTTGCACGAATACCAGCAAGAGCCAAGTCACCCTTCTGCGCATGGCGAAGAACCTTCGCCTGATGCAAGTCTCATGGAGGGCAGACCCGCTCGCGGCCTTGCGAGTGCCTACAGCGAACAAGGCGGTATTGTCGGCCTTCCCGAAGACGAAAAGCGCCGACGCAAGAACAAGAAGAGGCGAAGGAATTTTCTTCTATCTGGGCGCTCGTCTTCTACAACATCTGTCGCACCTGCAAACCTTCACACGTTCAAGTACGATATTTCAGAGGGTGGGGACGACGATACCGAAGATGCGCAGAAGCCAGTCTTCTTGCCAGTCCATCCGAACAACCCAGCCGACATCAAACTCATTTCTCGAGAGCACCTTCAAATCGAATACAACGGCCAGAATTCCAGGTGGGAGTTGAAGATTCTAGGGCGAAGTGCCTACGTCAAGAACGAACACTACCATGTTCAAGTAGAAGGTGCTGAAAAATGGGAGGACTGTGAGCCGAAGCTTTTGGAGAGGGACGAGGTAGCTATCTTGACCCACCTCACCGAGATCATTGTCGCCTCTCTACGAGTACAGTTCAGGCTCCCCGTCCGAAACAAGGTTGTGTCAACATTCGACAGCGACGACAGCGAGTTGAGCGACGCGCCTAGTGAACCTGTTCGTCCACCTTCCCAACACTCTGGTGGCGAACGCAGCGACTCGGACATGAGCGATGAGGACGATGCTCCTCTTCAGTCTATTAAGCAGAAGAAGCTAAAGAAGCAGAAACAGGAGGAGAAGGCTAAAGGAGGAAAGAAGCCAGTGATGCTCAATTTGAAGAAGCGCAAAGACTCAGAGCCATCACCGATGAAGCCTCCACCAGTGACCCCCAAGTCTGCCGAGAAGGAGAAAGGCAAGAGACCCAAGAAGACCGTTGTTGCTGCTGGTTCCGAGCCAGAGCCAGTGGTCGAAGAGAAGAAAGAACAACCACCACCGCAACCCATACAGCTGCATCTCCCACCTCCTCCGACGGAAGCACAGCTACAGGAGCAAGCAGCCGATCAAGCAACGATCAGAGCTCTTACTCAGGCAGATTACACGCCGGTGTACGAGCCTGCACCCTCACAAACCCCTGCGTCGACTTCAGCAGGTCCAGTGTATGTGCCACAACAACCGCCCGAGCAAGTCACTTTCGAGCCAGGTTCCATGCTTAGCGAAGTTCCCATGGACCAACTACCCGAGAAGCGCAAAGGTCCGGGTCGGCCGCCGAAGAACGGTCTCATCTCGAAGCGTGACATGGGTATCATTCGTCGAAAGCAGAAGGAGTTCGAGAAACAAGGCATTCCTGTACCGCCTCTCGACGAGCTGGTCCGCATTGTACGTTCAGAGAACAAGGCAAAGGAGGCAGCCGCAAAAGCTGCAGCTCGCGGAGAAGCACCGCCACCCATGGCACAGAACTTCCCGGTCATGCAAAGTATCGAGATGTCACAGGAACCTAGCAACCAACCTACATACGTGCCTGCTGTTCCCCAGCCGATGCAACAGGCTATGCGCGAAGGAGACTACACCTCTGCTGATCCGGACAACAAGGGTTCACCCAAGCGACAGCGGACTTACAGGTCGCCCTCACCAATGAAAGCGAAAGAGGAGTGTACCGAAGAGGAGCTCAAGAAGCCTAATCATACCTATTACACGACTCTGGACGAAATTTTGTCCGAAGGACCGCCTGAGGGTCTTGAGCTCCAACAGATTTACGACAAGATTTGCAAGAAGTATCCCTATTACAAGTACGGTGTGGACGGACATGGCTGGCAGAGTAGTGTTCGGCATAACCTCAAACAGCATGATAGATTTCAGCAAGTTACCAAGCAGGGCAAAGGCTGGCTGTGGGCCATCAACCAGGAAATCCCATTCGACAAGGAAAAGAAGAGGAAGCCTACGCCACCACCCGTACAGCGACCGCCCATGCCTTATCCTATGGCGAACGGCATGGCACATCAACCTGGGATGCAACAGTACGGCAATCCTTATGCTTATGGCCAGACAATGCACAACGGACAACCCCAATACCAGCAGGCAGCCGGCCAACCTGGTCAGCAGTACGCCTCTCCATATGGTGGGCAGCAAGGCTATGCACAGCCTGGCGCGCCTCAACAATACGTGCCAGCTGGTTCTCAGCCGCCTGGTAACCAACAATATCCGTACGCTCCTCAACAGCCACAGCAGCAGCCGCCGTATCAACCGAACGGTGCGCCGCCAGCACCGGTGCCAGCGAGAACGACACCCACGGCTCAGCGCCAGGGCTCAGGAACACCGCATCCCCAACCCGGCTTCAATAACCTTGTTGACGAGATTATGGCATATCGCAGTGACTACCTTCGCCCCTACGCACACCTGCAGTCGACTCCTCTGTACAAAGAGCAGGAGGACGTGTTCAAGAAGTGTGTTGAATGGATCTCGGAACTTCAATGTAATGGCACTCCTCAACTCAACTTCCAAAGCGACCAAGAGCGGAGGGTCTTTGGCGATCTGGAACGTATCATGCGGAAGTATCAGAATCCCGCACCGACATCTGCGCCAGCCGCAGGCACGCAGCCAGCGAACAACAATGCTCCGGCGGGTGCTCAAACACAGAACAATGCTGGGAACGGCGAAGCTGCGACGGCAGCTCCTGCTGTCGATACCAATGCAGCTGGAGTGAAGAGATCTGCGCCAGAGGATGCTGGTGGAGACGGCACTGATCCTAAGCGGATGAAGGTGGAAGGGGAAAGTGGTCAACAAGACGTGGCCATGTCGGATGCTCAACCATTCACAGCGTCAACCGATCAGACCGCTCCTCAGCAGGGTCCACAGACCACGGAGACGACTAGTCAGGCTCCTGCAATGGACACGATGACCACCCAAGCCGACGCGCAGACCGAACCCGTGTTCGATTTCTCGAATCCTTCTGGATCTCACGAACATGAACCTGTCTTCGATTTCTCAACACCAGACAATCCAGACCAGGGGCCGCAATTCGTGTTTGACTTCTCTGAGCCCACACCTGAGGTTACCGAGCAGCCACAACAGCAGTACAGCTCAATGCCGAGTGCTCCAACTTCGCAGCCGCAAGAGCAACAAGTCTCGCAGCCCGAGAACAGTGCCCCAGCACCACAGCCTGTGCATAATCCTCAGCCTTACTCGCAGCCTCCCCTTCCACCACCGCAGAACGGCGGTGTCTCGCAGCAACCTCAACAACAGTTCTCGCAACCGCAAAGCAGTGTTTCGGCACCGCAAGCTGTGCAGCCTCCTCAGCAACAATTCTCTCAGCCGAGAAATAGTGTTCCAGCGCCACAGCCTGCGCAGCCCCCTCAACAGCTCCCGCAGTCGCAAAGTAGTGTTTCAACACCACAATCAGTGCCGCCTCCTCAACATTACTCACAGCCTGCTAGTGTTACTCCTCAAACATCGCAACCCTACACACAGCCCTATCAACCGTCCCAAAGTGCTGCACCCGCACCTCAGACACACGCCCCGCCGCAGGCACAGACAACGAGTACTATGCCCTCACCTCAACCTCCGGCGCAGCCTGCCAGTGCTGTTGCGACTCCACAGCCACCACAGCAACAACAACAACAGCAGGTTCACTCGCAGCCACCGTCCCACCCTCCAAGCGCGGTCACGACCCCAGTACCAGTGCAGTCCTACTCTCAACCACCGCCAACACAGCCTCCCAACAATGCCCCGACTCCACAAGCTGCACAGTTCCAGCAGCCATCCCAGCAAGCTGCGAGTGCTGCGCCGACGCCTCGACCTGTGTATCAACAGCCGCCTCCCCAACACCCACCGCCTGCGAGCGCTACAGGAACACCCCAGCAAACGCAGGCGTATCGGCCGCCTTCCCAGCCTGCGAGCGCAGCACCTACGCCCAAGCCCGTTCAATATCATCAGCCGCCTCCGCAGCCTGCAAGTCAAGGCTCGGCATCTCCACAGGTCCAACAACCACGTCCACAGCCTCTCAACCAAGGCACTGCATCTCCGCGAGTTCAGCAACCAAGCACACAGCCTCCCAACCACGGCACGGCGTCTCCGCAGGTCCAGCAACCAAGCACGCAGCCTCCAAGCCATGGCACGGCGTCTCCGCAGATCCAGCAACCAAGCAGTCAACACCAGACGCCCTTGCAGTCGCCTGCGCCAACGCCGTCGATGACACCACTGCCAGTTGCTCCTGCGACCGCGACAACATCACCAGCCGTGCCGAGTGGTCACAATACACCTACAGGCTCTGGCACAGGAGGACAGACGACCCCGGCGCCGCAGACTTAGGCAGTCTCTCGGCGACCTCGGGCGTTGTCTAATCCCTGCTTTGTTTCTTGATTGGATCGTGGATACATGGGCAACTGGGGAGCTGTCCAAGAGGAAGAGTTGTGGTTGTGCAGAGCATTTTTTGGTCGAGCGAATTATTCAAGCGTTACTAGCGAGGAGTTCTTTTTTATGACAATTGTTTACTTGTTTTAAACCTTGCTGTGCAAGCTCGGAGCTTGACACGGATGCGAAAAAAGTATTTATTCCTCTTGTTGGGTGGTCTATCGTTAAGATGTGCCTTCTCAAATACACTTTTCTTCGAGGAGGTTGGCCTCAGGGTTGCGTCTGCTTTGGTGTTCTTTTAGGTTGCTTTTAGTTTAGATGAATTGATGATGATTCCGAAAAATGACAAATTCTGATACCTTGCCTTGACTCGCTTCCCATTTCCGGACCGTTGTCATCCGTGTTCATGTCGTTGCGGAACAAGGAATGATTCGCATGGAAGTGTGACTTGGCCACTGTTACACACTGCTCTGGCATTAATTTGCCTGTCTTTGAAGCTTGCTATGATAAGGTAGCAGAAGGCGTGACATTACTGCTAGTAATGCAATAGCAAAAAAAGAACAAAAACATACAACAGGCGGGATTCCCAGATGGTCACCCACTCTAGTACTAGTCGCCCGGTTCAGTGCTTATGTATGGCAGAGCGGACGGGATGCCCAGTTTTCACTGACCTATGGTCGTATGTGCTGTAGAAAACAGAACATCTGTATATAATGATCATTAATACCGTCTCCGCATCGGGCCCCCTGCGAAGTTCCATACCGCAGGAAACAAGGTGCTGTGTCTACCAAACCCAAACCTACGTGGAAGCTCTGACCATGACGGCAAGGCACCACCAAGGACGAGAAACGATCTTTAGCTCCGCTCCTCGCTTCAGATCCCAGCATATACCAGCACCACCATCAGCACCACCATCAGCACCACCATTAGCACCACCACCACTAAACTCCAGCACCATCGGCATCACGACAATTCTAGAGGCATGACTGGAGTGGAGATGCACATGTCATTACTTGGCAATATAGGATGATGCACCACCAGATCGCCTGGTGGTGCTGCCGTATACAGCAGAAGTAGCCTACTTCATTCGGGGGATATGATCAAGACGGCACCACCAACTGCGCCAACTTCTCTGCATGTCAGCCTCGTTGAGTGCCATAACAGGCCCAAATAGTCCACGTAGCTTGTTTGTAGTCGTCTCGACCGGACGTATGAATGAGGACTCAATCCTCCCAGCTCGCACTCACTCACATATACATCGCACTCTATCGCATTGCAACTACTCGTCGGTATCTATCATCGTCCTATCCATTGAAACGCTATGAGCGTTTTGCCTAATAACAACCTTGCGTCCACCCAGACTAGGGACTGGATCACTGCCTTGGTCGTGGGGATCACCACAACTATGCTGACAGCGTGCGGCGTGATCATTGCCTGCAAGAAACTCAGGCGCGGCCAAAGAACGGGAGACCCAGAGTCTTTCAGCGTGGATGCTATCAGCGTCCAAGACACCGCTGAAGTTGCTCCTACTGCTCAGCGCTCGTAAGTTTCAATGTCTTTATTCCCATCGCGACATATGGGCTGACAAGCCGCACAGGCCGCGTACGGCTGAAGCTGCACCGTCGACCACAATGCCACTGGAATCTAAGCCCAATGCTACGCCTTCAGATATGCTTGAGATCGCCGCAGCGACAAGCACGAGCTCGGCTGCGTGTTCACCTCAAAGCACTAAAGCTTGCCGGCCCCGTGATCAGCACGAAACGGAAGGTCGACAAGATCGTGCGATCACGAACGACCAGAACAGTGTGACGACTGCTCAAGAAAAGCTGTAAGAGATGACTTGGAATGAGCTGATGTGGGCTTCTGTCCGCGAGGAGCCGCGTGAGTGTGAGCGTAGGGTGAATGGACCATGACCTTCTATTCTGTATTGATCGCGGAACTGATTGTAGTCGAATGCAAACGTGTGTATATTAGATCCACTCTTCCTGTATGTGTATGTACCCTCATCCCGAGAAAAGCAATCAGATGAAGCAACGCTATGTTCCGATCGCCAAAATGCATATGCTCCTTCTAACGAAAGTCAGCAAAACTCAGACAGCTGCCAGTCTTATCTGTGTCGTACGCGGAGCTCCCATTTCGAGCTTCTCCATTCTGCTGAGAAGTCTGTCGAAATCTTTCTTTGAACAAATGAAGGGGTCAAGTTGCTTTGCGTCGCTACGAGAGGGCTTCTTTTCTGTCGAAGGAAAATCGCGCTCATACTCCGAAACGCGACCTACATCAACAGTGAATCTCTTCTCCAAATTATCAAGAAGTGAGTAGATTTGTACAGGCAACGAAAGCTCGGTCGACTTCTCAAACAACTTCCCCATGAGTCTGAAAGCCAAGCTTTTCAACGCATGGCAGTTCGAAGCGCACATTCCAGCGATGTTGGGTGACGCGCTGCAGATGACGTCGAGAGGTGTCCGGTCACGGTCATCCCGCCCGTTCACATCAATGTTCCGGTCAATCAAATCGTTGGCTCTGGCCAACAGAGTATCTGGTTTCTCTGAGAATTGCATCAGGTAGGCCAAGTGGTGCAAGACATCGGCACTGCCACGGATTCCCAATGCTTGCCTGCAAGGTTGAGACCGCAGATGTTCCCCTTGATCACACAGAAACTGCAAGGTTTCGACGTCGTTCGTACCCGCCGCCCTGACGAGTATGTTGTATGCACCTGCTCCGAATTCGATGAGCCGTTTCGCCATGATCCTCTCTTTTGCATCGATCGCGAGCGCGACCATGTAATCGGTAGTCCACTTTATGCCACCCATTTTCGAGGGTGAGTATGGATATCTAGAATACTGCCTATGCAGAGCCTCCATAAATGGCCTGAGCGGGGGCTTGGACGAGGTTGTGGTTGCGGAGACGCAGACGCCGGCATTTAGCATGTTGTCGAACGCCACGTGGTCGCGCCTGGAGATCGCACAGCAGAATGCACACATGATGAGCCGCGATGTGATGGTCATGTAGCTGCTTACATCTAGCAGCTTCAGTAGATATGGGAGGACGTCTTTCTTCTGAAAAGCTGTCACGAAGTGGCCAACGGTTTCCACCGAGATTCGCATGCCTGATTCCACCAAGATTGCAAGACATTCGATCTGTCCCGTTTGGAGAGGTGGCGTGAACCAAGTGGCATCAACCTTGAATCTCAGAGAGTCTGTGGTGATCTGGTTGTCAGCCTCCTCAGTAAATCTGTCTTCAAGGAAGCCGCGATCAAGGAGTAGCTGTTCGAATTCTTGTGGCTGTCCTCTCCTGAAAGCACAAGCAAGGTCATACATGAGATCGCCCTGTGATTCGAGCGCTTGCTTGATAGTACCCATGTTCACCAGGTCTTTGGCGTTGTAGGGCGCAATCTCCTCCAGAGCCGGCAGCAATGGCTTTCGTACCGTTGCAGAGTACTCCACGTACCCAGGGGTGGAGAGCCAACTCAACTGACTCTGTACTGAGTACAATGAACCAGTAGATCGACGAGACATTGCCTTTCGCCGATCTGCAATAGATTGAAGAAACATCGCCTTTCGCGAATTTTCAATGGACTGACGTGAAACTGCCTTTGGCGAATCTCCAGTAACTCTGGGAGCGTTGGTCCTTATATTGCCCTGGCAGTATCCACCAAGGTAGCGGACGAATGTTTTGTGCTGCGAATGCCCCCATGCGAACAAATGTGCCTTGAATCTGCGATGATCCTCGTGCTCCTGGCCATCTACAATGGCAGGATGATGGCCATTGCATTGGTTTCCTGCATGTGCGAATCTGAAACCACAATCCTTGTAGCGTTCCGCTGACTTGAGGTGCCACTCAAGATCCGCATCGTACCAAAATTGGACATCGCACTCGGCACACATGATCTTCTTTTCGGGGCTGTCCTGTTGCATGGCGTGGTTTTCCTTGATGTGCTTTCGGATGTGCTGATCCGCGTTATCCCCATCATCCGTGGTGACACCGAACTCTCGTTGGCAAAGTGGACAAGGTCTTGGGAAGCGGAGCTGTCGAGACCTTGAATCCTTCCCCACCAACGCAGGCACTGTTGTCCCACTTCGGTATTTGATATCCTGGAATTGACCTTGTTGTGGTGACAACGGTTCCGAAAGATCATTGATTCGTGGTCCATGCTGCGCTACTACTGAAGAGAACAGTGTGCCAGCCGGACTCTGGTCGATCGAGGGACCTGCATGATTCACGGTAAAAGCCACTTTGGACTCGTAGGGCTGGCCAGTGTACTGATAATTTGTATGGCCGTCGGCGCGCTGGGCGTGGGTTTTCTTCTTTGTTGTGACACGTCTTTTCCTAAGATGTACTTCGTCGACATGGCGCTTCAGTAGGTCTTGACGCTCAAAGCTTTTGGGGCATTGTGGATGTAGGCAATCCCACGGCGCATAAGTCGTGTCAGCTCGTTCGCAGTGTTCCATTTGTCTCTCATGGCGCCTTAAAGAACTATAGTCGCCGTACGATTTATCGCAAGGCCCACAGTGGTAGTTGGCATGGACACGTAGTCGCTTTGGCTGATGTTCATCGTTTTGCACGCCCGCTTGGCCCGGTGCAACATAGAGTGTCCCATTCCCCGAGATGGGAACGGAAGAAGTGGGTTGGCCCGTGCTGTTCATCATAGCGAATCAGGAAATAGTCAATCGAACACAAATAGCTCGGAGCAGAGACTAAGAACACAATGGAGTAAGAAAGATTGCACGGCGAAACACTGTGAAAGGGCATCGTCAGACCAGTCTTATATTGTTTCATTCATCGACCTGACCACAAACACATACAGCGCCTTCAGGGTCTAGGAACCACCAACGCGCTAAGAACCACCATGCGCTAATGTAAGAACCACCATGCGCTAAGAACCACCATGCGCACGTCCCGCTTTGCATGCACTGCTCGACCAAACACATCGCGGGATTCCGGATGCTGGAATCAGGCGCATGAGAGCACAACCCTGGATCCTGGATCACAGGGCTCGAGCTGAGAATTCGGAACATACCAGCTCTTCGGCTTCTGCTCCTCACATCGTCTGGTACCTGCAGGTCCAGCACCTCCGTCATTGGCTTAGATTGACACGGTGTGAAGATGAGACGATCTGGCCACCCGCTTTTCCGTATTCCACCAAAGCAACCAAAAAGGAGTAGAATCGCAGTGTGATCCTGAACCTCGCAACCAATAGCGACGGTGAGAACGAGGCAGTGCAGACGGAATGCCCAAGTGTTACTGACGTATGGCTGTATATGCATGGAAAGGGTACAACGCCATTGTGTTCTCTCAAAATATTTGAGCCTGTATAACGTCAATGTACCGGAAGTGGGCCAGTACCGGAAGTGGGTCAGAATTTTAGCTATCTTACTTAGATCTCGATCTACTACTCGCTACGATAATATAATCACTCTCGCTCTCGTACCTTTTCGCTTGCTGTATGGTGTCGAATTCATCACATTCTTTCACCCCTTAAAGGCCTACCTACCTCCTATGATCATGTTAACTTGTTGGAACTTTATCAAAGATGACGGTTCCAGCCGGGGTGCCCAATTCAACTTATAGATGGTCGCATGCATCAAGTCGCATTCTTTGTCAATATACGATCGCGACACATTGGATGGTGTCCACTTTCCATTCGCGTACTGGCCATTGCTTCTCGACTCATCGAAGTTGTAGCAGTCCGCTCCGTCCGGTCTATGATATTACCACGTACTCCACAACGGAAGTCGAATCCGGCGACTGAAGCATTTTAGTGTCCGTAAGAAGCGGTGTTCCCAAAAGAAAACTGGAAGAGACAAGATCATGAAACTCCGTCCTGCAAATACTGTATTGTAGAGGTGCCGGAGTGTCCGAGGCTGTGACAGAGATGGAATGTTGAATTGCCTTGCCTGCCTGAAATTTGTATCTCAAGCCACAGTCCACGAGGCCGGAAACTGAAGTTCAACAGGGATTAATGGGAGATAAGATCTGCTTGAACAAGTGGCAAGCAGAACTCAAATGAACATCGTGTTCCAGCTTAAGCTCGAGAGGGTTTTCGACCGTATTAAATACGCTAAGATTGTGATTGGCTCAATAAAAGCGGGTCCCGTCGATTCATCTTCGCAAGAGCGGTTCACGACGGATACAAACAGGAGATTGACTTGATGCCGTATAGATACGGTCTCATGCCGGCTGTGGTCGTTTTCTGACACCTCGCATCAAGATATTCGGGCATTTGCGCATCCAATGGCAGCGAGCAGCCAGGCCGCCTCGACCGGAGGCCGTCGCCGTAAAACGCATAATAAATCTCGCAATGGTTGCGCCCAATGCAAGAAGAGACACTACAAGGTCAGCCTCTTCCCACCATCTTTTCTTCTTTGAATCTTAAGCCGCGAGGATGTTCACGTCGATATATCGAAGGCTTTGCCGCTCACTATGTTTCAAGTGCGACGAGATCTACCCAACATGCTCCAACTGCAAACGCCTAAACTCATCCTGCAGCTTGAGTGCCTCCGAATCCCCAACTGATTCTGAAGTTGTCGAGAGACAACTGAATATCGAAGATCTACAGCTCTTGCACGACTGGCATATGGGTGATGCGACCAAGTTCTCTGACCACAACGCGGAGGAATCGTATCGGCGGCAAAGGGGCCGTGAGATTGACCTGGGATTCCAGCATCCATACGGTAGGTTTACCTATCGATCGCCTCGGAAACACTGCGAGTGGATGCTTTGGCAAGATAAGAGGCTGACATCACGACAGTCCTGCACATAATTCTCGCCCTTGCGGCTCTCCATTTGACAGCCGTAAATCCCGAGGAACCCAAATGGTATTATTTGGCTATCTCACATCATGGAGCTGCCATAAAGCTCGCACGGCCTCATATCACTGCCTCCAGCTCAGTACATGCTGAAGCCATCTTCAATTTCTCTGGATTCAACTCCCTTTTTTCTTTCGCAGAGCCTGTCCTCCGCCCAAGCACATCTGACCCGAGCGATTATATCGGCGAGCTTCTGGACTCATTTCGTATGGCTCGTGGCATCCGAGCTGTCATCGCGAAGAATCCTCAGTTACTCGCCGACATGGGGCTCACTAACAACCCAGCCTGGTCATATGACACTACCCTCATCGAGTCCACATTGACGAAGACATACCCTCAAGTACTAGAGCTCGAGCACCTGGTACATCAACACATCAAGGATCCAGACCAACAGGATGCTACGGTGAAATCTATACGCAGGCTCTTTATCAACATGGCTGTACTGGACGACTCGCCGAAAGACCATTCATCCGCTAGTCTGATACAACGCTGGCCAATCGAATTCGACACGCCTTTCTTCGCCCTTTGCGAGTCTCGTCACCCGATTGCTTTGATCTTGCTCGCCTGGTACGCTCTTCTCTGCCAAAAGCGGGCGAATATATGGTTTTTCCAGCGATGGCCCCGCGTGATTTTACGTGCCATTGATAGAGAGACCCAGGGAACTGAATGGGCACCATTTGTTGTGGAGCCAACGCAGGAAGTCGAGCGGCTTGTTGCCATGGCAGAAAGCAATGAGAAGGTTTGAGTTGAGAAGATCCGGAGCGAGTTCGAAAGCGACATGTCTTTCGCATAGTCTGTGTCGGAGCCAGCAAGGCCTTCACACCCTCTGTCGACGCTACAGCAGAGTCGTTCAAACATGCCAGCAATGAGACCATCGAACGACGGAGTAGGCATCACTGGATTGCCAGGCGAGACTCGCATGGCAGGCCGACTGCGATGTAGACAGAAGGAGCAAAATATTGGCACGCTGAAACCCTGATGCAGAGTATGTGCCATCTTAATGGCATGCTCAAGTCACTGTATGATGATCGCATGCGTGCCGAAAAGCTTTTCTATTCCATTTCCAGACGAGACACTCGTCCCTACCATGTCGAGACACACTTCATAGGATTCTAGTACTGGAAGTAGCATTTGAAAGAGGTCCCATTTACAGCCTCAAATATGTTTGCCAAATGATCATTCGACACTTGCTACAGTTGCATCCCGCGTCAAGCTGCCAAAATCGTACTCGCCCCAAATCATTGCGTAGCACGCTTGCTAAACACGCCTGTGACCGTCGCATTGATCTCTCTCTTAGCACTTCCGATCGCAGGGTGTGCTCGCTCGACGAACTCTGGCTCAGCGACTCCGAGCTGTCCAGCGGCGTCACCCGTCACAATACGGCCGAACCGTACCGGCTGGCTGCCATTTTCTCTCAAGATGTCATCAATGGTGCCGCCAGTGTTGACCATGGGAGAGCGGAAAGCAGCTGCGATCTCGAATGGCGACAGAGCGACTTTGCGACCGAGCTGCCAGAAACCCCAGTAAGACGGCAAGACGCAGAGTACACATATGAAGTTTGAGATCACGGCGCCGATCATGTACCACTTGTTTGTGCTGTAGTGTACAGTATCGCGATACATCGTGGCGTTGAAAGAAGACGCCGCGGCCAGTGGAGCAGAGCTGGTGTTCCAAATCGCCGGGATGCCAATGTTGGTGAGCAGCATGATTTCGTTGATCGAGGACACCACGGACTGTGTCAGGCTCTCTGTCTGGTCCCCTGACTCGATAGGGTTCATCCATCGGTAGCCACAGTTCGACTTGACGTCTTCTGCGTTGAGCAAGTACTTGTAGACGCCGCCCATGATGTCGGGGATAAAGTTCACCGCACCGCCGAAGTAGATGCTGGCATTCCCTCCGAGGTATGTCTCGAATGCGAGCTGCAAGCCGCCGAGACGTGCTAGGCTGTCTTCATACGAGCCCTTGATGTCTTCGTGGTGTAAGACCTTGAACCCGCCTTGCTGTTTCAAGTTGATGTCGTAAGGTTCCTCTCTCAGAATAACGTGGCTGGAATTGTCACCCTGCCTCTGGGGCGTCCCAAGTCTGACACCGTTCAAGGAGTGTGCGCCCGTGTAGTTCGTGATCTGCAGGGGATAGCTGACAACGGCGGGTCTGAGCTTACAGCTCTGCTTGGTTGCCAGTCCAGGGCAAACTGCAGTTGATCCAGACAATGGGTCTGTGTCCTGAGCACTTGTGGAGAAGATATCCATAGCGATGTACGCATAGTCGCTGCCATCGAGCCCAATGTTATCTGGAGCATGGAACTCTCGTGTGAAGTGGATGCCGAACATTGGTGCAGTGTAGTTAGCATCGACATAAGCTTGTGCTCGCGCTATGGCGGCAGTATCATTTGCAGTCAAGAATGTGTCCTCTCCCGAGCCATTCTTGCCGCTGATGAAGGTCAAATCACCAGATAGAGCTTCGGTGCCCTCTGATATGCTGCCGTCTTTCAACCCGGAGATGTCCTGATTGAGCAATACGGCAGAGACCGTACTTCTTCCGTTGTCGATTTCAGTGATGACAGGTGCACTGCAATCAATTTCGAAGCCAGCTGCAGGCACACTTAAATAGCAGGTGCCTTCACAACCGCGGAACAAGCTGTCGTACACCGAGCCTTGTTGAGACCAGGCCTGTAATTCGAGGTTCAGGGCCTTCGACATGCCCACTTCGAATGATCGGCCGAACGCCGGTGTTGAAGTGATAGGCATGGTTTCATTAAAGTAGCCAACGATATTGGTGACATTCATAGGACGATCAGTGCCGACGTAAGTAGAGAAGGCTTTCTGCATCAGAGAGCTGTCGATGATGGTGAGTTTTGTGGTGAGTGCTGCAAGTGCGATGAGGTTAAAGTATTTGCCCGCAAATGCGATGTTCTTGATGCTGGTGCTGAAGCTCCATGACCGGTGCAGATCCTCAATGGTCGCTGAGCCTTTGAGCATCTTCCGCCACCACGCGATTGCAACGCCGTTGCCTGCGATCAAGTCAGGTGCTGCTACAGAGTCTTTGTAAAAATGTTCTGCTTACCAATCGCAAGGGCAAAACACAAATTTGCGACGTTATTCATCTGGTTCAGGATGACATTGGGAGGGAGCTGCTTGACCCATTGCGACTCCGACTTGCCGTCTGATAGCATGAGTGTTAACACGCTGGCTCCTGAAGTAATGAGCACAACGACCAGTGCACCAAAACCGAGCCAAGGGAACCGGGCCCAGAAGCCTGGCGCCCATGACGGATCGGCATAGCTCTCGATGTCTTCATTCGAGCCAGGGGAAGAGACTGGACGGATTGACTGGGACGCTGCCTTTTTCTCGTCGAGCTCGCGTTGTTCTGCGGCCTCGCGGGCGTATGAAGAATCCATGGTGGCTGCGATTGATGTGGTTACGACAGACGACAGGGCAGGGGGCTCGTGGTTATAAGCCCAAACTAGACTACATAGCAACGTATGGGACACACAAAAGAGCATCCAGCCGAAAATGAGCTGTGAGCCACAAGCGAGCTCGATCAGGACTTGGTGGCTCACGGCCATTACCGAGAAGAGCTTCAAGTGGCCTTTCACGGCCCATCCGAGACAGATCGAAGGCCTGTTGGAGGCCAACCATGGACTGCTCGGAAGCGAGGCGCGATACATCCAGTAGAGCGACTGGAACGAAGCAGTCGAGTCGGCAAGCCAGAAGCTCCGTTTGCAGTGAGACTTTGGGACACTAAACAGGGTTCAGCCAGCCTTGAGAGGGCTGATAAGGCATGTGGCTTCCATGTGGCAGCCACATGAGATCCAGCCCATGAGAGTTGAGAGGTAGAGCTCCAAAGGACTTTTCATCCGTGCGGCCGCAAAGTACGCGGCAATAGCTTTTGCAAGACTCAGCTGTGCATCAAACGGGCTCCCCAATACACCCAGTTGTTTCGTGACAATGAGTGAGATGATGTGCGCCGTCTACACATGTCTTCGAATATTGCATGAAACCTGTGGTACTCATCAATTTGCCCAAGGCTTTAGAAGGCATGACAGACCCTCCGAAGATCTGATTGAAGCAGATTTCCAACGTTGATGGTTCAGCAAGCCACGGAAGTGGTTTTGCGATCTTTGGCGCGTGGCGTTTCGAGATCTACGAAGACGAAAGTCGAGCGAGCCAATCAATGCAATGGCCTATCAGAGATCTAGATACGCTACGTTGAGGTCGCATTCAATACTACCAAGGTGCCACTGTATAAGATTGATGAAAGATGCATACTACATAGCCAGTGACAATATTCCATCAAGCGTGTTGAGTGGATATCACTGATGCGCACGAATGGTATGGTGTATGTTGAAATCACGACAAGCCTTCTGCACGTAAACTTATGCATCGTTCTTACTTTTGCTAAGGGTGAGGTCCAGAGCCACATAACTATCGGAGGTAGGCGTCGAGACTGTTGTGGCTGGCGCATTGTCCTTCTTTCGTGCTATCAGACCAAACATACTTTTTCCCGGACGGGGCTCCCCACTCACGACCGATCTATGCTTGAGCGAACCTAGGAGCGTTCCTGTACCTGCCATTCTGCAGGCTGCACGGAAAAAACCTTTGCTGAGCTATAGCAGGCGTTCCGGACTGTCCGCTAACTACATGCTATCAAGTCCAGGCCAGGTCAGCAGGTGTGTACCATGTGGACGCTCCGAAGTTCAATGTTTGGTAGCTCGGCCAATGCATGTTGAAGCCTCGCTTGAGGCGTCGAAAACGTGATAGAACAATTGCTAGCTTCGAGTTGTTCTCTTTATGTGTGCTTAGCAGAAATGTATCTTGTGCTTCATCTGCCCCTATGAGCCCTCACCTTGTCACATTTTCTTAACATTCCTTGGAGGTGACACGATTAATGAAGATTGGTTTTGTGGGCGATCACCCAGTCTGAATTTCTGCTCCCATGGGTCTCAGCACAGCTTCGACAGACATGTCTGTCCCAATGGCCGACCTTGAAACCGGCATCAAGAAAGAGTTGGGCGTCACAATCACCACCGTCAACACCAACGAAATCGCACGACCTCTCTTCGGGCGGAGAAAAACAACCAGCAGCATCCTTGGACCAGCAGAAAGTAACACTCCCTCGTACGACACCGAAGAAGATGCTTTCACGAAAGTCGGAAATTTCTTCTGGAAGATCCATACGACGAACGTACTGACCCGATATGCGCTCTACATCCTTCCGGTTGCCACACTGCTAGCCATCCCGCTTATCTTGACAGACACAGTCTACACGGAGGCTCACGCAGGGAATGTCCGGCTACTTGGCCTATTTGTTTGGATCGAGGTGATATGGCTTGGACTATGGGTATGCAAGCTATGCGCAAAGGCCATGCCTATCCTGTTCCAAGCCGCTTGTGGTCTGATCAGCACTGGCATCCGCAAATACTCACTGGTTCTCGCAGCTCTGGAGATCCCTCTGAGTCTTTTCCTGTGGAGCATCGTGGCATACCTCACCACGCCTCTTATCTGCAGGTTTGGCCACGAAGACGCATGCGGTGCACCATGGCTTCATACATTCCGGACGGTGTTCCGAGCTGGCATCATCGTAGCTGCCATCTTCTTGGTAGAGAAGACGCTGGTCCAACTCATTAGCGTTAACTACCACCGAAAGCAATACGACGACAAGATCAAAGAGAGCAAGAAATTGATCCGCCTTTTGGATATGCTCTACGATGCATCCCGTGCACTATTTCCCGAGTACTGCAAGGAGTTCGAGCGCGAAGATGCCGACATTCAAGGCAACACTCTTACGGAAGTCCGCGAGGCAATGGCCAAAGCCGGTGGACGTAACATCACTCAGGCATTGAGCAGAATGGGACGCGCCCGTGATAAGGCAACTGCAGCATTCGGTGCCATGGCATCCGATATCACGGGCAAACAAGTCTTCTCGACCACAAGCGCCCATGCGATCGTTCTCGAGGCTCTGGAGTCGGAGAAAGCGTGCAAAGCACTTGCCAGTCGATTGTGGTTGTCACTGGTAGGAGAAGGCAAAGAGGCGCTATATCGTAGCGACTTACACGAAGTCCTCGGCCACTCGCGCTTCGACGAAGCTGAAGATATCTTCAACGTGCTGGATCGAGACGGCAATGGCGATGTCAGCCTTGAGGAAATGACCATGTTCGTCATCGACATCAGCGAGGACCGCAAGAACCGCACTGTCAGCATGCAAGATATCAGCTACGTGATCGGGGTTCTAGACAGCCTGCTCAGCCTGGTCGTCCTCGCCTCTATCGCCTTCATCTACGCCAGCTTCTTCAGCAAAACCTTTGCTAGCAAAACTACTCAGCTTTGGAGCACATTCACAGCTTTGGGCTTCGCTATTGGCGGCACTGTCACGGAGTTCCTGGCATGCGTGATCTTCATCTTCATCAAACACCCCTACGACATCGGAGACCGCGTCGACATCGACCGCGTCCAGCTCATCGTCGAGCGAATCTCCCTCATGTACTCCGTCTTCCGCCGCATCGACAGCGACAAGACCGTGCAAATCCCGCACAACGTCGCCAACAGCCTCTGGATCGAGAACGTTTCGCGAAGCCGATCGATGAAAGAGCAGTACAACTTCTCCGTCTGCGCAAAGACTACCAACGCCGACATCCTCGTGCTGCGAGCAGAACTCGAGAATTTCGTCAAAGCGCCGGAGAACAAGAGGGACTTCATCCCCGAGATCGATATCGAACTACTCAGCTTGGGCGACTTGAAGCAGCTGGACTTGCGCGTTGAGATCAAGCACAAGGTAAGACGATCGATTGGATCCCCTTCATATCTCATAGCGTATACTAACCACCCATTTTCTCCCGCAGTCCAACTTCGCCAACGAAACCCTCCGCCAAACCCGCCGCAACAAATTCATGGTCGCGCTCCTATCCTCCATGCGCGCCGTCCCCATCAACGCCCCCGGCTTCTCCGGGCCCTCGCTCGGCGACCCTTCCAACCCGTCCTACGTCGTCAAAGTCTCCGACCGAGAAGCCTCTTCCTCCCGCGCAGCGCATAAGGAAGAAGCGGAGAGCAAGCGTTTGTTCCCGACGGGTACGACGCTGCGGAGTTTCTTGCCAGAGGGCATTAGCAGTGCGTTTGAGCCTGTGAACACTGCCGCTGTTACTGCCATGGGTGGTCAAGCTGCGAGTGTGACAGGGAGGAGGGGGAGCAGTGCGAATCGGGAGAGGAGGAGTGGGGAGAGCATGAGGATTTCGCAGGAGTCTAGTAGGACTGCGCCGGTGCCGAGTACGTTCTTGCGGCCGGCAGTGCTGCGGTGATTGTTTGGAGGGACTATGGCGGTTCAGACGATCTGGTTTTCTGTGCTTCAGTAGCGATTGATGAATGTACTAGCATGCCACTTTCCGGACTCATTGTACCTGAGTGTGGTTTTACATAAGCGCTATTACTATATTTCATTGGCTTCAAACACATATTCATACACACAAAAACCTACACAGGTCGCTAACTACTCAAGGACATTCCTTTGCCTCGCCTCCTCCACACTACTATTCCAGTCCGTCTTCCCAAGATACAAGAACTCGATCAGCGCTACGAGACCCAACGCAATAGCAACACCAGACCATAGACCCAACAATCCCCAATCCAGCCCGAACGTAGTGCCGAAGCTAATGGGCATCGCGATCACATAGTAACAAAACAGCTGCACATACCCGCCAAAATGCTGGCGGCCCAAACCGCGCAGGACGCCGTTACAGAGCGCAGCGAGCGCGTCGAAGAGCTGGAATGCTGCGCATAGCGGGAGAACGGCGGAGGTCAGGCGGACGACTTCTTCGTCGGAGGTGAAGAGGTAGGGGATGTAGTCTTTGAGGGCGCTGAGGAGGACGACGTTGAAGATGCCGATGATCAGGGCGCCGAAGAAGGCGACTCTGGTGGTCATTTTGGCTGCGTCGACGAGAGTTGCGCCGATGAGGTTGGCGACGCGGGTGGATGCTGCGATGGAGAGGGGGAAGGGGATTTGGAAGGTGATGTTGGTAAGGGTCGCGAGAATGCTTTGCGCAGCGAGGACCTCGACGCCAAAGTAGGAGGCTGCGAAGGTCAGGATCTCGAAGGCCAGGACTTCGGCTTCGACCATGATGACACCTGGTAGGGCGAGCTTGATCATTGGCTGCCAGTTGTGCAGTCCCTTTCTGGTGAAACCGTTCCAGCAGCTCATGCCGTTCTTGCTGAAGAAGCGGACATAGATGAAGAGACCCAACGGCAAGCAATTGTCAGTGATGGCAACAGCGATAGGTGCTCCGATGAACCCAAGATTGAGCTTCCAAACCAAGAACCAGTTGAGAAACGCGTTGAAAGGACTCAAGACCATCAAGACATACAGTGACGCTGAGAACTCTCCTTGAGCTTGGACGAACCGCTTACCAGCTTCGAAGGTAGCATAACCAGGAGCACCAAGCAGCACGATCTTCAGGTAGAGACCAGCAAGTTCTGCTACTTCTCTTTCGGGAACAATCGCGACGAGGATCTTGTCAGCTAGCAGCCAGACGATAGCGATTGGTACAGTGACAGCCCAGAGGAAATAGACCATCCTTTGCATTTGCAGACCGACCAGCTTCTTCTTGCCGCTACCATATGCTTGCGGGCACAATGTGTCAAGGCTTGTGGCGAGGCCCTGGTAGATAGCATAGCCTGTGATGTTGGCTGTCATACTCGCAAGACTTACAGCTCCCAGTTCCGCGGCGCCGATGTGGCCGAGGACGAACACAGAGGCGACTGTCAACGAATATTGCAAGAGGAAAGTGGCCATGAGAGGGAACGCATATCCAGATAACACCTTAGCCTCGCGCTGCCATGTTGTCTGAATCTTGCCATCCTTGACAGCATTCTCCCATCGTTCAGAGATAGTCTTCGGGTCGTCTTGCCCGCCGTACGGCCGATTTGGATCACCCAAAAGTGGTGCTTGTTCAGATTGTTGACCAGCACTTCCAGGTTGCGCGTTCGGTTTCCCATCGCCTCGAGGGATCGGGAAAGAGTACCAGCTCTGCCTCCTCATCCTCTCGCCTTCGGGGCCACGGGCATGCTTGGGTGGTATCAAGTTGTTGTCCCGCAACAAGCTTCTCTCTTCCTCGAGCAACTTTCTCCGCTCTTCCTTGGACACAGCATGTCCCAGATCTCGCCCTCTCACACTCGCAGTACTCCCAAACTCCACCGGCATCCTCGCCCTGTTGCCAGCCGCGACGAAGCTGTTGCGCCGATACGACTGGTAGAGAGAGAATTGCGACTCCCTCGCCGGTGCAGAGCTCGAAAGCAATCCTCCGTCTTCCTCGTCGTCGCTGCTCGCAACCCCACTTGTGTCCTCCTCTTCCTCGTCATCTTCCAGATCTCTCTGCAAGCTCGCTCGCGCGATTGGAGCCGAGTCCCTCCAGCTCGAACCGAGCGAACGGCTCAGCATGCCTCCGACTCCAGCAGGCACCAATGCCGTCGCGACTGGTTTCGGACGCGACATGCTAGAGAATGTGACTGTTGTGCACAGCAGCTAATGATCAAGCTTACTGTGGTATGGCTGAGAGCAACGGGGTCCAGAGGAGGAAGTGGGGTGTAGAGTTGGAGTAGTGAACTTTGGAACCGCATGTCGGAGCTCACCATTGGGGCGCGTGCCATGGCCAACATTGGTCCGTGAGTTAGGTTATCTTCAACGCATTGTGATAATCCTGGCTCCTTAGGCGGGTCTCGATCTTGACCTCTGCCTTATCTCAAACACACGTGGCGACAGATGGGTACGAGATGGAGAGTTGCTGAGGGCGGACATGCAAGACAAGACAAAACCACGAAGTCCTCGCCAAGCGCTCGCGTAGCACGAGAATGATGCCCTCCTCCTGCATATCGTCTCGGTTCCGCCCAAGACTAGTGGATACAACCCATACTCGTCCATTCGCCACTTACCTGGTCATCCATGCATTCACGCGTAACATTGGGATGTTCGAGCAGCTGCTAGCATTGGTCAAGACTTTGACATGCTGTCAAACAATGCAGGTAGAGGATCAAATGATGTCAAGAATCATAGAGTGTTCAATGGATAAGTTTCATTGCATTTGACCATCTATCGACCTTCCAGAGTGCTAAGATCATTGGGCATGTATCAAAGCAATCCTCTTCGCCGGCGAAATGCATCCTGATATCATCCGCAGATCTGGGTGCAAAGCATATAGTAGCCCTTCTGATGGACTTGTCGATTGTACCAGTCAACCATCAACCGTCACTTGGAGACTTCGCTTCTTCCTCCCCTCTAGCCTCAGTCTCAGCAACTCCCTCTGTGCTTCTCACGCTTTCTGCCTCCACCGCCCTGGTGTCTTCAGCCACGCTCTTCGGGCTCTCTGATCTTGCCTTGGGCTCCTCAACACCAGCATTCTTCGCGCTTCTAATCTTCGTAGACTCGTCATCCTCGGCAACGCTTTTCGCGCTCTCTGACTCCTTCACGGGCTCTTCGACGCCGGTATCCATTACACTTCCCGACTTTGTAGAATCGCGATCCTTAGCAGTGCCATGCACGACATCTGGTTTCGCGTGCGTTGCGCCGTCTTCAGCACTTGCCGCACTCATCCCATCTTCCGCCTTTGATTCGACAGGTTGTTCCACCTCAATATCGCGTTCACGACGCGAGCTCGCCACACTACCACCACCACTAGCTCCTGGAGCTCCCATGATCGAGCCGATAGTCTTGCTCCTGTGTGACGAACCAGCATCAGCATTCTCCAAGCCACCACCATCACCGCCTCCTCCAGCATCCCTATCCTCATCGCCGCCCCCATCACCACCCTCGTCCAAAATCCCCACCCTCCCCACTTTCCTGACCCCCAAAACCGTCCCCCAAAACCCAACGATCTTCCTATTCGCTCTCTCAACCTCCTTCCTAAATCTCAACTCGCCCACCGTCGGCACCTGTCCTTTCCGTCCACCCGCAAGCCACCAGAGCGCACGGGGTGGCCTCGCGGAATCCGGCTTCGGAAACACCGGTTCATCGACAGGGAGCGTGGTCCGGCGACGAGGTGTCCTGAATGCGCGCACGTCGTCGTCGTCGCCACCTCCACGGAGGCAAACCCCAGGCTCGACACCGCCGATCCCATGAGCATCACTCCAGCGCTGCGGCTCCCAATCCTGCTTCCCCACTCTCCTCTCCCTCGCCGCTCTCGCGCTCCGACAAACCAGCTGCATCCGCGCCAGCACCTCGCGTTCGTGCTGCGAGAGCGCGAGAGCGTCTAGTTCGGCTATGAGGTCTTCAGTGCCGCTTTCGCTTGTACTTGTTCCTGTGTGCTCTGGCGTGATAGCTTGCCGTTCGGTGTGTTCGATTGGCCATGGGTCGGAGTGGTCGCTGCGCCAGGAGGAGATGCGGCGATTAAGGCTGGCGCGGAGAGTGCTGGGGAGTGAGCGGAGGGAGGATGCCGGGATGCTGCTGCTGCTGCTGCTGCTGCTGGACGAGGAGGATGGGTGATGTTTGGGCACCTGCGGGGCGGAGATGTGGTCTTTAGGTGAGTTGTTATAATCAAGACGTGTGCTTGCGAGTGTACCTGTGCCGGGAGTGTCTGCAGGTTGAGTGGCGGGATGGGGTTTTGCATCCACAATCCTGGCTTGGGCAGGATCTTGAGAATATTCGTTCTGCAACGCCCTTCCAGGCCGTGGGAAGCAGCTGCTGGTCCCACTGAGCGTCATCAAAGCTTCAATGAACCGACGACACATTGTCGACATGATAGACCGACGCGTTCGCGTGAATTGTGGGAATGAAACGTAGGCAATGGAGCCGGCCATTTGCCTCGCCGAACCTATATAGCCACTATGGATAAAGATTAGTTGTAGTGGTGAATGCAAGGTTTAATGGAAATAGGTCATGAACAATTGCTCGGGAAAAGCACATTTGGCAGTGCGTTTGGCGGCAAGCTATAAAAGCGCGGTCAATGCAAGACCCAAGCAAACATTCTCAAGCACGAGTTCTCCTTCTGCCTACATTGAAGAACGAATTAGGAGATTCTGGCAAATTGCAGCAATATTCCGACTTTTCCACTACAACAAAGGTTTCTTATGCCTCACTCTCTTCTTCGGCATCGCCGCCACTTTCCTCGCCAGGTGCTGCTTCGCAAACCACTCGTTCTCCCAATCCCTCCTCTCCCTCTGCTGCTCCTCCGACTCTCCCGCGTGCAATCGCAGCCTCTCAGTCTCGAGCAGCGACGTCAGCATTCGGACAGTCTTCTGACTCGTAGCCAAAGCCCTGCCAAGTTCTCCGTAAAGCGTGCCGACGACTTTGTGCACTTCCTCGGTGTAGGGCGCATGTCTCCATTCCGGCTTCAGAGCGGTATCGAGCAGATCTTCAGTCGGTTCTGTCTCGTCTTTGTTGTCGAGAGCGGGATAATCTCTGGAAGCGCTGGCGTATGCGGCGTGGATGTTGGCTGTGCGGCTGTGGGCTTGCTGGAGTGAAGTTTGCAGTAGATCTTCGAGATGGCTGCGAGCAGGCTGACTGAGCTTGGGGGTCGGTGGTGGTGGAGGCGTTTTGAGGATCGGTGTCTTGCAGGCTTTGCAGATGGAGACGTCGCTGGGGATGATGCGGCCGAGTTTGAAGGGAGTCGGCTTCCGTGGCGATTTTACGGGCGATACTGCTGGGTCTAGTCGACCTGCTGGGAGGCTCTTTGCACGATGGGTACGACCGGAGATGGATTTGCTTCGAAGCCTTGGCGCCATGATTGGTGAAGTGAGGTGTTATGATTTTGTGTGTGTTGGTGGCCGGCAGACTTGGTGCCTAGGTGTGTCCTGACTTCAAACAATGAAAGATTTCCAGCTTTTACCATTTCCGGTGAACAGCACCATTGTACAACAAAGAGATTCAAAACAGCCTAGGGTTTCAAAAGGTCTACTTCAGATTAGCAACTGATAGGATCGGTTATTATAACGAGCTGGTGTGCTATCCGCGTTAGACGGGCAATATATAAGTCTGGAGGTCGTACAGATGGTTCTTGAACCACTGATCGGTGCCCAACACGATGATTTAGAAGGATCCATCAGGTCTCACAGAAAGCTGTATCTGTGAAGAATGTTCCAGACGGCTCTTAAACTCCGTCTCGGCGTGTTGCGTTGAACACACACCACGTAGATGGTTGTGGAAGTCCAAAGTGTTGCGACGGGCGCGCAGAGGCGTCCACATCGGCTTCAAGGTAGGTCCTCATAACATTTATTAAGCAGGCGCGTCATGTCGAATACCTATCACTTCCCAAACTCATTCCATGCTATGGGAGCGGAGTTTCTCTCGGCACATGAGAGCCGTGCTCGTATCGACCGGGTAGCGTCTTTGAGGGGTGGCGGAGCATTGTCGAGATGGCCTCGTTCTCGCGTAGCAAACCAAAATTGATCAAGCCTCGGGAAGGCAGAGACGTTCCAGTAGACTTGGATGATTCGCGTGGATGCAAGACTTATATAATGATATGCATGGAAACAAGGAGAGGCGTTGGTTGAGATTGGAGATCGCCCACGCACGGGCGCTGTCATGAAATAGGGTTGCGGGTCAAGCTTCGCTTAGGAGAGCACCCTTGTTTGCAGCAAGAGTCCGCCAATCGTCTCTTCCCTGCCGTGCTCCACAATCATTATTGGAGTTGTTCCCGCGAAAGTCTATACACATTGCGCACCAATGGAGGATAACGCGCGTCTGGCCAGCCTTCGGGGGGCTTTTGGGAGGCGGCGTCTTTTGCATCTCGTATCCCGGGAGACTTGGAATTTCTCCTTCTTCACAACTAATAATAATACACATCTGCCTGCCTGTCTGCCTTTCATATCTGCGCCACTGGTACACATCTCTGAGACACATCTTCGAGACATCGTCAATCGCCGCGCCTTCTTCTTCAGCGACTGAGACCCCGCTCCGTTGAGCTGGAGACGAGACCATCACTCCGTACCTGCATTAGCACTCACTACTCCTCACAACAACCGCACCACCACCACCGCATACCAATACCAGCCACAGCTCAATACCTTACTGCCCACGGCCGCATCTGCTTCACCATCGCACACTACAGACAGCAGCACCACTACTCTCGCCGCCACTGCACCATCAGACCGCGCCCTCGCGTGTCCCTGACGACCGTCTCAAGCAACACCTCCACCACCACCCACGCATATACACAATGAAGCTCGCAGCGGTCTGCCTCTTCTCGGCCCTCTATGCGGCCGCATACACCCTCGCAAGCGACCTGCAGCCAACAATACCCTCCGTCTCCGAGGAGTCAGCACCGGAACCCACAGGCAACACCGCAGAACACTACGCCGTCCTTGAGTGAGTCGCATCTACCACGTTGCTTTTCATCATACTCCCACTGACCCGCTCCACCCACAGAGCCCGCCAAGCAGCTCACGACCCCAACGTGGGCGGTGTGGACGTTCCGACCCAATTCCCGACCGTGACAACAGACTGGCGCCCTACCCTGCTTCCAGGCGGCTCGACCACGTGGTGGGAAGACATATACACCCAGACCTTCGCCAAAGTCCCCAACCAGCTCCCTAGTCCTGGTGTCGGCCAAATCGGACTAGGCACGTTGACTCGCAAGAATGGCAAGAGGGCGGCGGAGGCCACGCCCACGGGTGCTGTAGCGACTGGTATTGCCGGGAGATACCGAGTGTAAAAGCTCATTTCTTTCCACAAGCACAGTGGCGCTGATCCGATGTCTTCTGTTTTGCTTAGTGATCGCAGAGCCCGTGGTCATGATCATGCAGACGACCATCATCGTGCAGCCCATCCAGCGCGTTACGGAGGTCCAGATTGTCGAGACGGTTGTCGAAACGGCAACAATGTCTCCGAGGAGCAATGTGACGAGACCTTCGGCGAGCTTCCATCCATCTGGTACTGGTGTCTTTCTAGGAACAGGAACCGCGCCCTGGGGCACAGGCTCGCACGGCACCGCAGTCTCCGGCATGTTACCTGCTCCGTACAACGACTCCGAGACGTGGACCAAACGATTCCTCTGAATTTTCTTTGCAGCGTTTCGCGGTCATGCTGCTTCATACCTTTTGTTCCTCTTTTCTTCCTTGGTTTCGATTCCAGCATAGCAGAACAGCGCCGATTGTAGCATATTTTCACGTCTCAATGGGCAGACGAGTATTTAAAGAGTAGGGTCCAGCATATGAAGGCTTAAAAAGTGTAGATAGATCAAGAAGAATAGAATATCCAAACAAAACAGGAGTGGAAGTGAGCAGTTGTCCATTTCTCAAGTATGCTGACCCCCTTGCGATCCTTCTTCCTTCGCTTCTTCCTCCGCGGGTCTTGGTTGATTTGGCAAGTTTGCTTGGTTGGCCTTTGTGCTTTTTGCCGCCGGCTTAAGCGCTGTCCCAAGCTGTGGCGGTATGTTCCGCCATAAACCACACTACGCAACTCCTCACCGGTTGCAGTCATGATTGATTGCAATGTAGGAAAACTTTCTAGGTTCTTCAATCGAGTTGCAGGGAAAGCTATTATGATACTGCTGTCTTCGCAAGATCAAATTTGGCGCTTGGGCACTCGCCGGAGCAAGTTGCATCCATCTCTCTAACAAGCGTAGTAGTATCGGATCGGCGAGCAAAGAATGCGATCATCGGACGATGCAGCGCGTATTCAGCAATGGCTTGCATGGAGCGGAAGAGCGCCGTGGTATTGGCGTGGAAGTTCAGCTTGAGACAGACTTCGCCCGCCTACGCAAGAAGGCGTGGTATCGCCAAACCTTAAGTGCACATCCCGCTCCATCACTTGGAATCTGGGATCTGCAAGACATCTGTTCGACTGCTCCGCGCAAAACAGTGTCCGACTGATCAGCCCTTAATTTCCTGAAAGCAGAGTGCTGTCTAGCCTTGCAGCCTGGCAACCTAGCGTATTGGCTTGTTTATATTCCTGGCGGCCCTGATCATGAAGCTCGGAGCGGGCCAGAACCTCCAACAGGACGGCTCGAATGATGCAACACACGTCATGTCTGTACCGCGGAGATGCCAATACAAACGTAAATAGAAGCATCAGCATCATCGCCATGTACGCGCATTTCAAAGGTAAGCAGTGTTCATAAGGTAATGTCTACCATCTTGTTGGCAGATACCCCAGTATCGCATCCCCCTGTACCCTGCAAGCAACAATTCGCCCACCATGCCGCAGATCCCGTGGCAAGTCACCGTCCAAGACCATCCGGGCAGCTCTCGAACAGAAATCGAGAAAGAGCCAGACTGGGGTGCCTCAGGGTCACAGCATCGCGTCGGATTCAAGAATCGACAAGACCGAAGACCAGGTCTCACACACGCTGACGATGATCCGAGCGACGAGGCGCCAAGTTTGAGCCATTCGTCAGGCAGTGAGGAGGACCTAGACGATATAACTGCCGGTGCAGCCGCCAGAGCTGAACTCGCAGGACTCGAGGCTAGGAAAAGCAAAGGTGATCTCCTGAGTTTCAGTGACCTGATTTCGCACCAGCCGGACCTGCATTTGAAACATCCGGAAAACAAGTCACTTGGTTGGAGATATGTGCTCAATGCTACTGAGGACTGGGTCAAGTATGGTCAGGAATGGCCCGCTAATGTCCAACGAAACCAGAAAGAGCAACAGGCTAAGGCGGAGAAAGAAAGTAAGACTGACGACGGAGTGCAAATCGCGCGCCGAGACACGCAGAAAGGAAGCGGTGAAGGCCAAGAGGAGAACGATTGGCGACGAAAAGGCGACGGGCCGCAGAAACATCACGACGCTTATGCAGTCGACTCCGATACCCCGAAAAAGCCGCAATCGGAGTATCAGAAACTGCTAGAGCGATACACCCCACAAGAAATTGCCCTCTTGAAGACCTTGCAACACGAAAAGGACTACCGCAAGTCTCTCAAACAAAACGACGGCAAGCGCAAAAGTCCCCAAACGCACAATCGAACCACTATCGCCATCGACGAACAAGACCAATTCACTCCAGACAATTGGTTCCCGCGATCAGACGATCTGATCAGGTTGACAGGCAAACATCCATTGAACGCCGAAGCAGAGTTGACTAAACTGTTCAAAGGCGGCTTGATCACGCCTAATGAGCTCCACTATGTTCGAAACCACGGTGCTGTGCCTAGACTGCTTTGGGAGTTCCATGAGCTTGACGTCGAAGGTGGCAAGCTTGTCTTGTCTATGGATGATTTGAAGCACAAGTTTGATACTGTCAACATTCCTGTTTCTCTGGCATGCGATGGCAACAGGCGCAAAGAGCTGAACATGCTCAAAAAGTCGAAAGGGTTCAGCTGGGGCGCTGGAGCTACAGGTTGCGCCTATTGGAAAGGACCGTTGCTACGCGATATCTTGACGGCTGCTGGCGTGAAACTACAATCCGACCCTGGCACTAGCGAGCATCGATGGGTCAACTTCGAAGGTGCAGATGAGCCGAGCGAGGGAAAGTATGCCACCTGCATACCTTTGGCTTATGCGATGGACCCCACGAACGATGTTCTTCTAGCATACGAGATGAACGATCAAATACTGCCGCCAGATCACGGATATCCCCTTCGAGTCATCATACCAGGGTACGTCGGCGGCCGCTGCGTTAAGTGGTTGAAGAGAATTTGGGTGAGCGAGCAAGAGAACGACTCGTACTACCACATCTGGGACAATCGCGTCCTGCCCAGCTTCATCACTGAAAAGGACGGCGACTTTGCAACTACCATGTTCCACCATCCGGACACTGCGTGCAACGAACAAAACCTCAACTCTGTCATCGTCAAGCCTGCGCAAGGCGAGAGGCTGGCTCTTGACAAGGTCCACAAAGGAGACACCTACCGTATCGAAGGCTACGCATACGATGGTGGCGGGCACGAAGTACAGCGGGTCGAAGTCTCCTTGGACGAAGGTGAGACTTGGCTCTACTGCATCCGCAAGTTCCCTGACTATCCCATCAGGCACGGTAACAAGTTCTGGACGTGGGTCCATTGGCATGTTGATGTGAGCACGGCACACCTGCTCAAGTCGAAAAGTGTGTCCGTTCGCGCCTGGAACGTCTTCAAGAACACGCAGCCAGAGAAGCCGAGCTGGAATACCATGGGCATGATGAACAATTGTTGGTACGCCGTCAAGCCAGAGATCAACGAAGATGGCAATGATAGTTCTCCAACGGTACTCTTCCGCCACCCTACTGAACCTGGTACGGGAGACGGCGGGTGGATGAAACCATCTGTAGAGAACCAAATCGCAGCAGCGAAACAAGCAGCAGGCGCGCCTCAGAAGCAATTCACTCGCGAGGAGATTGAAAAGCACGACACCGACTCCGACTGCTGGATCGTAGTCGACGGGAAAGTCTACGATGCCACATCTGTACTCGCCTGGCATCCAGGCGGCAAAGCTGCCATCACCTCGCACGCAGGCAAAGTCCACCAAGAGACGACCAACGAATTCGCCAGCATCCACGACGACTTCGCCTACCAGAAGCTGCAAGAGTGCGTCCTAGGCGTCATCACTGACAAAGCAGCCCAACACATCAGCGCCAATGCTGCCGCAGCAGCGAAAGAAAAAGCAGCTTCCAGCACCCAGAACGACAACGTGATCCTCCGAAAACACAAATGGACGCCCGTCACACTAACAGCACGCGAGTTCCTCTCCTCCGACACTCAAAAATACACCTTCACCCTCCCTCCCGACACGCCAAACCTAGGCCTAGGAACCTGCCAGCACATCCAACTAGGCTTCCACATGCGAGACAAAATGCTCATCCGTTCCTACACACCCACGGCGCCCATCCTGCCCGCTCCAGACCAAGACCTGCCCAACGCAACCTCTCCCCAAAGCAAGACCTCCTCCTCCTCCTCCTCCCTCCACGACGGCAACGGCACCTTTACCCTCGTCGTCAAAACCTACCCTTCCACCTCCTCCCAGCCCGGCGGCGCCATGAGCACCCTCCTCGCCAGCACACCTTTAAACTCGCAAATCGACATCCGCGGCCCGACAGGCGAGATAACCTACCTCGGCGGCGGCCGCTTCGCCCTCGACGCTTCCGGCCAAACACCCCAAACCTTCAAGCGCATCTCGCTCGTCCTAGGCGGCTCCGGCATCACGCCGGGCTACGCCTTGCTCGCGCGCATAGCTCTCGGCGGGCGCGGCGAGAGCGACGCGGACGTGCGGGTGCGGGTGCTGGATGCCAACAAGAGCGAGAGCGACATCTTGCTGCGAGCGGAGCTGCAGGATCTCGAGAAGAAGAGCGACGGGCGAGTGAAGGTGACGCATGTCCTCAGCCACCCTGGCGAGCGGTGGACGGGCGTGAAAGGGCATGTGAATGAGCAAGTGATCAAAGAGCACTTGTTCGGGCCGCACGAGGATGGAGCTGTAGTGTTCTTGTGTGGGCCGCCGGGGCTGATACAAAAGGGCGCTGTGCCTGCTTTGAGAGGTGAGTTTTTCTGTTTTTTTTTTTTCTTCTTCCTCACGAGATGGGATGATTGGTTTCTTGAGGTACGATCCCATTTCTTACGGACGCTGACACTTCCGAAACAACAGATTGGGGCTACGAAGAAGACAGGAACATGTTTGGATTCTGAAAGTGGGTCGCCAGAGGCGCACGTCGTGTGTTCGCGGCTTTGGATAAAACAGTGAACAGTAACAGTGACAAACTTGACAGCAGACATGGACGAAAGTAGAATAAAAACCAAAGCTGTCTGTCTTTCTGTCTGTAATTCCCAAGCGAAGTCTAGCTATTAAGTTGGCAAAAGTACAACGTCCAGTGCGCAGCCTCAATACCAAGCCCATCATCGAAGCCTACAACAGCACACCGAACCCAAGGTCACACAAAAAGGCCGCCAACACTTCTAGGTCAACGAAAGCAACGAGATTGTGGACATCACTCATAACAATCGACAAAGAGAAAGAAAAGAGAAAAAAACGTTCAGCTTCGATTGTGTGTCCCCGAGAGAGAAAATTTCGCAAAATATAATACACATATATAGTCCCTCAAAGCTTCCCAAGCCAAATCCTCCGATTAATTGAAAGAAAAGGCTTTGGAGCAACAAGGAAAACCTATATGAAAAGTTGAGAGATAAAGATAGGCAAGAGCAAAAAGCAGATCAGAGAGGATAGAATAGCAAAATAACTAAGGGCCACGCTATGCTCTCAATACTGGAAAAGGCAAATCAAGAAGTAGAGAAAAGCATGAAAAACCATAGGCCCAGCGAACAAGCCCCGAAATCAAAAAACATCAAAAAATCATTTCGCTCTTTCCCGAAAACGCCAATAGCTCAAATCAAAGCAAAAAGCACTCCCGCGGGAGTTGCTCGAAAAGGGAGAGAAAAGCAATGCAAACAAGCTAAACGCACATGGTATCGGGAGAGCAAAAAAGTCGAGAGAGAAGAAGTTTCCGAGAGCAAGAGCAGGTCGAGAAGACCGTTGCGCGGGACCAGCCGGCCTGATTTGTTGCTCCCTCTGTTCCTTTCCCTTCTCGTGCCTGGGTTGCGACAAATTTCGCTGTGGCACGAGAGTGCAGATTAGGAATAGTGGTGATCGAGTGTTATGCCTGTCCAGCGGGCTGATGTTGTTGAGCCAGCTGGTTTGGCAGTACCTCGCATTCCGAGAGCCTTTGCGATACCGTTCCAGTCCGTTCCGTGCCCTAGCTGAGTGTATCCGAATGATTAATAAGAGGGGTGTCTGAAATAAAGCCAGAGTTCAAGACCATATTATGGCCAATGTGTATTGCCGAGCATCCAGCGCTCGCTTATTGTAGCGTGAACGCTCGAAGAAAGGAGGGTGATTGTTGTACAATGGTGGAAGCAGCCATGTGCTCGAGGGGTGTTTCTGTTCGAGCAATGGAAGCCTTTAGAGAGTGTTGCGAATGTGAGATAAGTGTGGAGCATGCTGCTAGTAAGCTGCCACCTCTGCCGCATGAGGCGCAATGGTTGCGTCGGGAGAGCTGCGCATGCGCTCAGCTTCCGCTTCTGCCATCACGGCGTCCTCGTAGCCAATCAAGGCTTGAGAGTGGAGTTTGAAGGATTCGCCCATGAGCTTGGTGATGCTGTAGAAGGTTAGTAAAAGATCATAATATGATTGGAAAGGATGAAACTTACCCCCAAACCACGACTTCATCAATCATGCTGCCCCAAAGTCTTGCGACAGTAGAGCTCAGCTTCTGGTTGACACCGTCCATGGAGTCGTCGTCGAACAGATTGCGGAGCTTCTGGTACATGGCTGCTTCCTCATCGGTAGCGGGCGCTTCGTCATGCTCAACGCGCCATAGCCACAGGCTGAGAATCACCATGAGATCGAGACCACATAGAGGGTGCTCAATGCTCCAGTTCGTCGCTGAAGTCCTGGCGACCCATCGAATGCCCTGCAGGGCAGCGACTTCGATACAGTCAAAACAGGCTTGGATGACGTGCAGCATTTCCTGCGAACGCTTGACCTTGTCGCGCGCATGGGTCATTGCAGCAGCGACTTCGTAAGAATCGTGGTATCGCAGGGCCTCCTGAACTGACTTCAGATCCACCAAGAGTCTGGCGCGACAGTTGCGGTAGACGGCCATGGAGTTGAAGATCAAAGGGTGCCCCTTGTGAGGTGCACTAAGCTGAACAACCACTGTTTCCGGCTCGCACAGCTCAAGGGACTTCTCCCACGTGTCAAGAGCCAAACGAAGCTTGTACTCGGTGACGACATCCTGAAGGGCATCGGGCGAGCGCTTGTGGTACCAGACCTCCATGAGGACGGCATTAATCATGACACGCGTGGCGAAGGCGCTGTAGCGTGCAGTTTCACCAGAAAACAGGGCGTCGTGCGCAGCCCTGAAAGACATGTTTGATGAAGTAGCTAGCATTTCATACCAGCCTTCGTTGTCGGTGACGTTCATGTTCCATAACGTCTCCGAAGAGGGGAGCTCCAGAGTGTCAAACTCGTTGAAGCTGATAGCAGGGGTGTGGTTGTAGGTCATTGTGAGCAGGCCGAAAAAGATGTAGACCGCGTAGTAAGTGCGACGACAACCCTCGTCCTCAATCCATTCCTCATAGGTCGGCTGACGACCAGAACGTGCCTCGTGACGGAGGTTCAACTCGTAGCGATTACCGGCGACCATGTTCGCCAGCAAGCTCTTGATCGAGCAGGCCCATTCAAGACCCTTGGGATCTCCGCTCCAGCTTGCAAAGCTCATGTTGAGCAGAGAGCTCTGCATGATCCACAGCGGGCATTTGCGCGAGCTGAAGTTCTCCCGCTGCTGCAGGAACTGGGTGATGAGAACCTTTGATCCAATGTGCAGCATGTAGGCCTGGTCCTGCTCGAAGGTATAGAGAGCACCTATCGACAAGACTGAGAGCAAGAGTGCTGCAGGCACCTTGGCCGGGTCGAAAGAAGCCGGATGGATGAACGGCAGGTGGTGGTGGAAAAAGCTGAAGTATGTTGACAGGTAACGGTTGAGGACCGAGAGGACAGGAAGGCGGAATGTGTCAACAAGAGCGCCTTCACTGTCGCAATGTCTGACATTGTCCAAGATGATCCTAAGCTGTTCTTCGTTCTCGACTTGTGGCGACCTAGCCATGGTACACTGCTGAGGTGGGCCAGGCGATCTACGGTAGTCGACAGGAGAGACAGGACCCATCATTGAGGTGAAGGGCGAGAGCGCACCAGGCGTCAAGTTTCCTGTCATCATCGGTTGGTTGAATCCGGGCAAGCCGTCATTAGACTGGCCTTGCTGGCGGTCCATAAGAGGAGGCAATGTGTTGTTGATGGCTCCGCCGTTGGAGAAGCCCATCAGGTCGTGGCTGGGGTCACCATGCGAGGAGATCGATGATGGCTTGGGCTGAGTGGTAGGGTTCTGAGGCAGCATGGTGTCCCAACCCTGCATCTGAGGCAAAGTCATCGAGCCCGGGTAGTTGATGTTCTGGTCCATCATCTGAGGGCCGTGAGATGAGATGAGCGGCTCGGCGGTGATGCTAGCAACATCCTGGCCGGACATGGCGGCCTTTTGTTGGAAGTTGGCCATCAGCATGGCGGCTTGCTCGACGCCGAATGGATCGTTGCTGTCGCCATACTGCTCGAGCGAAGCGTCGTCTAGCTCGGGCAGTTTGGTCTGTGGCGCGGCGTTGGGTGATGCCTTGCCGGCGTTGTTGTTCTTTCTCTTCGAGTCGCTCTGCAGAGGGACGCCGCCGTCCTTGGCGTGTACGGTGCGGTCGTGTCGCAGCAGCAAGTCGCGACGCACGAAGGTGCTGCGACATTTCATGCATTTGAACGGACGTTCTTTGGTGTCTGCGCGAAGGTTAGTGATGGGTGTGAGATGCATGGAGGGGATCGTTGGCGATGCCCCGCGATGCGATGCGATGCGATGGGCAAAGAGCTCCCCGCCTCGCGATGGCTGGCTGGCTGGCTGGCTTCTGGAGGATGACTTACGACTTCTCTCGTGGCGCGAGCGGTGCTCGGAGCGACTGAACGCGCGATTGCAGAACTGGCACTTGTATCTCTTCTCCTTCTCCTTCTCCTTGTCGGGCGGCGCGGTGCCGTTGGTGGAGGGCTTGCGACTGGCGGCGGGTGATGCGGTGGGCTCTTGCGAGGCGCCTGCGACGGCCGACATGTTGCTGTCCTCCTGCGCTGGCTGCGGGCGGGGTCTGCGGGCGATTTCTTCTGGGTGGGTGGGAAAGAAACAGCGCGACGGGCGGCAACCAGCAGTGCGAGGCGATTAAATGATCTCGGTGTTGCGTATGGGCGTTTGGTTCATCGCAGTGTCAAACCACATGAAGAAGCGCGGGCGTTGTCAGCGGCAGCTTCCGCAGAAGCAGCGTGTGATGCTGATGGGCAAGTGAACGGCGGATGCTACGCAGTGACTACGGTTCACTGGCGATGCGACACGCGGGTACAAGGGTACTCGCGTCTGGAGATCGACTTGGGAGTAGTAGTGGTGGTGGTGGTAGTAGTAGCAAGGTGGGTAGGATAGGTGGAGGGGTAGTTAAAGAGGGGATGTGAGAAAGGCGGCGGAAATTCCAGAAGGGAAGGGAGACAGAGAGGGCGCGTTCTCGCTCGCTCTCACACACGGCACGACAACGACAGGCAGCCCACACACCCGTCACCACCAAGCAGGCAAGCACAGAGCGCAGCGCAGCACAGAGCACACGCGCGCAAACAGCAGCAGCCCATCATCGCAGAGTGCCCAGTGCACCAGAAAAGAGGGAACGGCGGCGGCGGCGGGAGGGGGGAGGCCCGCCGATTCGATGGCCTGCCGGCGAGCAGTGGCTGAAGAGGCTATCCTTAGCCATGCCTCGCCTCCCCGTCTCTGTACCACCACCCACTACCACTGCTGTGCCAGCGCATAACCCAGCACATTAGGAGCCGACATATGCTATAGCTCAATTATCGACATGCCCTCGCCCATACCGATTCGCCTCTGCCACTCCACTCGTTGGGTCTTACTCTTCAATATCATGCGATACTGCCCAGCTGTGGCGATGCCTCATCAGCCTCCCACTCTATGTTACCTTTCAACGCTCGGCCGTTTCAAACACGCCGCCTCAGGCAGGCCGCAGAAACCCTCTCTCCCTCCTCCTCCTCTTTCTCTCCCTCCGAGGGAGGGTTCGTGTTTCCCTCGTCTCGTCTCGTCTCGCCTAGCGGATCATCTCATCTCAGCTATGCGCCTCCGCCAAAGACTTACTACTACTGACTTACTGCGCTGACCGCTCTCTCGGGCAACGTGTCTCGCGATTCTGTTGCTGCTGCATGAGACTAGCACAATACCACTGTTGAGGCCAGTCCGTCGCATGCAACTCCATGCAAGACACCGCGAAACCAGATGCATGGCAACAGACTTGACAGCCGCGCGACCACACCGCCACACCCGTCCTTCACTTACTCGCTACCCGCTCCTTCCGAGCCTTCCCCGTCCGGAAGGAGGAAGTCTTCTTTGATCGCTTCTTTCGTCACGCGCGCGGCATCTCCCAGCCTCTTGTTGATTATTCTCGCACTCTCTTCTGCGCCCTCCCTCTCCCTTGCTGATGCACGCACGCCGTGTGTCAAACCCGCTCGCATACACCTCGCATCCCCCCACATTGACGCAGGAACACTCGGCCGATCGCCGCCCCGTGGCCATCGCAGCAGTGTGCGCCATCGCAGCCATGTCGGTGCAAATGCGCTTTCACGTGCGATCGCTCAAGTAGCCGCATAGTGGGGCCCGGCGTTAGATCTCGCAAAAAACCAGTTCCAGTACCAGTTCCTTGTCGCCGGTGCGCCCTCCATCACCACGCGTTACACTTACACTAGCCTCACGGGGAGCAACATCCTGTCTGCCTAGGGCGCAACGACGCCCCACTCCGGCTATTTGGCGCTCGACGCTCCGCATCCTCAGAAACCGACTCGTTCTGCGCCTTTGCCAGTTTTCGGAAGGTCGAGGGTTGCGACTCGCATCTCACACCCAGGCGAGCCAGGCTATCCAGACTGATAGATCGTCTTTTCTCCATCTCCAAGTAGCGGTCTACCATGGTTGAGCGATCTGGCCCGTACACCGCCGCTCTGACCGACCTCATTCAATCTATATACCCCTCTCCTCCAAATCCCTCCACTTCCACCCAACATCATCAATGAACCACCGCTCCCCGCGCTGCCGCCACCAACAAGGTGTCCGTTGCTCCCACGCTCCCAGCTCCCTGTCACAAGGGCCGTGGCGGCGGCGTCGCCTCATCTCGGCTTCTCGGATCGTCCCCTAACAGATGTCTCCCGAAACAGGCCCCACTTCCCACGACACACCGATGCGTGTTGTCGACTCGAGACAACCAACCCTTCCCTTTCACTTGCCATGCCCCGATTGGTGTCGACCTCCCAAACTCTGATATTACCATCTTCATCGACTATGCCGTAAATAATGCACGCTGCCACAAATCCTATAGCAGGATGCTTGCCTTGCCTGCCGTGCCTGCCGTTTCCGTCGCACGATCTTGTGTCGCCCACGCTCGTCCGCCCTAGCGGCATCTGTCCCCTCGAGTGCCGTCTGTGTGTCCTTGCAAAGGCGCTTTCTGGCAGTCGATGCCGAGATGAGGCTTTGTGCCGCTCTAATTTTTTACGCTTTCTGCGACGAATGCGTCGCGGTGGTGGTGTGGTGGGCGAGGGTTTCGATGGATTTAGATTCATTGGACGGAAGATGGATGATGGCAGAGTCAATCAGAAGTCTGGACGTCGTTGGCTGACCCCCTGGGCGTCAAGTCACTTCACGCTGCCCGTCTCCCTGCCAGGCTCGAATAATAATGCATCTGCATTTGTCCAAGAAAGCCCGCTTCCCTCCTGATCATCAAAGAGCAAGTGACGGATTATATTCCCCCTGCAACAGGAAACCCGCTCCCCTCCAAACACATACTGTACTCACCCCTCCAACCCCCCTCCGCGCCCAGATCAGCATCGCACACTTCCTTGTGATCATTTGCATCAAAATCACCTCACCCCTCCCTCGCTTGCGCAAACAACTACAGCACTACAAGTAACCCTTGAAACCACCCATGCCGACGCACTGTCGCTACGTCGAAGGGAGGGGGAAGGGCCACTTTCCGCCCATGTTGGATCCCCTCGCCTTCGAAAGTGAACTGCTCATCTCCGGCTCCTTGGGATACGAACGAACGAACAGCAGGGACAAGGGCCGGGCGCGCTAATGATGATGTCGCGGTTTCTTTTTGTGTTGTTCGAAAATCGATCTAGAACGTTTTTTTTTTTTGAGTTGGTGCTTCGATTGGGGATTATTTGTCGCATCACTGTAGGGGGAATGGGTTTTTTTGTATGTAGGTTGTGAGGTTCCAGGTATGCTGTCTTGGGTCTGTATGGGTGGGTATGTTGACTGATAGGTCTGGTCTTTTGACAGGTTGCTGCGTTTTTTGTAGTTGGTTGATGGAGAGTGCTTGCTTGGCTTGTTGTTGCGTCCTACCTATTGTTTGACAGTCCTTGGTCGTCGATTATCGGAGTGTTGTACTATGGCGGATGTGCAAGACCGTCCCGACTGATTATTAACTCCCGCTAGGACGCATGTGCACACTGAGCTCGAGCAATTGCACTGCAAAACATTCCGATTTGAGATACACATGTGTACATTTTACATGTGACATGTATGCTTGCTACAAGGAAAAGTGACGATGCTTCCGCCACGGGTTAGGGTTGGGTTTACATGCATCTTGATAAATCCCGTTATCTGAACGTATATATACCTCTCTTTCGTGACTTGGTTCACAGGAGATTATCCACTGGTCGTCTTCAAATATGTGGCAAGTTCCGGCTGTAATTCATGGATTGCACTACCATGGTCGTTGCTCCCGTCACCAACATGGGCTGTTTTGATTGCGTTGATGGGTTTGCCGCTTTGCTTCTCAGTCTTAGACGCACACACGCGCAGTGAGACACCAACCTGCACATCAGCCCAATATCATCAAGTGAACTATACTACTGGTCGGATCACAAGGTCAAGCAGACCATTTCTACCCAGGACACAGCTCACAATCCGTGACTATGCAGAGACAGCAGGAGGATAGATCAGAGTGATAGCATTGATCGGAGTGGATGGCCGACGAATAGCGGCGTTCGCCGTGGCCGAACGTTTCAATGGTGCTGCGGAGAGAGGAAGTGGTGGTGCTGCTGCTGGACTGGCTCAGACAGACCGGGGTGTTGGCGTCTTGAGGCTTTAGCAATGCTTGTCGCACACATTTAGAATTGGAAAAAGGAACAGAACAAAGCCCGCCGTGGTGAAGACTATCAAGCCTCTGCGAAGAGAGAGGTAAGCAAGCGACAAGGCTCAAAGACAACACCGACGAACCAAAACACCAGATAGCCTTGGACTCCCTCCATCCTGCACAAGACGCGCCGCCAGTAGGTTGTGCTTGGCAAGGCCCGTTGGCAAATCAGCGAGGGGTTGCTCAGTCTGTAGGGCCAGGCAAAGGCGCCGCCTGGCCTACACCGTCCGCATACACTGCACCAGCAACCAGCAAATCGCATGCCGCCAAACCTCCCTCTTTCTCTTCCGGCCTGGCCATATACTGAACGCTGCCCATAACGGGTCGAGCTGGGCCGTGTGCGCGCGCGCCTATCGCTGTCGCTGTCGCTCTGCCACCACCACCGCCGCCGCTGTTGTTGCTGCTGCGCACCTGCGGTCAGGGAAACAGCTTCATTCCAGGGATCAACTGTCCCCGCGGGCCTGCACCTGCACCCTGGACGCTAGACCACCACCACCACCGAGGACATACGACTTCGCAGCGCCCTCTATACAGCGTGCGAGCTGCTTGCGCTCGGGCAAGACTCTGACCGACGACGCACCATCGCCTGCGACACTTCCAAGGCCGCGACCTCGCCAGCTGTCTCAGCCAAGTTCGCGACCCTATACCCTGAAGAAAGGGACCTGGATCGGAACACCGCCGATCCTCCATTTCCAACTGCGCCCACCATGAACGGCCTCGCGGGCAGTGTGTCGCCGTCAGGCCAGCTGTATGTGCGCGCGCTATATGACTACGACGCCGACGACCGGACGAGCTTGAGTTTCCGCCAAGGCGACATCATCCAGGTCATAACACAACTGGAGAGCGGATGGTGGGACGGTGTCATACATGGAGTCCGAGGATGGTTCCCAAGCAACTACTGCGCTGTTGTAAATGCGCCTTACGACGATGGCCGGGGAAGCAGAGCAGGTATCGACTCCGAAGCCGAAGAGTCAGAGGAGGACTATGGAGAGCCTCAGACGATGGGCATGGATCAGAGCTTCGGCAGAGGCGCTGTCAACGGCATACTTGCGCATCACGATGCTGTCCCTACGAGTATGCAGGAAGAAGCTGCGTTCTGGATACCACAGGCTACACCAGATGGAAGACTGTTCTACTTCAACACTTTGACTGGCGACAGTCGCATGGAACTACCTCTAGAGGCACCAACTTCTGCGAACGAGACTGGCCCGCACGATCGCACGAACATCTTTATTCCAGATCAAAGCAGGCCACCCGCCGAGCTCATGGCTGCAGGATACGAGCGCGACGACGACACAGACTATGCTTCTGCCTCGGAGGCCGAGGATCTGTCCTTCACCCACGGCTCAAAAGGATCCAGCGTAAGTCATGACACGTGCATTACTCGTGAAGAAAAGGTGTGGGTTCACAAACTGACGCGTACAGGTGCAGAACCGCCGCCACCGCCGCTCTTTCGTATCAGACGGCGTGTCACCTGCGACTTCGATGGATTCTTTGAGCGCAGCATCGCTCAACCGGTCACATACCAATCTATCCGCGATGAACAACACATCGTTCTCGGCTATGCAGCAGGGCATTCCTCCAATTGGTACTACCATGGCTTCTTTCGCTAACGCGCCGGCTGCCGCCTCCACAACCTCGCTTCTGGCTCGCCGCTTTTTCGACGATGCACATGCTGTGCCATTGACTTGGAACACCATGGTGGAGGATATGCGACGTGCCGTCCAGCGTTATCGCGAGGTCATCAACAACGGTGACCGCTCGGAATATGTACGCAAAGCTGAAGACATCTCGGACCACTTGCGCCTCCTGCTTGCCGCCGGATCGGGAACCACCGATAATCACTCCGGAAACCCGTCCATCATCTCCACTAACAAGGCGCTTTACCCCCACTTCAGGGAGATGATGTCGCGTTTCTCGAAGCTTGTACTATCATCGCACATCGCCGCCGCAGACTGGCCTGCTCCAGACTCCTACCAGAAGTGTCTGCAGGAAGCCGAAGGCGTGCTACACGGTGTCTATTCATTTGTGGAGGTCGCACGACAGCAGCGGGGAGAGGATATCCCCCGCCTCACACCGGGCTTTGTCTCTGGTAGTAGAAATGCGGGCAACTGGCAGAGCAATGGTCTGTTCTCCAAAGACCCAATGGCTTCCATGACTTTCATGGACGATGAGCCCGACACCATTATTGAGCCAACTGCACAACTCGACCAGGCCCTTTTGGAGCGACTGGAAGATTTGAAGAGGCTTGTGGTCGCGAGCATCAGGAGACTTGATGAGCATCTCGTCTTCCGCGAGACTCTTGTCACCCCACAGAAGCACAAGAAGATTGGTAATGCCATTTGCAGGCAGGGAGGTCAGGTTGTTGAAGTTTGCCGACCTTACCTCGCCACCGTGGAATCTATCAATCTCGCGCCACTAGGATCCGACTTTACGAACCCACAAATCAACGACTTTGCCGAACATAAACAGAAAGTCTACGACGCAACTTCGGACCTTGTCATGGCGTGCCAATCTGTTGCGACCCCGCTTGCTGATGAGTGGGCAGAGGTTCGAGGTACATCTCTCGAGGAAAGAGTGAACCGCGTGCGGTCTGTTGGCCGCGAGCTTGACACCGCAGCTTCCCAACTGTTGTTCTCCCTTCAACTTTTGTCCGAGCTTATGCCATCAGACGATTTGCTCGGAGCAAACTCTCACCGCATATCAGACGGCGGTGCGGTCTTCCAGCAGCATATGCGAAACAACTCTTCGAATTTCCGACCGCAACATTTAGCAGATGTTGGCCATTCCAAATCTTTCACGGAGGGTGTTGCACAACCTGCGGTCGATCAGCGCAACGTTGACAACTCAAAGGTCAAGCGTTTCTTCGGTGAAGTTCCGGCAACACCCAAAGAGTCTCAAGATGTTCCTGCTTACCTGCGTCTTGATCACGAAGGCGAGATCGCTTACGATACCAAGACTGACCCGGCGACACTGCGTGGAGGTACGCTTACTGCGCTTGTTGAACAGCTTACCAGACACGATCGTCTTGATTCACCTTTCAACAACACATTCCTCTTGACCTACAGATCGTTCACCACTGCACCTGAGCTGTTCGACTTGCTTGTCAAGAGATGGACTCTACAGCCTCCATATGGTTTGGCAGATGACGAACTTCAGCACTGGGTTGATCAGAAGCAAAAGCCCATTCGATTCCGTGTTGTGAACATTCTCAAGTCGTGGTTTGACAACTACTGGATGGAGGGAAGCGACGATCAAAGTCAGCAGCTCATGCAAAAGGTCTACAACTTCGCGCAAGACACCGTCCAGTCAACGAGCACGCCAGGTGCAGGACCGCTGATGACTGCTATCGAGCAGCGTATGCGTGGCCAGGATGCTACAAGCAAACGCTTGGTGCTTACACTTAATGCACAAGCTCCTGCTCCTGTGCTTCCCAAGAACATGAAGAAGCTCAAGTTCCTTGACATTGACGCATTAGAGTTTGCAAGACAGCTTACAATCATCGAGTCACGCCTGTATGGAAAGATCAGACCGACAGAGGTGCTGAACAAGACGTGGCAAAAGAAGCTCGCACCAGATGAGCCAGATCCAGCTTCGAATGTGAAAGCACTGATTTTGCACTCGAACCAGCTTACCAACTGGGTGGCTCAGATGATCCTAACACAAGCTGACGTCAAACGCCGCGTTGTTGTGATCAAGCACTTTGTCACCATCGCCGACAAGTGTCGCTTCCTCAACAACTTCTCCTGTCTGACCTCCATCATCTCAGCCCTCAGCTCCGCGCCCATCCACCGCCTGAATCGCACTTGGTCTCAAGTCAACGCGCGCACATCGCAGACTCTTGAGTCTATGCGCAAGCTCATGGGCTCTACAAAGAACTTCCTCGAGTATCGTGATACCCTGCACAAGGCCAACCCGCCGTGCATTCCTTTCTTCGGAATCTACCTCACCGATCTTACGTTCATCGAAGACGGCATCCCATCCATCATCAAGAAGACGCAGCTCATCAACTTCGCCAAGCGCGCAAAGACCGCCGAGGTCATCCGTGACATCCAGCAGTACCAGAACGTCCCGTACGGCTTGCAGGGCGTCAACGAGCTGCAGGAGTACATCCTGCGGAATATGCAGACGGCGGGCGACGTGCACGAGATGTACGAGCGCAGTTTGCAGGTCGAGCCGAGGGAGAGGGAGGATGAGAAGATTGCTAGGTAGGTTTCTCTTCACTCCATTGTTGATGGAGCTCGCATCGCAACATCGCCCACCGACCGACATGTACTGACTGTTTACAGATTGCTCTCCGAGTCCGGCTTCCTATGATAGAGCTTCGAGGACAACAACAGACTACGACGACGATGGGGAATGAACGAAACCAGTGGAATGCATGAGAATCTACGACGTTATACCGAGACAGCGAAAATCTCACACAGTATGTCGGACCGATCATGTCGAATGATCACAGAGTTGATACTTACACGAAAGAGAAAGAGAAAGATATAGAAAAAAGGCAGAGAGACAGGAATGAAGAGGACTGAAAAGGAAAAGAAGTAAGAGAAGGGAGAGTGCGCGTGGCGGCAGACAAAAAACATATGAGAGATGTCATGAGATCAACGAAATCGAGAGAGACCCTTTTTTAACTGGAACTGCTACTGGAACCGAGCTTTCTTCCTTTTGAACTTCTGTTTTTTGTTTCTCTTTGGACGGCACTACCATGTCTCCTCGCTACGGGACGATCTGGCCTGCAAGAATGGAGATTTGCAACTGAGAGATTCGTTGGAGGTCCAAGTCGGTGGTCGATGTGTTATCGCTTTTGCTTTATGGCTTTTTGCCTAGTGTACATCACACTGGCTCAAGCGAGGAAAGAAGCTTCTGCTGCGCGGGAAAGGCTCAATGTCTTGGAACGAAGGCGCTGGGAGGCAAAGGGATGGCGAAAATGTGCAATTTGGTTTTTGTTTTCTTTCTGATCTTGGAAGCTCTCTCCGTAGCAAGATAACATGGAACAAACGGTCTGATTGTTTTCTTTTTTGCCTTTTCTTCTCTCTTTGAATCCCTTCCCTACCCTTCAATCTCACCTCGCCTCCCTACCACTACTGCTCCTTAACAACACTCCCCAGAAACTTTAGGACCTCCTCCGCGATCTCCCACCGCTTCGTCTGCAGCGCGAAGTGCCCTGCGTCCACAAACCTGACCACCGCACCCGGCAGATCGCGCCTGAACGCTTCCGCGCCGGGCGGGACGAAGATCGGATCGTTCGCGCCCCAGATCGCCAGCAGCGGGACCTGCGAGGCGCGGAAGTAGGCGTGCAGCGCGGGATAGCTGTCGACGTTGCGGCCGTAGTCGGCGAACAGGGCGAGCTGGCGGTCTTGGTTCTCGCGGCCGGCTTCGTTCTGCAGGAAGTCGAGGGTTGCGTCGGACGGGTTGATCAGGGGGAGGTCTCGCGGCGGGACGCCGGCGGTGTATTGCATGCGCGTGGCGGGGAGCGTGAGGTAGTTCTCGCGGAGCCAGGAGTGGGCTGGGGTGGTGAGGTCGGTGGGGTCGGTGTAGGCGGAGTAGTCCCAGAGTTTCTTGATGGGCGCCCAGAAGGGCTCGCTCAGGCCTTCGGCGTAGGCGTTGCCGTTTTGGCTGATGATTGCTGTGATTGCGGAGGGGTTTGCCAGGGCGAGACGCCAGCCGACGGGGGCGCCGTAGTCGAAGACGTAGATTGCGTAGGAGGGGATTTGGAGGGTGGCCAGGAAGGACTTGATGACGGCGGCGAGGTTGTCGAAGGTGTAGACGAAGTTCGTGGGTGTTGCTGTTAGGCCGAAGCCGGGGAGGTCGGGGGCGATGATGTGGTATTTGTGGGATAGGAGGGGGGCTAGGTCGCGGTATTGGGTCGATGAGGATGGGAAGCCGTGGAGGAGGAGGAGTGTTGGGAGGGACTTGTCGCCGGCTTCGAAGTAGTGGACTTTGACTGAGTCGTTGACAGTCACGTCGTGGTAGGTTGGGATGTAGGCCATGTTGAGGAGATGTATGTGATGCGCTGTTACCTTCAGTCTAGTGTTGACTTTGTTTCTGATATCTGGTATTGCTTCGACTTTAGCAGAGCAAAACAGCAGGATATATATTGATTGGTCTCTCCACCTATCGTCATGCATGCAGTGCTTACTGATCAAGCACAGTCAGTAACGGCCCAGCCTGATTAATCCAGCTGAGCAATTGGTCTTGCATCCTATGTCGCCATTGTACGCGAAGGCTATCGACTGCGAATGGCTGCAGTGATCGACCATCATATAGGCGGCGCTACTCCTTTACGGGTTCCAGGGCAGCGAGCGTATTACTAACACCGTTCAAGATAGGTATAGTGGCGTGCCAGCAGCATTCGAGCGAAGCGAGAAGGATTCTGCAGGAAACGCTACGATTGCGTCAGCAAATGCGAAGTTTTAGCATTTGCAATCTGTCACCGATGTGTTTCAACGCTCGCCGTCTCGAAATGTTTGATGATAACGCTGCGCTCGCTCGAGATGACTTCATCCTCTAGAAAAATACATCAATACTTAGACAGTAAGATTGTACCACTTCTGTAGGCTAAAAGGTATCGGCTGAAAAGAGTTCAACACGAAGAAGCTACAAGTTCGGATGCCTCATCATGGGGAATGATCAACGAGACAAAAAAGCCTCAGCACATGGGAGTACCCTCTATATCTCTGTATTGTATGGAAATTCAAAGCTACCTAGTCAAAACTGCGACGGGCTGTCACCATGTATGGACTCTGTTTCTCACCATTGACCTCTCCAGTAACGGTAGAGGTCTCAACGGGCTGCCCCTCGAGAACTCCGAGGACATCGCTCGAGTCAAACGTATCGACGTGCTCCTTTGGCTCTTGCCAACCAGTTGCTCTGGTCGATTCGTCAACAGGAAAAATGCGATTGATCACGAAGAAGCCGCCAAAAGCCAGCAAAAGTCCGATCGGATATGCAAAGCAGTATGCCTTCTCCACCTTAATGCCCGCATGGACTCCGAGCTGATGTAGGAAGCCATAGAAGTTCGGAGCAACTGCGATAATGTATATGGCGAACGCGCGAAGGTTGAAACCTTTCAAAAAAGCGTAAGGACCCTCAGGGTTTGTTCGATACAAATCGTCGACTCTCAAGTATCCACGACGAAGTAGATAGTAGTCGCATACCAGGATTCCAGTAATTGCGGATAGGAATATCTGGTATGAGGACAGGAAAGTGATGAAGACTGACGCCGTGGAGAGAAGATACCAGGGGCAGATGGCGAAAGACAGCACCGCGCAGATGACGAATCCTCGTTTAACTGTGATATACTTGGGAGCAAGTGCGGCGATGTCGTTACCGGCGGGAATGGAGTTCTCGAAGATTGCAGAGAAAATTGTCGAGTACACATAGGCGAGGGAGATGAATGCGCAGCCTGCACGATTACGAGAGTTGTATCTGTCTCCAGCCATGAGGTTGTCGAGAGTTGTGAGGGGATTCCACTCGAACTATGAGACGCAGGTCAGTGATATATCACAAGATGATGTCGACATCAGCTTCACACTTACTTTGCCAAATGCTGGTGCGGTTGCCACTGCAATGAGGTTGCCAAGTACTCCGACCAAGCAGTTCGAGAGAGGGAAGCTGATGATCTGTCCTAATAAGACGTCTTTTGGTTTTCGAGCATAGCGTTGCAAATCGGCTGCATTCGAGATGAATGTCCCACAAGATGCAAGACCCAAGAAGAAGAATCGGATGATGAGCCATTTCTTTCCCGCCCCAGAAGACACGGACGGCTGACTGAGCGTCGATGAATCGATGCCGCCGACTTGTGAGATCCAGATAACATAGGCGATTGTTGCAAGGAAGAAAACAGCGGTCTTGACATAAACAAGCTTCTTCATGCGTGGGACGGGCACGAACAAGAACGCGCAGTTGATCACCCAGTAGATGAAAAAGCATAGCATCTGACCAGAGTTGAGCGCAGATTTCGTTCCCATGATGTCTGGAATTTTGGTGATGCTTGGGAAAATAGCGTGAAGGAATACGCTGGTCTGTTGTCAGCGTCATCAGCCCTAGACGTATACCTGGAGAAACTTACTAGAGACTCTGCGCTCCCTGGACAGAGTTGACACCGTTCCAGACAATCGACATGCAAGCTCTGTTGAATGTAGGCCACAGCGCTCCAAAATGACCGAAGCTAGCTCGGCAAAGGACTGGGAATGGTATCCTGTATAGAGCTCCGGCTCGACCATTCAATGCCATCAGTAAGCCTGCCACGAATTGACCGGCAGTCTGACATGCTAAAGCCTCCCACATGCTCAAACCAGCCGACATACCGGTCGAAGCATTATACAAGTTACTGACGTTGGCAGTTGCAGCTAAAATGGAGTGTGCAAGTCAGTCTCAGACATCACACTGGGTCACAATCATCAGTAACGTACCCCACCAGAAAATCGTGTAGGTCACCTGAGTCCAGCTACGGTCTTTGACTGGTGTAGGACGGAGGGAGTCGTTGTCGAGGACGCCCACTGGTCGAAGGTTCCCATCATGATCGTAGTTCTTCACCACGATCCGCTCGCGTAGTTTGGTTTGAGTTGGGCCCATTGCAAGGTGGATAATATAGGCAGTGTGGCCCGCAAAAGCAGCAATGCGGAGATTACTGACTGCATCTTGAGGTGGCCCTTGACAGCACTAATAGTATAAGGCCGCAGGTATCGTGACTGGGAGTGGCAAGGATACCACGTTCTGGCTATCTTTCACCGTCGGTGACCGTCGGTGATCCTAGACATTGTTATCGCAGCTCATCCTTATCGGTGTAGTGTAGTCCTAAGCGACATTAGGGCAGTTTTATAGCTGCCTAATTTTGAAGCATGAAGATCTAAAAGAGAGTCCTTATCGCAGAGCCGTTCGGCAAGTTGTCATCGGAAACGGTCAAGCCCCGTGTCCGTCGGTCTCCGTCGGATGTTCCAAGACTCTGGTCCCACCATCATGCGATGGGACACCGCGTGCGGAGTCTCGTCTGGAGACGGCCAACCAGAGCAGTTGCCATGATGTTGTTTGCACGGATGAAGGAAGATTATGCTCACAACTTCAAATATATATACTCGTAGAAATCCAGATCAAATACGAGCCACAACGACACCTAGTCATTCCAAAAGATAAGTCCCTCAAACAAAAGCACAGAAGGCCCAACATGTCGACCACACAAACGATGTCTTATACTACACTGGAGCTGGCCACCGCTGAAGGGCCACAGTATCGTCAGGTAGCCACAACGCCACCGCGCAAGCCCACCGCGGAAGAGATTCCCGTCATAGATCTGAGCAATCTGGACGGTGACCACGCATCTCGCGCAGCCATCGCGGCGAAAGTGAAAGCAGCAGCAGAGAACACAGGCTTCTTCTATGTGAAGGACCATGGAATTTCTGAAGACACTATCCGTAACGCGATGGACAGAGTCAAGGCATTCTTTGGTCAGTCTTTGGAGGAGAAAGAGGAAATCTTGGCCTCTAAATGTGGCCGTGCCGGTGGATATCATGGCGTACGTTCGACACAGATCAATAGAACGGAGACAGCAGGTATGTGATCACGGCGTATGCGACTGTGGCGTCCCGGAGCCTGTGTCTACCAAAGGCGTTGCACAAGAAGCTAACGATTTGGACAGACAACAAGGAAACTTTCTCTATGCGTTATGACGGCCGCAACGATGTGGCAAGCAGCGATCCAAAGCTACCTGACGAACAATTGTCAGCTGATCACGATCGAATCTGGAGTCAAACAAGCAGAGTAAAGGACTTCCAGTCGACAATGATAGAATTCTGGCAGATTCGTTTGCAGCTCGCACGCAAGATGATCCGTATATTTGCTCTAGCACTCGATCTCCCCGAGGACTACTTCGACGCCATTACCACACACCCAGGGGCTGACGCAGTGTTCATTCATTACCCAGGCGTGCAAGACGAGAAGCCCGACGACATTGACGTAGGGATTGGCGCACATACCGATATCCAGTGCCTAACGCTCTTGTGGCAAGACATGTCAGGCGGCTTGCAGGTCCTCTCTTCGGAAGGCGAATGGCTGGATGCAGCACCGATCGAAGGCACATTGGTCGTGAACATAGGCGATCTGTTGCAAAGGCTTTCCAACGACAGGTTCAAGTCTACCGTACATCGTGTGTATAACCGACAGAAGGCGTCGCGATACGCCATGCCGTTCTTTTTGGGCTTCAATCCTGAAGCGATCTGCTCGGTGGCTCCGACATGCGTTGACGAGGATCACCCAGCATTGTATCCTCCGATCTCCAGTGGACAGGTCAGTGAATTTGTGTTGTATACTTATGGTCCTTTGCTGACTGTTTATAGTGGCATCAACAACGATTGAAGTTGGCCCAGAAAGCCTGATCCTTCCGAACTTAAAGCTTGAGAAACGGACGTACAAAACGAGAGCCAGACGAGCGACTGAATGATACTTGCCACACAACAGGAATTTATGAGCCTTTTATTTGAAAGCGCGAATCACTTCTTATTTTCTTCTTCTTCAGATCTGCATAAAGATGGACACACTGAATCATCGTACGTCTTGAGTGCTATCGTCGTGTGCTCTACTCTACTATGACGAGGCAGTAAAATTATTGCCCACCGTATCAAGAACTCCAAGCGGCATCCACTGGAAGAATGTATCTCCTTGCTCTGCATTTACTCCAGGATCTCCTTGCCTAACACCGCCATTCACATCAAGCAGCTTTTTCTGCATCATATTAGACGCCCAAGTCAACACCTGACCCTTGTTCCAAACACTTCGTCGCTGCTGCTCGACCCGCAGCATCAACTCCGCTACCCCACGGATGTCAGGCAAGAAATCCGCGAATTGTACGAGTGTCACACCGGCATAAGCGCCGAGGAGGGTGTCGTATGTGGGAATCGCGCCGTAAGTGCTGGTCATACTACCGATGTTCGACATCATAGTGGAAGCGGAGTCTATGATAGACTGCGTTAGGACTTCTACAACGGAGGAAGAAGAGGCAGTTTCTTGGGTTTTGGCGAGAGCTTCTGGCGGCATCTGGGCCAATTCCCAACGCTCGAGAATGAGCATGGCGGAGACGTAGCCGAATGCGAGCGTGTTGTCTTGTTGTAGTACTACAGAAGTCAGTAGAGAATTGCTCTCTTATCGAAAAGTGGTACCTACATGCTTCGTGCTTAGCTTTCCAAGCGTGAAATTGTGCCTTTGTCTCGCCGATTTGCACTGCCTGTTGCACCACACATTGACAGAGGTTGGCATATAGCTCCAGTTCTATTGCGGAAGCCTTATCGTAGGTGCTACAGTCTCGGGCTTCTTGTATTACATTCGTAAACTGGCTCAATGTGTCGATCTCGAAGACAGAAGGTTTGCCAGTGCCGACAGAGAATCTGGCTGATGTCAGATTTAATTCATAGCAGCATGTATGACACTGACTTGAGATGTACGAGTGCGGAGGCATTCCAAGCAAGTATTCGATCCTTCGTCGTCTGGTCTTGAGAATCGAAATTTCTGATAGTATTATGCGAGGGGAATCCGTAAGACAGCAAAGAGTAGAGCATTGTCGAGCCACTGAGGAGCCAGCTATCAATAAAGTGTCCTGAGGTTGCCGGCCCCAGACTCCATGTACTGAGTACAAGCATAGCCCATAGATCAGTATTGACCATTGGCGGGTTCAGCATGACCAGTGATAGTTTTTTCTTTATTTCTTCGTAGAGATTTTCATTCTGTGTGCTATAATCGTGCCACGCTTGGGAGCCGACGAGATGGCACGTAGCGCTCAGCAAGTCTGACACAGAAAAAACGCGCCTATCTAGCTCGCGATGAATGAAAGAGTATCCAGGAGAGGCAGCAAGAAATCTGTACGACTTCTTCAGTAAAGGATTCAAGCGTCGTTCATTAAATGGACAGGCTAAAAGGCCATTGGCTACAGCGGAAAACAGGTGAGGCGCATGACTTACGAGCGAATGTAGGCGCCCTCAGATGATGCTTCAAGGGATAGCATGGATGGGTTACCATGTGATGTTGTCTCACTTTTGCCATCTGGTCGTTGCCCGGTGATCCATGAATGCATATTACGAACAACCTGGATCGGTGCCACTGGAACTGGACTTTGATCAGACATGGAGATAGACTCATGTCGATGCCTTTGCGATTCGCTTTGGATAGCAGCAACATCACCTTCCAGAGACTGTCTTGGAACAGTGCTTGCAACCGCGTTGGTCAGCGAGGTCAAAGTCCGCTGTACCTCTGCCAGCGACGCAGTGATATTGCTCAGACTACGAAGAATTAGTCACAGGCTTCAATGGCACAAATGGAGGGCATTTATCGGATTTGCCTTCCATTGCAAGACTGGCACGGCTGGTCGCCGTTCGTTCCAAGAACTGCTGTATTGCTTGAAGAAGCTCGCGGCTCCCGTGGGATCACACATTGCAATCTGAGCGACGTTGTTCGTCAGCAGAGGAAGATTGATGAAGTTTCAGCCGACATGCCTCAAGCTCTTACAACGCAAGCACGTCACAGCATCCGTTGGGACTTCGCATCTGGTCTTCAGCCGTTTACAGTGTTGACATGCCAGTGATCGCCTTTGCTTAGGCATGCCGTTGTTGAAGCACTGCTAGAGGATATGCTTGGGGCTGCGATGTCGGAAGGATGTTAGTGTGCGTCGACCGGAATGTAGTATCCTTGCCTCGCGACCAGATCCACGATTCTAGACAGCGTGCAAGGGGCTCCTTATCGCCTTGGCCAAAGCGGTAACAAATGGCACATGAACCAAAGGAACCAATCACGGATGCGGGAGCTTCGCTTTATCGTTAGGGTTAGGTTATCGTTAAATGCATTTACATACACCATATTGATCGTGCTACGTCAACTCAAGAGGCCACTATCGTTTGGAGTCTCTTACAAATCACAGTGATAAGCCATAGAGTAATGAAACGATGACATACGGCTGGGACACTGTTACTCATGGACACTACACTATAATATCCTCGGATCTGGTTGGCCGGAAATGGCCACAAGGGATGTATATTAACAACATTCTAAATACATTAGAGTCTTGGTGGGCTTTAGGCTCGTTCGTATCATTCGCCAGAAACTGCACAGCATCTTTCCATAAGACGCTTACAAAACAGCGATCAAAGCTGCAAGTCCCAACGCACCTAAAGTACCGGAGTGCGCCATCGCAGTTTGTACAGCACCAGCATCAGAAGAAGCTGTGGCTGCACCGCTCTGTGCACTTCCAGAACTTTGGGAGCCTCCAGAGCTTTCAGAGGTTCCAGAGCTTTCTTTGGCTTCATTTCCGACAGCTGTGGGCACAATCTGACCATCGGATGTCATCGAGCTGGTGTATGTCACATTTCCTCCTGAGCTTTCGGCGGTGGGCATGGCAGCAACGTAGGCCGGGCTGAATAAGAAGAAAAAATCTAGTCAGTATCATACTTTGAATCAATTTGAAGTAGTTTCTTATCACTTACGTGCCAGTCACAGAAGGCGTGAAGTAGAGTGAAACATCAGTTTTGTTGAAAATCGGGTCCGAGAAAGTGCTCGTTTGAGCAGCCGCCGACTCTGTGGTCGTTCCATTATCGAGTGGGACGTGGTCCAAGAAGAAATCGCCGAAACTTTGATCTGCTGGTTTGCTGGCATTGCAATATTCCTTAACCGCGGGGTCGATCAGGCTCTCACTGAACCAGTCACTGCCTTCAACACCACCATGAGCCTTGTGGCACTTCATGCAGCCGACAATCTGATCTCTGAATTGAGACTGGCAGAAGCAGATCCGTTGGGCTTCGTCAGGCTGCTCGGGTAGCTTGTCCTCGTCATCCCCATGCTGAGCATCATTTTCTTGAGCAGGTGAATGGATAAACTTCGCGCCGGCAGCGCCGTACATGCATTCATACTGGATTGATATCACAGCATTACACGGCGCAGACCAGTCGCGGTTTCCAGATGGGTCGGCAGGCTCGCAAACATCTGAAAGATAATCGTCAAGCTCAGAGGAAATATCGGCGTCGGAGTCTTGTCTCTTTGTGAGTCCTGCAGCATTGGCACTGGCAAGAGCCAGAGCGAAAATCGTGAGGCGATTCATAGTTGTAGGGACGAAGGAATATGGTTACAAAAGATGTCGAGGCAAAAGTGGTTCGATATGGACCAACGACGAGACAGGCGAGAAATATATACTATGAGGCTCGACATGATTGATCTGCAAGACAAGGCCGACACGAGTCAAGCACATGCGAAGGATCACAAGTCAGTTTCAGCCTCCATACCTGGTGTAGATACTTCGCTAGGACCGTGCAGCAGACGGCATGCAGTACCCGATAGTTGGAAAGTGTAGGAGACAAAGGCAGGTCGTTGTTGAGTGGGAAGGCTGGCTGATCTGGATTGAGATCTCCCCAAAGTTTGTGACCCTGGCTAAAGATCTGACACGCAATAGCTAAAATGAGAGACGCTAGCACGAGCTCCCGCACCCGTCTGCAGGAACTCGTGGTGCATGCATGAGCTTACCAATGTTGAGCTTTGAACACATTCTGTATTGGTGTTCATAACAACCTTTTAGGCACATTATTCGCCCATGATTTTTCTTTCCAGATCATGACGCCAGCTCAGACTATTCAGGTGCTCCTTATGTACCATTGCCTGCAACAAAACTGCTTTGCAACCTAAAGTCACGTGCCATCTAATATCTCCTTGAGACGTAGAAAAAGGCTCTCCGCATTTACGTGCACGGCTGCGTTTCACCCACTACACTCCGCAGAGGTCTTTTGCTAAGGCGTCCTGTGCTAGTGGTTACACTCGAATAGGAGGCAGATCATGTGCATACCTTAGATTTGCCTATCTCACCAAGAAAAAAAAAATCAACAACGGTCGACGAAGGGGAGCAGCCCTTGAGTCTCGAAATCGCGGTCCCCCATTCACCGGAACTGGCGGGGGGCGGCCTTTGAAACGAACTCGGAAAAGCCCTTGGAACGTCGGATGAGTGTCTTCTTGGAACTACATGGATATCTCATATACTCTCGCGTATCTTGGTATTCACGTTGGCCCAGCGATATGATCACGGAAAATATGCCTGTCTCAGAGTACAGCGCGATTAGAGGAGGAGGCTTCAGCTGCTACCTGAAAACAACAGTGTTCAGGAGTACCCTTTACCCTGTCCAAGACTGGATTGTCATCTGAAACGAAGACCCTCGCCGTTGCAATGATATCCTTCGTTTCAAGTCAGGCAAGACAAAATTCACACAGTCTAAGTACTCCAGTCGACAAAGGGGCAGCGGACCAACGCATCTGGAAGAAATTTGTCCAAGGTCTAAAAGTTCTGTTGAGCGACGAGATGAATGTCGGAGCACGTGGAGGCCAAGGAAGGAAATATACGTCACCTTGTCGCTTTGTCAACTTACCAAGCTAGAAACAACCCGTCATGCGCTCCACCGGCAGTAGTTCTGTAGCCTTGAAGTATGTACTGCCAAGTAGCCAAGATTGGGGTCCCCAACTAACCTCGGGCATCGCACCTGGAGAACGAAGATCGTGCACCGCAAAACATCACGTTCTCCGGATCTGCGAGCGATCGAGTAGAGATCCTCGCATAGATGTGCTCAATATGCACCCCGACACGGTGCTCATTCACCGATGCGGAGAAATATCATACGCCGATATACAGGTCGATGATTGGTATGGAATAATATAAGAGGCGACATTGACTAAGACAATGAGTATAGGTCACAGAGACGATCTCCCAATTGATACCAATCTCTTCTTCTCACAGCCATGAAGCTTCGCACGGGGCTTTTCTTGCTCTCGCTAGCTTTGCCATCGTTGTGCGCCCCAACGAGCATCGAAACAGCGGCCAACGGCTCTGCCGGTGTTGAACAGCCCTTAATCAAGCTCAAGCCTCAACACACTACCACCAGAGAGCTTGTCAACCTTGATGGCCTTTGGAAGTTCGCTCTCGCTGCCGAAGACGAACCTGCGAAATCATGGACCGCTGTCATCTCAAAGGATCTCGAATGTCCCGTTCCAGCTTCTTACAACGACATCTTCGCTGATCGAAAAATTCACGACCATGTTGGTTGGGTGCTCTATCAGCGTGACGTGATCGTGCCCAAAGGCTGGTCTGAGGAGCGCTTCTTGATACGAGCCGAGGCTGCCACACACAAAGGACGCATCTACGTCAATGATGAATTCCTCGCCGAGCACTCGGGTGGCTACACGCCTTTTGAAGCCGACATTACACATCTGGTTTCCGCGGGAGAGAAGTTTCGTTTGACCATTGCCGTAAACAATGAGCTTACTTTCGAGACTATCCCACCTGGAATGGTGTCAGTCGACAGCTCCACCGGAAGGAAGATTCAAACCTACATGCACGACTTCTACAATTACGCTGGCCTCGCTCGTTCAGTTTGGCTCTACTCGGTTCCTGAGCAACATATCACCGATGTAACTGTCGTCACTGACGTCGAAGACACGACCGGCCTGATCCACTATGATGTGAAAGTATCTGGCGGCTCCAACTCCACAGGCTCTGTCAAGGTCTCCGTCATTGACAAAGACGGAATTGTTGTCTCAAACGCTACTGGTGCGAAAGGTACTGCAGAGGTCGCAGACGTTCATCTCTGGCAACCGGGCGCAGCATACCTGTACCAACTCGAGGTTAGCATTGTGGACTCCGCCGACAAGGTCATCGACACATACAGCGTCACCACAGGCGTGCGTACCGTTGAAGTCAAGGGCAGTGAGTTCCTCATCAACGGCAAGCCCTTCTACTTCACTGGCTTTGGCGCTCATGAGGATAGCGAAATTCGTGGCAAGGGTCACGACCAGGCGTACATGGTTCACGATTTCCAGCTGAGGAAATGGATGGGAGCCAACAGTTTCCGTACTTCCCACTACCCTTACGCCGAAGAGGTTATGGACTTTGCCGACCGCAATGGTGTTGTCGTAATCGATGAGACCGCCGCCGTCGGACTGAACATCGCTCTCCAGGGTGGTGTCCAGGGAGCACCTGCTGAGACTTGGGTAGCTCTGAACACCAGTATTGCTCACGAACAGTCGATCCGGGAGCTCATCAGCCGGGACAAGAACCACCCCAGTATCGTCATGTGGGTCATCGCCAACGAGCCCGCAGCTCAAGAAGAAGGTGCACGCGAATACTTCGAGCCTTTGGCCAAGTTGACTCGTGAGCTTGAGCCATCTCGCCCCATCACCTACGCCAACCAAGGCGCAGCCACCCCAGAGACTGACTTGATCATGGATCTCTTCGACGTCATCTGCGTCAACCGATACTTTGGATGGTACGAACAGACAGGAGACCTCGAAGCCGCAGAGATTGCTCTCGAAGAAGAGTTGCGTCTGTGGCAAGACACATATGACAAGCCCATCATCATGAGCGAGTACGGCGCAGACACGCTCGCTGGCCTTCACTCCATCCTCGCTGTGCCTTTCAGTGAAGAATTCCAGGTCGATATGCTCGAAATGTACCATCGTGTCTTCGACCGCATCGATGCGATGGCTGGCGAGCATGTTTGGAACTTCGCTGACTTCCAGACTTCGATCGGTATTCGCCGTGTTGATGGTAACAAGAAGGGTGTATTCACCCGGGATCGTAAGCCCAAGGCAGCTGCACACAGCTTGAAGAAGAGGTGGATAGGCTTGGCTGCTAGCAACCAGACCTCGGATTGAGGGTTTTAAGGGATGTTTCACAAAACATCACGTTAGACACAACTTACGACAACGCAATGATATATGAAACCACTTACTTTGATCTTCGTGCTCCCCATCAATTCGATGTTTCGTACATTTATTAAATGCGCCAAGAAACACCCCGCTGCTGTCTCCAGTCGCAAAACAGTAACACCTGGTGCTGCACCATAACCCAAGTAATCCTTGAGAACAAAAAGCAAAAGATGAGCTCATCTAAACGATGAGAATCATGGAGAAACTGGGAATGCTAAGAAGGGCGGACGTCAGTAGTAAGGAAGGCTAAGTAGGGCGGACGTCGTTAGTAGGGAGGGCTAGCAAGGACAGAAGTCGTTGGTAGGAAGAGTCAGGACGGGCGGAGGTCGTCTGCAGGGAGGACCAAGCATAGAGGGAAGTCTTTAGTAGGAAGGTCGTTGGAAGAAAAGACTAGCAAGGACGGAAGTCGTTGATAGGAAAGGCCAGGAAGGGCGGATGTCGTCTACAAGAAGGGCCAAGCATGGCGGGAGTCGTTCGTAGGGAAGGCTAGGGAGGGCGGAGGTCAGTAGTACGGAAACCTAGCAAGGAGGAAAGTTAGCAAGAGCGGAGATCAGTAGTAAGGAAGGCTAGCAAGGGCGGAGGTCAGTATTAATGAATATTAGGGAGTGCGGAGGTCGGTATTAATGAATATCAGGGAGGGCGGAGGTCAGTATTAATGAATATTAGGGAGGGCAAAGGTCGGTATTAAGGGAGGCTAGCAAGAGCGGAAGTTAGGAATCTCTATAGTCATTAGTAAGGAAGGTCAGATATAGACGGGACTAGAAAGATAGATAATTATAAGAAACAAATACTATATATCTCTCTACTCAAGTATAATAAGACTCAAATATATAGTACATTCAACGTCTTAATTATCGTAGATTACGGTAACCGTAATGTGCGAAGTTATATAGAATAGATTTTCTTTGTGACTAGTAATTAGACGTCTAAGTATTCGAAATGCCTAGGTATCAGAATTTGCAGGTATCGAAATTTGCGGGTATCGAAAAGAGAGGTATACTCGGACTTCAAGCCCTCCTATCTAAAAGATTCCCGATCTACGTTCTTTCACTATGTTAATGTTCACTTTAATAAATAATCTATTTGATAGGGTGTTAGAAAGTAGCATTACCTAGAACGCTACCCCCAAGTAATCCTTGAGAGCAAAAACCAAAATGTGAGCTCATCACATTGATGAGATTCATGGAGAAACTGAGAATCGAACTCAGAACCTTCTCCACTTAACAAGAGCTGTGAAGCTCGATGCTAAGAAGATGTCATACCACTAGACCATATCCCCGGATCAATTATTGCTAATTGATGGAGGAGGCATGAGTCATACCATTCATAGCCACTTGTTCATTTGGTCGAATGTTCGAACACCATGAGTAGATAGTGATGATCTTGGAAGATGGCCGGTATTGCTCGTCAAAAGACCGAGTGCAAGCGAACCAATCCTGGTGGCGACTGTGTTACTTTTGTAGCTGCTTGAGTGGTCGACCGAGATGTTGGCGATGACACGTCCAACACAGGACGCGTGAGTAAAGTCGCTTGGGAGTGTCCGTGTAATACGATCGAAGATCAAAGCATGGTATATGAACGTCGTCCAGTGAAGAATCGCGCGCGTCACGCCCTATGTGTCCAAGATTAGAATCAACTCCAATCCTGATACATAGGTGCCTGACGCCGGAGACGTGTGTGATGCTTGGCTGGGAGCAACCGGTGTCAGCCTTCCAGAGAAGAGATAAAGACTCAATTAGTTGAACGGCATAGAATGTACCCGTCGACTATTTCCAGAGAAGTTACCAATATTGAGAGACGTGTGTTGTGTTCACCTCGCTCATCCCCCGAAGTTCGCTTCCGAACGATGAGGTCACCTGGCAAACGTCTAGGATCCAGGCTCCACTCGATTGCATGTGATGACTAAGGCATAGGGTGGAATTGAATGTTTGCATCTTTCCATGCCAACAGCAATCATCGGCATCAGATCTCGATGCGTTTTGAACAGTATCATCAAGAATAGCAATCCTATGTCTTCCCCAAGCGATCTATGTTCCACTTCCATTGACCTATATGCCCTTTGTTCCACAACTATCGCTTACATCCACCGTGGTTTTCACAATGATCGCGCTCTCTGAATTATCGCTCGCAGCATCGCTGTTGTTGCTACTACGGGCTTGGCTTTCGACGATAGTCTCCGATCTACCGCTATCCGGTTCCCAAAGGGCTGAACGGAAACGGCTGGTCTGCTTCGAGCTACCAGTCTGTGACCTCGGTGCAGAACCTCTGCTTCGGGTATCGCTGTGATTCGTGACATCTGAAAGAGCCATTAGCTACTGATACTTGCAGATCTCAGAGATACTCGTTGACTTACGCTCTTTGTAGGCATTGTTGTCGATCTCCTCAAGCCGAATGTTCATAAAGCTTGTGTTCCAAGCGGTCAGGAAGATCCGAAGGCATGGCAATGTTGCTGCAACCAGGTTGCAGTACATCTCTAGCTGCGTCAAAGTTTCAGGGAGGGTGTATGTAAAGGAGAGATCATCTTCCTGTACACTACTTAGGCTGATGAGTCGAACAATCGTGACCGGTGCAACGAAGAGTCGCAGCGCAAATGCGGTGATGACAATCCATTTCGGCTTCGAGTCCATCTGCAAACTCCAGACCAGGTATGCCGAGAATGCCGTGATTATCAAATCCGTTACGATACTCAAAGCACCCGTTGCGACCCAGCGTGCAAGCATCGATTGCACGTCGCCGTTCCTGTAGCTCCAAGGCTGCGAGATATTCCCTCTCAATGCGATGCTGAATATAGATGTAATGCTGAACATCGACAGTAGCACTGTGAGGACCTGGCCCAGGCGCATCTTGTTTGATTCTCTTGCAAGTCGAGTGAAGAGGAACGAAACGGAAAGCTTGCTGGTCCAGAAAGATAGGAGGAACATTATGTCCGTCGCATAGAGAATCTGTGTGACAAAGTTGAGTCAGTGAGAGTCAATCATGAAGTTTTCTCCATCATCAGGTTGTTTTCGACATATCTCTGGCTCTTGTCAGAAAAAAATTACCTTCGCTGTGCTCGCAATCTGCCCGTCCTTCAACTTTCGCTCAACCCTACCAAATCCTCGCCCAACGGCGCTGATAGTTACGGCTGTTTGTATTGCAGCAATGAAAAACGAGACGGCGTAAGCGATGTCATCCTTGCCAGCCAACACATTCAGCGGCCATCGGACGTAGACTCTCGACATAGTGAGTAAAGTTCCAATAGCCAGACATAGCCAGCCGGCGAGAACGACGATTTGACCATGATCTGTTGCAGTGATAGCAGTGCTCACTAATAGTGTTGGCTTGGGAGGCGCAGGCTGCGATTGATCTGCCATGCTGTCGATAGATCGTGACGGTGGTAGGTAGGCAAAGACTCTATGCCAGAAACATCACTGCGAATGCCCGCACAAGTCGCTACATCTTCAGTGATGGTTGAACTTGTTGTGCTCGTGTCTATCAGAGCACCCATGATCGCTTAGTCGTGCCTCAGCAGGGCACCAATCCTGCGCTCACACAGCCTCCATCATGCGAGCGCAGATAGATCGCGGTATCTTGCCAAGGTTGATGCCTCGAAAAAGGGAGAATGTCGCTTAGATTGCTTAGCCGCTCTGCCTCGTGCCGCTCGTGTGCTGTGCCGTAGAGTTCCACGACCGACAAGTGGTGAGCACCTCAAGAGCCAAGCTGGCCACCCTGAATACATATCTGGTATTGGCAGATAAGTTCAAATACTGATTGTGGGTTTAGTCACAGGCTTCAATGGCTGCTCAAATGTAGAAAGCTCCCTTGCATTGCCTCTCTGCGACGGAACCAGCACCGACGTTGTTATGTATAGACGCGCGCAAATTCCAAGAGATCCATACTCTCGCGATACAAGGTCTGCAGGGGTGTGAACCATTGACAGCATCTGCCGTGGTGGAGTGAAGGAGCCGGCGAATTTAGCGCATCCTTCGCTCCATGCCATGCCGTCTACCGATATCACCGACATCCGGCTAAAGCATAACAATCTACTTTCCCCTCACACAGGTTTGTCTCCCTCCACGTGTGCATCGTCGGACTAGCACATGCAGTCGGCATCATGTCATACCTCGCGTATGCGATTGGAGGGAAGGTGCAGAGATCCTGCGCAACGTTAACTCTAAGGAGCCAACAAGCCGATGCACTAAGCGAGGCGCTGTTTTGAATGTTCATATCGAGCTACTATCACGCTCTTGTTAGTTGAGGTTGTAGTGCTCAACGAAAGGCAGTATGCCATCGTGCACGACAGGCCTGTCGGCTCGGCATTTAACACAGCGGTGTCATTTTTTTTTTTGAGACCCTACAAAGCTATCCTCCCTCTGCACCTGACATTTGTCAGGTATCTTTTGCGACTCCCAAGATTGAAGACCACCCAAGTTTTTCATTCCACGGGAGCGGCTTTCTGCATCACGGCAGCATCGTTGTATCTTGCCCTCTCCAGCCATGGCTACCATCGAGATGCAGCCCACGAAAGGCTTCAACGACCCTGCTACTAGCAGCCCATTGGCGGACGAGCGAGTACGGGTTGATGCCACAGGTATGGCAACAGGAACAGATGCTGATGCTTGGGATATGGCACGCATGGGCCGTTCGCAAGAGCTGCGACGAAACTTCAAGTCGTTGTCAGTCTTCGGACTCGCAATCACCACCATGTCCACATGGATGGGTATGCTGTTCGGCAATGTATTCTCTCTCACCAATGGTGGTCTTGCGGGAACAATATGGATCTACTTTGTCTCGTGGCTCTGCACCTTCAGTCTTGCGGCTTCTTTGGCTGAGATGGCTTCGATGGCGCCGACGTCTGGCGGCCAGTATCGTGAGTGTGGAGACTACTACTTTTCAATCGCGATATATGATCGCTAATGTGACGATCGCAGATTGGGTCTCTGAGTTTGCCCCTAAGTCGAAGTCGAGCTTTCTGTCGTACATTGTCGGCTGGCTAGCCGCACTGGGCGTAAGAACTCGCACTCATACATCTACCATGCACACTTGCTGACTTATGTCTAGTGGCAAGCACTTATTGCCACCGTAGCTTATACCGCCGCTGGTGTGCTACTCTCCATGATCACAATATACCATCCCTCCTACCAGCAACAGAACTGGCAACAGTCCTTGGTGATGATCGCAGTCGCCGTGGTCGCCACTTTGATGAACACATACGGAGCGAAGAAGCTGCCAATTCTGGAAGGCATCGTCCTCGTTGTCCAAGTCGTTGGGTTTTTCAGCATCATCATTCCGCTCTGGGTACTCTCACCCAAGGCTCCGGCTAGCGAGGTCTTCGGCTCCTTCTCGAACAATGGAGGCTGGTCTAGCATTGGCGCGGCCTGCTTTGTTGGGTCGATCACGGCCACAGCATCGTTCGCCGGCTCTGACGCCGCAGTTCATATGGCAGAGGAGACGGAAGATGCTAGTAAAGCTGTCCCAAGGATGATTATGCTCACGATAGCTGTGAACGGCATCATGGCATTCATCTTCATCATCACATATGTGAGTTCAAGCGACGATCAGGTATAAGCTACTACCGAGTCAAATTAACAGATCACAGTGCTTCTGTATCACTAACCTGGAAGCGGTTCTCGCGTCTGAATGGCCCTTCCCATTCATCGATGTAAGTTACCACACTACGCCTCATTTGACCTAGATCTTTTACTCACACAATGGCAAGTAGGTCTTCCTTGCCTCAACCGGCAGCAACGCAGGAACTGTCTGCATGATGATGGTCCCACTCATCTTGAGCATCTGCACATGTCTCAACGCCCTCGCCGCTGCCTCTCGTCAAGCCTGGGCACTTAGCCGGGATCAAGCCTTGCCTTTCTCATCATGGTTTCGCAAGGTAAAGCATTTGCACACCCATCGCTTGCTCTTCGCTGACGATTGACCTAGGTCGCCGTGATCGGAACTCCCGTCCCCATCAACAGCATTCTCTTTTCCCTCTCGATCACGATCATCATCGCATTGATCAATATTGGCTCGAGTGCAGCCCTAAACACCATCGTTGCACTCCTCACAGGCGCCACAAGCTTCAGCTACGCACTTAGCATCGCCTGCATTCTGGCCAAGCGTTTGCGAAACGAGCCTCTTCCGCCCGCTCGCTTCTCTCTCGGCAGATTTGGAACCGCGATCAATGCATTCGCGACGGTCTACGTGATCGTTTCAGCTGTGGCTTCTTTCTTCCCAGTCACCTTTCCAACGGATGCGGAGAACATGAATTGGTCTTCGGTTATGTTCGGCGGAATACTGATCATTGCTTGCGTGGATTACGTAGCGAGAGGCAGGAAGCATTACACTGAGCCTAGGAAGCATTTGAACAAGATCTAGTACAGATGGTACCATTGCTGTTAGGCAGTATTTTGATAGATAAAGATGGTCATGGTCTTGATGCAATAGATGAAGAATACAAATTTGTTCAAATGCTGAAAGTGTTCCATTTGGTGTTAGGACAGGAACAGCGCCATCAGTTTACTGGCAAAGTGCATTACAACGAGTCGCAGATGACCACAATGAACAATCTCGATGATAGCGTAGACGTAAATAAATGCCGTGTCGAGACCCATACCATCAGAATGAACGACAACGACTGCCTCGGCAATTGCTGACTACCCACCATGCCTAAAAAAATCATCAATCAACCGGTTCAGGCAATCCTCTACACAACAAATCCCATCAAACAAACCCAATCACAATCCTTCCGCTCACGACCATGGAAGGCCGATGCCAATGCGGTCTCATAAAATTCACCACCCCCCTGTCCTCCCCTCAACAACTCCTCGTCTGCCACTGCAGCGAATGCCGCCACCAAAGCTCCTCCACCTACGGCATGACCGCGATCTTCCCTTCCTTCTCAATCCCCTCTCCATTCCCCGGCGCCATCGCAACGTACTCACGCCCGAACAGCAACGGGGAAACGAAAGGCTTCTTCTGTACCAGATGTGGCGCTCGGCTGATGCACCAGTCGATTTCGGGGGATGGCACACCGGCTGCGGCGGTGAGCGTCAAGTCTGGCTGTCTCGACGGGGTCACGAAGGAGATGATGAGGGCTGCTGTGCATATCTGGACTAAGTCGGCTATCGTCGATATTCCGGAGGGCGCTGAGGCCTACGAGGGCGAACCGCCTGGTGGGAGCTTTAGCCATCGCTGATCGAGGAAGTAGGAAAAGAAGAGGGAAAAGGTCATCATTTGTTCATGATCTATGTCTACGCATGCCAAATCCTACAGCTTCGCCTGCTGATCGAAGAACTGCAAATTGACCGGCGTCAGCGCCTTGCCCGTCTCGAAGTAACCCAGAATATTCTCCATCCCCAGGCGCTCAAAGCCAATGTGGCTATCGACACTCGCGCCCGCAGTGTGCGCCAGCATCTCGACATTCCTCATATCCGCCAGCTTCTTGTTCACCTGGGGCTCGTTGAAATGCACGTCCAGACCCGCAGCGCCGAGCTGCCCGCTCTCCAGCGCCGAAATCAGCGCTTCCTCATCGATCAGTTTTCCTCTCGCGATGTTAATCAACCGCGAGCCTTTCTTCATCTTGCCGATCTTCTCAGCGTTCAACACCGCCTCGCCGCCAAACGGCGTAGCGACGAGCACGCAGTCCGCCACCGCCAGCATGTCGTCCAAATCCTTGTAGAATTTCGCTCCGACCTCCTGCTCCACGCTGCCCGGCAACTGCCTGATATCGTTATACAAGATGTTCATGCCGAAGCTCTGGCTCGCCTTCTGCGCGATCCGGAAGCCGATCTTGCCCATGCCAATGACGCCCAGGCTGTGGCCGTTGGGGTTGAAAGTGTTCGCGGCGATGTTCTTCTGCGCGTCTGAGAACCTTGCTGGGTCGCAGCTGCGCGCCGCCGTGTGCGACCATGTGAAAGCGCGGAAGGTCGAGAGGATGAGCCAGATGGCGCCGTCGGCGACGGACTCGGTGCAGGCGGCGCCGGCGTTGCAGTAGATGACGCCCTTCTTGGCCATGGACTGCGTATCAACCCAGTCGAAGCCGGCGCCGGCGGAGGCGTAGATTTTGCAGGACGAGGGGAGGAGGTCACTTTGGCGCTGTTAGCATTCCTATTCGTCTTGTGCAACACTTTCTTACACGTGGCGAGGAAGAAATTAGGACGGGGAAACGGACATTAACTCAGAGTTCCAAGGACTCATCTCGCCACCCGTGTTCCAGAAAGGACGGTATATCGCAACGAAGTCGCCGAATTTCTTGTCTTTCAAAGCCTGCTTGAATTCCTCTCTGCCCATTGAGTAGCTGCGCTTGATGTCGAATGTGCTTGAGAGTTTGCTGTAAAGCTCATGGTTCCACTTGATGTCGTCTCCACAGTGGAGGAGGATAGGTTTGCCCATTGTCGAAGGTGGCTGTGCTGTATTTCAACGATATTGAAGAGAGAAAGGTGCGTGAGGTTAGAGGACGCTCGTTATGAGACTTTGGGAAGAAATGCTAGGGAAGACGAAAGGAAGGCAGCCTGGACCGGACGACATACTTACTTATGCCATGCTCCCCCGACCGAGCTCACAACCGAGATCGCGGCCGTCGTACACAACTAAAACATCCGAGCCATCAAAATATGGATCTAAATGCGTGGGAAATACACAATCGACGGGGGAAATTACCCGATCAGAAAGGTGATGTTTCCAAGAAGGTGCACAAGGCAAAAGCCGACGTCAAAGCCCGAGCACGCCGCATGAAACTCTAAACGAGCATGCCGTGTTTACCCACCTTTGGCGTTAGAGTGAGAGGATCGCCTCGCCTTGTATTATATTGGCTTGTGCCAGATGGTTAATGGAGTGCGAGAAGGTATCTCCGGGAGATGTCGCTTGGCATGAAAGGTGGACTAGAAGTACAGAATGCAAGATTTCGAGACTTGGCCCGATTGGTGGTAAGATTACATTAATGTAAGAAGAAAACAGAATACTACATTTTTAGGTCGCCGCGACTACTCTGTGCGGCGAAGGAAACCCAGAATCACTTTGCGAGTTCAGCCTTGCAGTCCGCATGGGTGGTTGTGTCGTGGGCTTAGGCACAGGTGTCGTGTCTTGCACAGGCTGGTGGTCCTCGGTATCCGTCTCCGACTCTTCCTCCTCAGTCGTGCTGTTTGTTGTGCTAGCTGTGGTGCTGACCGAAGCTTCGCTGGCTGGTGTAGGCTCAGTATTCTCTTCGGCTGCTTCAGGCAGAATTGTATCGCTCTTTTGCTCGACGATTGATGTTGATGTCTCCAACTCATCTTCTTGCTTACTGCTGGACTCTGTATCAACAGCATCGGGCACCTGAGCCTCTGCGGTGTCGCAGATAGGTGCAACGGCCGGAACGCCCACCGGTTGCTCCTCTCGCTCGTAAAATAGCATAAAGACGCCACCCTGCTGGAGTACATCCTCGTCGGACACAGTGGAGACATCTTCGTCGCTCAGTCGCCACCAAGGTAGCTTACCGCTGTCGCCGTTCGGTGTCTCCTCGGACTTGCTATCCTCCGCGTCTTCGGCTGGTTTGTCAGTCGCACGAACAGCACGCGGGTGCTGGCGGTAAGCGATATAGTGGCCATTTTCGTGTCGTCCGTAATGCGTGACCACAGCCTTCAACCGATACAAGCACGGGTCGCGCTGAGTGCGGCTTGACAGCATTGACTCTGAAGCCTCTGTGATGGCGAGTTCTGCGAGGGACTTTGGATCCTCCAAGCCATCGGCAGACACTTTCGACCCAAGCATCCATTTTCCAAGATCGAGAACCTGTGGGTACCTGACTGCAGCGTAGTTCTTCCTTTGAGCTCCGGTCATTTCGTCAAAAACACTGCGGTTGATGTGAACGACCAAACTCCGTGGCGCGCGACCAATCACAGCCTGTCTAGTCTTTGTGCTAGAGGTATGTGCTTTCTTTGAAATCTGGCAGACTTCTTTCAGAGTTTTGTCGCTAAAGTCATCGTTGGCGAGCGCTTCAGTAACTGCTTTCAGACGCTCTGCGATCTTCTCTCGCAGGGCAGGCGGGAGTTGCATGGTTTTCTTTCCATCTGTATCCGCACTTTCCGTCTCTGATTCAGGCTGTGGCAGCATCCTACTTAGTTCCGTCTTGGCCTTGAGTAGCGTGCATTTCGCGCATTCAACTTCGGGGATATCCTCAATGTGCGTGTACTCGTTGAGACAATCAGCCAGATCGTATTCATAGCCAGAGCCCAGAGGTACCGTCAGACAGTTGAACGGGATCATGGATAAGCCTTCCGAAAAGCCACAGCGAGTGCAAGCTACGCGCTGCGCCAATAGACCCTCCAGCGGAACTGAATGTGGCGGTGCGGCCATTTGTTCCTGGATGTCACCTTTTTTCTTCTCAGAGCTCTCCAAGCCATGCTTGACAGCCGCCGCACCAAACACTTTGCTAGCCTCCTTCTCTAGATCGTCAACAATCTTGCTGTAGTATTCTTGCGCATCCTGCTGCTGCCAACTGCTCATGCTCTTGAGTTTCGCCGGTGTCCAGATGTGGGTGCCATTGTGGGAGGCCTCGCTGAGTTTTTGTACGACGTCCTGGAGAGAGGAAGATGTGCTGTCGGTAGGTAGAGACTCATGCTTGGAGAATGCCGCAAGGTATGGCTTCAAAGAGTCCATGGCGCTCAATCCCTGCAGGACGGAGTTCTGGTAGCAAGAGTTGTCCCAGTTGCCCAGACCTGGCGGCGCATCGGATTGTGGTTTGCTTTTTGCTGAATTTATGCTGCGCACGAGGTTGGCGCCGACGGGTAATTGCTGCATCATGGCTCTGCTGCCCAAACCGAGCATGCTCCTGAGAGATTCTGATTTCGCGGCGTGGACTTGCGACCAAGTGCTCTGCTGGGAGTGTAATTCTCTTCGCCGGTCTGCGCTCAGCAGGAGTACCGAGGGTGTCAGATAGACAAGAGCGTTCCAGGTGATCTCGATGGGCGAAAGGACGGCGATGTCAAGGTACACCAGCGCTTGGTGCAAGAAGAATATAAGGGCGATGGCATATGCGAGGATGGATGGGATGGTGGAGTGCACGGTGGGCACGCGTCGCAGAAGCTCGTCCAGCGGCGAATAACGGTCCATAGTTCAGTCAGGCGCAGGGTCTTGATTGTGGTGGTGGTGAGAATGGTGGGCGAACAGCATGTGTGGCAAGAGTAAGAAACTGCCTGCCTGCCGTGCCAGTGAAGGAGGAGGTTAATGCTGTAGAGGCATGTGCGTGGAGGACAAAGAAGAATGTGTGTGCTGAGCGGCTCGCCACGCTGACTACACCTGCGTCGTTGTTTGGCGGTTGGCTTTGCCCGTTGTCACTTGGCCGCGCCTATCGTGTGTTTCTCTATGATAATATATTGCTCTGGTCTAGTATAAATCGCTGGATACCAAGGCAATGCTTCACACACGCACCCGTCATGTGATAACATTCTCACTTACATTTGCACCAGAACGAAATGGCATCGCCCACTTTCGCTTTGCGCAACCAATCATGGGCCTTCAGGGTTCTCCAACCCGCACTTGTTTACCTTATCTTATCGCGTTCTCTCAAAATCTCAAGTGCAGTAGCGTAGCCAAGTTGATCGATCAATTTTCGAGCAGCACCTGTAGGGCCACGGGACACCTCATTACACACTTGCCCAACACAATCAAAATGGCCAAAGTCCCCAATGTCAAGAGCAAGGTCGTGTCCGCCCGCTCACGCGCCGGCCGCAGGCAAGAATCGCCAGAACCCGCGCCCAAGAAAGCACCCAAGGGCACCGTAGACGAGCCCAACCACTCATGGATGTACGGCGCCACCAACGCCGGCATTCACAAGAAAGCACCTAAAGAGAAGAAACTTTCTCGCGCTCAGCGCCAGCGCCAGCTCAAGGCCATCGAGCACGCCGAGCGCAACTCCGACAGGCTCGAGAAGAGCGTGGCCAAGAGCAAGCTGCGCGGCAAGCGCACGCAGAACAGAGCGCAGACGTGGGAGGAGATCAACGCAGAGAAGGCGGCGAAGATTGCAAAGTTCATGGCTGAGGGCAAGGGCGCGGATATGGACGGCATGGAGTCGGAGGAGGATGTTGAGGAGACCATGGGCGAGGATGCGCCTGATGCCATGAAGGATCTTGACCAGCAGCCTGCTCTTCCTGAGCAGAATCTGGGACAGGCTACCAGCGTTGCCCAAGAGCCTACGCCGGTTCTGCAGCAAGCGGCGGCTGCTGCTGCTGCTGAGGACATTGACGACGACATCTTGTGATCGGATGCAATCCAATGTTTGACTTTGGAATTACTACATGGGGCCACATCAGCTACGACCGGAGCAGATGCACTTCCTCCATGGTGGTGCATGAGTGTTATCTCTTGCGAGTTTGAGGTTGGACAGCCGAAGCCACTTTCACCGCTACCAAGCTGCAACAGCACGTCCACGCAGTCACGACCAGCCAGGCTTGCGAAACCTGGGTCCATGTCAACGGTTATGGTCACAATCCCAGATCCTCGGGCATACTAGTTAGTGAAGGACCGGGTAGAGAGACTGAAAGCCTTCATCCAGCCTTAGCCTGGGGGGAGGGTTGTTTGTCGTACGAACAACACCTCCACGTACGAAGCAACTTACGGGATGGCTTCTCGAGGGCCAAGGGCAATTCGAATGCTATGGAATAGGCACAGGCGAAATAATATTATTAATTCTCCCTCCCAAGTCGGGAGATCCCAACTTCAATTTTTGTGCACGACTCTTCTTCTGGGTCGATGCCCTGTTCCAGTATCCACGTGCCTTAGTGACCAAAGCACTTGTCTTCTCGAAAATATACAGAGACAATCGCATTTTCCTCAACGTGCTTTTCTCCCGAACGCAGAGAACTGTACTCAGGAATACGCTAAATTGCAGAAGCACAAACAACATCGTTCGAGGATCGATGCAAAGAACTGGCACGACCAAGGCAAACCAGCCAATTAGCCAGTTCAACTGCACTCACAGAGCTTCTCAAAACTGCAACTGCGCAACAACCTCGGGAGAGTTGATGAACGCACACCTCTCCTCGAGCCTCTGCCTTCCAATAGCAGAGCTGTCATCGTGCAGCGAATGCAAGCCTTCCTCGTCGCTTCCAATCACAAACACGCGGGTCTCGTTGTCAGCGCCGAACGCTGGCTCCCAACCTTCCAACGTCCCATGACCCTTCAGCGAAGGCTGCCCGACAGATGCAAACGTAGAGAAAGTACGCGTCTCGCGAATGGCAAGACGCTCGTCCGAGGCGGTGGGGTTGTAAGAATAATCGTTGACTACGAGGTCTTGGTCAGCTTTCTCGATCGTATGTCGTGACACGTCCTTTTTTTTTTCCTGCTTACTGTCGTAGTGTGAAATATTGTTAAACATGTACGCAAACTCCGAAGTATGCACGACTCCAAGGCCAGGCAAACCCAGAGACTCCAACGGGCCGTCGACAACCGTCTGGTTCTGGTCGTAATAGTACACCTTCTGTCCACGCTGCGCCAGAGCCTGGCCGTAGAGCAGAGGCTCGCAGACCATCAGGATGTCGCGCAGGATGCGGGCGGAGCGGTAGTACTCCGCGCTCAGGTTCGCCGAAGGGTTTGCTGCGAACTCTCCGACGGGGTAGAGGCTGAGGAGATGCTGCAGGTTCGCGTCCGACATTGCGGGCGCGTAGTCGCCGAAGAAAGCCGCGGTTTGGTTGGCGGTCTTGATGATGATGTCGGTGAAAGGGGCGGTGTCGTCTTCGGTGTAGCCCATGATGGTGGTGACTGCTGCGAAGCGACCTTCGGAGAGCAGCTGTGAGGGCGCGGATGGGAGGATGTCGCCGTCTACGGTGGGGAGCCAAATATCGCCGATGTTTTCAGAACCCACGACGGTGTCAGTTTGCAGTTTGATCAGGTCTTTTGCGCTGAGCGTGCGGAGACAGTCGATGGCGCCTTGCGAGTCTGCTGATGTTGTGTTGCAAGTAGAGGCGTTGAGGACTCTGGCCATGGCGTTATCTGTAAATTTGCCTGTGAGGCCGGGCTCCAGTACTTGCGACTGAGCGATGGCTTTGTGGAACGGCACTGGCTTCGAGCCTCCATAGGCCATGATCTGCAAGCCAACGGACAACCCTCCTGATGACTGGCCATGGATCGTGATATTGTCAGGGTCGCCACCGAAAGCAGCGATGTTCTCTTGCACCCATTCCAGCGCCATTCGCTGGTCTCGGAGCGCTGCATTCTGGGTAGAGAGCGCGGCTGACTTGGCGAAACCTAGGATACCGAGTCTGTAATTGAGGCTGACGTGGATCACCGGAAGGCCATTGTTCACGGACTCGATGATTAAGCCACCTGGTTGAGACGTTAACTCATCCTTCGCGCCGACGATATAGCTTCCACCTACATATCAAAGTCAGAAGGCCAATAAATACTGAGATTTTCTTTATTAAAAATACCATGGATGAAGACCATTACAGGGAGCTTATCCCCCTTCCTAGTCCCATTAGGACGATTAACATTCAAGCTCAAGCAGTCCTCCGAAGTGTCTCTGAAAATAGTCAGATACAACGGCAGAAAGTCCTCGCCTACGCTGACATCCTGCGGACATGCTGGCCCGGGATGGTCAGCAGAGATGAAAGACCCAGGACTCGGTGTGAACGGCTTTGGCGCATTGAAGCGATTCGCACCCGAAGTATCCTGAGCATACTTGATACCAAGGAACGCTTCCACGCCGTCCTTGTGAGTGCCGCGATATGTCACGTGGTTGTCGAGCTCAACCGTCCTGTCGGACTCGCCACACGCGTGCGGCTGCTGAGAGCCCGTCTTGTTGGCAAGGCCCACATTGGACAAAAGGAGCACCAGCGCCAAGTGGCAGAGCATCTTGGAAGGCCGGAGATCGTCTCCTGCGCTTTGGCACAGGCAGTCTTGGTGCTTGTTTGTTGTTGATTGAGATGGATTTCACCTCCGTACCAGTTGGATCAGGCTGATTGTTTGATGGGAGTCTGGGATTTTTCGGAGGTGCTTGCGCGATCTCGCACGCGCATGCGCGTAGCCGTTGCAGAACCCCGCGTCATTGATGTCGATCATGTTCATGGGTGTGCATTCACCCATTGTTGTCCTTGGGCAAGCCCTATGCCATTGCGGTTCTTCTCACCTTCTATGCATACAGGTGTACGGTTCGCGCCACATGGCCTTGCACAGCTTGTGGTTGCGCGAAATGGCATCAGGCAAATGTTGCGATAAGGAGGTGTTTCAGGCCCATGTCCAGGATGCAGGTATACTCACATGAAGCTGACTGCACATTTCCTGCAGATACTCTGGATATGTCTGTAGGCGGCGCACTACTGCTTTCGGAGGTACTTTGGGCAAAGGTCCGAGAGAAGCGGTACTTACCATGAAGAGACTTGATCTGTGTGATAGAGGATTTCAACACTCACCATTGAGTACGACTCTCCGTCAGGTACGAAATCAGATCCGCGGAATGCCGTCTTGTTCTCCTGTTAAATTCAATAGGAAGCAAAATCCTGCTCGCATTGACAAGTTAAAGGAGATGAGGTTCTTGTCGCCACGCTTTTATTCACCTCGCTAAACGTGGTTGACGACCCCGTTCGTACTCTCTTGCTGCTAGCGGCGAAACGTGTTGAGCGCTTCACGCTGGAGCAAGGTCCGTGGTACCGTCAGGGTTAGATTGCTAGTCCCAATCCTGCTGTGGAGAGCCTGTGCCCTCTCGCTTTCGCCGCTGTCGGCCAAAGCCTCGACCCTCAACATCGTGTAGCACTTTATCGCTTCCAGCCGAAGTCTACCCTAGATATGAAGAAATGCTCGCAAAAGAGTCGACGTTTCAAACAAGCAGGAACCTTTGAAAGTAAGATTTACGGATACTTTGGATCTGCCGCGACACCACGTGAACGCTCGCGAGCCACACATGTTTCCGCAGGTCACCCTGCGAGCCAAGAGGCCCGGGCTCCACTCCTCCTCTCGTCTTTCGCGAGGCCAAGCAAACTAGAGCAGCCACATCACGCCCAAATAGATATACCAAGACACGGCAGTTCGTGCACGGTCGCTGTTCAGGCTGATAGTAGGGAGCTCCTCAAAATTTGATACACCCATCGCTGTTGCCGTTCATATTTGCCGGTTTGTGTCTTCTCGTTCTTCCCACTATTCCTCTACTGTATCCTCGGGACCGTTCGGTTGTCGACGAACACTTGCCGTTGCCCTCTTACCCCATACTGACGACGACGACGAGATCTGGGGACTCCACACGATCCTAAACCTGGGGGATTGATTATATAGGGATCGCTGGATTCGCTACCGGTGGCCTGTTCGCCCTTCTGCAAGCAAGGACTTCGCTGAAGATCTTACTTCATCATGGACGAAACGCTGAAGAAGAACGATTTCTCGGACCCTGCTCAACGCGAGATCAATTCTGCGTCGCCTACTTCCAGCGATAAGCATGAACTCGACGGCGAGCGTGGGGACTTGGTCTGGACCGATGATGAGGAGAAAAGGATCCGCAGGAAGCTCGACTTCCGCATCGTTCCTCTTGTGACGGTGTTGTACTTGCTCTGTTTCTTGGACAGAGCCAACGTCGGTATGTGAACTTGATGCGCAAGCATTGCATCGATTCATTCTGACATTTCGCTAGGCAACGCCAGGATTCAAGGCATGGGCACCGAACTTAACCTCGTCGGTACAAGGTTCAACTGGGCCTTGACCATCTTCTACTTCACATACATTGCGTAAGCATCCGTTAGCGAAAAATGTGACGAAACGACACTGACACCATTGACAGCGTAGAGATCCCATCAAACATTATCCTGAAGGCAGTCGGACCACGATTCTGGATTCCCTTCTTGGTGTTCTCTTTCGGCCTGATCTCCCTCTGCACTGCATTCGTGAAAAGCCACACCGGACTTTACGTTGCGCGAGCATTCTTGGGTCTGGCTGAGGGTGGCACTATGCCCGGTATTGCGTTCTTCCTCTCATGCTTCTACAAGAGGAATGAGCTGCTGTTCCGCATCGGTATCTTCGTCTCGGCCAGTTCACTTGCTGGCGCTTTCGGCGGTCTGTTGGCTGCCGGTCTCGTCAGAATTCCCGAATTCGGCGTCGCTGCCATGAAGATTCACACCTGGCGTCACATTTTCTTCTTCGAGGGTCTTTTCACTTGCATCGTTGGCCTGATCGCTCCTTTGTTCATGCAGACACACCCGGACCAGTGCAAGTTCTTCACGGAGCGCGAGAAGGCCATCGCTGCCGAGCGCCTGTACCGTGAGCACCGCGCCAATGTCCACGAGAAGGTCCAGTTGGTGCACGTCAAGCGTGCCATCTTCAATGTCAACAACACCGTCTGTGCGTTTGGCTTTTTCGCTGTCAACGTCACTGTGCAGTCCTTCTCTCTGTTCCTGCCGACTCTGCTCCGCGACATGGGCCACACCACGACCATGGCGCAACTTTACAGTGTTGCACCCTACTGCGTCGCTTGTGTTCTTTCCATCGCCGTCGCATTTGCCAGTGACAGGACCAGGCTGCGTGGAATCTACCTTGCGACCTTCCCGATTCTGTGCGTGATTGGTTTCGCGATCCTCAGATCTTCCGACAACGCCAACCTGAAGTACATGGCCGTGTTCTTCTCGGCTGCAGGAGCTTTCCCTGGTGGTCCAGGTTTCCTCAGCTGGGGTCTTAACAACGCAGCTGGTCCAGCAGTCCGCGCCGTGACAGGAGGCTACATTGTCAGTATTGGTAGCTTCGGCGCCATCCTAGCCACGTAAGTACACTGTGAGACAATTTCGCTTCGAGACCTTTTACTAATGTTAGTACAGATGGACATACATGAGCACCGACGCGCCAGACTACCCCATCGGGCACACTATCAACTTGGTTGCTTCGGTGTGCGTCGCCATGCTCGCCACTTTCGGCATCCTGTACATTGTCCGCGAGAACAAGGCCAGGGCCAGAGGAAAGCGTGACCACAGACTTGAGGGAATTGACGAGGCTCGTCAAGGAGAGCTTGGGTATCGCCACCCAAGCTTCAGGTACATCCCATAGGTGCCTTAATTAGTCGTGGTTTAGTTTGTTCAACACATTTGCCCGGTGATCGTACTGCACTGGGCACGACCTCTTTAATCATGTTTCCGCTTCTCAAAACTGGCAGTGTCGTGATGTTGTGGCTTGTTGAAATTCCGTGAACTCTCGCATCCTGGTCTCCTGCACGAGCAAGCGCTTGATGGGCGTATCCACTGACATAGGCTTCTTCATCAACACCTTGTATGCAAATTTGACTCGAGAACGAGCCGCAAGGTTGCCTCAGTTCTGGAACATCATGTGGACGTCTCACATGTGGACTAAACAGGATTCGGAGCGACGGGAACACCCGACACTAGCGCCGAAGCTATACGTTGAGCACGTTAATCATCATCGTCCTTCGACCAGACCGCACTTCCAGTCACAAACAAGATCATTCAAACAGCAACAACAAGCATAATTTACTTTCGAGCAACAGCAGCAGACGAACATGGATCACTCTCACCACGCTGGTATGGACCACGGCCACATGGGCCACGGTGACATGGACCATGGCGATATGGGCCCCATGTGCTCCATGAACGTAAGCTACACCCCGCCTCCCCTTGCACCCTCTTCTCAGCCAGCTGAACCACAAAATAGATGCTCTTCACATGGGACACAACCAACCTCTGCATCGTCTTCCCCAGCTGGCGAGTGACCGGCACATTCTCGCTGATCTGGTCGCTGATCGCCGTCGTGGCGTTGACGGCCGGCTACGAAGCCATCCGCGAAGTCTCGCGGCGCTACGAAGAACGGGTGGCCGAGAACGCGAGAAATGCTCCCCGTAAGTCTGACCCTATTGCTTTGTTCGTTCTTCCGGAGGTACTGGTGTTAGAGCTTGTAACGCCTTACTTACCCGTCGTCTCAAAGCCGATGTCGAACGTCACTCACTACTGGCGGCAGGGAACTCTGTGGTGTCGGAAGAGAAGAAGGGCAAGACTGTCAAAGCGGCGTTGTACGGCGTCCAGGTATTTTATTCGTTCTTCATTATGTAAGTTCACACAAGTATCTGCGAGAGATGTGGATTGGCTGCTGACACAGAAATAGGCTTCTTTTCATGACATACAACGGTTGGGTTATGTTGGCTGTGGGTGTTGGAGCTTTCGTTGGATATCTCGTGTTTGGCGGATCTAGCGCCACCAAGAGTGCGGCCTGCCACTGATTTGGACAAGTCACATGCCTGCTTTCCCTATGAACCAGAATAGTCTACCTACAACCCTCTCCAAGCGACCTTCGCTACATGATCGGCTCGCTTCCTTGTGCTCTTCACAAGGCCAAGATAGCGTAGCTCGGCAAGTCCACGCTGGAACAATGACATGAGGTCACCTTCCTCTTTCTCGCTGCCCATCACTGCCTGGAATGCCTGCCAGAGATCGCTGACATTGATGAGTGACCCTGACTCCAAGTATAGCTGGTATAGTACAGCTGTTGCCGGTTGTGTAGAAGATAATGTGGCCTCATCGCCCTCGGCTTTCTCTGGAGCACAACAATCGCAATCCAGATAATCGTGTGGCGAACTAAGTGCGCGCTCGACTGCATGGCGCGGCCGAGGTGTGAAAACTTCCCGATGAGGAGACTTGAGGTCGTAGACGAAGATCTCATGGAATGGCAAGTCATGGAAATCAATTAGAGTATCGTTAAAGTAGGCCTCTAATTGATCACTGAAAGCTCGAAGGATGTCGGTGTATGCCGCATCTTGCTTGGAAAGCTGAGATTTCTGTTTGCTGAGGTGCACTTTTTGTGCGACCACGGTCGTCCTGACGGTCGAGGCGCCAATGTCGTCCTCGCTTCGTAGGGGTTGACCTTTGCCTGTGCTGCCGGCCACCAATTCCGCTAGTTGGCTCTTCAATGAGACAATTTCCGCCCGCACGTCTTCTGGAATGGGCTGGGCGCAAACTGATTCCATCAGTGCAGAAGCCATGTCCGATTGCGCTTTGCGGACTGACAAGAGTAGTGTTCTGATCATAGCAGAATCGCGCAGCTTGCACGACATAGCTTGTATGTAAAGAGTTGATTTTAGCGATGTGGGAGTATTCGGCACAAGTTCCTGAATTGCCCGCAATACGTCCAGAGTTGTGGTGAACTTGGTAAGTGATTCTTTACCCGCAGTGATCTGACGTTTCGCTTCTGACAGAAGCTCAGCATTTGACTCGAGTAGCTTGTGGACTTGCTTTGTGTCTCCCGAATCAAGGAGTGACTGGGCCAATGTGCGAAACGAGCCCAGAGTACGGAGCGCCTCGAAGTGATCAGCAGGGATTGTGTTGAGTTTGACGTCTGGTTGTAGGAAGATACTAAGCGCGTTCGCATAGTAACATGACATATAGGCGTATTCCACCACATCGGTCAATTCGTCAGTACTTTGGATATAGTCGGTCTGACGTTCAAGTGCGGTAGCAAGAAGGGTGGGGCCGATCCACAAGCAAGTGTCCGGTCGTGTGATTGACGCAAAGACAAGTTGAGCTTCGGCAGAAGATGGCGCGGCATCGAAAAGTCTTCCATTCAAGCAGCGCACAGCGCTCCGAGACAATCTCTGCTGCAGAAACTCCACCGAGGTGGCAACATTGAACAAGCAGACGAATGGAATGCGATCGAGCCAGCTACTCATGAGCTCAACGAGCTCGGAAAGTAGATGGCTTCCCAGAGCTTCGGTGTCCGGGAAAGCGACGACAACTTGCTCAATCTTGCGGTCGCGCACATGTTCGTGGAGAATTTGCAAGTCGTAATTCAGAAGACGAGGGCCTTTCCGAGTCGTCGTAGCCAATTCTTCGTCCTCGTCATTCTCGGCGGTGCTGGCTGTCGCTTTTTGAATGAGTACTTTCAATACTGCCTTCAAGTGAGGGGCAGAACTCGACTCCAAGGAGACGTAGATGCGTCGTTTCTGGCTCTTCACTGAGCTGGCGACTCGTTGCGAGAGCGAATTCAGAGACGATGAGCCTGGCGCACTGAGGATGATGCCCGTGGGTATGCGGGAGGTTGTGATATCTTGCACGATTTCATCCAGATACGACGTCACTTCGTCCAGGGTCTTTGAATGTATGCTTGCAAGTGCATCCTACGATTGTCAGCCACTTTGAGCTAATATCTGCGGCAGAAAAATACATACATCTATGTGGGACTGCTGCTTCTGCCAGGCTTGCTCATACGCCTTCTTTCGTAGCCGCCAGGATGCATGCAGTCCATGGTCTTCTGTCTTGCGCTTTTTGGCCGGTCGAGCAGCTTCAGGCTGGAAAACATAGCATTTTTCGTACTCCATCGGTGTGAAGCCAGCGCGTAAAGGAGCTATCGGATGTCGGGCTCAAATGTCTCGCAGTCTAATGTGATGACGGATTTGGAAGTCCAGGCTTTACTGCAGTATAGACAAATATTTACTGCTTTGCCGTTGGGTTAAGTCCGCTGAGAAGGTTGGAATGTTGTAGTTGTTGTGGCCGTCTTCTCATGTTTCTGGTTTAAAGCTCAAGTTCACGTCACGAAAACTATCGCGTGTTCACGTGATGAGGGTTCGAGCACTTTCAATTCGCCTAACAGTGCCGAAAAGCCGTTGGCCGGCTTCGGGCGACAGCGGCCGCCTATCAATCAACAATCTGCTAACTCCACAGAGCAGGTCGTTGCACGCCCCACCGAGATCATCATCACGTCTTGCAATACGTGATAAGGGTAGGTATGATTCCATTCTTGCTTTGGTTCTCTCCCTCCTTCTCATCAATACCGCCATAATGGAGAAATCACTGCCATTGCAAGAGCATTCACAGCTGCCTCGTCAGGCTTCTAAGCCTCGACGCGCACTCGCTGGTGTGTTGTTACCTCTCGCTGTCGCTGCGTACATTTTGTACCCATTCTCATCACCTCAATGGCCATTGGGATCAGGCGATGTCAGTGTGCAAGCGCCCAAGTGTGCACAACCTGCACCGCTATTCCCTGCTACTGGCGACGAGCTTGATCGTGCATATGAGCATCTTTCTTCGGAATCCTTCCGCAATGGCACAATCGTTCGGCTGTCTGGAGCTGTGAGGATCCCCACTGAGAGCTTCGACAACATGGGAGCCATTGGCGAGGACAAGCGATGGGACGTCATGTATGACTTTGCAGAGTACTTGAAGAACACTTTTCCGAAAGTCCACAAGCACCTCAAGGCCGAAACCGTCAACACTCACGGTCTGGTCTACACATGGGAGGGCTCGAACAGCGAGCTTAAGCCTACACTCCTCATGGCTCACCAGGATGTAGTACCTGTCCCGGATGCCACTAAGGATGCTTGGACTCATCCACCTTTTGATGGTGTCTATGACGGATCTTACATCTGGGGTCGTGGCGCTTCTGATTGCAAGAACCAGCTCATCGCCATCATGGAGACTGTTGAACTCCTCCTCGACGCCGGCTACAAGCCCAAGCGTAGCGTCATTCTCTCTTTCGGCTTCGACGAGGAGATTTCTGGCCGCCAGGGCGCAGGCCACTTGGCTCCCTTCCTCTTCGAGCGCTACGGAAAGGACGGCATTGCAGCTGCTGTTGACGAGGGCGCTACCTTCGAGAAGGCTTGGGGTCAAACCTTTGCCAAACCTGGTGTTGGCGAGAAGGGCTACACTGATGTGCACGTTGTCGTTCGCATGCCTGGTGGCCACTCTTCCATTCCATCTGACCACACCAGCATCGGCGTGGCTTCTGAGCTGATCCAAGCGATCGAGGCAGAGCAGTTCCCAGCTCACCTTACCAGCGAGAATCCTTACCTCGGCCAGCTCTATTGTGGCACTGAGCATGCGCCTGAGTTCCCGAAGAAGTTGAGCAAGCTGCTCAAGTCCCGCGCCAAGTCACAGCCTACCTGTGCAGCCCACAAGAAGGTTGACAAGCTCGCTCTTGAAGCAGCGAAAGCTGGTCCTGCAACCAAGTACCTAATGCAAACCTCCCAAGCAGTCGATGTCATCACTGGTGGCGTCAAGGTCAATGCTCTCCCCGAGAGGACTGAAGTCATTGTGAACTTCCGTATCAACGTTGGTGAATCTCCTCAAACTGCTTTCGACCGCGTTGCCTCATTGGTAAGAACTTCAAAAAACCCCCACGAGATTTTGCGGACTTGACTGACTGCGTTACAGGCTGAGCCTTTGGCCAAGAAATATGGCCTCGCGTTCCACGACTTCGATGGCACAACCGAAGCACCTCTTTCCATCTCTCTGTCAAAGTCACCAAACACACTCGCTGTGGCGCCTGTGACACCAACAGACGTCGATGTCGTCTCGCCGTACGCTGTCCTTGCTGGCACTGTAAGAGCAGTCTACGGTGAAGACATTGTCGTCGCTCCCGGCATCATGACTGGCAACACCGACACACGTTACTACTGGAATTTGACAAAGCACATCTTCCGCTTCGGCCCTGGTTATGACGTGGAATTGGACGACGGACTCGGCAACATCCACACTGTTGACGAGAAGGTCAGTGTGACCAACCATGTGAACGCTGTCAAGTGGTTCATGTTGTTTGTGAGGAACATGGATGACGCGGAATTGGAAATTTGAAGGCGCGTTGGAGCTGTCGATATTAATGATGATGCGGCTGCATTGGCGCGCTACTCTCTTCACACTGACCGTAGAAAGTTTGCGGTTTGACAGACATTGTCGCAATTGACCTCAAAGAGTAGTATAGACTCAGTCACATTGACTAAAGCAGCACGAAATCAGGAAATCTTACATATGCAACATTTATGATTCTCCATGGTCATTGCACAGATGACATAGGTCGCTGAAATAACGTTCCTCACTCTGACTCTCTCTCTTAAGTTTCTTGCTCACAGTCTCACATGTTCATATACGACTAAATCAGTCCGTCGGTCGAAAAGCGCCAAGCGTAAGTCCAAATGGTACCTTTTGTGGCTTCGCGCTAGTGGCAGCCAACACAGGCAACCGCGCCCCTAGTCCCTACATCGAACACTGAAGCGCCCAATGCATAGTCGACTGCTGCCTTCGCCTGGGTACTAGAATCGTCTGAGAATAATACATATAAACGGTCCTACTGCTGCTTTATCGAGGACTTGTGTTCTTCTTTGCACCTTGCATCTAGTCATTGTCTGGCATCACATCGTACTCCAAATACATCGTCTCATTCTCGCTATACCAGTCGAAACACGTCCCGCCGCACACGAAGCGCAATACATCTCGATATCCAAGCAAGAACCATGTCGGGTAACGCCAACTCCAAATCAAAGCCTGGATCTGAGGATTTCCACAATGGCGGCGGCCCATTGAAAGTCCCTGGCTTCGGCCACCCTGTGGACTTTGAGCTTGACAGGTTTAAACAACAGCGTTTCCAGCATGGTGTCAATGACTTTCGCAATGAACGGCTTGTGGTGAGGGAAATTGCGATGCTGGCTCTCGTGGACGCCATTACCGAAAAGCCACGCTGGCAGGAGAAGGTGTTCGACGAGACTATTGTAGAGAAGTGGCGGGCGGAAGCAACAGCGATGCCGCTCATCTCGTCAATGGCTTGGGATTGGTGTCTTCGGGAGTTGAGGGAGAAGACAGAGTTCCTGGCGGAGCACGGTTTCATCAAAACATTCGAGACCGGCTCGGCCTGCGCGAAAGCTGACGACCTCATTGATGATGACCTTCGAGACGAATTGCTCGCTGGTGTCGAGCCCCTACTCAACGTGAAGGAAAGCGCGAAAGACTGGCACCCCAACTCAAATGACCAAGTTCTCAACCTTGTTCACCCGTCTCTGTACCCGCTCGTCTACGGTCGCACGCATGTCTTGCAGGAAGGCCTCGTAGGCCTGTCTGACTGTGTCGAATCATGCGGCAAGGGCGTCCTGACCCAAGAGCCTACTATCGAGCCGCCGAGAAAATCCTACGGTTACAATACACATGCATCAAGGGACGACCGCTTCTCTACGCGCTTCCAGTGGCTACCCGCTGAAGTCAGGTTCAAGGGAGAGGGCCTTGATGTCGAGTTCACCTCTTACATCAACAACTTGCATCCCAACCAGCACAACGGGCTTTATTCTACCATCTCCAAAGTGATGAGCAAAGCAATTCCCATGTGGAACGAGGTACTTGTGAAGGACTACCATGGTCGAGTGCCTCCACGTATCATAACATGGGTATGCATTAGCAATTGCACGCTGTTGAACGCATATTAACATGGTTCATAGTGAGTCAAATCTCTCGGAATAGGCTTTGTGTCGATCACAAACCCGGTCATCTCCAAGGTCATGCTTTGTGGTAACCGCATGATGGACACTCTTGTTGCCATTCAAGCATCATCTGGGATTGAGACCTTCTGCGCTTATTCTCGGTAGAGGCTGAGATTTGTTCCTAGTAGTAGAACTGACTTAACCTCACAGGGAGCCAAAGATCGAACCGTCGGAGCCGCCAGCATGGCACAATGATGTGCCCTACGACCACGACAACGAAGACGGCCCAGACCCCGCCTGGGTAGCCAAAGTCGATGAATACCTGGCTTTGCCCGATCACCCCGAGTACGACTCTTCCGACGACGATGACCGTGACGAAGCTTTCAAAGACGGTACCTGGAAAGATGACGACGATTGCGATTTGAGCGAAGCTCTCCAATGAAAGTTCAACAGGATTCGTGGAATCTTGCATCCCGAGCCTGGTGAAGATTATTCGTACGACGAGTGGAAGGCTGGTCTGTCGACGAAGAAACGTGGCAGTAGCTATGGACGCCAGACGGAGATTCTCCGCCATACGTACTCTGAGGTGAACCTGGAGAGAGAGTTCAGAGACAAGGGCCTGCAAGTTATCGTTAAACTAGCAAGTGTGGAACTCACACCCGAGAAGCCAGAGTACAGTGGTGGCAATTGGCATCTCGAGGTAAGTCGTTACCCATGCACACGAATCCAGAATATCAACATTGACATTCTTCCAGGGAATGATGAACGAGCGTAAGTACATTCCCCAAACGCAAGAGCAGATTAATCCTATAAAAAAAAAAAAGACCCTCCGAACTAATTGGCCCCCTCCCCACAGACATCGTCGCCACAGCAATCTACTACTACGACGTCGAGAACATCTCCGACTCCCTCCTCGACTTCCGCATGGAAGCCTCCCTCGACGAAATGGAGCTCTCCTACGAGCAAGACGACCACGAGCCCCTGGCCAGAGTCTTCGGCTGCGCCTCCATGCGCGACGAGCCCGCCGTGCAGAACCTCGGCAGCGTGAAGTGCAAAGCAGGCCGCATGCTCGCCTTCCCCAACACCCTCCAGCACCGCGTGCAGCCCTTCAGACTCGAAGATCCGACCCGCGCTGGCCACCGGCGGTTCCTGGTTTTGTGGCTCGTGGATCCGAATTACCGCGTGATTTCCACGGCGAACGTGCCGCCGCAGCAGCACGACTGGGTTGCTCCGGAGACTATCGACAGAGTCCTCGCGGACCGAGATTTGGCTGTGGAATTGCAGGATATGATCAAGGAGCACGCGAGCGACTATCCGATGAGTTTGGAGACGGCGAAGGAGCTGCGGCTGGAGCTGATGCAGGAGCGCACGAAGCTGATGCCGTCGGTGGAGGAAGGGTTTGAGCAGTATAATCTCTGCGAGCACTAGCAGTGGGGGACTGAGCATAGAGCCGAGACGTCTGTACCGATGGAGAATGGATTTCTTCCAGATTGCGGCTTTGCAAATGACCCATGCGGGCATGTGACTGACTGTCTACTGTATCTCTACTCCTCCTCCAAATCTGTCCTCATCATCCTGCGCTTGACAAGCGGACTGTTCTCATCAACACGAGCGTACTCATGAGCATCCAGACACGCTCTCCTCGAAGCCAGCACGGCAATCACCTTGCGTTCAATCATCTCACTCTCGTATGCCGCTCTCGCAATCTCAAAAACACCATCTACGCTTCCGTCCACTGATTCATACAGCGGCTTGATCTGCTCCAGCAGTTTGCTCACATCAACAATGGAATGATTAGCCCCTTCACCCCGATACATGACCATCGTAGCAGCCGCATCACCCACAAGCACAACTCTGCCTCCGAACCCAGTCGATGGTCGCGGCAGCCAGTCTGCAAGCTCAATCGGGCGGATGTCCGTATCCTTGGGCATGTTCTGTACAAGCGAGCGGAACGGCTCAGCCCAGGATTCGGAGAAGTTTCTCATGAGGAAGCCCTGTCCGGTCCTGGTATTGGGACACTCGGTGGGGTCGACGCGGTCGAGCCAGTTCTCGCGGTATGGCCAGGAGATGATGATTTGGCATTTGTAGGTGTCGGGTGGGAGGCCGTCGGAGGGCGTTTCGAGGAAGCTGAACCAGAGGTAGGTGTCGGTCTTTGGGTCTGTGCCTTGCAGGAAGAAAGGGTCGAGGTTTCGGATAGCAGTGACTTGAGATTCGGTGTAGTGAGCTGTAGCGCCGATGAGACGGATGGGTAATTGCTTGTTTTGGTAGTCTACTGGGTGTAGGAGTCGGCGAACGACAGAGTTTGCGCCATCGCACCCGATGAGCATACTGCCCGTACATGAAGTACCATCTGCGAAAGCAGCTATGACAGCGCCGTCGATGGCTTCAACGTTCTGAAGACTTTTCGACCATTCTACGTTCAGACCCGTGAGGAGCAACCCACGTAATTTCTCCCGCGACACTCTGATGCGCTCCGCTGCAGGGACCTGCCATCGAGGCTCAGCCGTAGACAAGTCGAAAAAGGTGAAATTGCCTTTCTCGCCGGCTTCAACAGCACCCCGATTGACATAGCATTCTGGGAGGCGCGACACGAGGTCGTCTGGCAAAAGAGCCTTGAAAGTCGGGAGGGCCCAGTGGATGGTCAAGCCCCAACCTGCACTACGGTGCGTCGCAGAATCATCTCGTTCGAAGATGCGGTAGGGTATGTTTTCCTTTCGACATGCTTGGGCCAATGTCAGCCCCGAGACTCCAGCGCCAATGATGATGACAGGGTCTTGGAGGGATGATGTATTCTTCGACATATTTTTTATTGGTGTAACGAGGCGGCGTTTGGGTAGATATGCAGGTTTCAGCTTCGACAGGAATATGTTGCAGGGTACCTTGAGTATCGTGGCCTCGTTTCAGCTCATCTTACTGTGTTTCGTCCGACCAATCCCGTTGCTCGAAGCTTTCGCGTGCGACGCTGCAGCGCGCCGATCTGCTGTGCATGCACGGTGACGTGAGCTTTGAAATGCCCAAATTGTTACATGGATTCTTGCAACATTTCGCGTGCAACATATGCAGGGCCATAGTGCATAGCCAATGTTTGCACCGATCCGTGCTTATCTGAAAGCTTTTTTGTTGCGTGGTCGCATGCACATCAGCGGTGACCGACAGCTGCGCCACTTGAGCAAGCTCATGTCCGTGTCTCTCAAGTCCAGAACACTGGCGATACACTTTCAATCGACACCCTCGTCTTCGTGAAGTTGCGCAGGCTTGAGTCCGTCGTCATGGAAAGCAGACCACGAGTACTCATACAATGTAGACACCTTGCCAATCACCTTGGCCTTGATGAGACCCAGCGGAAGAGGACCAAACATTCTAGAGTCGCGCGAGAACTTCAAGTTGTCGCCGACAACGTAGCAATGCCCATCTGGTATCTATATCACACCCATCAGTATGCGCTTGACGTCGCAATGGCCTTGCTCATTTGTTCCACCAACCTGTATCATTACGCCGGACGTATCAGGCGAGTCCCGCAGCACGAAATCGCCCGGCATGCCAACGACTCTTTTCACCGAGAAGGTGCCCTCATCTACTGGGTGTTTGAAGCTGACAATGTCTCCAACCTCTATGCCTCTTCCACGCCTATATCTTTTGCTCAATAAGAGGAAGTCGCCTGTCGCGTTGACAGTAGGCGTCATGGAGATGCCCTCGGCCTGGCTAAGGGTGAAGAAGTACTCGCACCATATATGGCAGGCGAGGGTGATGCCGGTACCGTAGATAAAGACCTGGAGCGGCCAGTAGACGGCAGGGTAGCGTGCTAGGACGGGTGGTTTTGGCTCGGTGAAGGCTTTGGATATGTTCGCTTTGACGCTGGGTTTGGCATTGGGTTTGGTGGAGGCATATCGGAGGAAGGGTGACGGAGCGCGCGCACAACGGACGGCGAAGCGTCTTGCAGCCAGTGGCAACATCGGAAGAGTGCTCCTGGTATTGTATGTGGATGTGTCTTGCAGCGGTTGAGAGGCAGCTCTCCAATGATGCTTCTCTCACACACAGCCGCCCTTCTAGACCCACGCGCAAACGCAGGCGCACGCGCAAAGTCCAGAGCTCCCTCGAGTCGATCGGCATTTGGGTGTGGCGTCGATCGTCTCGCACAGCCACAGCATCTACGTCAGTCCAAACAGGTCAGGACGATTGCAAGGGAGAAAACGAGGAAATGATGCTGAACGCGCAAAGGCTAATCCACCGCCATTTAATGCTGCCGCTATGCTATAATACTGCAGACGCCTCTCCCAGCAAACCTGCCAAGTTTTGTATTTGTTTGACATAGTCCCTTCCTCTTACTCTTCTCTACTACTTCCCCCGGCCCTCCAAGCGCTCTTCCTGGAACACTTACGCGCCCGGCGAGCCACAGTCTGTCTCACCTGTCGTCCAACAACGCGCCGCATGCCAATCGTCGCATACTTCTATTAGGGGCAACACCGCTGTGACCAGCTGTGTATTCTACTTAATCCATCGTCCGTCCTTGGCTTTGGCACTTGGACATATCTCCAGCAACTAGAACTAATTCACTCATCGTCATCGACACGAGAACTCTCACACATCATCCATCATGGCGGCCATGGTAGGAAAATACGCGGCCAACAAGCTGCTCAAGAAGCAAATGGCCAAATACACCGACAAGAAGGTCACCGGTGGCGAAGTATGTTCCCTTTCCAATAGCAATATCACCCCACCTCACTAACACCACCAAGGACCCGCTCTTCGCCATGGTCGAAGACCCCAAGCACCCAGGAAAGATGAAGAAAGTCAAAAAGCAGATCCCAGCCTATATCCCCGAGCACGACGCCATGATCCTGGCCAAATCCCGCTCGAGCGCCTACAGAATGGACTGCGGCCTCTTCACCCTCTTCGGGATCCGCTTCGGCTGGGAATCCGTCATCGGTATTGTCCCAGCCTTCGGCGACGCCCTGGGCGCCTTCATCGCCCTCATGATCTTCAAGCGCATGCGCAAAGTCGAAGGCGGCCTCGACGCCGGCACGCAGATCCAGATGCTGCTCAACATCATCATCGACTTCGCAGTCGGACTCATTCCGTTCGTGGGCGACCTGATCGACGCGGCGTTCAAAGCCAACACCAAGAACGTGCGCCTGCTCGAGCGCCACCTCGACGCCAAGTACAAGCCGGACAGCCTTAAGAAGGATGCTCGCGACTATGCCGGCGTCGACAAGGCGGAGCGGCAGAGGAAGCGGAAGAGCGGCATTTTCTCTAAGAGGGATCCGCCGCCTGCTACTGCTTTCGAGGACTTTGACGACGAGGCTGAGGAGCGCAGGCGGTTCGTGCGCGAGCAAGATAGCGACGACGGCTATAGTGTGCGCGAGCCTGAGCGTACGCGTGCGCCAGAGGATCGTCGTGGTGGTGGCGGTGGCGGTCACTACTCCGGTGGCAGGCAGAACAGCCGTCGCGAGCCTGAGATGGCGAGGAGATGATCAGAGTGTGGTGTGTTGCCGCTGCTTCTAAGCTGAGGCATCATTGCTTTACGAGTTTTGCTGTTATTTTCTACTTTGTTTTCTTGAGATTCCCCATCTTGGAGAGAGAGAGAGAGCAATACTGAGCGACTGGCGTTTGCGGTGTTATTGTTGGTGGTGGAAACCAGTTGCTGAAGTTCTTGGATTGAGCACTATATGTATCGATATTTAATTGAGAAATCCTTCTTACCTTCACCAAGGTCCCACCAATGCCAGGCCATGTCGCCTTCGTTCCCAGACTTCGTCATTCATTAGACTCCACGTATCGATATGTCTACGGGCTATACATCTCTACGCCATGCCGTGTTGGCTACATCGACAACCTCAGACCATTCCTCTTCCTTTTCCTTTTCGACGGTTGAATTCTTACAATTTTCATTGCCTTCGATATCAGACCTCATGATCTTGACAAACCCTCTCTGTCACTAGCAACGTCCAGTCAATCTCCAAACATTCACAAGCACAATCGCGCACCGCACGCTACAAGCTTTCCACACACACCACTTTCGATCCAATAGTTATATACTAGCAATGCCCTATACACCACGAACTCACCAATGAAGCCCAGATTCCATCCCCGACCATCCTAATCGACCACCTAGAAAAAACCTCACACCACAACACCAAGGGTTGGGGTAAGATCAACCCAAACCCTTCCCGGCTCCCAAACTCCGCCTCTTCCTAGCATTTCCATTCGCTTCGAAGAAACGGGAACTAATGGGTTGTCCGCCAAGACGGATTGAGCTCCAGACGCCGACGCCGGGAAAGAGCGAGGTTTTGGCTGTTTTCCAGCTTTTGTTGAAAGTCGTTCCTTACGTACGTTGCGAGGAAGGTCTCGGGAAGCTGGCTTGGCTGGCTGGAAGACTTGTGTTGTGCCTGATAGGACTTCTGTCTGAGTAGAATCGATATAACAACAAAGGAAACTTCGTGATGATTTAATCATCACTTGTGTTATATGAGCAATGTACATGTACACATGTTCCTCCGGTTTAGAAAATGCTTGCCGTAAGGAACAGCAATAGAGAAGTGTCGAAACCAGCCTCGCGCCCCTGCCCTGTTTCCCAGCAATGCTCATCTCGTGTGGATATCCTCTGCCCCTTAGAAAGAAAAAAAAAACGCCAGACCCTCATAGTGTCACTCTCAAGCAAATAGTCATTAGAGGAGAGAACAGCTCTCAGCATGCTCTAGGGCAGCGTGGAAGCCGCGATTAAAGCATCTCCTGCCAATCATCCTCGACGAACGACCTCTCATAGTCCTCCGCTTTCAAGCTCCCAGTCCTCTTCTTCGCCGCCTGCGGATTGCTCTTGACGGCCTTCGCACCGCTGCCGCCCTCGAGCTCGACCCTCGCAAGGTTCGCATAGAAAGTGCCGACCTTCTCGTGTGCATTCACCTTCTTCGGATCAAAGCGCAAGACCTGCAGACCAGCCATGCTAGTGGCACGCGAGAGCGCGACGTACGCCTGGCCCTTCTCAAAGACCTTGCCCAGATCGACTTTGACACGCTCGAGTGTCTGGCCCTGGGCCTTGTGGATGCTGAGGGCCCATGCGAGGATGAGTGGGACTTGTGAGCGCGAGGCTTGGACCTCGCCGTTGGGAAGTTCGACTTTCCAGCTTTCGGGCTGACAGAGCAGATCGCGCGAGGTGCCATCGGCAATTGCGAAGCGCACGAGAGGGAATTTGCGCTGGGTTGTGAGGTTGTCTGTTAGGCGCTTACGGGCCATTTCTTCTTTTGTCATGCTCGGTGCTTGGGTGCTGAGGACACCGTCGGTGGCTTGCGCGTAAGCCTCCTCGTTGATACAGTACTTGTCAAACTCGCCCTCGTCCATGAACCCGATCACACGGCCGATGGAGCCGTTGACCAGGCTCTCGTCGATATTTTTGATCAGCATGACTTGCGCGCCCTTCTTCAGGGTGATGGTTTCTGGTGCCATGCAGTTAGACAGCAATTTGTCACGTTGCGTCTTGTCCGCAATCGTGCCACCATCTCTGGCCTCGAAGATCTCGACGTTGCCTTGCAGATTGACAAGGCGGTCAGCGTTCGCTCTATCCACTTCTGAGCGAAGAGCGAACAATTCAGTCGCATCGAGATCGTCGTCAAAGTTCAATGGACGGCTTAGGCTCCTGAAAGTGCTGATGGATGATGCAGATAGCCTGCCTTCTCTCATCTCGTTGAGCATGCCTGCGAAAACTGGGAGTTTGTCAGTACGGAACTCTGATCTCAATTGATAGTGTATGCATACCTGGGTCCTTCTGTCTGAAGACGTGGTGCAATCCTATTGTGTACTCGACAGCAGTAGTCCATGTTGACGCATCGAAGGCGAACTGTGCAACTTTGCCCTTGTCTGGCACAGGTGGCAGTTGGAAGAAGTCTCCTGTGATGACAAGTTGAATGCCGCCGAAAGGACGACCATTATTGCGTAGTTGCCTCGCAATAGCCTCGAGCTTGTCGAACAGTTCACCGTCCACCATGGAGACTTCGTCGACGACCAGCACCTTCGTCCTCATCCATCTGTGGCGTGCTTTTTGGTTCTTCTTGATCTTCTTGACCAGCTCGGCAACTGGTTCCTTGCCAAGGCCAATACCTGCAAAGCTGTGAAGAGTAACACCACCAACGTTGCAAGCAGCAAGTCCGGTTGAAGCTGTGACGGCAATACGGTCAGGCTCCCGAGCATACTTCTTGCGCAACGATGTGATAATTTCGCGAAGCAAGACTGATTTACCAGTACCAGCAGAACCAGTAAAGAAAACACTCTTTTTCTTTTCGACGACCAGATCCAGCACGTGTTGTTGCTCCTCGCTCAAGAAGACGCGCGCGACTTGCTTGCGCTTAGTCTTTGCCTTTTGTATACTCTCGTCTGTGCCCTCATTCTTCTTGATTGTCTTCTTCACCTCTTCTCGGTGCTTCTTTTGCTGGTCCTTTACAGCGCTTGCAGTGGTGTTCCATGGGAATTGTGATTTCTTGTTCATCTTCGATGCGGGTGTTGCCAATCCTCTTGAGCTCGGCCTCATCGCCTCGCCGATGGACTGGTATGATGTTGAAGCACCAGCACTCTCGTCGTCTTTCTTCTCCAACCACGGCAGAGTCCTTCTCTTTACCTCTCTAGGTCCGGCATTTGCAGCTGTCTGTGCCCGTGTGCTCTCTCCTCCATCGTATGCGAATTGCCGAATCGTCGAAGGATCGCGCGTCGGCTGGAAATGCTCCAATGGTGATGAAGACCAAGGGAAGGGATTACTACTCCCAGGAACCGTCTCTTTCGCACTTGGCTCGATAGATCCATAACCCGAGTCCTGGTATCCAGTCCGCGCCTGCTGCTGTCGTGGAAGTGTAGGGTAGACTACTGGTTTCGGCAGAGGTGCAGCAGCAGGTTTGGGTTTCGTGAGGTTAGGGTAGTTCACAGTTCCTTTTGCTTTCGGTTCCTCTACATCCAGGTCAATGTCGCTGTCAAAATCGTCCTCGTCGAACAGGTCCGTCTGTGGGATCTTCGATGGCGTATTTCCTCCTAGCACAATCGGTCTGTTCTGTGATCCACTGTCTTCCTCAAAAGCACTATCGAATGACTTTGCAAATCCACTCGCCGTCCTCTTGATTCCTCCAACATTTTGCCTCGGTGGCGGCGCTCTCATCTGGTTCGCTGCAGACGGTTGACTTGGGCGAAGGGCATTTTGGAAGCCGGCACTGACTGACTTCGAAGGCGCAGGTCTCGTATTTTGTGGCACAGGCGGGCTGGACGAAGGAAACAGGGATTGCGAGAGAGTCTTCGCCAGAACAGTCTGGTTCTCCTGTTCGTGTCTCTCGGTTGCTCTTCGTAACATGGCGACGTGGCTGTATGTACGTTTCGACTCGAGTGTAGGGATAGTCCGAAAGGGAAGTGAGGCGCGCCCGCGCGAGTATGTGGGTGTCTGAAGAGATGGTGCAGAGGCGAGTCGCGCGGTTGCCTTTCCTGCGGGACGGCGGACGAGCATACAGTGGACCACAAGGACAGTGAGGAGGAGGCTGCCGACCCCGAGAACAGACGAGGGAGAGTAAGAGGAAGCCGAAGAAGGAGAATGAGAGAAGAATTGGGTGTTGCGGGCGTCAGCGTCCATGCATTGCTGGTGCCGGTGTTGGTGTTGATTCAGAGGTGAGTGATTTGCCTTGGAGGGGCTTCTTAGTGAGGGAGACGCGCTGCCCTGGAACTTGCCTTCCGTTGCTCAATCTTCGCGCGTCGCGCCTTGCCGTAGCATACAGCCAATAAACTTGCTGCCTCGGAGTCTTGGCAGCTTTTGGATAAGGAGATAAGGAGGCAAGATCACTTCTGATTAATTCATTCCCGCCATGTCCATGGTTTTTTAATGCATCAATTTACATCTTCTATCATGCTAAGATAGTTCATCGAAGAAGCGGCGGCTGGTACTGAACCGACGATGATGGCGTCTGCGGCTCCTCTACAAGACCAGCTGCTCCCTTCATTCCCGGCCATTGTCCGTTGACAAGGCTATCTTCGCCCACTGCACGCAGCCTGGCTTTCTTCAAACGCCTAGTCGTAGCTCTAGCCACTTTTCCTTCTTCAACGGGACGATTATGCGAGTTCAACAACCCGTGGCCAACGAGCAGTCCTGTGTTGGCCGTTGCCGCTTCCCGTTCATACCAGATCTTCTCCCTGAGCACCGCAACCTGCAGTTTTCTTTCCTCGGACTGCAACTCTATTTCCAGCACGCCAGTCGGCAAGTCATACTCGACTCGAGCGCCAGCGAACTCCCGCCAATCCAACAACATGCGTGGCACAGTGCCGAACGTGAAGTCGTGGAAATTGGCATAGGTTCGACCTTCCTTGTGTCGTCTATGAAAGTGAGTCATAGATGCGAGCAGCAGTCGCACCCAGCGCTTCATCCACAACCTGTTTCTCGAATCGACCACCTTTGCAGTCTCGTATCGCCGACGCACGACCGCGGGCGGTGGAAGGTACCTTTGGCCCTTCTTTTGCCGGATGATGAACCGCCTGAAACGCCGCCACGCCGTGTCCCTGGTATCTTTGGACTTTGCCCTCAACAGCGCGGCGTATTCCATTACTTCGAACATCTTGGTCGTCCACTGGCGAAGATACATGCTCACGATTACATTGTTGTACATTTCCATGCTGGGGCTGACGAAGTATGGCGCGCCTGTCATCGTATCGAACAGGGTCTGCACGGACTTCTGTGGCAGCTGGCCATTCTTCCGATCATCACGTGCGGTAGTGCCGTGGCGTGGTCTCGCCATCACAAAGGTCCATTCGAGCAATATAGACCACGTATCTTCGGGAATCGCAAGGTCATACTCTCGCGACACGTAATCAACGAGCCGAAGAGCCTTTGGTATGTCGCTGTTGATGCAGAACGCATGTGCTAATGTCCACAGCAACTTGGAACTTGGGTACAGCTGGCTGTCCTCGGCAAGCGCCTTCGCCTTTGGTAGATCAGGATGGCCTGGAGCGAGCTCCATAATCTTCTGGACATCGATATCCCATGCTCTGCGCAAGATGGATTGAATCGTATCGATCTCGCCTTCTCTTGCAGCAGCAGTGATGACTGAACAGTAAGTCTCTTCGTTCGCCTCAAGGCCACGATCTAGCATGACAGTGAGAATCTCCATCGCTTTCTCCTTTATGCCGCCCGGTGAGCCGACGTGGTAAGTTGCGAACGGCATGTCCTGGCGCTTGTTAACTCTTGCAAGCATGTTCGCATTAATCACTCGCTGCCGGTGTCGAGCAGTTGAGTTGTTCCACCCTGCCCAGACGAAAGACGCTAGGTATGTGTTGTAAGTCTCGACATTTGGCAGTATGCCATCTTCCAGCAACTCTCCCAAGATTTTTGTTGCGAGACGAGAGTCGCCTAGATCCCTGGCGGACCGGAGTAGGATGGAATACTGATCCCTTGACAGCGGGTGTCCATTCTGTCTCCTCAGCGCGATGATCTCTTGCAAAAGCAAGCTGTACTCGACCATCAATTGGCTCACAGGTATCAAGCCCATCTGCTTTGCCATGTGCTCGCTGATCAGAGCGTACGCCTGTGATAGCTCCTCGACGTTGTTCCGAGGCTCCAGTACATGCAGGATTTGTGTGAAGGTCGCCTCTGAGATTCCGTTGACGAAATCATAATCAAGGCAGTTCTGCGCCGTGTACAGGCAACGCGCAATCGTATCTGCGTCCCCGTCTTCTATGGCCCATGGCAACCAGGTCTCATAATTAATCCATGGCAATGGCTCAGGTCGACTTGAAGCCTGCTCCCTCAGACTTCGCTTAGTCTGAACAGGAACGGCACTGCCGTAGACTTCGGAGCCAAAGACTATGTCGCTCAACTCTTTATCAGGGTCGGCAGGGTCGGCAGGGTCATCTTCGCTCGCCATGCGCTGCCAGAACATATCCTCGGATTGCTGGGACCAGCCCAGCTCAGACTTGTGAGGAGCTGGTGTTTGCGCGCTTGCATTCTGGTTTTGATCCTCGCCAATTGAATTCGACGAAGGATCCCAAAACTCATATTCCGAGCTCTTGGACCAGCCAAAATCTTCTGAGCTTGGGTCTCGATGCCCAGGATGTATGATGTTGTCGTTGGATCGCTCTGACACGTCCTCCGGCCGCTGAGACTTGCTCAGATCATCCTCGCGCGACTCTCCGTGTCTGAGGGGTAGGATTACGTCTTTGAAGGGCTGCTTGTCTGGATCTTGTGGCTCTGGATTATCGAGGCCCCAGGCCCTGCCTCCGAGGAAGTGGCTCATCTTCGCGTGCGCTTCCCGCTGCTCATCTGTGCGAGTCGCATTACGTTGCTCTTTTTCCCATTCCTTCAGCTTACTTGATCCGTTTCCCTTGCCGCCATTATAGCCATTCTGCCACCACGATGACGCCTGTCTTGTCTGCTGTTCTTTCCACCACCCACCCCGTACAAGCTGACCGTTGCTGTTACCCCGCCCGAGTAGATACAGCGACGCAGCTCGCGACTCAACCGGCCCATACCGGGCCAAAAGAGCACTCATCTATGCGACTTCCACCGCATGACAATAGTCTCCTCTTCCGATTAAGTCAACATAATTCTCTTGCTCGTTCGTCTCGAATCGCGATATCTCAGCCGTGTCAGGGTCGTGGTCAGGGCCAGCGCTAGGGTTCTAGTGCTCTGGGGAAAGGTGAGGATAGTGGAGCTTGGAGAGTCAGTGCGATGTGTGAGTGGGGATGAGCCGTACCGTTGATGTTCCCATAGCCGTTGGATTTACATTGGCCCGAGGTTGCCGCCCGTCGAAGGCCTGAGGCAGGAACTGGACAAAAGCGGAATTCAAGCCGTTCGCAATTGCTGTATGCGCCAACGTCAGAGAGAGGGAGAGTTGGTGGAAAGTCGAGCTAGTACGTCTGCGGAACCGTGCATCTCTATTACCACCACCCAACAAAACAACATCCCACACACGCTCGCGCGCCTAAGAGAAAAGGAAGCTGAATGGCTTCGCCCGAAGAACCCGGCGCCGCCGCCAACCCGGTCAACGAGCCGCTCGATCTGGTCCGCTTGTCGCTGAACGAGGTGGTGTTTGTGAAGTTGAGGGGAGACCGTGAGCTGCAGGGAAGGCTTCACGTGAGTACACCCATGCGATACTATTATACCAGAAGGGGTCTTGGATGGTGTGTGCTGACCGGAATTGGTGCGACCAGGCATACGACAGCCATTGCAACCTGGTGCTCGGCGAGGTGGAAGAGACGATTTACACTGTCGACGAGGAAGACGAGGGGGGCAATGGCGAGGTGCGCACGGTGAAGAAGCAGAGCGAGATGCTGTTTGTGCGAGGTAAGCTGCCGTGCTGCGCTGTGCTGTTCTGGACACTTTCTTCTCAGGAAGGTGGGGGGTTCGGGTGCATCTTGCTGACGAATATGTATTTACAGGCGACTCCGTGGTCCTCATTTCACCCCAGCAATAACCACGTTCGAAATCAGCACGGAAGAAAATATGACAAATTTGTCGAGACGTTTGGACAGCAGAGTTGGAGGGAACAACTCATGAATTGCCGGCACGACTGATCTGGCATACAACATGGATGGAGTCGAATGCCTCAGTGTGCTAGGACGAGGGACTATGACTAAAGGCGTGGCCTGGCCTGGCCTGGAGGACGGATATGGGTCCGGACGATTTCCTTAAATACTTCATAAGTATTACTGCCGAAAAGAAAACAGAGGCCGCACGAGGGTAGGATCGGTGCGAGCCTCTTGTTCAAATGTACAATGAAGTGGGACACAGTGTTCACAGAACGCCTCAGCTTTGAGTTGACACAGACACCGTATACTGGCAGAGATGCGCTCAAATTAGTCGTACTGCGCGCCTCAGCACTAAATGTTGTGTACGAGACCTAATCTCGCTAGTCGGACAGATCTTGATTACTTCACTTACGATGAAGATCATCTGCATTTCCACGCACGTTGCTCAAGCCGCAAATGAAAAACCAAAAGCTTGACATTGCACGCTTCTCTCTGACCACGCACAGGGTATCTCAGGTATTAAAAACACTTCCACCCCTCATATCCACCACCACCAAAACCATCTACACAACATCCCAAGCCGCCACACCTCCAAACATCATCGCGACCCTGCCCTTCTTCTGCCTATACTCCTGTATCGTCACGCCCCTCCCATCACGCCCATCGAACTCGGTAACAGAGTAAATGTCAGCGCCTGCCCCCAGATCCGCCGTGGGAACATCGCACCACCACACGCCGTCTCCCTGCTCGAACGGAATGTGGTTGCGGTCCGTGCCGTCCAGACCCTTCAGGTGCAGGACGTAGAGGTAGTACTGTCCGCGCCCGCAGCGCACGGGATCCCAGTGCGGACAGACCTTCTGAAACATGAAGCGCGTGGTGGGCCCTTGGTGCGCGCGGACGATGGGGTTGGTCAGCGGCGCGAAAGAAGGCGGCGCGAGGCCTTCGTCGCCCGAGGCGCCGGGGTAGACGGTGGCTTGGGTGCCGCTTTCGTGGCCGCGCGAGAAGTCTTCCCATGAGAGCACGGCGCCGTCTTCGCGGTATTGCTTGCTGTTGTCGGTGGGGAAGTGCGATCTGCCGAAGTCGATGTTTGAGTCTGTGAAGCGGCGCGGGTTGAAGCCCTTTTTGTAGGGTTCGCCGGCGTTGACGGTGCCGGCGCCCCAGCAGGGATCTACGAGGTGCCACTGGCCGTCGTCGAAGCGGCAGGCGTTCCAGGCGTGAGTGGACTTGAAGGGTGGAATCGGATCGTGTGGTCCTTGTTGGCGGTAGCTGCCGCCTTTGCTGGCGCCTGAGATGACGATAGCTTCGAGGCCAACTTTGACGGCAAGCGCAGCAAATAAGCCTGCGTAGCCTTCGCAAACTGCCAGACCTGATGCCAGTGTAGACTGGGGTGTGGATGGCTTGACTGCATTGCTCCTCAACGCTACCACGTCGTACGCAACGTTGTGATGTAGCCAGGTAAAGATGGCACGCGCTTTGTCCGTCACGTTTGGGAAGGGCGACGTGAGTTGATGAGCGAGCCAGCCGACATCGGTTGACGGTATGGCCTCGCGAGGAAATCTTGCTGCATGATTATCTGGACCCGAGAAATCGCGGCACTTGAGACAAGAACCTCCACCAGCATGTTGCGCGGGAATAGCTGCCCCAGCAGTAGGCTTGGACGCCTGAAGAGCTGCTAGATCGGGTCTTGATGATGTCGGAATAGGAGGCGGAGTACTCTCGCTAGGTTGATCCACAGGGTTTTGCTTGGGCTTTGCAGCATTTCCAAAGCCCATGGTGAGTGCAGACTTTCTAGGTGGTGGAGCTGTTATGCGTCTAGGCGGCTCTGGCTGCGCCTCTTCTTCGATGGAAGTTGGCTGCTCCTGTCTGAAACCGTTCCTAGCAGGTAGAGGTGGCGTCGGTCTCGCTTGGACTTGCGGCCGAACAGGCACATTAGGCGTGCTGGTCTTCCTGAACATGTTGGGAAGAGAGCCCGAAGTCGATTTGCCAGGTCGAAGAGAATTATACTTCTGATCATGCGCCTGCACTTCTTCCTTGGTCCGCTTAGGTGGCAAAGCAGGCAAAGCAGATGGATTGAACTCCGGTGCCCTGACAGCATATCTCTCCGATCTCGAAGTCATCGAAGTTCCATTCGACATGGCCGACACCGACGAGCGTGTCGTTGCCATTGAACTGACAGAGTCGTTGGACGCTTTCCTGCTCAGAGTCATCTCTGAAGGCCTTCTAGGCGGTAGCGCAGGAGATGTCGCAGAAGGTGTGCGAGGAGGCAACTTAGGCCCAAGGGAGCTTTGCGAACTTTGCGTCGAGGTTCTCGGCGGCAAGCTAGGTCGTGAGATACCATCCATGCCGTTAGCAGACGCAATATCGGGTCGGAAGGAGTCTGGCTGATTGCCGATAGTAGCATTGTTCACATGATCGCCATTATCTGCCAGTGGTGGATTGTTCGTCGACGCTGGGCGAGTATATCCAGTCGGTCTCGCAGGAACACCAGGTTTTGGTGGAGGGGGCGGTGGCGGTCTTGCTTTGCCGGCAACAGCAGTTGGTTTGGGTGCCAGGGGAGACTGGCCAACCTGTGATAGCTTCAAAGCGGCGATGCGTTGCTGGATAGACTGCGGCTGAGGCTCCTCCTCTGCGTCGGCCATATTGCCGTCACTTTCTGGATATTTACTGATAATAGGGTATTAGGAATCAGTCGCTCAGCCCTCAGCAACAAAGTCGTGTTCACCGTCGAGTAGCACAGTAGTGTTTGTTATACGAAGGTCGTCGTTGAACGGCAACTCGGGCAGGGCCGCGTGTTCGCTTGGCTGACAGTTTGATGTTCGCGCGTGAGCTGGTGAAGCGAGCGATCCAAAGCTAAAGGTAACTTCGTCTTCAGCTAAAGAAAGTAAAATGCAACTCGGGCTCAAGAATGGCAATAGTAGGACAGTAGTGGCGAAGTCGAGCGCAGCAAACAAGACACCAAGAGTGCACGGGATGCTATTAATAAATCGAAAGAGGAAAGGAGGAAGACGGCAAGAGGCAGCAGGGCTGAAGGATGCAGCGCGATGTAGTGGTGCGGCTTTAGGTGCCGTGCCAGCTTGGCCGGATTCGAGGTCCACATCGCTTCTCGGCATGCTACAGCCACGGTGGGAGTCAAAGATCTATCGTGGTACATACAGAAAGATTCTCAATGTCAGGCCAGCCTTTCACGATTAGTTCAAACGCAAGAAAATCACCAATACACCCTCCCACCACTCTTCGAGCTCAAGATCATACATACCCAACCCTAACCCCAAGCGCCAAAGGATCGAACATCACTTGCATCATCCCTGCACGACAAGCGCCTCACAGACCAAACAATCAAGACTGCCGCCGTGCACACACCACATCCATCAACACATTCCAATCTCACTATTGAATCACCAGAGTTTTGATTTTTGTATCTGGCATTCAGGCAATACTACCACAGAGGCGCTAGCCACCTCAACTATCTCCAACAACAGTCACTTCTCCTCTCAGAAGCCACTCCATCTACACATCCATCCAGTCTAATATTTGAAAAACGTACACGACGCCGATTTCCACCCCGATCTAGAACTCCTGACCCATCACATGTCCTCCCAGCCCTTGCCTTTCCCCCTCCTGCGCCTTTCCCCGTCGAAATACTCTTTTCTTTCTTTTGTGAAGTGGTTGTGGAACTGTAAGGAAAAGAATAGATAAACAAATGCAATGAGTGACACAAACGAAACAAAGTACGACCAAAGAAACGAGAGATGCAAAGACAAACAAAACCAAGCAAGGAGAGTCGTCGCGGTCGTGGTTGTTGTGGAGCCCTGCTCCTTTTCATAAGCGCTCGATGTCGAATGCGCGCGCAGGTGAGAAATAATCGCCTAGAGGGGCTTGGGAGTCTCTCTGTTCACAGAGAGACGAATTTGTTATGGGAGAGAGTCGATATGTCGCGGATACCTGAAGAAAAAAACTCTCTAGTCAAGAACGCCCCCATCAGCGCTTCCTCTTCTTCTCCTTGTTCACAGGCGCGGGAGCGAGGAAGTATCCTCCATTCGGCATGCTCTGGCCGCCTCCGCCGCCCGTGGCAGCCAGAGACATCGGAGGCACAGAGCTGTCAGGCTCGATGAAGCCCTCCTCGCCGCGCTTGACCGGCACACCCATGTGGCGTCCGTATCTGCCCTTGCGACCGTTGCCCTCGTCCTCGCTGATGCAGCCTTCGATGCCGATGCCGGCGTCCTTGCAGCGACCACAGGGTCGCTGGCGATCGCAGCCTTTCTTGCTCTTGCGGCATCGCTGGCAGCGAGGCTTGGAAGAGAGGTCTTCCTCGTCCGTGCCGAGGGCGTGTTGGAAGTTGATGGTGGACGCAGCGGAGGTCTTGCGCGATTGCGAAGGTAGTGAGGCCGGCGACATGGGCACCTTGGCCTGTGTGTGGGAGTGAGAGTGAGAGTGAGAGTGCGAATGGGAGTGCGAGTGGCCCACAGGCTTTATCTTCGGCTTGACCATGGATGATGTGCGCGGCTTGGCAGACTTGAGAGCTGCTGGCATGGTGGAGCGCGGTCGAGGCATTGCAGGCTTGCTTTGACGGCGCTGGCCATCGATGTCAGGCATCACCTCATCGCTGTCACCCTTGAAGGAGCCATCGCGCTGGTCATCGTACTCGTCACCAGTTGTGCCATCGCTGCCAGGTTCGTGCGTGCGCTGCTTCTTTCTTTGCGGACCGACCTCGTTCTTCGGCCAGCTGGGAACAGCAGGCAGACCACTGACCTCTTCTTCTGCGTCATCGTCTTCCTCGTCAGAAGAGGGCGCCTCTGCCTTGCCGCTGAGGGCATCGTCAAGAGTAGACGTTGACGTTCGGCCATGAGAGAAGTTGGAGGCATCTCCAAGGCGCATCAATTGAAGCGCTACATCCTCGTCTGAAATGACGCTGTTGATGGTAGGGTCAGGAGTGGGCAGGATGCCATCACCAGAGAGGCGAGGAGGAGGGAACACTGTGTTACTTGGGCGAGCACCTCGTCGCGCCTGTGCGTGAGAGCCGTAACCCATTCCAGACACGCCATTCTGTTGGTAGTGCGCACTGCCATGACTCTGCGGTGAAGGCAGGGGCTGTGTGTACGAAAAGGTCTGCTGATTCGGGTACGCATATGGTGTCACGGCCGGACCATTGCGCCTCTGAGGTGAGACAGAGGAGATGGACGCGGTCATGGGCACTTGCGGTGGTACGAATAGAGGCAGTTCCTGAACAGTGTTAGATCCCAATGCTCAGTAAATATGCGCATACATGCGCTTACCGAGCTCTCAAATGCGCGTTGTCGTCTGCCGCCTTCGACGATGTTGTTGACGCTGATTTCAGCGTTGACTTGTTCCGTCCTTGATCTGCGAGAACTAGTCACAGATCCGTTGGCGCCATCGTCGCTGCTATAGCCGTCTGCGTCATCGTGGATGCTATTGTCCTTGCTCTTCGACTTTGCGCGGTTGTTCTTCGATGGCGCAGCAGACACGCTGCGTCTAGCATAATCGGAATGCGGAGACCGGCTGCGCATTGCGCTCCTGGCTGCTGCTCTGGAAGGTGAGTTGACATTGTTGTGATGCGGCGCTCGCATTTCGATAGCAGCCCCCAGTGTGGGCTTGGATGGTGAGTTGGGATATGCCCGGTCGTTGTGTGCGCTAGGAGGAGGCTGCGCAACAGTCCTGACATAGACGACCATGTCATTCTCAAAGTTGTCAAAAGCAGCGATGATGCTGATGCCGTCTCTGTTCTCGAAGCTGACGCCATACTCATACAAACCATAGAAGTTTTTCACAGTCGTGATGATCGAGTCTGTGGTGTCGTGCGGTGAAATCATGACCCTCATAGGCAAGCGCGCTTGTATGCGAGGGTCTTCTGGGTCGATTAATTGGAACACGACATGCTTCTGCTCTTTCTTTGTGGGCGACGGTCTCGCATAGCCGGAGCCCGCGGCAGAACCAGTGCTGTGGCGGGCTGGACGGTGGTGGCTTGCACCGTGGGAGCTCGCATTGGACTGCGCATCCCATGAGTGTCCGCTATAGCGTGTGGTGTTTTGGTGCGATTGCCTGCGACCATCCATGGCACCCTGAGTGTCGGAGTGCCTCATGTTGGAGAGGTCCATATTCGGAGGCCCACCTCTTATTGCTTTATTATAGGGAGTTGGTGTGCACTTCTAGTATGGTGTTGAAGTGGCGCTGGGTAAGGTGGTTGTTGTCCACCGCTTATAGCGGAAGTCGGCGCAAGAGGAATCTGCGCGGTGTGGGAGAGGGCGATAAGGTGAATGTGAGCTACAGTCAACAATGTTAGCGATTTTCGCTCGTCTTGATCGCACTGCATTCGAGATGTGATTGTAGGCTTTCACTTGTGGTACAAGGGAAGGTTGAGTGACTGGAGCGAGGGGATTGCCGCCGCTCTGGCTCACCGCAGGGAGGAGGCGATAGGAAGGCGAGGAATATGATATGGGTATGGTTTCAATGCTCACCTAGGATCGCCTAGAGGTCGATAGCACTCCTGATGAGCGATAGGGCGCTGTGATGCAGAGGAGGCGCTACCTCGCTGCCGCCGTTCGGGGCTCTGGAGCGCAGCAGAGGTGAGGAGGGACGAGAAGGGAAGATGATAAAGAAAGTCGATGTGCCGCTGTCGCTCTGGCGAACTAAACAGACAGACAGTGAGAGGAGACACGAAGGGATGGAACAAGAAGGGCAAGGCGTGAAGAGCAGTGTTTGTCGAGGTGGTGCGGTGGAGGAGAGGAAGTCGGTGGGAATGATCAAGGTGCCCGCTTCTCTCGCTCTGGCTGGCTTCCGGGCAGTTCGATGGTCGAGGTCATCTGGTGCGAGCACGCCTACGAAAGTCCAGCGGCTAATTCAGCACGACTACATGGCAATGCCTCTACATGCGACTCAATTATTGGGCAATGCGAAAATAAATTGCCATCATACAGTGCGTGCCATTCGAACTCGTGCAGTGCGCCTGGCGTCCTGAGGCAGCGTGGACATGGACCTGGACCTGAGTCGCGCAGGCGGCATGTCTAGACTACTGAGACAAGGGAAGGCAAGCGATCACATACTGCACTGGACTGGCCTGCGCCGACACAGCGCTGGGTGATGCCCTTCCTTACGAGGTACAAAGGTCCCTCGCAGTGGCTGTCGCGCACAGCGGAACGTCTCCCCATGTGCCCACGTACGAGAGAGAGGGTGGCATCAGAGTGCGATTACGCATGTTTCGGCGCTCAACGCACGCCGCCCTGAGGGCCCGCTCGTTCTTCTGTGACCATTCACACCATTGGCGCGGCGACTGCCTTGCCCGGCGAACAGCAGACACTGCAAGCTCGACAGAGTAGGGCAGTCAGTGGGCCCCGATATGCAGCTCTGCGCAGCGCGAAAAGCGCTCTAGGCCGCCAGCTGCAGCGTTCGGTCAGAGAAGGCAGCTGGCGCAGTCGAACTGCTGTGGACAACGAAAGCGCCAGACGGCTCAACTCGGAAGTCATGCGCGCGAATCAGAGGGCAGCGTGTCGCTGGCTAGTCTTGCTGATCGTGCTTGGCCGTGTGCCGCCGACTTGCTCGAGCACACCCTCTCACGCCTGACTGCCTTTGTCGAGCGCGAGAGCGCCATGTTTTGGCCTCGCGCTTGAAGACGATGCCATGCGAACATCCATCGCTGGGGCGACGCCTTGGATTGAAAGTTGCTTGCTGCGTTGCCCGCGAGGTACAGGCGCGGCTTTTGTGCCACCACGAGCATCGCTTTTTGAGTTTGGGCTGTGGGCGCCTCTCCCCCACGGGCACGAGTGTGCGATGCAAGGAAGAAAGGATGCCAGCCATTCTAATGCGAGCAGGCCCGAGTATGTCAGTGCGGAGCTGCTGACGAGAGTCACAGAATCGTGATGGTGCGACATGATGTGCTTTGCGACAGCCATGGGTAACTCACGCAATTGATATCTACTGATCTTCACATGCTGACCGGCTGTTTTTGCCGCGAGACAACAATGCCTCGAGAATGCCTTGCTATTGTTGCGCTTCTCCAGTGGCACCTCAATCATATTTTCCACAGGTCGCGCAGGCATCACGGATGTTCCCAGCACTATGGATCGATAGACATCCGCGTTGCCCAGCCGAGATATCACTGGCATGTTGATAGCTATGCACCAGACAACGTGCCGCAATCGCTTGGCCCAAGGCCTGCGATGCACGATGCAACATCATAACAAGAGGCGGTCAGAGCGCGCGAGCAGTTTGCGTGTGAGTGACTAGTCAATATAGGAACAACAAGAGCTGGCGGTACCAAGGTACCGCCTGCTGAGCTGTCGAGTCGCTGACGAAACTACCTCAATGGCAAGTTGCATCAGCTCACCAGTCACTAATTCTTACAGAGGCGCAAGCAAAACTCACGAGTGACTCCAGATGACTCCATTCGACAATCGGCGAACCTGCAGCGGCTGGAACTAGTTTACTGTAAGCCCACGAAGCCAAATCAACCCAGCCCGGGAATGTGCCATTGTTTCTAGGCCGAGTTTCAGCTGCCCAAGCGGAGATGAGGCGATTGGCAGCCCACGCCGCTCGTCTGCCGGCATAACGACCTGACAGCGCATCGCCTCGTCACAGACGTCGCAGATAGTTCCATTTCCTGCCTTGACGTCTCAGTGGGCGATCGAATGGCGTATTCGGTCGGGCAGGAGGACCGCACGACAAGAAATAGAGACCTCGATGGCGAGTTTACAAATCATCGTCGAGACCTCGAGGCTCACGTGACGAGGCGGGGTATTCGTGCGAGCGAGCCCGCCCCCAGCGCTAAAATATGTGTGAAGCAAGAACTCACGCTGTAGATGAGACAGGGGAGTGAAAGTCTGTCAGGACACGCAAAGCAGCCTCAGAAGTTCATGTGTGAATTTGCGCAAAATTGCACGCATTCGCGACGCTGTTATAAACATTCGACGGCATCGCTGACGACTTGGTAAGACGTGTTGACGCGCCCGCAGCCAAGCATGACGTACGGGAGTCGCTGCTCGCCTGAAAGGGGTTTAGTGCGACGAGAGTGAGGCTGCTGCAAGGGCTCCCTCTCGCGTGTGAGACATGGTGCATAGGACGGGTGGCGATATAGGCAACGCTGGCAACGGTGCAGAGAGTTGTATAGGCGGCGCAATTCATAGCGAGGATGATCCTGATAGCTAGAATTTCTCCAGCGCTGGCTGCCCGCTGCTGCCCGTTGCAGAAGCGCAGGCCGCGGAAATTCGCGTGTGTCCACCGCCTGTCCGTGTATGGCATCTGAGGAAGATTATGGCATGCACGTGCTGATGCGCGCGGACAGCCGCAGGATTGATTGATTCTGGACGTTCATGTCTCTGCGTGAGTGAGGGCAGAATGCAGTGATGAGATGAGAAGGAGGGTGTGATCACGGGTTTGCAGGGCAGAAGGAAAGGAAGAGGAGTATCTCACTGGACATACAGAGACGAGACGGGAATGCGAGGAATATATACAGACGACGAATATAGAAGCATGCCTCCACCCAGTGAAGAATCCCCCTCCCAATCTGCTGAAGATCGATAGGGCAGAGGCCAAGAGATAGACTTTGGGCCAGCTGCACAACGGGCGCGGGAAGGCCGAGCTAGCGGACAGTCGTACCTGCCAAAGCTGCCGGGCTTGTTTTGTTTATGCGTCTGGGCAGTAACAGCAACAGTCTCTCGCACTTTACCACCACCACCACGCCGCAGCTTTTCTTCCACCGACATCGCACATTCTCAGCAGCGATAATATCAGCACCACCACTCTCAACGCCACCCACGCACGCCTGCACCCATCGCCAGCTACATGTGCAGCATCGCTTAGCGACCTCGACACCGCTCCGCCTCCCTCCCCTTCGCCTAGCTCCAACGTCGCCCAGAAGTTGGCAGCGGACGACGCCAGGCGCATCGCGCGTAACCACCACCTCACCACACACCAGACGACACCAGCACGCCGCAGCTCTCTGCAATCACGTGCACGACCATGGACGCTAAGGTAAGGCAGTGCGATTTCCTTCACTCACTTGTTTTTGGCGCGCGACGCGGCGGCGGCAGCAGTGGCAGTGGCAGTGGCAGAGGCAGAGTGAACGGCGCGAACATGGAATGGGACATTGGCGCACACGGCGGCAGCGCGCATGCGCACAATCAGCAATTCGACAACGCACCTATATTATGACACGAGCGCTCGCTGGCTCACCGCGACTATATCACGAGCCGCTTGCGAGCGGCTCACGGTAGCTATACAACACGTCACATCCAGCCAGCAGTTCACTCGCCCACCAAGCCACAAACTTCCCACACATGACCCTCCTCCATACAATGCCTCCGCTAACCTGACCTCACAGCCCATCCGCTCCCGCGCCATGCGTGTCCACGACGAGAACATGGCTCCGCCGGTCGTCAACAACGGTGCTGTCAAGACTCTCCACCAGCGTACCAAGTCTGTCCCTGCCTTCAACACCCTCTACCAGGCCGACGCAGTGAAGGCCGCCAACAAGAAGGTCCTCGGCGACGCCAACACCAACCTCAGACTCGCTCAGCCGTCCAAGGACGACTCTGCCCTCGACAAGAAGGCCGGCGCTGGTATCGTCAAGCCTACTGCCGCCCTTGCGCGCCCGGCTGCGCGTCCCCTGGCTGCTAAGAGCATCTCCGCGCAGAACGTGCCCGTCAGCCTGACTTCCACCAACAACGTCACATCCAAGGGCCTCTCACAGATCTCCGAGACCATCGCCGACCAGCCCAAGAAGCTGGTCGCCAAGAAGAGCACCAGAGTCCTCAGGACAGCCGACACGGTGTCCCAATCCGAGGCCGAGATCAAGAAGCCGGTGTCTATCCTGCCGTCGCAATCGTCGCTCGTCTCTGAGCCACAGGGCGGCGTCCCTCTCCCTCGCCAGGAGGTTCGCAAGACTGAGACCATTCCGCTGCGTGAAGAGGCTGCGCCCAGGCCAGCTTCCAGTGGTGTCCCGGCGGGCTTCGCGTCGTCCGATGAGTACATGATGTACCTCGAGTCTCAGAGCAACCACCCCAATGTGCCTATCAGCCGCGCTGTCAACATTCTTCCTTCAAACGCTACCATTACCGAGCACTTCTATGATGAAGAGGACGATGACTACTACTACGAGGATGCCTACCCCACAACTCACGGCGAGAGCACCGGTGGCGTCACCACCGTCCTCGTTCCTTTCAACTCCCAGAAGGTCGAACACGAACTTGCAATTGCCCGCGCTCATGTCGAGTCCACACGCACCGCCGAGGACATCGAAGACGAACAGTGGGACACCTCCATGGTCGCAGAGTATGGTGACGAGATCTTCGGTTACATGAAGTCCCTCGAGCAGCGCATGACCCCGAATCCACGCTACATGGAGCAGCAGCAAGAGATCCAGTGGTCCATGCGCGCTGTCCTCATCGACTGGGTCGTCCAGGTCCACGGGCGCTTCGCCCTTCTCCCGGAGACGCTTTTCCTGACCGTCAACTACATCGACCGCTTCTTGTCTTGCAAGATCGTCTCGCTTGCAAAGCTGCAGCTTGTCGGAGCCACTGCCCTGTTCGTCGCCGCGAAGTACGAGGAGGTTAACTGCCCCACGATCCAGGAGATCATCTACATGGTCGACGGTGGCTACTCTGTTGACGAGTTGTTGAAGGCCGAGCGCTTCATGCTCAGCATGCTGCAGTTCGAGCTCGGCTGGCCCGGGCCAATGAGCTTCCTGCGCCGCATCAGCAAGGCCGACGACTACGACCTCGAGACCAGGACTCTGGCCAAGTACTTCCTGGAGATCACCATCATGGACGAGCGCTTCGTTGGGTGCGCACCCAGCTTCACTGCCGCCGGTGCTCACTGCATGGCTCGTCTGATGCTTGGCAAGGGTCAGTGGACTCTTCCGCACGCTCACTTCTCCGGGTACACCTACGCCCAGCTCCGTCAGCTCCTGCAGACCATCCTTGACTGCCTCGAGGACCCTCGCAAGCACCACAGCGCCGTGTTCGAGAAGTACGCCGACAAGCGCTTCAAGCGTTCGTCCACGTACGTCGAGAGCCAGATGCAGCACGGCTTCTCATTGCCCAAATTGCCCAAGAGCAGCATGGTGGTCGACAACACCACTGTCGCCCAGTTCCTGAAGTGAAGCCACTCTGGCAAGGCTATCTCACCAGAATAGCAATTCGCTTCACGACGCTTCGCCGATATCTCGGCACTGCGCTCGTTTGTCTGTCGTCTATACTTCTGCATTCATTATCCAGCATTGATCAGCTCCGAAAACCTGGTTGGACAGGAAAGGAATGTTGGACAGTCGCTCAACACCTTGGCTAGCTTGTGAACAAGTTGGCTGGTTACTCGACTGGAGCAAGCATTCGCACGATTAGACGACCGGAAACACGACGAAACGAGCCTTAATAATACCCGGCACTCGTTCAAATGGCTCAGTCCTTCCCGACTACTCTCGGGCGCTGGCTACTGGCTGAACGTTGGCCACATCCACTTTCGTAGTATCCTTTACTCTTTCATCATCGGCCGCTGCAGGGGCAGCACTAGCATGGAGCACCGGAGTTTTGCGTTTTGCATTTGGTTTTTGGTTTTCTGCTCTTCCCCCTTAATTCGAGACTGCACTGCATAGGTCGGGATGGCCTTTCTGACGTGGGACGGCGAGCCCGCACTTTGATACCAACCACTGCCGCCTCTGATGGCGACCTGGGAGGAGTTGCTTGGACTTTCTTTTCCTTGAACGCCTTTGCTCTTGCATATGGCCGTTTGGAGAGATTGCGAAGACTACCCTTCTGGGTCAGCACTGTTAATGGGGAACTGGCGCGTTTTTGCATTCGGGTGTTTCGTTCGAGCGGTAGAGTTAACCAGCATCTTCATATGAAAACAGTTCAAAATCGTGCTTTGCTTCCTGTGCTTGCGTGAAAGCTTCTCACTAGGTCTGCGCAATGCTGACAGCTCTCCACAGATGTGCTACGTGCCAGGTGGACACAAATAACAACGAGATGGTGAGAGACAAACATACAAGAATCAGGCCAGCTCGCCCGTGTGAGAAATGCCGGAGCTTCGCGTCATATAATTCGGTCTGTGCTTCTTCCGTTGTGTGAGACTCCTACTAAAAAGGTAGGTCCGGCAGAGGCAAAGCATAAGCACACGCACGACTTGGCCAAACAACTTCCGATCTGGCGTGGGCATGAGCATGGGCATGGGCATATGGGCAGGTTTCATCAGGGATCTTCGAGCCAAAGTCGGAAAATAAACTGTAAATGGGAAGCCAACCCGTTCAACGGAGCTGCTGCGTGCATCCTCCTCCATGTGCTGGTAGTGCCGGTGATGCTTTCGTCGACGAGGGCACTAGCTACTGCGCTGCTTCTCGTCCGCGCGAAGAGATACCAAGACCAACACGACAGACTGACTACCACCGTTGCAGCGTCTCATCATCCAACACACTCGATTATGTGGGTACAGTACCTCTCACCCTCTCTGCGTCCGGCAAATCCCCCACCATGCCCCGCGCACTCTGTGCCTTCGCCCTCTCGCTCGCAGTCCTCAATTCTCGTGCTTTTGACCTGCGCGCGCCCGCCGAATGCCGAGCAGCGAGCGAGCGCGAGAGCCCGACGCCTCTTCCCATCGCATCTTCCTGGCCCTTAGGATCGCCGTGCTATCTGCGGTGTGGCCATTATTGCTGCTGGCTATGAGCTGCATACCACCATCACCACGCGACTGCTGCGAGTCTGGCCACTGCGGCTGCTGCAAGCCTCGACGCTTTTCTTTCTCGCGCTGCATTATTGTTACGCCTGTCTGTGTTGCTCAGCGTCCCATTGCCCGTCCCAGCCATTCATCATCATCTTGGTGCTGCGCTCGCGTTGGCTGGCTGGGCTGAGGCCATCAAAGTCATCCACATCCACCTCCACACTCACCATCGCCACGGCTCTCCAACAAAGCCCGGCCGATGCTCTGCTTGCATGCACCTCTCGTCCTGTACTACTGCCGGCGACGAGATAGTTCCTGCATCATGCCGACTCCGCCGAGCACACCCGTCTACTCTTGCTACGAATGCCGTCGAGCTGAATGGCCGGCCGACGGTCTAAGGTTTGGAGGGACGGACAAGGAAGGCAAGCTATTATTATTTCGTCTAATATCTCCTTCGTCGACACCGCTTACTTTTTTGTTTCCCCATCCATCTGTTCTCTCTTCTCCTCAGCTGCTCTATCATACACTTGCTTTCTTCCTGTTAAGATACCCCAATCGCAGAGTTTCGATTTCAGTTAAATCACTCCTAACAACACCACCACCAACTCAACCAAACACCAAACACCACAATCATGTCTCAGGGTCCCGTTACCGTCCTCACTGCCTCCCTCCATGGAAAGGTCGCCCTCATCACCGGTGCCGGCCGTGGTATCGGTCGTGGCTGCGCCATTGAGCTCGGCCGCCGTGGCGCCAGCGTCGTCGTCAACTACGCCAACAGCAAAGAGTCTGCCGACGAGGTCGTCAAGCTCATCGAGGAGACGGGCACCGGCGCCAAAGCCATCTCCATCCAGGCCGACGTCAGCAAGCCCGCCGAAATCGAGCGCCTGTTCCAGGAGTCCAAGAAGCACTTCGGCAAGATCGACATCGTCATGAGCAACTCCGGCACCGAGAGCTGGGACAAGACCGAGGAGATCACCGAGGAGAAGTACGACCACGTCTTCAACCTCAACGCCCGCGCCCAGTTCTTCGTCGGCCAGGCCGCGTGGAAGCACCTCGAGGACAACGGACGTCTCATCCTCATGTCTTCCATTGCTGCCGGTCTTCTCGGCGTCCGCGACCACGCTCTTTACAACGCTTCCAAGATGGCCGTCATCGGCATGATCAAGGCTTTCGCCACTGACTTCGGCCGTCGCGGTATCACCGTCAACGGTGTCGCTCCCGGTGGCATCAAGAGCGACATGTTCACCCAGAACGCATGGCACTGTAAGAAATGACATCTACTTCTTCCGTCCCGCTGAGAAATCCCCACTAACTCCGACAAACAGACATCCCTGGCGGCACCCCTGACATCCCCGCCGCTACCATCGAGAAGATGATGGCCGAGCACTGCCCTCTCGGCCGCTGCGCCACTCCCGAGGACGTCGCTCGCGTCGTCGGCTTCCTTTCCTCTGAGGACGGTGGCTGGGTTAACGGCCAGGTCATCACTATCTCTGGTGGCAGCTCGCAGTAGAGCTCTCTCGTGAGAATGGAAGAGATGTGTTAACGATGTTGATTTGAGCATGCAAAGCATTATTATGAAGGGAAAAAGTGGAAGGCTGTGCTCCACGGAGTATATAGGTCGAATGGACCTCTCTTTTTAGGTTTGAGGATTCCGAGCTCGCATTGCCTGCGCTTTTGAGGTGAGATTTGGACGGGATCGGATAGAGATATGGAAATGATTATGAAAGTTCGAAACTTGCGTTACCTTCATTCAGCGTAGTTTGTGTAAATCTGAATATTCCTTGCCTTCGCTGATGGTTAGATCGTTTCGATGCCCATAAAGTTGATTCGTGATTTGTTCTGCAGGAGTTTGCATACGGTTCCCGTAGCTTTGCCTGCTGTTTGTTCCATATTTTTCAATATGTGAGAGTCCACTATAGATCGAACACAACGATTACAATTTTGCCTGGATTAGCACTGATGTTGGCACAGCTCACTATGAACATTGCAGTGTTGGATACATATATCCATTATCAGGATTTAATCGTATGTAGACTACTCATGGATGATCTACTGCACGCACCTTGTGATCGGTATTCGGTAGACTAGTGCGGCCGAGGGGTTCAGCCGCCATCGCCATCGTGTGCGCCGTGAGATCTACTGCGCGCACGTCGAACGATCGTCATAGACAACCCAAATCATCATCGAGACACGCGCGATGCATTCAGCACAGAGGCTGCCGTAGGATGCAAGGTCTAGTATACTAACGCCCATTTCCTCTCTTGTCCTGTGGCTTCTCTCTTATGAACATTTGCGCTTTCCGCAATACTCCTCCTCCCATCTCACCACAGTCCCAGCAGCGCAGGAAGAAGAGCAAGGCAGACACAGATATCAAGATGCCTCCACAAAACCAACCTATACGGAATGAGGAAAGAGAGCCACTGCTCCAGCGCGATGGCGGCGAAGCAAACGACACCCGCGAAGTCCTAGCCTTCGACGACACCGACCCCGAGAACCCACGGCAATGGTCGCGCAAGACCAAGATGGCCAACGTCGCCATCATCGCCGCCATGAGCATCCTCTCGCCCCTCGCCTCCAGCATGTTCACCCCGGGCATCCAGCAGATCGCCGACAGCCTGCGCAGCACGCCGGAGGTCGTCATCGGCTGCACGACCGGATTCGTAATCATGCTAGGCCTCGGACCGCTATTCCTCGCGCCGCTGAGCGAGACGTTTGGCCGCCGGAAGCTCTACCTCGTGTGCTTCACGGTGTTTGCGCTGCTGCAGATTCCGAGCGCGCTGGCGCCGAATGTGCAAACTTTGGTTGCGATGAGGACGCTGAGTGGGTTCTTTGGGAGTGTGGGCATAGCTAACGGGGGTGGAACTATAAGTGACATGTTTGACCCAAGTCAGCGGGCGGGCGTGTTTGGGTGGTATTTGTTGGGACCGCTGCTTGGACCGACGTTGGTGAGTTTTGATCAATTGCTTCCCATTCAAGCCACGTACAGGCATGCTGACGATCATGACAGGGCCCCCTCTTCGGCGGCGTGATTGTTCAACGAGCCAACTGGCGCTGGATCTTCTGGACGCTGACAATCGTTTGCTCCGTCAACACAGCTGCTGGTTTCATCTTCCTGCGCGAAACCTACGCTCCCGTCCTCCTGCAGCGACGCAAGCAGAGACTCGAGCAAGAGCCCAGCGGCCACCCAAACAAATACCGCATCGAAGGCCAGGACGAGCGTCCCCTAGGTCTCCAGCTCCGCCGCTCGCTGACCCGCCCCCTCCGCATCCTCCTCCAGCCCATCGTCCTCGTAATGAGCTCCTACCAAGCGTTGATCTTCGGCACCACTTTCAGCATCTACACCAACATGCAGCCCATCTACGGCGACAACTACGGCTTCTCCACCGAGAAAGTCGGCCTCTTGTACCTGGGTCCAGGACTAGGCTTCCTCTCCGCCGTCTGGTTCCTCGTCCCGCGCATCGACACCGTCTACAACCGCCTCGCCGCCCGCAACAACGGCAAAGCGAAGCCCGAATACCGCTTGCCGCTGGCCAACATCGGCGCTCTTTTCATCCCCATCTCGCTCTTCTGGTTCGCCTGGACGGTCGAGCTGCACGCGCACTGGTTCGCTTCCATCGCCGCCACCTACTTCTACGGCATCGGGCAGGTCATGATCCTGAACACCTGCCAGAACTACTACATCGACAGTTTCGAGAAGTACGCTGCCAGTGCTATCGCCGCCGGCGCGGCTTTCAGGAGTATCCTGGGAGGCGTGACGCCGCTTTTCGCGCCGGCGATTTTTGAGAAGTTGGGTTATGGGTGGGGGGTTTCGGTGTTTGCGTTTTTGGCGGTGTTCATTGCGCCGGCGCCGTTGGTTTTCTACAGATATGGTGACAGGATTAGGGAGAGGTTCTGGATTGATCTTGATAGTTGATTTGGGTTGCATGGATGGATGCATTGGATGGCGTTGGGTTGGATTCCAGTTCGTTATGCATGCATGGTAACGGATTGCGAGCGTGCCTGGCACTTTTTGGTTTTTTTTCTCCGAGGTTTGTAGCATAGCGTGTTTGAGCATGTATACATACAATCACGTATGCACCCTTTACTTCTCTCCACTGGATAGACAGTCATGGCACTGCCTTTCATAATACAGGCAAGCTTTGGGAGCTTCGTGTCGGCGCTAAGGCGACCGTCATGATATGTCAGCAGGTGCAGTTGATGTCCGTCTATCTATTGGGTCACAATTCGCTGGTCCGCCGACCCATGGAAGTCGTCTTTCCACTGTGATGAATAATATATTGAGAGCTGCGACTTGTTGGCAAAAGATGTTGTAGGCTCTGTATGGGTTGGAATAGCGTTGTCAAGCCGTGAAGCTGCAAATACACAAAATCACTACAAACACACGCAGAACGCTTTATACCCCCAGAATTTGGAATGAAACTACAACGAGGCTTCTGGGTAAGCCATCGAGAACATATTGATGCTCTTATATGCATGTTCGCGGTCGCTGTATTGATTTTGCTCGCTCGATGCTCAGGACATGCCCACCCCAAACCCTTGAAAGCGTTACCCTAAAAATAAGCCGGCACCGGCTCCGCTTTTCTCGCGCGTCGAAGTGAGAGGTTGGGGAGAACGAAGCCTCACTGTCTTCACGCCCCTTCGCCACTTCTAGAACAGAAGGAAAGGTCGATCGCTCCATCGAGTTACATGCCAGAGAGTATACGTACTAGTAAGGTGCGCTGTTACTATGAACCCTCGGTGGCAGTGGCTCCAGAGCGGGCTCATCGATATCCATCGCGGCCATGAGATCGGCCACCCGATGCCACCGAAGATGCCGAAATGGCCGCATTGAAAGAAATAGTTGATCTAAACCATCACCACCGACTCAAGCCTTTTCGCTAATCCTCTTGTCTGAACGGCTCGATCGGCAGTCCATGCCAGTGGATTGTGGCCGGCTGTGTCGGCGCCACGGGAACGAAATGACTGGAATGCATCGCGTGTTGACACCGCGCGGACGGTCTGGACAAGGCCTCGAGGTAGGTACCGCTATGTCTCCTTCTCCTCGCTACCAATCTCCTCCTCTTACCCATACTATCGTCACTCGTTCAGGCATCTCGCGATGCCGTCCTCAGCGTTCATTTTGAGGGCCGGCCTTGCGCTTGTGTCTTTTACTTCTACCATCTTCCAAGCTTCGGCGCAGACACAGACCGGAACATGGAAACCTAGGCCGTCATGCCAACTTGGTGGTGACCCTACCGCGAACAATGGATTAGGAGGTGGTACCTACGTGGACAAATGGGGTGGTCTTTGGGACATGAGATGTTCAACAGGCCTGACCGGTACTGTTGTTGTCAGTGGTACTACTAACGGGCAGGGAATCTACGGTTGCGCAAAGGGATGCGCTAAACGCCCGAGTTGCATCGCTTTCACATTTGCCAACTCCTCCCAAGTTGCAATTTCAGATATGACTGGCTCAGGACCTTGTTCATATCGCTTCGTGACCGGCGACTATGTGCTCGACACTGCCCGTCCGGTGACCACCTACGCAGCTGCCGTTTTGATCAGAGCGAATACCCAACTTCCGGTAAGTCAGCAAGATCTGTTTGGTGGGCGACGGTGTTTCTAATTAGACTTGTGCAGTGTCCCGCCTTTAATGGTGGGATCTTCACCGATTCCAATGGCTACGGGTGGCAGACCTATTGCAACACCAATATCGATGGCGGAGGCGATGTGACCACCATTCAGACCAACGACATGCTGTATTGCATTTCTCAATGCAACGCGGCAGCCAATTGCAACGCTTTCCGGTACATCTACGGCGGATCCAATGACGAGCCTTTGGATGCCACGGAGACGTCCAATCCTGCCGCGGGCAAAGGCATGTGTTACCTGAAGCAGGGTCAAGGAACTGCTGTAGCCAACGCTTCGCCGACCGCGAACTGGATGTCGAGAATCGCGCGTGCAGCTTACACTTCCTCGGTTGTCACGTCTTCGACTGTGCCGGCGACGACTGGCTCGTCTAGCTCGTCTAGCTCGAGTGATACTGGAGGCAATGTCGCGACTAGTGGCCCTACTACTACCACAACCACCACTACCACGCCGGCAGTTCCTACAACGACCACAACCACCACAACCACGCCGGCAGTCCCGACAACGACCACGACTACGACTACTACATCGGCTGTGACAACTAGCTCCTCGACAACGCTGACGGATTCGGCCTCTTTGTCCTCTTCTACCTCACAAGCTGCCGTACAGACGGTGACGCCTACTGGTACATGGAAACCCGGGCCTACCTGTAGTGCTGGCGGGGATCTTAACGCGAACAACGGCTTAGGAGGCGGCGGCTACTTGGACAAATTTGGCGGTCTCTGGGATGTAAGATGTGCGAACACTCTGCCCAATGGAGCGCCTGTGGCGTTCAGTGGCACCAGCACCACCAATGGCCAGGGATGGTATGGCTGTTCAAAAGCATGCGCGAAACTTCCAGGTTGCACTGCCTTCCAGTTCAACCCTAACTATAGCAACGGTGCTGTTCCCAGAAACACGTGGGGCGAGAAGGTCGGTTCAGGATCTTGTTCGTATTTCACCGCAGCAGGCGCATATGCTCCCGGAGATCCAGCAACTTTGTACGGTGCTGCTCATTTGATCAGGGCAAATACTCAATTACCTGTAAGCTGTTGTCATCTGTTTATCGTTTAGAAATCTCTAACATGCCGCATGTAGTGTCCTTCCTCCAACGGCGGTCTATTCGTTGACGCTTCAGGCCAATCCTGGCGGACCTACTGCGCCGTCAACATGGATTCTGCTGACCAATCTTCTGTGAACGGAGTACAGGCATCGGATATGCTGGGTTGTATGGCTCAATGTGACGGTGTTCCGGATTGCAACGCATTCCGTTACACTTACTCCGGCGACGAGTTCAAGGACGCCGACGAACAAGCCAACGCACTCAAGAACCCCCAGCAAGGTCTTGCTTTGTGTTATCTCAAGAGATCTGGAGGTACCACCGTGGCCGGTGGCGCGCCCACAGTCAACTACATGTCGAGAATCGCTCGTGCAACTGGAGCCAATCCCACTGGAACCACATCCTCTTCGTCGACTTCGGGCGCGGCCGGTGCAACTGGCAGCTCCTCTTCCATTACGGCAGCGCCGACGGTCTCGAGCACAAGCACGAGCACGTCTATCTCGACTTCTATAGCGACTGCCGCTTGCACCAATGCACCAAACCCAGCAAACCTGACCACAATATCGTGCTCGAGTGCAAACGCTGGCCCAATCGGCGACTACACCAATGCATGTGGCACCAGATATGCCATTACATGTGGCCAAGATACGAATCCAGGTGCTTATGACCAAGCAGCTGCCGCTAGCATCAACGACTGCACATTGAAGTGTGACGCCGCTCCGAGATGTAAAGCTGCTGTGTTTGTGGGCGGCACATGCTACCTCAAAGCATCATTCAGCGGCTTCGTAAATCCTGCTGCGAACAAGGCAGCTTTGGTTCGATACGTGCCGCCAAACCCAAACTACGCTATCCCCGTAGCAGCTACTGGTGGAGGCTGTGGAGTTCCCATACCGGCAAACTTGACTGCGAATGGACCGAGTGTGCGGTTCAATATGACACCGTCTGACGGAGTGCCGAGAAGTTTCCTCATCCACATCCCTCGAGACTACGACATCAACAAAGCGTCACCTGTCATTTTCGCGTTCCATGGAAACAATGCAAAGGCCGAGACTATTGAACAACAGACCAGGCTTAACGACCCATACACCAATCCGTTTGCTATTGCCATCTACATGCAGGGTGTTGGTGTTCCTGCAGGCTGGGAGTCTAACCCAGATTACGGTATTACTGCCACTAACGCAGGCAATGCTCAGCAGAGAGACTTGCAATATGTGAAGGAACTTGTCCCAGTCATCCAAAACATGTTCTGCATCGACTCGACTCGCATCTTTGCGGCAGGACACAGTAACGGAGGCGGATTCTGCGGTGCCCTCGCATGTGATCCTGACCTTAGCAGGATTTTCGCAGCCATTGCCCCAAATGCGGCTGCCTTCTATTCGGCTACACTTCAAGGCGGAGATCCTAATACTGTGGACACTAACACACCCAGCCAGCCTCAGTGCCTCCCTAGCAAGAACATGCCTATTTTCGAGACACACGGCACCGGCGATGGTGTGATCAGCTACTTCGGCGGCAACCGTAATGGAAGAACTCTCCCTACCATTCCTCACTGGATGCAAAACTGGGTTGTACGCCAGGGAATGTCTCTGAACAACTACACGACATATCCCAGCGCTCGAACAACACTGACTCAATGGGGCAATGCCACTGGAGAGTTTGGCAGAATCTCGCATTACCGCCTCGAAGGCTGGGGACACGATTGGCCGACCGGTGACCCGATTGACTTTACCCCCCCTATGATGGAGTTCTTCTACCGCTGGACGAACCCGAATAGAGGCTTGATCTATGCGCCCGAATCTAACAGTCAGACGATCGCGCCTTTTACCACGACCACGACCACGACTAGCGCGACGTTGTCTGCCACAACCACTTCATCCTCGCAGACTGGCTCTGCTACCGGCTCTGCAACCGGCTCTACAACTGGATCAGCGACAGGGCTAGCCACTGCGACTGCATTCCCGGTGGCTTGTCCAGCCGACGACAGGAAGAGAATCGTCGACGCCGCTGGCAATGCCTTCCAATTGCTGTGCTCTTCCGAAGTGACAGCCGTCGGCGGAGTCGGAGAGGCCAGCGCAACCGTGCCGGGTTCTGGTTCTTTCAACGACTGCTTCGCTTCCTGCGACAGTACAACTCTCGGTTCGGGAGCTTCGGCCAGGCAGTGCACCGGTTTCACTTTTGTCGGTGATCCCAATGGTCGTGGTCCAGGCACGTGCTACCTCAAGAGCGGCACTAGCTACACTGTTTCTTCCAATGGAAATAACTTTGTTGGCGCCATGAGGCTGGCGAATGCACCTCCTGTCGTTACAACGTCGAGCAGCAGCAGCAGCAGCAGCAGCAGTAGCAGTAGTTCTTCTGTCAGCTCGTCGACTGCTACTACGTTGACAGACAGTGCTTCTTCGAGCAGCTCCTCGTCGTCGGTCAGCTCATCGTCATCGGTCAGCTCTTCCTCGTCGAGCTCTTCTGCCTCAAGTTCCTCTTCAAGCAGCTCTTCTTCGTCGGTCAGCTCTTCTGCGTCGAGCTCTTCTGCGTCAAGTTCCTCTTCGAGCAGCTCATCGTCCTCCGACAGCTCTTCTGTGTCGAGCTCTTCAAGTGCTAGCTCATCGACGGCCAGCCCATCTTCGAGCAGCTCCTCGTCGTCGGTCAGCTCTTCTTCATCATCGAGCTCGGCAACGGCCAGCTCCTCCACGGACACTTCTTCTGCCTCAAGCTCGTCGACAGCTAGCTCGTCTACAAGTACCTCGGCAACCGTCAGCTCATCAAGCACAAGCTCAACCGATACTGGCGTTGGAAGCGCAACCTCAACCAGCTCATCCGCATCTGCGACTCCGACAATCCCGTTAGACTGTCCAAGGAGCGACAACCAGCTGTATACCACGACAGCCATAAATGATCAAACTGGTGCAGTATCTGAGAAGGTCTACCAGGTGTATTGCTATCAAGACTACGTCTCTATTGGTGGAAACACCAGGAAAACTGCATTCGACCTCGCAAACTGTATCGACCAGTGTGTCTACGACCTGGGCCCCGACTGCTGGGGAGTTTCCTGGGTACCCGTCGGTCAGCCTCAGCAGTACTGCTACTACAAGTCAGCAGGCGATTATCTGATTCCCCAGCCCGCTGGAGCCGTCGTGTATTCCGCTGGTCCACCTAGCAATTTTTCAAGCTCTTCGAGTTCTAGTTCCGCCACGGGCAGCACATCTTCAAGCAACACTCTCACAATGTCAGTGAGCACAAGTTCATCTACCATGACTGATATGTCAAGCTCAAGCTCTAGCATCAGCTCATCGTCAATTTCGTCTGACATGACTATGACGTCTTCGAGCTCGGGCACCGACTCTGCATCGATGACAACCTCTGACACGGGCGCTACGAGTTCGGACTCGAGCTCACAATCTGCTTCGACGACCTCGAATGACGCTCTCACCACGACATCAAACTCTGATACATCTTCTAGCTCTGGATCAAGCTCTACAGGATCCTCCGACACGAGCAGCAGCGAGTCGGCCTCCGTAACTACCACTTCGGCCAGTGGCTCCACCAGCAGCTCGACCAGTGCAGGAAACCCAACACCCACGTCGTTCCCTTGGAAGTGCCCAGAGAACAATGGACAGACAGTCACCGAACCAGGTGGAAAGTCATATATCCTTGCTTGCGGTAAAGGAACGACAAACGGCATCACTTCTCAGCGTGCTGCGGAGACGTTCAACGACTGCCTCCGTTTCTGTAGTGAGATCAATGATCCAACACTTCCGAACTATGGATGCACTGCCGTCACATGGTTCGGTGGCGCGAACGGTGTTGGTGGTGGCACTTGCCAGATCAATGAAAACGACAACGCGCGTTTCTCCACCGGTCCAGATGATCTCTCACTGGTTGGCATGATTGATGTGAGGTACTACGCCGACAGAGCCAGACTCACCACGACCACTACGACAACAACAACGTCAAGTTCATCGTCGGCAGAAGTGCCGACAGGCTCATCTTCTAGCACCTCGATGAGTATGGACATGTCGGCGACTTCTTCGTCTTCGCCCGCAACTACATCCTCTTCGACATCTTCTTCGAGCTCAGCAGCTGCAGCGACTCCTACAGCATTCCCATGGGCTTGCCCAGCTAACAATGGCCAGACCGTGACAGATTTGGCAGGGAATACCTACGTACTGGCTTGCGGTCGCAACACAAACCGTGGAACATTCGCTCAACGCGCAGTCGACAATTTCAATGACTGTTTTGCCGTCTGTAACGAGAACCCTCCAGGAAATACAGGTGGCACAGTCTGTACTGGCTTTGTATTCTTTGGCGGCGCCAACGGAGTCGGTGGTGGCACTTGCCAGCTCCGTGAAGGTTCTAACCATGACTTCCAAGGAACTGGGTACGACGTTAGCCTCGTGGCTGCGATCCGTGTGCAGTACTATGCTGGAAACATCGTTACGACCACTTCTTCCACGGTGACCAGCACGACTTCTTCAGCAATGACGACTGCTTCATTGTCATCAAGCAGCTCGGACGTCGCTGGATCTAGCTCCGTCTCTAGCAGCAGTAGCGGGGCCGATTCATTGACTGTCAGTTCAGCATCAACTTCCTCGATGTCAAGCAGCTCGGACATTGCTGGGTCTAGCTCTGCGTCTAGCAGTAGTAGTACGACCGGATCACTGAGCGTCAGTTCAGCGTCAGATTCCTTGACGTCAAGCAGTTCTAGTGTCGTTGGACCCAGCTCTGTCTCTAGCAGTAGTAGCGGGTCCGAATCGCCTGTTGTCAGTTCAGCGACAGCTTCTGTGACTCCAAGCAGCTCGAGCGTTACTGGGTCTAACTCTGCGTCCAGTAGCAGTAGCGCAGCTGAATCGCCTGATATCAGTTCGCCGACAGTGTCTGTGGTTTCAAGCAGTTCCAGCGTCGTTGGTTCTAGCACCGCTTCCAGCACTAGCAGCGGAGCCGCGTCGCCATCTGTCAGTTCATCGACAGGTTCCGTGGCATCAAGCAGCTCCAACAATGCTGGCTCTAGCTCTACCTCTGTCACCGGTGGTGGGGCCATATCACCAACTGTCAGCTCAGCGATAGTATCAAGCACAAGTCAGATCGGACCATACCCGGAGTCTACGGTGTCGTCATCTAGCCAACCGTTCAGCTCCCCTAGTCCAAGCAGTTCCGCGTTGACTACTAGTAGCATCTCTATGTCGAGCATGTCACCTGGTCTACCAAGTACTACCTCAGCTGGTGTGTCGATCTCATCTCTGAGCAGCGTGGGCGGTTCTGTGTCTGACACCCCATCCAACCTGCCAAGTGCTTCCTCGAGTGGCTTTGCAACAATTTCTTCCAGCAGCTCATCTCTCGTCAGCGGCGCTACAACATCTACATCTCCGAGCGCCACATCAGTGCCACCAATCTATGTTGAGACAACGAGCAGCGCGTTGACGAGTGTTACGAGCATGGTTATGGATTCTTCTTCGTCGCTTTCGAGCATAGTTATGAGTCCTTCCTCATCGCCTTCGAGCATGGTCATGGGTACTTCGTCGTCCATGTCGAGCATGGATATGGGTCCTTCGCCGTCAGTCTCGAGCATGGATATGGGCACATCGTCATCAATTTCGAGCATGGCCATGGGTTCTTCATCGTCGGTGTCAGGCATTGCCACTCCACCAGTATCCTCTGTCTCTGACGGACCTGCTACCAGCTCTGACGCCGCTTCCTCTTCGCAAGGAGTACCAAGCTCATCGGCGTCATCTCCATCTATATCTCCGGGAGTCTCACCCTCCGCTTCTCAGAGCAGCTCAGCGATACAATCACCGCCTCCGTCTTCGAACCCGACAAGTGCTGACGGGTCATTCTCAAGCTCCTCAGACTCTGTGGCCCCTGGAGAGGAGTCCATCACGACCTCCCTGTCGCCGACATACATTAGCATCAGCACTTTCGTGTCCGAGGAGAGTCCAATTCCTACTTGTGGTGCTGGTACCGCCGCGGCAACTGTGTCATCGACTGGTGAGAGCAGCGTTTGCCAGGATCCTTACGGAAACACTTACAATGTGACTTATGGCTCCAAGCAATATGTTGGTAAAGTCACAAAGCGAGCTGTGACCTCGAACGTGAACGAGTGTTTGCTTTTGTGTAATTTGGAGGCTGACTGTGTTGCTGCCAACTACGTTGGCGATGAGTGTACATTGTTGAGGTATGTTTTGCCTCTGCAACTTTACAAATGATGAGTAGCTGACAGTATTATAGCGAGGTCACTGGTACCACAGATGTGACTACTGGCCCACCTGCCGTTGCTGCTACCAGACCACCAGATGTCAGCACTGTTTACACGGCTCCGAGAACGTCTGTTTCTGCGTACACGACTTCGCCTCAGCCACCTGTGTACGGGTCGAGCACCACACCAGGGCAGTCTATGTCTATGACTGGAAGTCCTGGATCATCCCCGGCAGTTTCAACTCCGATGATGACCAGTTCTTCGCCCGGAGTCTCGAGCAGGAATCCAAGCTCCTCATCAGCCGTCAATCCCCCATATGGCGGCACTAGCTCATCCAGCGGCGTGCTTCCGGTACCAAGCTCCAGCCTTTCTGCCTCGGTGCCTATCGTTTCTCCGTCTCTGTCGATTCGAACAAGCAGTTCCTCCAACCCCATGTCGCCGCCTAGTCAATACACTGGTCCGGGCGGGGCATCTTCAACACAGTCATCTGCTGGACCACCTGCTTCTTACAGCAATCCTGGTGCCTCGAGCGCTTCGATTTCTGTTCCAGTGTCTTCGGCAACCAACGGTGGCGTCTCGGGATCCTCTACTGGAACGATTACCTCTATCCGCCAGTCGTCATCAGGCGCAGCTTCTTCGAACGTCCCGACTTCAAATCCCAACACTTCTTCCCGTGGTGTGTCCATGTCGAGCGGTAACAGCAATCTGCCTGGCGTGTCCACTTTAAATGGTGGTCCTCCGATCTATGGCAGCAGTAGCGTTTCACCTTCGCTCTCGAACAACTCTCCACCACCATACGGACAGAGTACAGCAAGCCCAGCGCCATCCAACAACTCACCTCCACCGTACGGTAGTGTCACATCCGCGTCAAGCTCTTCTGGCAACCTTCCGCCAACGTATGGTGGCAGCGCTACTGTTTCTCCTCCGACCACTTCCGCTGTCACTCCTCCAGCCGAGACACTTTGCCCAACGTACAGCAACAGGAACTACACCGACTCTAACGGTGCAGTCTACACCGTATACTGTGGTCAGGACTTCTCCGGCACGCCCTTCAACCCTTCGTATCGCCGCCAGGCCACCACATACACTATCCAGTCGTGCATGGCTGTCTGCGACCAATACACCGCTTGTGTCGCAGCCTCCACAGATGGTACGAGCTGTAACCTCTTCAGCTCTGTCACTGGCACTACAGGTAGCCCCGGCACTGTGGCCGCGTACAAGGTGTCTGGGCCTACGACGCTTGTTCAGACTGTCACTGTATGCGCCAACAAAGTGACAGCTTACACGACAGTGTGGACCACAGCCACGCACACGACTTGCCCTGCGAACTCGGTGTGTACAGTCGGGCCCGCGTATTCCAATGGATTCATAGGAACGGCGCGCGCACGAAGGTGATTGTTGTGATTTGAGGTACAGACTTGGAATGGGTATATTTTGCAGCTTGCGGCAGAATCGTTTTGTAATTTGTTCCGATCGTGTAGCGTTGTTTGCATTTATTTAGTTGCCAGGTAAATTTACTGGTACGTATTAATTATTCGGTTTGAACAAATCTTGTGCCGTCGCAAAACGTATTGTACCGGGCGGGACGGAAAGCTAGCTGGTACGATCACTTTCATCAGCAAACGACTTGGAAGGGCAAGAGGCTGTTACTGTATTGAGTCGAAGTCGGGGTATCTTGTTAGCCATTATGGAGTATTATTGCTCCTTACCATTGTGTTTTGTTTGTTGTCATCGTCGCTCGCAGACCGTGTTAGCTTTACATGTGACTGCGCACCTAGCAGGGCAGAAGCTATGTCTACCGCTCAATGCCGTCCGCTTGCTGATGCATGGTGGATTTTGGCTTGTTGCAAGCATGCGACAGCGCCCGTCATACCTACCAGGTAGCTGCATGTGGTATCCAAGTAGTGACATTGCAAGATGTATGTTGTTGCCTAAGGTTTGGAGTGAGTGGCCGGCCCAACTTCGGCAGGAGCTCTTGACCTTGAGACGGAGACGTCAGCTGTCTCTGGGGTTTGGATGGCAGCCAGCAGTCGCAACACCAGCAATTGAATACAACTTCAAACCTCTTGGACAATTTCGCTGCGCCGGTTGCTGCCATATCAAGAAGCAAGCAGCTGCCGAATGCGATAGCAACAACGCTTCTATTTGCCCGCAATGGTACGCTTGCCGAGCACAACGACCGCATTGCCCCGCTAACTCCCCCTCCAGTCTCAATCACTCAGGCCATACCTCTCTTGCGTCCGCAGCACCCTGACCGCCGCCCTTTCCCTCTCCAACTTTGCTTCGCAAGCAAGTGAACGTCACAATGTGCCCGAGATCGAAGCGCGCACTTCTCCCGAACTCATCCTAAACCCATTGACCGTCTCGCGAAACCAAGAAGAACGTGTCCTCATCGAGCCCTCGGTCAACAGTGTGCGTGTCAGCATAAGGATAAAGCAGGCGGACGAGATCGAGCATATCCTGGTGCACAAGTTCACGCGATTCTTGACGCAAAGAGCGGAGGCATTCTTTATCTTGAGGAGGAAGCCGATCGATGTAAGTTGAAGCGGAACACTGCGCATTTGTTGGAAGTCACTCATGGCTGATCGTCTGGCAGGGCTATGACATTTCGTTCCTCATCACCAACTTCCACACCGAGGAGATGCTGAAGCATAAGCTGGTGGACTTCATTATTCAGTTCATGGAGGATGTGGACAAGGAGATCTCGGAGATGAAGCTCTTCTTGAACGCAAGAGCTCGTTTCGTAGCTGAGAGCTTCCTGACGCCGGTATGTATATTGCTCTTGGACTGCCTCGACATTTTGAGACTGACATGCCACAGTTCGACTGAGCGATCGATACATGACGAGAACCACGATCATTGCAGGCAAGCTTTGATGCCAGCGCATGCTACAGGAAGAGGTAATCACCCGCGCCACGTTGAGGGAGGTTATTCGAAATATCATCCTGCACACAAAATAGATATGGTAGGGTTACAGTGCTCGAACAATGCTAGAGCATTTCGCCTCTCATTCCTTGCAATTTTGAATCGTACCCTTGTGCTTGCTTGACTGTGATGTCCCACCTCAATCGCATGCTGAAGTATGACAGGAGAATTGGTACGTCCCTTTTTTCTTCGACAACAACAACAACAACAACGTGTGATTGCAAATACTCTGTCATACTCGAATTGCGTTCCATGGGCTTTCAAGCATGCTTCTAGAAGTGAATGTCTCCTTATGACTCCTTTTAATGTCCGCGACTCGTTGAGATACCGCGAGACCTCCCATAGCATCGAAGAACCTTTCAAACTCTCTCCCTGAACTCAACCATCGGCCCATTCCGGTCACTCAAGAACCGATCGTAAAGTTGGAATTCCCCTTCCTTTCTCCACGCTGATTTCTCTTTCGCTACCCCCTTCAAAGGATCAATCACATCCGGGAACCCCTCTCGCCAATCAGTGCTGTCTTCGGTCTGAGCAAGGCGGATCTCAAAGCGGTGCAGGGTCAGAGCCAGAGCAGTGTGTAGCTCGTAATAAGCCAATTGCCGACCAATGCAGCCCCGCGCACCTTGCGAGAACGACGAGAAGGCCTGACGGGCAAGGGAAACGGCTTGCCGCGTGCGAGGGATGTTCGGCGACGAAGAGTTCTCGGTGTCGTTTTCGCTCACTATCCAGCGCTCAGGACAGAACGTATCGGGCTCGGGGAAGTAGTCGGGGTTTCGGTGGATGGCGTATGCGGACACGCCTACGATGGTGCCCTCGGGGATGTAATGGCCGTCGATGGCGATGCCGCCTTTCAGCACTTCACGTGGTAGGAGGGATGGTACGGGTGGTGAGAGGCGGAGAGATTCGTCTATGACTGCGCGGAGGTAGGGCAGGCTGACGAGCTTTGCGGGAGTTATTTGCTTCATCTCCTCTGTGGTGTAGGCAGACCGTACTTCGTCCTCCAGCTTATACATTACGGAGGGGTTGTGCAAGAGGTAGAAGAATGCGGCAGCCAGCGTGACCGATGTAGTGTCAGCGCCGGCAGCGATCAGAAGACTGCTTTCGACATTCAGTTGCTCACGACTGAACCCTTTGCCTGTCACTGGGTCGGTTGCCTGTAGCAGGTGGTGCATGATGTCGGTTCTTGCTTCGGCTCCTTTGCCCTCGGCTGCGATGCGCTCGCCCAGGATTCCTTCGGCGTACTGGAAGAACCTTTTGTCGTCGGTGGCCATGTCGCCGCCGATGATGGGCAGACTGAGGACGCCGCTGGAGAGGAGACGTCGGGTGATGGCTTTGAGTGGTAAGGATGCGAACTATTGGCAGTCAGTATATCTGCATGGCCGTGTGGTATAAGCGGCGGGTGGAATTACCGTGTATATGAACGCAGTGCTATTCATGATCAACTTCGCCACGAAGCGATGAGAATCGCTCGTCATGAGGTCGAATCGTCTCCCGAAAACCAGGTCGCCCATGATGTCGTAGTTCAAATACGTGGACCATTGCGACATGTTGAAAGGTTGCGACCAATCTTTGCCGTCCTTGCTACTCTGGAGTATGACATCCTGGAAAGTCTTCACGTTCTGGATCAGATACATCTGAGATGATCGTAGAGACTTCTCGGTGAATGCATGCTCCATCACCCGTCGGTGAGCGGCGTGAATGTTGCGATCGGTTTCAGCATGGATACTGTTTGCGCCTCCCGCTGAAGCCTCGATGACTGTATACCATGGCGCTTTTCTGGTGTTGCCTTGGCGGTTGGTGTAGATCTCTCTTACAGCACTGATGGTGTTGAATGAAAGCGTATTGGGGCCAATGCGGACAACAGGGCCTTGCTATATTTAGCCTGGTATTCAACTGCTGATTAAAGCAAAAGTTGATCGCTACGCACCATACTTTCTATGATCTTCGAGCTGGATATGATGCCGGTCGCCGTCCAGAGTTTGGTAAGTCCCCACCCAGTCTGTGAGTCCAGCGAGCAAAGGTCCCGGGAACTTTGCGAGCGGATGCAGCGTGAGGCGATAGCAGACAGTACCGACTATAATCTGAAGTTTTCGCAAAGAGTCAACAACGGGGAACAGCAGTCGTAGGTCATATTACTGCCACGTACCAGGATTGAAGTTGCGACGCCTGCAAGCAATAATTCGAGCCACCCGGCTTGCAATGCCAGCCAAAGCGACATCTCGGGCCCGGTGTATGGCGAAGGTCACACGTTAATTTGAACAAAGTCGGTCGCTGATTAAGATATTACTGAGAACGCTCGAATGCTCGATCGACTGGTTCTTGCAATGGAGGTATAAGGCATGGTCTCGGCCGCTCATGGCCACATGTCGACATGTGGGCAGAGACAGACCTACCTTGGGCATCTTGCTCCATGGCGTCACAAAAAAGAAGCGAGCGATACAGAACGCGTCGGTTCTGACACAAACCCTCCATCCGGAGGTCTAATCTCGCCAGCGTCACGATCCACTGCCCACTGCGAGCCGTTAGATCCTGGTCGGCCTTCATGCAACTAGGCGCGCACGTGCTGAACCTGTCGTTGTGCACAACTACTGTGCTGCCCTCGCTTGGAAATGGATAGGTCCATACGCGACCTGGAGCGTGATGCAAGTTCGGAGTCCTTGCGAATCACAGCGTCGGCTGGAGACATATCATTTGGTCTGCCGCTTGCTGCTCCAGCGTTCAAGCAACACCAAAGCCCGCGATTGACGATTAAGCCTTCCTGGGTCATCAGCCTACTCTAGATGCCGTGTTCAGCATGAATGATCTCTAAGATTGGTCGGCTGAGACAGGATCATAAGATCCCAACAGCTATGGTGCCGTTGCAACTTGTAAGGGACTGAAAGCCTACCTATCATCATCGGACGATGGTTGTCTCCGGCAAATGGGAGAGAGTGCGTTGTCCCCAGCAAATGGGCGAGAGTGGAAGTTATCGCGGCATGTTCGATGCCGATCATTCCTTCGCTTCAAGGATTGCGGCAGAGCTAGCCACTCCCCGCCCAGCCCGCGTGGAATAAGTTGCGCCGAGATATCCTCACATCGTACTAGCATTTAGCCACTCATCAACATCAAGCAAATAGCCAATTGCACATCCATCTCGAACCTGGCCATCGAAGCGAGCCCTTGCGCCTACTTGCAGAACCGAGATCGCTAACATGTTTGCCAAGTCGGCATGATGAAGTCTTGCGCAGCCGCTGACGGACATAGATCTCTTTTGAACCTTTCGTGAGGGTGTGCGTGCGTGCGGACCACTGGAGATCTACTAAGGTTCAGGGCTCAACGATGACTCGTTACTTAGAGCTCCTGCGTGACACGCGAGTCAAGCTCTAGATGTATGCAATTCCAAAGGCACACGAACGTGACAGTGCAACTAACCTGGAACCCAAATTTCAATACAGATGATGGTTGTGTGTGGCATGATGGTCACTGCTACGTCACGAAGCTTCTAACATTCGCCTCGCGCGCCTCACCGTGAGGTGGTGATTGTCCCACAACATGCCCGATCGGTGGACGAGATGAAGCTTCCTGTCTCGAAACCTGCCACGTCACCGTCTGCAATATGATGTTCTCCTGGCTGCTATGGCTTCTTTCGTCGGAGTCTTCCCACTCAGGCCCTTCTTCGTGTTTCGCCCAAGCACTGTTCCGAAGCGCTTCATCCGCTCGAGCGTGAGAGCTGTCATCGTATGTTCGCCATTGCGGGCTGGGTGAAGAGCGAGCGTGTTTGTCGTCGTGCGGCCTCGAAGATGCTCTGCTGATATTGACAGGCTGCCTCGTTTTCCCAGAGGTCACGTTGCTGCGCCCGTGGCTCGAGCCGCGAACTTCGACGCCAAAGCCGCCTGCAGTGAGATTCCCGATGAAGTTGTGTAAGCCAATCACGACTGCGGTCAACATGGAGAGATTCATGACAATCTGCTGCATCATGACCGGCCTCATCATAGCTCTTGTCTGGTCTGCCTTGTTCAGGTTCTGTGCGAGAGATGCGACTTGCAGGATTATAGCTATGCAAACTCTGGATGCGGTCAGTCTCTGCAAGACCTTGGGTAATGGGGGTCCGTTATACTCACAATAGCCTGGCGCCCAACAATACGATCACCTTCACCTTTGTCTGCGTCCTTGCTGAGAGCGCCATTATGATCGGACTGAAAGAGAACGCCAACGCAGCGTCTGTGACAGCATTTACGATTGTGACAGGATACCACAGTGCGCCATTAGCACACCTGTCAGGCTCATAGATCTGAGGGCTCACAGTCCCGCATTGGAAGGCCAGTGCAAAGACGCTGAAAATGGTCCAGATGACAATCGCAACAGCCAGAGCACGATGCATGACTTTGATGTAACGACTGGCGGGTTGTAGCCCACAAAGCCGGCGCTGGAGCTGCAGAACGGAAAACTTGGTGAGTGCCATGGAAACTATGGCGAGAATGGAGCCGGAGTAAGAGAACTGCAGAGGCGTCAGCTTTTCAGTCCGATGTTGTGCATTCGGAAATGCTGGAAGCCCAACCTTGTGGTATGCGGCGATGGAGCCATCGCTCAAGGTGTCGAAATATCGTCCGAGACCGTGGTTTACACTTGCACCGACGAGAATGGTTTGCACGATCGCTGTAATCTACCAGAATATGCATAATCAGCAGCATTTACTTCCACGACGGCTCAATCACACTTACGTTCGCAGCCACGAGCAATGCATCGTCCAGTCCAAGCGCAGCTTCGGAGAGCTGACGATTCCATATGCGAACGCCATTAGTGAATGTCGAGACGACAATGCACGTAAATGAGACCACTGCGACAACTCCGCCACGATCCTCTGGGGTGTTGAGATAGGGAGGAGGGTCGCGGCCTGCCATGTTATGAGATCGTTACTAAGGAAGACTTGAGTGGTGGGCAAGGAAAGGACAAAACATTCATTCGAATCACGATCGTTCGCGTGTTGTATCGGGTAGAGTCCAAAGCGGGCGAACAGAGCACATTACAAGATTATTCATTCAAGAGCGAATTGATTTCACAGGTCTGAAGGCACGCAATGAGGAGGAGAGGAAGGCCTATCTTCAAGCGCCCGGGGCTACATCTCGTCAAGGCAGGTATCCGCGTCTTCAAGCCCATGCTGGTATTTAGCGTCTTGGATTCATGCACAATTAATGTTCTGCCGTCCCTGCAGAAATACACTACTAGCCGATCGTTTAGGACCGGGATCTGATGCCGCTACTGTAAAGAGCAATCCTACGCTAATCCCTTCTTGTAGCACTTCCATGTGGAACACCCTCGCTACCTAGTAGTACCCTCAATGGGCCATGCCTCGGTTCTTCAAAACCTATCCTCCACAATAATGTGAGGTTAATCTGGCTTATCGACTTGCCCTTTCGTCTTCTTTGTTTCCTCGCTCGCACTTTTGATGCGACCCGAAGCTGCCTTCTTCTTCACACCACAGCTCTTCTCAGCTTTCATCATTCCAGTATTTGAACACGACGGACTCCTATCGCGAGCAAGACTTATTGGGACAGCATGAGTTCAGAAGGGATCGAGCTGCAACATCGCGGCAAGCCAGCCAATGTTTCATACGAGGCTTACGACGATAGCCCAGGAGATCAACCAGGCCGCACAGCGAACAACACAGAGTCTTCCAAGGTCCATACACGGCAGCTAGATGTGAGAAATTGAAAGCATTAAGTTCGACTTCTAAATGTGACGCTGACGACCTTCCAGAAATTCATCAACTTTCTGCCCACCGTTGCGTTTAGTACGAACACACAATGCTCGTGGGAAGCTTTGGCAGTATCCTTTACTGCTGGTTTGCTGAATGGAGGGCCGGTATGTAAAGCATACACCATACTGAAATCCAGATGATGCGATGGCTGACCACTGCAGACTTCCCTTGTCTACGGCACCCTCCTCTGCTGGTCCGGAAACCTCGCAGTCGCCGCCTCAATGGCTGAAATGGCATCTATCAACCCTACGGTCGGAGCCCAATACCGTTGGTCCGCTCTGTACGCACCCAAAGGTTTCGGCTCACCAGCGTTTTGGGGATTGATTCAAGGATGGACAACAGTGTTCGGATGGATGGCTGTGGTCGCATCGCCGGCCTTCCTTGTTGGAACTCTCGCGCAAGGTCTGATCGTCTTGAACAAGGAAGACTACGTTCCGCAAAACTGGCACGGTACCTTGCTCACATGGGCACTCCTTGCCATCCCCGCCTTCTGCAATATCTTTGCGCGCAGGGTCCTGAGCACGATTGAGATCGTTGGTGGCATCACGCACACGGTGTTCTGGATTGTTTGGGTTGTTGTCTTGTTGACAATGGCTAGACGGAGCTCTCTGGAGTATGTTTTCGCTGAGACATACAGTGGATTCGAGTTTGGTGGATGGTCGAACCAGGGTGTCTCATGGTGTGTCGGATTGTTGACTGCTGCGTTCCCTCTCTCGGGTATGTGAACCCAATCTTTGTTCGAGTTATCAATCATTCCACTGACAAGAGACAGCTTTTGACGGAGTCATCCACATGAGTGATGAGGTGAAGAACGCAGAGTTGAGAATCCCGCAGAGTATGGTACTCTCTGTCCTCTTCAACGGCGCTCAGACCTTCATCCTGGTCATCGTTCTGCTGTTGTGCATCGGCGACCCGGTTGCGGCGCTCAACTCTCCCACCGGATACCCTGTCATCGAGATCTTGCGTCAAGCTACAGGCTCGACCGCTGGCGCGACGGCGCTGATGGCCATGCTTTCTTGGAACGGTCTTGTCGCTCTCTTCTCCTCTCTAGCGTCCGTCTCACGCTTGACTTGGGCGTTTGCGCGTGATCGAGGATTGCCTTTCCCGGACTTCTTCGGGCGCGTGTAAGTAACAATGGGCGAGATCGTCGCCTGCCATGTTTTTACGATGGTGCTTGACCGTGCTAACTATTGACTAGACACCCGACTCTCCGCATTCCTTTGAACGCTCTCTGCCTCGTGTTGACAATCGTGTTCCTGCTCATGCTCATCAACATCGCCTCCACGTCAGCCATCTACGCGATCCTCTCGCTCAACAATCTTGCGCTATGCACCTCTTACCTCCAGATCGTGGGATCTTTCTTCATCTACAAGATCCGAGGAGGGCAACCGGCCTGGGGTCCGTTCACGCTCGGACGATGGGGATATGCTATCAACATTTACGCCATCTGCTTCCTTGTCTTCATCATCATCTGGCTGCCTTTCCCGCCCTACCTGCCTGTCACGGGGGAAAACATGAACTACTCTGGACCCATATTCCTTTTCATTCTCTGTGCCGCGCTTATCGATTGGTTCTTCTGGGGCCACAAGCGTTTTGCCGTGCCGACTAAGCGGTCGGTCTTTGCCGAGGAGGACTTGTAGATACACTATATCAGCTTTTCTGTGAATGCATACTAGCGCTTTGTTATCTTTTATCCCATGGTTTTGTTCTTCGTGTTCCTCGATAGCGATAGCGAAAGTGTACGTCACCGTCACACCAACATGAAGGCAGCACTGCAGAAGTGGCGCTGCTAGCGCAGTCAAGACGGGGCCGATTTGCAGCCCGTGTCGCCTCAGCCTTGGGTTACCAACACTATCAGCTGAATGTCCTGCAGAACCCCATGCACCTACAGGTTTTCGTTCCATGGTGTGTGTGCCCTAAAATGATCAGTCATAAAGGGGTTGGATCTTGGGATCCTCTGTCTCACGTCCCCGTGAGCTCGAAAGGTGGTTTATGATACGACGTGCAATCTCAACATACACATCCTATAGCTATGCCGATTCATCATGGTATACTGCATGGCTTCCTTCTGCTCGCCAGCCTCGCGACATCTTCGCGCGCCATGACGCGTTACATCGGAGACCCTACTGATAGCTCCACGCAGAACACATCACACTATTGTGGCGGTTTCGACCAAGTGAACTTCACGACAGGCCGCTGCCCTGCCCTGATGAGATGTGTTCTTGACCACATACCCTCCGACACTGCCGCTGGATTTCAGAGCGGGGGAACTATCGCTGGCCTTGTACCAACTATTCTTGCCCTCATCGCCGCCTCACCATTAGAGCTCGTGCAACTTGCTTTACTGTCACCACATCGGGCGCTGGCGACGGTCTGCTTCGGAATTGGATTGCCATCTGGCCTCTTTCGCCAGCTGCGGGCCACCAGCACCAGTTTGACTGACACGAAGCCCAATGAACCGAAAAAACGAGAATGGAGATTTCGCTTGCCTTCAAAGGCCCCCGCTCCAAAGCGTCCGCGGTGGAGAGAGGCTGGTTTCACAGTGGCTGTTGATGCTCTTGTTCTTGGTTTAGCTGCTGTGGCTATCTGGTTCAACTACAGGATCAGCTCGAGAGTGATGATTACCTGGCGCTGCGAATACGGGTTCTTGGTCTTCATGTGGTGAGTTTGCCTTTGAAGTGTAGGAAATTCTCACGAGCAATGAACTGATGCTTGAAGCTCAGGCCGTTTGCATGTGTCACCTGGCTCTTTTTAGCTTTGGCAATACTCTGGGCTATGAGCGAGTCTATAAGTGTCGAGCTACACGCCCATGACGCGGTCAAGACACTCAGCATAGCGCAGCTCATGTTATTACCTTATCGAAGCGCAAAACATGTTACACGGAATTATCTGGATTCAGGCGCAGCAGCGTCTCCCACCGGCAAGAACAAGGCTAGCCCTGGTACAACACCGAATCCGGCTAGCCCAGTAGCATCGGCATCTTCTGCAGTAAAGGATCCTATCTCGACAACTACCGCGAACAACCAACTCTCCTCGAGCCAGCCGACGATAGTGCTGGCGATCAGCATGCCCGATGAGATGGGTATCCGTAGCTGGCGATGGTATGAGGCTACAATCGAGACACTCGCCGTAGGTGTATACCTCTATGCAACCTTTGTGCTTACGAGCACGCAGTTCTTGAGCGGCAATACTGGTTTGACGTTTGTGACCATTATGGCTTTGTGTTCCAGTGTGGTCAGGATTCTTGAGAACATTTTCTGGAGCCCAAGATGACGTTGGAGCTTTGCATTTTCTCCGATAGCTATAGTTTGAACATAGGGAAATCAACGATGATGATATCCACCGTGATGCCCTTATGAATAACAGCACAATATTTGTATTGTAGTTGACATTCCAAAGAATTCAATCTGGCGGGCAAAGCTTTTTTAGAGAAGATATCTGCCGGAATTGCCGCGAATTGACAGGTTGGTGAATATCTCCGTCCCCAGCGACTGGAATACAACGGATGCGTTAAAGCCGTCGATAAGACTTACTACGCGAACATGCGTGGCAAATGGGAGTATTGACTGACGCAAGCAAACAAGCCCGAAGCACCAGTCAACTGTATGTAAATATTACAATTTCATAGCTCGTAAGGACATGGTACCAAGGCACTCTAGCAACCCTTCGAGCCCGATCCTACCAGTGGCACCGAGCCGTCACGTATAGTTTACCAGCAATGAACAAATACGCGAAAGTCTCAGAAACCGATGTGAAGAGAGACCAGTATGGTATGAGCGTCAAGTGTCAGGACGACACTATTGACTGCAGGAAACCAAGAATCCTCAAGGCAGTTTCAACGCCGCTCGAAAAAGAAAGCTCCGCCCCGAGCTGCACTTCAAGGCTAATCTCAAAGATGCACCACATCCTTTGCCCGAGTTCTTGGAAAGCAAGCCAAGCTTGCGTCCAGAATGCGAAAGCTGCAAACAATGCAATCGACCCAGAGTGCTATCCGAGGTCTTTCTCAAAACAACCACAAGAGAACTTTGAACAAGACGAGGGGCCAGTGAGCTCAACCTCGAAACAATTTGCAATCTAGAAGACTCAGCAAGACATGGGTAGAACTTCAGCTTTCCAGAGGTCAGCAACTGGCCCGGCAAGGGGGTTGCTTTTGAACGACTCATCAACAGAGTACATCGCGACTGCTGCAAAGAGCGTCGACAGCGAAGCCGCCAAGCGCGAAGCTGAGTGCATCGTCTTCCACGGAGATGAGGATTCCGATTATACGCGAGGGCCGATTCGCATCATCACTGCATCGGATGGCGTGGACGATAATTGTGCAGTGCTGCTGCTCAATCGACACTTCTCCGACGGTATCAAAGCAGCCATATCAGCTCGACGAGAACTTGTCAAATTCATTCAAACTTCGCACGAGCAGGACAAGGAAGCAGAAGAGTCTCGGGGAAAGGTCAGAGAGACCATCGAAAGACATCGCTTGCGCATAGTAACTCTGGAAGCCGAAGCCACCAACACAAATATGAAAATATCTGCCGCGCACGCGCTCGAGAGAGAGGTGCGGGAGATCCATGCAAAGATCGATGAACTTGAAAAGACTCTCTACGCAGATGCAAGAGAGCAGAGTATCCGCGAGATCTCCTTGCAGTTGCGCTACAAAGATTGCTTCAAAGCACATGAAGTAGCGCACCAATTTCTCGAGGCTGCCTTCGTTGACGCTAGGCTTTTGTCGCCGCTGCCAAGTACACTCAGAGGCCCAGTCCCACGTAATCTGGATAGCGATGACTGCCATCAGCGGAATGAGAAGATAGGCCGGGCACGCCGAGCTCCTGGCGATGGTCTTGCGAATCAACGACATGAAGAGGAAATTGAAGCACGCCAATACAACTCTGAGAAATATGCTCACGAGGAGACGCAACAACCTGTCATCACGGAAGGCACGTCCAGCACTCCCGAAGGTCGCACTTCGTCGCACCACAACTCCGAAACAGCAAAGCTCCAAGAGTCCTCCACTGCTTCACATCTGCGTCGAGCGTATGTAAGCGCCAAGCATCGGCTAGGCCGGGCGCAACGCGAGTTTGATGTCCGAGACGAGACACGCGCACACGAGCAGTATTGGAACGATCGAGATATGCGACTATCTGGCGGTATCGAAGGCATATCGCAAGAGGAATTCGATCTGCTTTGGGTCGAGCACAACTCAAAGCTCACAAGAAAGCTCATTAATGCAGAAGAAGCTTTCAAGACAGCACTGGTCGCTGCAATCAAGGGAGGCTGCCAACTTGATGACCTAGCTGCGAGCTCTGTGTACGAAGACGACGACAATGAGGGGTCTCCCCCGAGCCCGGAGGCCATCTGGAAGGCCGATAATTCAAAGGGAATGATAGAGGGCTGGCGTATGTCGCTTGACTCAGACTTCCCAGACACCGGTGCAGCCTCAGCAGAACTCGACTCACGGGATGGAGACGATGCAGATCTATGGGGTAGCTTCAGCATTATAGTCGATCCACCACGTCAAGAAAAGATCAAACAATGGGAGAAAGCAAGTACCGCGGTCGGCAAAAGGCCAGTAACATGATTTCGAGTGTATGATTCCAGCAAAATTCGGGCCAGGTTGGTAAAGCGTGCACACGCGGACGAAGCCGGACATTGGGCGGGAAGCTGCTTTTGGTACACCATTTGCTTCTGTTTGTGCTTGGATATATCGAAAACATGTAATGATAAGGTTCTCAATGCCGTCGATTCACTTGGTGAATGAGTGCTGCGCCGCTAGGTGGTGCAATCGTCTTCCTATAACACCTTTGCTACTGGCTCTTCTGTTTCAGATGCACACCGATCTCAACAGGGAGGACCGTGGCATTGAACTCTGCCATCGTCAAGCCAAAGTGTGACTTGATCCTCGGCTCCCAATTATCCGCGAACCGTTCCTCTACCAGCATCGGCACTAGATCATCGACGCGACCGCCAAAGATCGTGAGCATTGTCGACGAGTTTGCGCTGCCGAACATGTTGTGGAACAGACTCTCAGAGTACTGTTTGTTCTCCGCCCTTGCTTCGCTCCTTCTCTTGCTCAAAGCTTTGCTCAGATCAGCCTTGGTGAGAAGTTTCTCTCCCTTGGGACCTCTTCCAGTCGCGCCTTCTAGCAACTGGCAGACAAGGCCGAAGTCTGGCTGGCCCTGATCTGGGACAAGCGCGGAATCCCGACGAGTCAAACTGGCATCGTGCTCGATAGCATTGTGCTTGCTAAGCTCTTCGAGGTCGAAGGTGCCTGTCCAGTACGAGCGGTTGAGGAAGTTTGCTGCGAAGTTCGGAACGAAGAAGCAGAACGTGGGAGCGAAGTTGAAAGTCTGGTGGATCGTGGTCTTTAGGTCACGGAACGTAATGTTGCGGCCGTCGTGGGGAAGGATGCCATGGTTCGCCTGTATATTGTGTGAGCGACTTTGTTGCGAGGATGTGAGTCGAGCAGGGGGGTGTGCCCAAGTGACCGCCTTACCATAGCGTTAAGCATCGGACACGCCGATCTCGAATCGCCCTTGCGTGGAGCAACATACTGAGGCCATTTCCCATTGTGGCCAGGAACACCTGCAGCAACAACGTGTCCGGACTTGCGCTGGGGAAGAATGATGTTCAGAGCAGCAAGCCATAGGTCCCAAGTCATGACAAACAGGTCGGTAAACACCTTGAGAAGCTTCTGAGCGATACCCATGGTGATGGAGATGCCAGAGATAGTCTGTTGTACAATGGCAAGATGATGAATGAGAGAAAAGAAGCTGGACAACAGCGACAGGATATGTCCGGCTTGTGTGGCATGTATAGCTCAGGGTATTATGCCCTCTATCACTCAGTCCCACAGGATACCACCAGCGCAATGCCTACTTTTTGACATTCTGCAGACGATCATAGCGACGAGATCCAGCTTGGTGAGTAAAAGCCGAAGTCTACTGGCTGGTTGGCTCCGAGCGTGGGTCTTCGTGCATGGGATCGTCAGCGGCGGTGAATCCTGTATGTCATAGAAGATACGCCGACGCGCGGTTTTCATGAGGTAGCAAACTTCTCATGTTGCTGTTGTGTATCACAGAAAGAGGAGAAGCTTATAAGATAACTATGTAGCTTCCTCCTGAGCACCATCAGTCAGCAAGAGTGACGCATGAAAGGAGCAACATCCTAGTCGCAGATCAGCACGAGTCATAGTACGTAGTAGGGTTAGGGTGCAGTAGTTCTTGTCCAAGGAAAAGCGTGCGCTACACTACTGCCTCTACGGGCGACACGAGATGTAGCAGGTTGTTAAACCAGCTACCAGGGTGTCCGTCCGAAAGAACGTGGTAAGTTGTCGCGAGCGGCGAGGTGGTCCAGGCTCTCAACCGCCCGACATGATTTATCATTGTACAGTGGCGTGAAATGCTCACATCTGTGCCACGATGGCTTCCTCGGATTCTAAACCGCAATTGCCCAATGGATCAGCTAAGCCGAACGCATCTGTCCTGATATGGCATATGAATCTGGTGATACTCGGTCGACCGCAAATCTCCGACTGTCATGTGTAGGGCGTGATCATCACGCTTCGTTCACATCGCCATAGCCTCAGCCTCAAGCCATTATACGCCAAACGCGATTCAGAGGAGGGATGACAGCTGGTACTACCTCAGAGCAGCCAATGTCCTGACGCTGGGCTGACCTTACAGCTTCATGTCGAAGTATCACGATACCAGCAATGGTTGGTTGATCTTCCCGCTCAAGCTGACCGCGAGAGTTGCATTGTAGGCGTGGCTTGGAAGTCCATCAGATGATCAGGTGAGTATTTCGCTTCTTGTGCTATCATTGAAGGCGCGTTGGAGAAACGACTTCTTGGCAGACATACTTCGCGGAACGATGGCGGCCGCAAAGCCCTCTCGATATGATATTGTGGACAGATTGAGTAACATCATACACACCGGTCGCCGGTGAGGCAGGAAACGGTCATCAGCCGACTAGAAAGACCAACTTAGAGACGAAGCTGCCTAAAGCTGGAGTTCTATATAAGTGCGATGTAGGATGTCGAGATAACTTCTGCTTCAAAGATCAAGTTCAAGATCATTTCTCCACTCAAGCAGTCTTGCACAAAACCACTCTACGCCTACCGATTATCTCTCCTAAAGATCAATATCAAGATGCCTTCTGTTTCCTCTATCGTTGTGGCTGCGGTCGCCATGTTCACCATCTCTGCGCCCATTGCCGCAGCGAAGAAAGATTGCCGCGAGGGGACGTACTACTGTGGCAAAGATTTGTTGGCGATAGGTAATCCGCTCGAATTCTTTGACGCAATACGACACATTCAGACTCTTGCTAACACTGGCGGTGGCGACTTAGACAGGAATTACAAGTCCAACCTTGACCGTTCGCTCAACGCGGCGGGGTCGGAACAGTGTGCCACCACGAACCGCGAGAACTGGAGCCTGTACTATTGCAGGGGCAATGAGGATGTGCCTTTTGTGACATACTGTGGCAAAGACAAGTGCAAGGATGGCGGCAAAGATCGAAATGGCCGAGCCCTGAACGACTTCTGCGACTGGCCGAAAGCATGAAGCGAGATAGGAACGGGTTGTTCCTTGCGTCTGATTCTCGTCACTCATTAAGTTACAATTTCCTCGGATCCTTTCTTGGGATCTTTCTTTCGCTAGCCTTCTGACTCTCAGATTTGGTGGAGAAGCTGGGACGTCAGCTGTGCTGTTACGGCCTATGATGCTTTAAACGAACAGCAAGTAAAGAACAAACCAAGAATCAAATATTCTGGGACAGACTTGAGCCACTGAATGGGTCACCAGAAACTGTTATTTGAGGTTTGGTAAGCGACGACTACGTATGTTACGCTTTCATGTTCCACGTCGAGCTGTATGATACCAGGTATCACTCCGCCTTCGGGCCTGCATGATGGTCGCAACTGAAGTCTGACGACAACCACCCTGGGTGCTCAAGGCTTCCATCCAGCCACCTCTCGGACAGCCTGGGTCAAGTTGCCAATCTGCTCCATCGTCTTCACCGACTTTCCTTTGCTATAACCTTCCTTGTATGGAATTCGATCTTCCGCTGGTGGCTGGTCAGCTGCTACTCATGGGCAAACCTGTCTGAGAAGAAGGCATCTTACCTAGCAATGCGCGAACCCAGGACTTCGGCGAAGCCTCCTTCTGCTCGTCCCAGACAGTCAGAAGATAGAGAGCGGTAGTGCCGTACTCAGTCGCGTGTTGATGCGCAGAGGCGTTGAAAGCTGGGTTGACGGTTTTGGCGAGCTCGAGACGATTCTTGGTGGCTTTGGCTGCTGTCTCCACTGTGACATAACCGTCCGCACGATGGTAGCGATCCAATCCGAGATCTTTCGCAACGGGAGCGAAGACTGAAGCATCAAAGTGGACGTCGTCGCCGAAGAAGATGTCGTTGCGTGTCAGGGACCCATCGGCTTCAATCTCGTCATGTCTGGCTAGATCTAGAAGATTAAACGTCTCGTTTGGTCGGTTCGTGGTTGAGATTCCTAGCTGGAAAACCATGTTGACAGCGTCGATGTAAAAGCCCGGCGCGAAGTTGTAAGCCTCTTGTGATGCTTCATTGATCATCGCATAGTCTATGTTCTTTCCATCGTGTGGGAGGTAGCCATGGTTGGCTAGAGCGTTAAGCCCTGGACATGGAGATCGACCTGAGAAAATACTGTGAGCATGTCGCGACATGAAAGACCGAATGGATTGACTCACTGTCAAAGGGCCCGGAGGCGCGATAGCCATGACCTCTCGGAGTGGCAAACGCGAAAACGGTGGCCGCGAAAGGCAGGATTGCGCAGACGGCGAGTTTCATGGTGCTGGGTTGCTAGTGCTGTGGAAGTGATGAAGTTTGGATGATATTGATGGCATTTTACAAAACGCTACGAGGATTATATAGCAGCAAACTGTATGTCTTGGTATGGCAAGCATTCCAAATCGCATAGTATGTTTACAGATCTACAGTAAGAATTGCAGGAGATGCGAGAGCTCAGCCTCGAAGTGTGTATCCACATCTTCGTTCAGCCTTCGTTACACATCTCGCTTTCGTTTCCATCCCCCACACATGCTGCGCATTCGTTTGATCGCTTCGTGCTGACGTTTTTGTTTTTGTTTGGCGCTATTGCAGCAGATACACTCGGTTCGAAACAAATCTCACAGTGACAAGGTGGCGTTCGTGAGCGATGTTATTGCTCCATCTCGCATTCAACAGGTAGCGTGTTCACAGAAAGTCGACTAATCTGCACACAGCCCGGTGGAAATGCGACTACGCTGCGCCGCACCGCATGACCAGGGCACCCAAAGATTCAAGGCCAGACTTAAAGTGGACACTGTCACTCAATATGCAATGGTTGTAAGTAGATCGCAGGAAAGTGCGATTTACGTGCCGCTTCCGTTATCCTTACCCGCTACTTCTAACCTCGACCCGCCAAAATCGCTCTTAGTAGCCCTACTCAAGCTCAAATCCCTCATAATTACTGGCAGCACAGTCGTTGATGAATTTGTAGTAACTTGGAACGCCTCCCAAGTAGATCAGAGGTTCGCGCATTTTGCCGGGAATATTGTCGCCCATGTACCAAGAGTTGGCTTTCGGTAGCAGCGACTGGTTGGCGATCGTCCAGATGTTCTCCGTCCACGCGTTCTCACTAGTAGCTGTCGCATTCACGGTGCGAAGATTGCCTTCGCGCATATGTTTGAGCAGCGATACGATCCATTCGCCCTGCAGCTCGGCACACGATGGTCCGTTACAGAGCGCCGTCGGCGCTTGAGGGCCATACGTGAAAAACCTGGGTTGCGTCAGTTGGTTTCTCGCAGCCTCTTGGATTGCTGGTACTTACATGTTAGGGAACTCGTTGACTGACATGCCAATGAAGGTCTTTACACCGCTTTGCCATTTGTCTTGCAAAGGAAGACCACCTGAACCCTGGACATTCATCTTTAGGATTCCACCAGTGACCATATCGAACCCTGTCGCACACACGATCAGATCGAACTCCCACTCCTTCTCGGTGGTCTTGATGCCCTTCGAAGTGATCTCGGCTATAGGTGTCTCCTTCATGTCCACGAGGTGCACGTTGGGTTTGGCGAAGAGCTCGTAGAACTCATTCTCGAGTGAGATTCGCTTGCAACCAAAAGCATGTGGCTTAATGGTAGGTGCAAATTTCTCACGAAGCCTTTCGTTGGGCAGGCGAGGGCGGACTTTGTCACGCCTGCAGTGCTGCGTGTCAGCTTAACCTTCAAATATGTGGACAACGACGTTGGAGCTCTGGAAAGCCAGCGTACATACCAAAAGTTGTAGGCCTCCGTGTTCGCATTGTCATCAAACAGCATGTCCGAGTATGTGGCAAGCCAGAAGTGGAAGTCGCCATGGCTCCACAAGTCTTCGTACATCTTGTGACGATCCTCGGTGGAGTCTTCGAAAGTACTTTTGCTTGCGAAACTGTAGTCGAAGCCGCAAAAGCTGTCCTTTCGACCGTTGAAAAAGGACTCATACTCGCTGCGCGGGACGATTTCGGTGCCTTTTCCTGCAAATGCAACCTGCTTCATCGGTAAAGCAAGGTTGGGAGTGCGTTGGAACAGCACGAACTCGCTGGCTAGCGGTGCAATCTCCTGGGTAATCTGAACACCTGATGAACCAGTCCCGATGACAGCTATTCTTTTGCCGCGCAGATCAGCTTCCTCCTTTGGCCAGTATGATGGGTGAATCCAGCTTCCCTCAAATTTTTCGATACCTTCCCAACTGGGAGTGTGCCGTTTCGCTGCGATGCCGGTGTTGGGTAAGAAGAATTGGCACCTATAGGCGACGTTGTTGTTTGTGTGGATCATCCAACGGCTCTCAGCGTCGTCCCAAATGGCACTGTTGACTGTTGTTTGGAAAACGGTATCTTTGTCCAGATCCCACTTGTCGGCGATGTGACGAAAGTACTTGCGGATCTCCGCTGAGCCTGGGAAGCGCTGAGACCACGCCCAGTCAGAGTACAGACCAGGATCGGAAAACTCGTAGTGTGGAACAGGACTGTCGACTCTGGCGCCTGGGTAGCGATTCCAATACCTGTGCGGTATGTCAAATCTGAAGTAACTCACTCAAGACCATGCTCCTCTCGATCGTCGGCCTTTCTTACCAGACTCCTCCAAAATCGGTCCCGCTTTCGACCAACTTGACGTTGAAGCCCTCATCCCTAAGTCGTTTCAGCTGATACACGCCACCAAACCCTGCGCCTACAATAAGTGCATCAAGATCGATAACCTTCACTGTCATGTTTGGACCCGGAGGTGTTGTGGTATTGAAAGGTAGAATCTGGTGGTCAGAACCTAAGGTTTGGGATTGTGACTTCGATAATTAAAATAAAGATATTGCTGTAATTCAGCTTTCACATGCCTGTAATCATTTTGCAGCACGGAGGTCGGTCACATCCTCTTCGAAGGCGGGGTCACCTCCGACTGCATGAGGAGTTGCATTTTGCATCACGCGAGGCAAGGATTCCGTTGGTTCGCTAATGTAAGTGGATGATAACGTTGTAGCAAAATTATCAACTGGTGAAATTGTGACCATGCAAACTTGAGGGGTACGGAATCTAAGGCGGCTAAAAACTACGCCAAGTGAGCTCAAATCTGTTTGACATGTGCCGATTACTGCAGTCAGACTGCGAAGGTATGACATACGAGTCAGCCGCAATTGAACAATTGTATGCCAGGATTGCTGAAGACTGTATCTTTACCTTCCGAGTCTTCCGAGGCCGACTCTGCGGTGCTTCTTTTGGAATCGAATAATCCGTCTCCTAAGGGGATTCGTAAGCTCTCGGTGGTACATTGCAAATGTCAGCCGCCGAGGGTCGAATTTCGCACGCAATCAGTTCGAGGTAGCATCAATGATGCAGGTTGAGCCAACCCCTCTTGTAAATTTCATCTTCACCTCCTGTGCAATTCGTCTTCAAAGCGAGTGCGATGTTGTCGGTCTGTTCCTATAAATATATAATTGAGAGCCGAGTATGTATTCTGCATGAGCCTCAGAGACCCCCCGACAATGCACTGCGAGTGCAGGAGCTTCTGCTCTTGGTCGCTAAGTTAGCTCAAGATACCGACTTACGCGGACATGATCAACAGCTTGAAGGAACATGCTGAGCCTGGTGCAGACGATGATTTACAGAATCGAATATTCGAATTTTCCAGATCGTCGGCAGCAGTAATCGAAGATTCAACTCCATGGGGTGTCTTGCCATGTGGCCCGGGGTACCTTTCGGCTCCACCAACGAGCGACTTCCGCGGTCGCGGTTTCTCTGACGACAGACAGTATGAGCTGATGTTCGTCAACTGTCGCCCGTCCGAAGCACACTTCTGTAAGCCCGACGATAGCCTTGCGAAACGGCCACTGCGCCCGAGCCGGGGAAAATCTTGGGTTGACCATGACTTGGAGAACTTTTTCGAGCTTGGCCATCGATTTCGTCATGCTCGATCGGGTCTCTTGCGTCAGCATTCTCATGCGTTCTCTTTGGCACTGTTGTCGTGTTTGGAAAATGAGATGGTCACCATGAGATATCGATGATGTGCGGAAAGAGCATTCTCATTCCCCTTGCTCGAATATTGATGGTGGACGAATCAGTAAGACCGTGGAGGAGCCGAGTTCATGTTGGGGAATCAGTTTCGATGACACACATCTCCTTCATATGGAAAGGCACACCCTCCGCAGTGTTGGGGAGACGCGCGGAGAAGGGGTCGTGCTAAGTGTTTCTCTCTCGTAAGAAGCATCATATTGTGCGGAGGAAACCGTTTTTTGGGGAGTCTCGAATGAGGGTTTCTGAAGATTTTCTCAAGCAAATCAGCCACGCTTACACAGCCAGCTTCAAATTCTGTCCAAAAACCAAGCTCGATGATTCTCAGACAAGACTTCGGCTGTGGCGCCCAGGATCGGCTTTGCCGCAATAGGAAGGATGAGCCGAAAAAGCGGCTCAACTTCGCCCAGCGGTATCAGATCTTGCATCCAATCATGCCCAAGACATGAGACAGGACAGTCGGGATATGGTAAGATGTCAGTGCCCGAGGCTATCAGTTACCAATTACGAGAATATCCACCCGGCCAAGGCGCGAGGAGTACTGTTTTGTGTTACTATGCTACTTCTTCCTTATGTGACTTTAGTGCTCTCATCTTGCTTCCAGAACATACCCATCCATCATGACATCTTACTCGGAGAAGCCTGAAAATATCGACGACGAATACGCCCATGTGCACGATGACAAGAACGTCGAAGCCCAGGATGCTGTCTTCGGCGCTGTCGAGGAGGGCGGACCAGACTACCGCGCTGTAACATGGTTAGGCGCGTCCGTTCTCATGATGAAGTCCGAAATGGGTATTGGCATCTTGTCAATTCCCCAGGCGTTCGGCACTTTGGGATTGATTCCTGGTATCATCGTCCTTCTGGTCATTTCGGCAATCACCACCTGGTCTTCATATGTCGTAGGCGTCTTCAAGCTGAAGCACCCTGAAGCCTATGGCTTCGCAGACACTGCCGCAATCATCTTTGGACCTGTTGGGCAAGAAGTCGCCTCTATCGCCTTTTGTCTGCTTTGGATCTTTGTCGCAGCATCTGGACTTCTTGGTGTCTCGATCGGCCTCAATGCTATCTCTCATCATGGAACTTGCACTGCCGTGTTCGTAGCGGTATCAGCAATCATCGGGTTCCTTGTGTCCAGTGTCAGGACGCTGAGCAAAATGAGCTGGCTCGCTTGGGTGGGAATGATCAGCATTGTAGCAGCTGGTAAATAAGCACATCGTCTATGACATATCTCGGCGTCGCTAACAATTCTCTTAGTATTCTCGCTTACTGTCGCAGTTGGTGTCCAGGATCGTCCAGCGGAGGCGCCTCAAGAGGGTCCCTACGTCTCGACATGGAAGCTTTTCGGCACGCCTACATTTGCGGAAGCCATGGCAGCTATTGCTTCTATCATCTTCGCATTTTGTGGCGTTCCGGCTTACTTTTCTGTCATCTCAGAGATGGCAGACCCACGTGAATATCCCAAAGCTCTTGCGCTCTGCCGTGGCATTGCAACCAGTGTCTATCTTACTATCGGCATTGTCGTGTACTACTACTGTGGCGACTATGTTGCGTCGCCCGCCCTTGGATCTGCTGGAGTCTTGATGAAGAAAGTCTGCTACGGTCTTGCTATTCCTGGTCTGATCATGTCTATGACCCTGTACCTTCATGTAAGCCACAATCTTGTAACCTGAAACTCAAGTAGCACTTGCTAACACCCGACAGATCACCGCCAAATACATCTTTATTCGCATCTTGCGAGGCTCAAAGCATTTGACGGCCAACAGCGTCATCCACTGGGCGACCTGGCTCGGATGCACTGCCGTTACTACTATCATCGCATACTGCATCGCCAGCGGTATCCCTGCGTTCGGTGGTCTCGTCTCCCTTGTTGGTGCTCTCTTTGGAACCTTGCTCTGCTTCCAGCCGGAAGGTATCATGTGGCTGTACGATAACTGGCACGCGTACAACAGAGGCTCCGCCCGCTGGACCGCTATGGTCGCCTGGTGCGTGCTTGTGATTTTGATCGGCACATTCCTCATGGTCGCTGGCACTTACGGGTCAGTGGTCGGCCTGATTGATACCTTTGCTTCCGATGATGGGTCCGCAGCTTGGAGTTGTGCTGACAACAGCAACACTGTTTGATTTTCGAGGACTCGCTGCCTGGAAAAGCTCATCCTAGAAAACCACATCCGCAAACAGGATAGATTAGAATATACAACTTATACGACTTGTCACGAATAATCAATTTGCATCATATCTCTTCCTAGCTTATCGAAACCTGCGACAGCAAAACATTTGGCGGATCAAGCACTCTACAGCGATGTTAATACCAAGCCTGAAATGATGTGCTTGGGTTTTGGATACGACCCTAACCCTACGCCTCAAAGTTGGTTTGGGACCGCGCCGCGCCGGCCGGCATAGCTTATCTCAAAGGATTCATAAATATGTATCTGAGACATCCAACGCATAGGCAAATTCGATTAACATAATAGCGGCATCGTAACCCGCAAAATGCCCACCATAAGCTTTACCAAACGAATGAATGAACACATGAATACATCAAAACAGACGCGTAGGAATTACTGACGATGGCATCGATGCCTGTCTCTCTGTCATTAATGATGTTCTTCCCCGTGTCCTTAAATCAATACCTTATCTGTTAAGACGCGAGACGTTTACGAAGACACACCGCTACAAAATTTACCCGGCAGACCGGCAAGTTCAGCGAAGTTTAAATGACATAATTCTCGCCTCTCGTTCAAATAAATCCTCCGAAATTCCTTTTATGCCTGGAAACCTATGCCTGGGGACCTTCAAAATAACGCTCGCACGCAGCGGAATTTTTGCGGACATGGATGATATACAAGCTGTACCGACTCTGCCTGGCGCTTTTTTCGCACCACTCATCGGACCGAGAACTTTAGTGATGGCGTGTTGCGGATGTTGCGATGCCGGCCTTCCTATCCGCCTTGTTAATCACCGCGTTGCGTGCGAATATGCCTCATACAATCCGCCACACCCGTGTATCCTTAACCTTCTTGTGCAGCGTACTGCTCATGACGTGGCACGGTACTCGGACATCGAGAGAAGTACACCGAGAACAATAATGCATTGATGGCAAAGCAATGAGAGTATCGCAAGGTGGGCCTGTCCGCCCTAAGCATCTTCCCTTCAAGACTTAAATATGCCTCTCGCAACCTGAACCCACGACCTTGATCTTTGTCACAAACCCATCACATCAGGACTTTCAATCGACATGGACAACTCTACTTGCAAACAACTGTCAAGCAACTCAGCAGGCTTTTCCCTCGACCGGCTTGTCACTGAGATAGCTACGAAGTTCCCGGATCGAAGATGGGTGTCAATTCCGAAATCGTCGGATCTATCATCTGGTTGGAAGCACATTACGTATCAGCAGTTCGCCTTCGCGGTCGACGGTTTCGCACACTTTGTGGAGCGAACACACGGAAGTGGTGATCGAAGGACTGTCGTAGCTTTCATGGGTCCAACCGATGAGTGCAACCCCGTCGCGATGATCGGTCTCGCCAAAGCCGGATACATTGTTATGTTGCCGTCGCCACGAAACTCCAGGGAGGACCAGTCATCGCTATTCAACGCGGTCAACGCAACGTGCCTATTCTACGACTCAAAGATGGAGCGTCAAGCTGAGGTTGCCAGATGTGCAAAGCCTGAGATTCGGATGTACTCGATCCCCCGCTTCGACGATCTGGTCCAGCAAGGCGAGACTCGTGGACCTTACAAGAGTCGAGGCAGCGTTGATTGCGATGCTCAAATTCTGGTGATGCATACCTCTGGAAGTACCGGTACACCTAAACCCATCTTTCTGACGAATGGCTGGCTCTCATGTGTGGACCCTAAGAACTCGTTTTCTCCTCCACAGGGTCGCCAGAGTTCATACCGTTCCTGGGCTGCAAGCCACGGAAAGATCTTCTGTCCAATGCCTTTCTTCCACGCTTTTGGAATAATTTCAATGGTTAGAACGATCTGCGCTGCAGACAATTTGATCCTGGCTTCGGCGGATCGACCTGCGAATGCGATGTCCATTGCACAGATTTTGAAGGAAGCGCAGCCCAAGGCAGGCGCATTCGCTCCGTCTTTGCTGGAAGAGCTCTGCGCCACAGACGATGGGCTTCATAGTCTCACGAAACTCGAGCTCATCGTCTTTGGCGGTGGTCCACTGGCAAATGAGACTGGAGACAAATTATGCAAGCTCACCCACCTGCAAAGCATCATCGGTTCAACTGAAGCATGCATCCTGCAAGGACTGGTCTTGCAAGACCCGCATGACTGGAGATATTTCGAGTGGATTCCAGGGAATGGCTTCGTGATGGAACCGGCGGATGAGGGGTTGTCGGAACTTGTAATCAAGAGGGAAGGCAACCGGGTATCCAAGGCGGTCTTCCACACCTTCCCGGAACTGCAGGAATGGCGAACGAAAGACCTCTTTGCACCGCATCCCGAGAAGCCTGGTCTTTGGACTTACAGGGGTCGCAGAGACGATGTGATCGTGTTCAGCAATGGCGAGAAGTACAATCCCGTCGGCTTTGAGAAGGCCTTGGAAGGCCTTGCCCTCGTGCGCGGTGCATTAGTTGTTGGCCAAGCCCGCTTCCAGACAGCTTTGATCATTGAACCAGCGTGGGAAAGCTTACCGGCTAACATGGACCAAATCAGCCTTGTGGACGAGTTATGGCCAGCTGTCGAGCAGATCAACAAGACCAGTCCGAGCCAAGGAAGAATCTGGAAATCCATGATTCTGATTACGAAGCGCGAAAAGCCATTCATCAGAGCGGCGAAGGGCAGCATCATCCGCAAGCAGACAATCAAAGCTTACGAGAAAGAAATTGACGTTCTCTACGGCGATGAGTCGACCGAAGACAAGCTTGGTAAGGCCAGGCCAGACGCTGATTTTGAGCAAACGAAAGCCCTGGTCCGCGCTGCCATCGAGATCAGAGGACTTCCTTTCCCACACGATGCGGCTGACGATGCAGATATCTTCAACTATGGCGTCGATTCACTGCAAGTGCTTGGTTTGTCCAAGGCGTTGACCGCCGCCTACTCTGAGATCAGAGACGATCAGATCTTGCCTCAAGTCATCTATCAGTATCCTACGGTCAACGCACTCGCTAGATACCTCTGTGGTGATAGCAATGAAGATTCCTCTGCTGGCGCGGGCCTGAGCCGTGAGCAGATCATGACCAGCATGATTGACAAATACACGAAGGACTTGCAATCATCATCTCGACCTGCGAAGCGTCCAGATCCCCATAGCCGCACTATAGTCTTGACTGGCTCGACCGGATCTCTTGGCAACTACACTCTGCAAGAGCTCATTGCTTCGCCAAACGTCTCAAAGATCTACTGTATGAACCGCTCCGCTGATTCCGCGGAACGCAACCGCAAGAGCTTTGAGGAAAGAGGGGCCACACCAGACTTTGCAAAGGTCACCTTCTTGCAGACCGACTTCGCGAAAGACAACTTCAACCTTCCGCAGGAGGTCTACGATGAGCTCCTGCGTAGCGTCGATACTTTCATACACAACGCATGGGCAGTTAATTTCAACAAGACCGTGGCCTCCTTTGAGGACACCCACGTTGCCGGCACACGTCGGGTGATCGACTTCAGCAACGAGTCTCAGCATCGCGCACACATTGTCTTCATCAGCTCGATCGCAGGAGTCAGCAATTTCCCGCGCCTGAAGTCAACTGCCGCCGGTGAATTCGTACCAGAGATAATTTATGAAGACCACTCCGTCTCATTGCCTCAAGGCTACGGCGAATCAAAGCACGTGGCTGAATGCATGCTCGCGTCCGCCGCGAAACAGGCAGGCATCTCATCGACAGTCGTCCGATGCGGTCAGTTGGCCGGGCCGAGTGATGCAAGCAGTGCCTGGAATCGTCATGAGTGGCTCCCAAGTCTTTTCATCTCCTCCAAAGAGATGGGCATGGTTCCTCAAACGCTCGGCAACCAGAACGTAATCGACTGGGTGCCCATGGACACTGCTGCCAGAGTAGTTTTGGAGGCCACACTGGCTCGCTCGACCAGAACGAACGACGGCGAAGATCTCACTCGTGCTTACCATCTAGTGAACCCTTCCATAGTCCAATGGCCAGACTTGGTTCCGGGCATCTCTAGAGCGCTCGAAGAAAGTGCAGGCAAGCGGGTCAAAACCGTGACGTTCGAGTCCTGGATCCAGGCTTTGCGAAACTGTCCTGAGACGGCCGAGGAAATGGAGAAGAAGCCGGCGATCAAGCTTTTGGAATTCTACGAGGGATTCAGCTCGAAAGGCATGTCTTTACCACGTCTTGCTACCAAGGATACGGAGAGGGCCAGCGTAACACTGCGTTGCATCGAGCCTATTAACACGGAGCTTGTTGGTGCTTGGATCAAGACGTGGTAGTTATACAGTTGTGGAAATGATATCTTGCCGTGCCGAATACCAAAAAGATCCCCCTCGACCACGTGCACATGAACGCATCCTAGAGATTCCAACAAAGCAATCACCGATGTCATCCACCCAGGACTGATTTAAGGAGCCGTCAGATCAACCCTCAAGCTCCAGATGATGCACCTTCAACCCACTCAAAGCAACCCTTCCAATCATTGCTGTACATGCCGCCCTATGAGGTTCCTTGAGCCCATGCCATTCGCTCATCAAATTGGTCGTGACTCTCGGCGGGGATGTTCGTTGAGGTAAATATCAGATATTGATACCGAGAGTTTGGGGTGGAGAAGTCGAGGGACTTTCTCTTTACAATGTGATGATCTTCATGGCAATAATTCTTTACATAGTCCACCGACCGTGTCACCGATGTCTACAGCAACGAATGAATCACTCGTCCATACTCAGCGCCTCGTACCGACTCCCCAACCCAGCCTCATACCTCTTCCCATCAACCACATCCCCATCACCCCCATCACCCTCATAACCCGAATCCCTCCTCGACTTCTCCTCCCCAGAACCCAACATCTTCTCAACAGCAAGCACAATCCGCTCGGCCCCAGCTCTCGCGCCTTCAAGATTAGCAGCGCCAGGCCCGAGTCTCAGACCAGCGAACTTGCCAGCACAGAACAGCGGAACGTCGTCTCGCCAGGCTAGATCGTCCGTTAGTGCTGGTAGGCCGTCGTAGGTCTCCATTGGATACTCGGAGACGATCGACTGCATGTAAGGGAGGGTGGAGATGTCGCTCTGCACGCCTGTGGCGAAGTAGATGTAGTCGATTTCAGGGAGGTCGGGGATTGGAGGAGAGGTGGTGAGACTCCAGGTCTGAGAGTCGGCGTTGTAGGCTTGTGATTGCACGGTGGTGTTGTAGTGGAGAGCAGTGCGGCCAGATTGGACGTGTGAGAGGAGGATTTTGGCGAAACGTGGTGTGATGCTACCGCCGCCGCGGGCTTCTTTGAGCATGTCTGCTCGTTCTGGAAGACATTGTCAGGTTGATTATTCCTTGCATATAGCAATGAGGATGGAAGTACATACCGTAATCATCATCGGCCATCCAGAAAGCAGCCTTTTCTTGATTCCTGAACTTGCTCATCCAGTTTAAATCAATATCGAAAGGTTTTACTGATCGATCAACCCGTCAGCCAGAATCCTCACACAACCACACAACCTGCAAGAACATACCTTTGAGTGTCCCCCTCATCAAATGCCAAACCTTTGTAACACCCTGCTTCAGCACCAAATCCCCAGTCTGAGCACTCGTCAACCCGCCTCCAACAACAAGAACATTCGTCCTCTTCCCAGCGGCAACCTTAGCCCTCAACGCCTTGGGCAACCCACAGTCCCCTCTAAGCGTAAGCGCATGACAAGCAGCCTCATGCTTCATTCCAATCCCCTCAAAAGGCGCCGGAATACAAGGCGCATTCCCCGGCCCGACAGCAAGCACAACCGCTTTAGCATAATGCACGCCGCCACCCTGACTGCGCACAGTGAATAGCTTCTCACTGCCACCCTCCGCCGAAAACTGCGGCACAACTCCATACCTGACATCCTCAACCCTCTCCTCCCTCACAACCCCTTCCCCTTCCTGTGCCCCGAGCCCATACCTCCCCACAACCCCGCTCACAAAATCCCCAAACATCCCCCTCGAAGGCGTGAAATAGTCCTTCCGGTCCCTCTCGTTCACAGTACAAGGCGCCATCGCTTGAGAACTCCTGCCACCGCCGCCGCTGCACTTCCCACCGCACATCTCGCGCCGCCTCTTCTTCTGCTTGTGCTTGCTGAGCTCCTTGCCCACACACCCGGCGATCTCCTCCAGCTCGCCCGTGCGCTGCGTCTCGTGCGCGAAAGCCAGCAGCGCGTCGCGGTCGCCCGGGTCGGGGTGGAAGAACATCGGGCTGCGCAGGTGCGAGATGCGGAAAGCGGCGAACAGGGCGTTCCAGCGGGCCAGCCATTCGTTGCCTTCGGCGTCGAGGACCAGCAAGTCGCGGACGGAGGGGCTGTGGGAAGCGGCTTTGACGCGGCCGGTCCGGCGGTCTTTGACGCTGGAGTGGCCGGCGTGTTTGCGCAGCCAGTGGAAGCGGCGGTGCTCTTCGTCGGTGTAGAGGGCTGAAGGGGTGTGTTCGCGGAGGCGGGCGGCGACTGCGAGGCCACTGGGTCCGGCGCCGATGATGAGGACGTCGTGAATTGTTGGGAGGGTTGTTGCGGATGTTGTTGGAGAGTCTGGTTGGAGCATGTTTGGAAATGATCCAATGGTTCGCTGCCACTTACTGCTGGGGCTTTTGTCTTTCTGTGGAGTTTGTTGTTATAAAACCAACAGAGGATGATAGCGGTATGTATTCGCAAAGTCAATACGCGTATAGAGCATGGAAGTCTTTAAACTTGATTTCGTCATATAACATTGGTACTCTACCTTGATGGGAGCTACCTTGGTGGTCACCTTTTGGACCCGCTAAAGCTGTAAACCCACGACTCATCCTTTGACCCTTGTTCTTCCTAGGCCGTTGATAATCCGGAAATTTCGCGTCGTAACAATTTGGTATCTTGCAAGAAATAGCAAAAAGTCCGTCCCATGTACAATTGTTGCCTCATCACCCAAACGCCGCCAGATCTGGTGAAGGGATGCCAATCGTGTGTCGCGCGAATGGCGATCGATCGTCATAGCCATTGCCTCTCATTCTTTTGTCAATTTCAAGACTCATCTGTTTCGTTCAAGCCTTCGCGAAGCGCTTCTCGAACTCGGCAAAAAGCTTCGGGCTGATTTCGTCCGAGGTGTTTCCGTTGACCGTCCATAACACGCCAAGCTTGTCGTAGTGCTCCAGTAATGGCAGACTGGCGTCCTCGAATTGCTTCAATCTTGCTTGCCAAACTTCCGGCTTGTCATCCTCACGCTGAGACAGCGCCTCACCAGTCACATCGTCCTTGCCGGGCACTTGAGGCGCGTTGAACGTAGTGTTGTATGTGCGACCACTCGGAGTGTGAATCCAGCGGTTGCAAATTCGGTCCATGATGACGTCCGAGGGCACCTTCATGTTCACAACCCAGTTCATAGGGACTAGCTCGTCCAGCTGCTCTGCTTGGTGTTCGTTGCGCGGGAATCCGTCCAAAATGAAAGATGCATCTGGGTGGTCGGTGAACTCGTATTCGCGATCCCACTCGTGGTCTCGAGGAATATTCTTTGTGATGTGCTCGTCTCCCATCATCGAATCTTGCAGGCCAGATGTGGTGTATGAGCTCACGACCGAGTTGAGGGTCATGGGTCGCATTCCTCCTCGCTCGACGAGCCAGCCGCGATTTGTGAGAGAGTTTCGAATAAGGCGGAGGATCATGCTGTCGGAGACCAGGGCGCCAGTCTTCATGAGGTGTTCGGCTTGGATACCTGTGTCGCGTGACTTGTTAGCGAGCGCGATGATGAGATGGCCGATAGCGAGGCAAGCGCACCAAGTGGTGTTCTGTTGCGCACATTCTCGCGAAGCAAGTCGCCAGAGCTGATTGTGGACAATTGTTCGTAGCGTTCCAGCATGCGAGTGGACTGAGTGCCCTTACCAGCGCCTGGAGCGCCAATAAGGATCATGCGAGCGGCCTTTCGGAGACGCATGGTCGGTGTATTAAGGTTTTCTGGGCGAGTCTGTGGGTTTACGTGGTTCTGGCAGAAGGCGGGCTATCGATCGAATAAATGTGGTGGGCAAGGCGCGCGAAAGCGGATGGTCGCGGTAGTGGTGAGAGGCTCGAGGCGCCGAAAGTGCGGAAATGTTCAGCGCATATTGTACAAAAGGTTTGGATATAGGAGAGTTAGGGAATGGCGAGAGAGAGTGAGTGAGTGAGAGAAAGTGACTGCAGGAGGTTGCGGTGTGAATATGGCACAGGTGGTGGTGGTGCTTGTGCTTGTGCTTGATTGCCGAGCGGGACGAGTTTAATGTTACACGCCGAGGGCGAACGGGCGGCCGACCAAGCACCTCAACATTCACCCGGCTTGTCGCTTTCCGCGCGGCTTCGCCCATCCGTTCTCACTGCAACGATGGCCTGATAAGCTGATCGACACGCCGGGAGACACATCGACTTTATAAGAGAGCGCAGGTAGGAGGTAGCCTCTGTCAAGGCTTTTGATCTTCCATCACACTCGACATGCTGATACGCATAATAGCATACTCCGCATTATCCTATACCAATATTTATCATCCGCGCGCATGCCCAGATACTCCGCCGCGAGACACAAGCATACGCGAGGAGCCGCGGTTATGGCTTGCCTGAAGTGCCGATAAGGCATGTTGGGAATTGCGACATCGCCGCCCTAATTGTTATTAATGTGAAATGCTTGCCCAGCTCTTTGTGATCGAGTACGTGTACATAACGGGGTTTGATCGTACTGGAAGGCAGGACCGAGAGGCATAATGCAGCGAACTCGCTCAGCTCCATCAGTTCGGTGATTCCAGGGCTCATCGATTCACATATCCTGTCTTGTGATTGGATTGCAATCCTCCTGCTGGGACTTGAGCTAATATTTGAAGTGATGTGTAGTTGCGAAAATTGACTTGGATGCATTTACTCGTGATCCGTGATAGATATAGGGTTCAGAGAAGAGATCCGTCGCAAGTGTTCTTCTCGGTTTGATTGCCGTTCAAGTCCGACCGAGTCCAGAGATACAACCGTCAGTGACAGAGACGCTGCTTTCTGGCGCACCATACGATCATCAAGATATCGGCCGCCGAGACATGTCAAGATTCAGCATGAATTGTCAAAGTAGAGCCAAGACGACCTATACATGCCGCGTCGCTACTGAAACGATTTCCCAGAAGGATGCACTGAACACGTTCGTCTCGCGCGGCGAACGAGGGGCGAAAGCTTCATGTTTGCAACACCGCAAATCATCTCCGTTTCGGTGGTGATGCACCTTCTCCGGAGATGGGGTGGTCAGACCTTGTAGCAAACCACAGTGATGAATCAGCAAAATCTTCCAGTGAATAATACATTTATTGAATCATGTGCAGTGTCAAGGATGCAATTTACACCTGCATATCAGCAGCGTGCCGCGTTGCTGCCGGCTTCCTTCCTTTCGCGGCGAAGTTTTCTAGAATTGAATGGTCCCTGGGACGAAACGTTGGATCGAGCTGTTGTGACATCAATCCTTCGCCCGCTCTCTTTCGCATCTCCCTCTCTTGACATCCCCCCATCTCGACCCTCTACGCCCATCTCGACATCGCGCCCTCCAATCTCTAGCGATATACATTACCTAACTGCTGGACATACCCTTCGCCCCATTCCGATACATCCGCAGGCGCAAACATCATGCTCTCCTCCCGCGCCGCCAGTCAGCTGGCCCCCTTGGTCCTCAGAAACGGTGCTCGCGCCGCCGTCCAGCGCCAGGCTCGCCTTCCCAGGCAATCATCAGTCATTGCCCTCCTTGCACAGTCCAGATACAACTCCACCGACACATCAAACCGCTCCAACAATGCGAACTACCCGCCTCCGGGCTTCAACGCCGAGCAGGCGAAAAAGCCTCTAGACCAGCAACCTACAGCTTCTCAGCCCAAGAAGGCCGACACTTCGAGCCCACCTGATGTTGCCATCCCTGCGTCGCAACCGACTGAGCATGCGCCGACTGCGTCCGAGGAGACCGCGACACTCAACGTTCTTGATGACAAAGTCAAGGCGCATGAGAAGGCGACGGCGAAGAAAGCGGAGGAGAAGAAGAGCATGACTTTGAGGCAAAAGATTATGAAGGAAGTCCACCACTACTGGGACGGCACCAAGCTGCTTGGCACTGAGATCAAGATCTCCAGCAAGCTGGTGCTGAAGATGGCTGCGGGATACGAACTCACAAGGAGAGAACACAGGCAGCTGAAGAGAACAGTGATCGACGTTGGTCGTCTTGTACCTTTCCTGCCCTTCGTCCTGGTGCCTTTCGCCGAGCTTCTGCTTCCTGTGGCGCTCAAGTTGTTCCCCAACATGCTTCCTAGCACTTTCGAGGACGCTAAGAGCAAGGACGGCAAGGCCGTGAAGCTGAGGAGCTCAAGAAAGGAAGTTTCCAGCTTCCTCCGCCAGACACTCAAGGAAAGCGGTATCCCAATTAGCACCGCCAACGCCCAGAAGCAGGAGTTCACCGAGTTCTTCCGCAAGATCCGCACTACTGGCGAGTCTCCCACCAAGGCTGACGTCGTCAAGGTCTGCAAGCTGTTCAAGGACGACCTTACCCTTGACAACTTGTCCCGTCCCCAGCTCGTCGGCATCTGCCGCTACATGAACCTCAGCACTTTCGGCACCGATGCCATGCTGCGCTACACCGTTCGCCACCGCATGCGTCAGATCAAGCGTGATGACCGCGCCATCTCCTACGAGGGCGTCGAGTCCCTCTCCGTCCCCGAGCTTCAGACTGCCTGCGCTTCCCGTGGTCTTCGCACCCACGGCATGTCTCCCGCTCGCCTTCGCGACGACCTCGCCCTCTGGCTCGACCTGCGTCTCAAGTATGGCGTTCCTTCCACCCTCCTGGTCCTGAGTAACGCTTTCATGTACACCCAAGGCAAGGAAGCCGAGTTCGACTCCCTGCTCGACGCCCTGCAAGCCGTCCTCAGCTCCATCCCTGAAGAGCTCTTCCACGAGATCGAGCTCGAAGTCCACAATGCCGAGGGCGCCGCCACCAACAAGCAGCGTCTGGAAGTCCTCAAGGAGCAGCAGGAGCTTATCCAGGAGGAAGCCGCGCAGAACGACGCTCGCGGTGGCGAGCAGGTTCCCAACGACAGGGACGACATCGACGAGGCCGAGGAGGAGGTCAAGAAGCAGGAGAACGCCATGGCTGCTTCTGAGGCCGCCGACAAGAAGGCTGAAGAGGCCAAGAAGGCTTGAACAAGCCAGGCTATCTGATTTTCCTTGTGTCTTTGATTTCTTGTAAACCACAATTTATGGCGGAAAAAAGTGTAAGATCAAAAGAGAGAAAAATGTGTTTTGTGGCGATAGCGATTGGAGGCTGGGAAGGCTAGAAGGATAGATCAACGCTTCTGCTTTTTCTGATCGTTGTTCATGTATTGCATAGGATGGGATTTGGCGCAAGGGTTTTCAGGACAGATCTTTTCAGGGCCCGGCGATATCAAACAAAAAATGGTCGCGGGAGGTGTGGTGGAGAAGAAGGAGGTAGGGATTCACGTCGCTGCTCACTATGTCTGAACAAAAGACTATTGTATTAAAAAATTTGAATAAGACTTCTTGCTACGTACGCTTGGGGTGTGATTGTGGTGTCTGCGGTAGGAGTTAGCCTGTACGTTGAAAGTGTCGTTCTGCGACGGAAGAGAGAATCGAGTATTATCCAAATACAATTGCACATGACATAATACATCATATCATACACATCATTGCCAGGAAATATCTTCTTCTCTGGTTCTCGCGATTTTTTCATCGCTGCACGCAGCTGCATGCATGTGTCTAGCTGGCTCCAAGCAAGCAGGAAGCTTGCCAAACCCTACTTGCACTTCCCTTCCCAGCCCTCTGCAACCCTACATGTGAACCATCACTCATGCAAAGGCGTTGCGAGCCCTCGATAGGGCTTTTGCAGGCTGCATATATAAGAAGGCCATCGTTCGCGGCTACATTCTTTCGTGGTTTCTACATGCAGGCGCCTCTTGTCTGCTTTCTCTGCCCGACTGGATTTGCCCATCTCATCACTCATCCAAAGGAAAACAGTTGACTTCCATCGCAGTGTGAACATTGAATCACCTGGGTGGCCGCCTTGAAGTCGCTGTCGTCATCAATCTACAGCATGGCACGCCTCTATTGCAAGCACGGTGTCGACTGAATGAAGCCGACCGGACCATCAGGAAACTTGCACCGGACTGCCAGGCCTCACGAAAGTCTGTATGAGGACCAAGAAAGGACTCGTCGTCACATTATGGTATTACGCCAAGGGTCGATATTGGGGCCGCATCATCTGCCGAGGATCAAGAACGAAGATGCTCTTGCTCGGACCTTTTGGACATGGGAGCTTTCGACCTTGAAGAGGGCAAGCAATGCCATTACAGCCACCAGCGTTTGGCGCGATGTCTTGTGTCCCTTTTGCTTTGCGCCGAACCTCGCGCCGGCTCAGCTAGTATAAGCCAGAGTGGATGCGCCGCAACTTCATCGCGGACAAGTTCCTGCTTTGGCTGGCGCAATACCGAAGCGACGTTTCAGTTAAACTCCTCCACACGCAATCTCCACGCGCCGCTTGCCAACGTGAAGCATTCAAGCAACCACAAGCGGACTATACCGCCTGCCTGCCCCCGGCACCTCACCTCGACCTCGTTTATTCCTGGCCGCTCTGTCTATCTGATGCCACCATACAAACAATAGTCGCGATCCTCTGGTCCACTATCACCATATACTGTGATGATGGCGTACGACGCGTTTCACTAGCCCATACCTGCTCCTCTGGGGAGAGCACTGTAAGTACAAGAAGCCTTTCCTGCGCTCTTAGCATTGCTTGGTCTCCTCTCTCTATCAAGCTCTTTCTACTACCTAACCGTTCAAGCGACTGGCTCGCTTCGTTCATACACTCTTTCGTTCATTGAATCAATTCGTCGCGTCCTTCCTTCGTTTTCCTCATACCAATATCTAAATCTCTGCCGAGAACTTACACAACATGCGTTCCGACCTTTTTGCTCTGACCGCCGCCGTCGCTGGCTGCGCGGTCGCTGCTCCTGCTGCCAATCCGCAATGGGCTGGCTCTTGGGGTAGCAATGGTGGATGGGGCAGCCATGGCGGTTGGGGTGGCAATGCCCCTGCTGCTGGTGCCTCCTCCGCCGCGGCCGGTGGTGTTGCAGCCCCTACTGAGGCCTCTCCTCCTGTTGCATCTCCAGTCTACCCGACTGGCACTGGCTCCGCTCCCGTCGGTACTGGCGCCGCTCCTATTGGTACTGGTGTTGCCGGAACTGGTGTCGCTGTCGCTGCCGCCGCCGCCTCTTCCAACGACTGCCCTGTGGTCTACGTTGATGGCTCATCTTCCTCCGCGGCTGAGGCGGCTCCCGTCAAGGCCGCTGCCACTGGCGTCTCCGCTGCCGCCCCGGCTCTTTCGACTGGCGTCTCTGCTGAGGCTCCTTCCTCCAACTCTACCACCAGCTCGGCCTCCGGCCTGACTGGCAAGTCCACCGACGCCAAGGGCCTTAACGCTCTCTTCGTCGCCAAGGGCAAGCAGTACTTCGGTACCTGCGCCGACCCTGGCACTCTCGGCTCCTCTGAGACTGTCGACATCATCAACGCCGACTTCGGCCAGATCACCCCCGAGAACAGCATGAAGTGGGATGCTCTCGAGGCCACCCGCGGCAAGTTCACCTTCGACACTGCCGACAAGACTGCTGCTTTCGCTGCCGAGAACGGCAAGATGCTCCGCTGCCACACCCTCGTCTGGCACAGCCAGCTCCCCGACTGGGTCAAGGCTATCTCCGACAAGACTGAGCTCACTGAGGTGATCGAGAACCACATCGCTGAGGTCGCTGGCCACTTCAAGGGCAAGTGCTTCGCTTGGGTAAGTCATAGGTTCCATCGAATGCATCGATTGATCGTAAGCTAACCAAGTCACAGGACGTCGTCAACGAGATCTTCGCTGAGGACGGTACCCTCCGCGACTCCGTCTTCTCCCAGGTCTTGGGCGAGGAGTTCGTCAGCATCGCCTTCAACGCCGCCAAGAAGGCCGCTCCCGACGCCAAGCTGTACATTAACGACTACAACCTCGACAGCGCCACCTACCCCAAGCTTACCGGTCTCGCCGCTAAGGTCAAGGAGTGGATCGCCGCTGGTGTCCCCATCGATGGCATTGGTACGCCTAATAAGGATCCTTCATAAAAACTTCCAGACAGCTAACACAACTATAGGCTCCCAGTCTCACCTTTCCTCCTCCAGCGGCACCGCCGACGCCCTCAAGGCTCTCGCTGCCGTTGCCCCCGAGGTTGCCATCACCGAGCTCGACATCGCTGGCGCCAAGGCTTCCGACTACGAGGCCGTCACCAAGGCCTGCTTGGACCTCGACAACTGCGTTGGTATCACTGCCTGGGGTGTCTCCGACGCCCAGTCCTGGAGGCCCGGTGAGAACCCTCTCCTCTTCGACGGCAGCTTCCAGCCCAAGGAGGCCTACACCTCGCTTGTCAGCTCCCTCCAGTAAATGGTTGATTGGGAGTTCAAGTGGTGGAGTGACGCTGCCCATCAGGGAGCGAGGAAATAAAGGAGGAGAGAAGGTGTTACACTTCATTTCGGCACATTTACACGATTTTTTACCTACCGATAGATTGCTGAAAGGGCAACGGTCGAGTCCGGTACTCTATCGTTCTTCTGAAGCTCACAAAAAAGCGTTCCAAAAAAATCCTCGACATGATCCCATCGTAGAAGACGATCAATTTACGTGGAAATGTGGTTTGAAGTTCACCTCCATATTACTGATGTACGGACTCACAATACTCCTAGCCCGGGATTTCAGCCTGAACGTGAACCTCACCCCCGCATGTACTGATCTCGCAAAATCGTCTTCATCACATCACTGCCACGGTGGATTGAAATAGTGATGACGATACGGCAACATAGCAGTCTGGGCGAGAGTAGTTCCCCGCACTAGCAAGAGAGAGATCTGTTATCGCTCTTGATGTGGTGCGCGCTATGGAGTTGTCGGTTGATCAGAGTGGGGAACTTTCGTCGATCAGGACGAACGATTACTTATAGAGCTCTCAATGGCAAGTGTCAAAAGCGTCTAGTGGTAGCTAACTATCTCACCAATATCAGTCCACTTGCTGGACTTTACTTCGAGGGCTCGTGAGCATAATGCTGCGATCAACAGTGGCCGGCATAGCGGCCGTACTCTTCGCTCTGCATGGCTCTGCACAGAATATTTCCACATACCACAACCCGATTATCAGCGGCTTCCACCCTGACCCTACGTGCACGTTCGTACCAGAGCTGGACAACACTTTCTTCTGCACATTCTCAAGCTTCATCACATTTCCCGGCCTTCCCATATACGCCAGCCACGACCTCATCAATTGGAAACTCATTTCCAATGCCCTGAGCCGCCCAGAGCAGCTACCCGCATTGGCTTTCCTGCCCCGTGGAGCGACCAGTGGCATCTACGCTCCAACTCTTCGCTACCGCGACGGCAAGTTCTACATCTTCACCACTCTCGCAAACCAAGCATTGTACAACAACAATTACACAAAATGGGACAACTTCATCATGACCAGCGATGACCCCTACCAGTCGTCGACATGGTCTGATCCCGTGCACTTCGACTTCCCCGGCATCGACCCTTCGCCTTTCTGGGACGACGACGGCCAGACGTACATCACCGGCTCGATCGACGGCAAAGCAATCTGGCAAGCGCCGCTAGACTTTGAAACCGGCGAGGTCCTGGGCCCCTTGGTCGATATCTGGAACGGAACGGGCTTGCCTTCGCCTGAAGCACCGCACATGTACAAGAAAGATGGATGGTACTATCTCCTCACAGCCGAAGGCGGCACGCGCGAGCGTCATCGAAGCAACGTTGCTCGCTCGCGGAGCCTGTACGGGCCGTATGAGGGCGATCCGCGCAATCCTGTCCTCAGCGGGTATCTGAGCGACTCGTACTTCCAGGCCGTTGGGCATTCAGATATTTTTACTGATCAGTTGGGCCAGTATTGGGCTATCGCGCTGGCTGTGCGTGCGGGATATGGTTATAACTTCGATCCGTATAATTCGATCTTTCCCATGGGCAGGGAGGTGGTTTTGACGCCGGTGCAGTGGCCTGAGGGCGAGTGGCCGGCGTACCAGAATGTCTCTGGCGTTATGACGGGCGAGTTTGTGTTGCCTGTTGAGCCTAGCCCGAATGCGATCCCGGAGCAAGGCGAAGGCGGCCTCAGTGGCGCAGACGATGTGGTCGATTTCGTGCCCGGAAGCCAGTTACCATCGCACCTCTTCTACTGGCGCCTACCTGTACAGAAGAACTACGCCATCTCACCAGAAGGCCACAGCAATACACTCAGACTGACATCCTCAGTCCTGAACCTCACAGCCTGGGACGCCGACTCGACCCGCGGACTCGGACAGACGTTCCTCGCCAGACGCCAGGAACACACGCGCTTCCGCTTCAGCGTCGACGTCGAATGGGCCGGTCTGCTCACCCACGAACAGAACGAAGTCGGCGTGACCGCGCTGCAGGACCAAGCGCAGCACTTTGACATCGGCGTCGCGATGCTCAAGGCCAAAAACGGCTCAGAAGGCGTGACGCCGCATATTCAATTCCGCGGAATCAGCACGACGACATACCGCCTGCCGGAGCGGTTCAAGTACGTCGAAGAAACGTTCCCGATGCCGCAAGCTCTGTTGGGTCAGAAGGTGAGGTTGCAAGTCGAGGCAGTCAACACCACGCACTATGCTTTCTCCGCGGGATTAGGCGGGTGTGAGGGGGAGACTGAGATGACGGTTTATGGGTACACGAGGGGCAACTACCTGGTTCCGTATTATTCTGGGGTTGTAGTCGGTGCTTATGCGACCAGTAATGGCAAGTTTGGAGAGGGTGCTTTCAGCGCGTATGTTTCGAGGTGGAGGTATACTGGCTTGGAGCAGGTGATTGAGTTTCCTGAGGATCAGCAGGCTGTGTACTGGGACTAGGAAGATGCTCTATGTATGCTTACGATGACAAGATCGATGTTGGGTGAGAGCTCAAGACAGCGAAATGGCTCACAGCTCTATGACTCGTGTGCAAACACGATCGGGAATAGGTGGAGAGATGCGAGTACTCAGCATTGGGATGCTATCCGACTTTGTACGTATTAGCAGAGCATCAGCAGAAACCCACAATCTAGCAGGCTTAGGAAAGAATTCCTTCATCAGTGCTGTAGACTGCTGAAGCTCTACCGTAGAACAGCAGTCCAAACATCCATAGACCTCATGGGCTCAGATGCTACGCGGTCCATCTCTTCAACACAACCCCGAACCCTTTCATCAGCGTCATCATCGACCGATATAGATCGAGCCGCCGATACCTCCCAAGCGCCGTCGTCCAGATCAGGCGATTCGATCCACGTCTCCTTCTCTCCTTTCCACCCTGCCTCCACAGCAAGCCCCATCGTGACCTTCGGCTCCAAGTACAACTGAACATTCCCCGATTCCAGCGGCTGAGCAGCCTGCGCTTGAACGGCGAGCAAGTGTGCTCTCGCACTCTCGTTCGAGACTCGCATTCCCCACTCCGCTATGAGCAATCTAGGCTCTGACACAGACTGTTCAGACCTCACCCTAGCAGAACGTATCGCCCCAAACAAATCCCCAACATACTCCCTACTCCTCATGTAAAGCAGCGGATGCGCCAGCACAACATAATCAGCAGCACGGAGTTTCGAATCCCGTTCCAAGGCCTCGACCGGATCATCCTGCATCCACTCGACTCTTGCTCCAAGCGGAGTGGAAGTCGAGATACGATGTTGCGCGTCCCGCAGCGTTTCCGGACTGCCATAGTCCAAAGGCGCGGGATCGATGGCGTAGACGTTTCCTTTTGGTCCGACGGCCCATGCGAGAGCTACGGTCATGTCGCCTTGGCCGCAGCCGATCTCGAGGACATTCTTACCATCGAGAGCACTTTTTGCATTTTCAAGGCTGCCGAACCAGGATTCTAGGAGGTTGAGGCGGTGTTGGGTTTGGGAGATTGCGATGCGGTTTGGTTCGGGGTTTGATGAGATGGAGGGGTTTGTTTGTTGGAGTAATGAGACTGCGAGGTCTTGTAGTTCGGACATGATTATCGATTCGTCAAGGTTTGACTTTACTGGAGAGCAGGGTACTCAACGTGAATTGCAAACAACAGTCAATGAGAGCGGCAGTGGCGAGTGCAAATACAGTATATCGATAACAGAATCCTGCCGAGGCTTTGTTAAGGAGTCATATCAACCATGAAAGCTAGTCATAACCTTAGCGCTTACACAATTATGCAAACATTTACCGAACTCGCCTGTAACAAACCACTCAATCGCAAAGTCCACTTGAACAACCACTGCAACGAATCCAAATCACCTCACTTCCCCACGAAAGAATCCATCAACCTCAAGCCCTCTTTGCCGCCCACCCAACTTTAGCAACCCTGCTAACCAAAAGAAACACTCCCCCAACAAGCAAACACGCCCCAGCAAACACCTGCGCATACAGAAACGGCTGCCCCATTCCACGATCAGCCCTCGCACTAACCAGCGCGCCTCCGATCGGCGTGCCAACCAAGCACGCAACCCCAATACACGAGAAAATCCCCCCGGCCTTCACGCCCATCTTATCCGTAGCCAGCTGCGCCGCTTCGCCTTCGACGCTGCTCGCCTCGAGGCAGAACGTGTAGACTGTGGGGGCGTAGAGGACTTGCACGCCTGCGCTGACGAAGCCGTAGAAGCATGCGACGATCGTGAGGCTGGCGTGGTTGGGGTGAGCGCTTGTTGCGGCCCAGAGCCAGATGACGGCGCTGGAGAGGAAAGCCGCCGGGATGATGGTGTTGAGGGGCCCGATGCATTTGTCTGAGATTAGTGCGGGCACGAAGCGGCCAGGGAGGTTAGCGACGAGCATGAAGATCAGTAAGTTTGTGGCGGCGGTGTCGCTGAGGTGGAGGACTGAAGCGCCAAAGGAGACAATGTAGACGAAGCCGAAGTAGACGCCGAGAAAGGTCAGGAACATTCCGGCAGCAGCGCAGAGGTAGGCTGGTGCGGTGAAGGTTTCGACGTGGAAGGCGCTTTTCGCGGTGTGTTTGGCTCGGGGTTGATTGAGGTGGCGCTGGTCTCGCATGCGGAAGATAAGGTTTGGGGGAATCATAGTCCCTGCTGCTACGCCGCCTATGATTCTCATGGTCGTTGCGAAGCCTCCAGTCACAAGGAAGTGTCTGGCGAGCAGGACGTAGGCGATCCCTCCGATACAGCTCCCAGCTGCACCCAGGCCCATAGCAGCGCCCATTTTGCGCTCGTCAAACCAACTCATGAGAGCCAGAACGCCAGAACAAAACACCATGCCCATGCCGAAACCAGTGATAAGACCTTGAGTCAACCACAAGCTCCAGAAATCCTTGCACCAGCTACTCGCGAACAATCCCAGGATCATCAGGAACGTTCCGCCATGAAACATGTGTCGGAAGAATCCAAGGTCCACAAGCCGACCGACCGGAACGCCCAGCCCGAACACGAGGGCAAGCTGTGTGCTGCCGATCCAGGCGATAGTGGAAGGAGACGTGCCAGGCAAGTAGTCGCGAGTGTAGTACGCTTGGAAGAGGCCAAAGGCATTGCTGATGCCCCAGCAATTTCCGACCACCAGAACAGCACTGAGAGCGTGCAGCCATGCAGTGCGCCCATTGAGCGGTTTGAGGGGGCGCGGTGGAAGCTCCTTGTCTTTGTTGTACGAAGGCAAAGAAGATGTCGTGCTTGAAGCATTAGTATATGGTCCTTTTGGCGGAACTGGCGGCGGATTTGGGTCAACTGGACGGAGGCCAAGGATAGCTTCGGCTTTGTAAGGGATTTCGTGTGGCTTTTGGCGCACGTAGAGAGGCGCCGGGTAGGGCATTTCGCTTGGTGTTAACGAAAAGCGCTCGGAGAAGCGGGTGAGACTGTCGCGAACGTTGCGCCTAGTGGGCTCTGGCTGTTCCTCATCCGCGTCTTTGATGTCTTCAAGAGGGATATCTTCGAAGTCATGGTCGGCATGTCCATGTGTGTCATGTTGGTGAGGGTCCTGGTTGTACGGCATCGATTGTGAGCGCGTCGGAGTGCTCATACTGTACCCTAGAAGCCAGGATCGCCTCGATGTCTTCTTGTCTCTTGGTGGTAATTCAGGGGGAGTGGAATGTCTTTTGGATGTTGCAGTACTGGTTCGGTTGGTGTCGTTCAACGACGAGGCTCTTCTCGGCGACCCAAGAGCATCATCGAGGTCGACACCCGTGTCGAAATTTGTTGACATGGTAGCGATGCTTCGAGGCTGGTATTGTTCGAGTCTGGTAGCTTCGAGTCTTGGTGTTTTTCGTATCTGGGTTGCACCACCGAGTCGTTGCGATCGGAAAGTTTGCTTGCGGAAAAGAGCGGCCTTGTCTGCTATGAATTATGTAGGTAATAGTGAGGTCGTACGACGCCTGAGAGATGGCGCGCGGCCAAAGTCGGATGCAGTGAAATCTGCCCATATTAGTTTCACTGTATTCTTGAATCAGCGTATCATATCATGCTCAACACTCCTGGTACTTGAGAGCAGTTAATGCTGTCGCTGAGTCCACGTTCACCGTCACGAGCAATAGTTAATGTTCAGCCACATCGGGCGTTTTTTCACTGATTTGAATTTTTAGCCGTGACTTGTGAGCTCCTGCGCTCAGACGACATCGATTATGTGCAATGGAAACGCCAAACGCCAATGTGGGAAATAGCAAGAAAACGCAACAAGCCTAGAAAATGCTGTTGACGAGGTTACCACCAATAGTGGCGCCAGCACCAAAGATCGTAGCGTTACCCAGCTTCTTGCCGAACTTCTTGCCGTTCTCCTCGAACTTGCTGGGAGTCTTGCCCTCACCGTTACCCATACCTGGTGGAATTCAATTAGCTGAGAGAATGTGGTGGAAGTCATTGTCAGAGCTTACCAGAAACCTCAAGTGGCGCATTGCCGTAGTTGTTGGAAGTGCTAGCCGGAGGCGCCTTGTCGTCAACCTTGACATATGAGCGAGGGAAGATACCCTCCTGGCCTGTGCGGGCAGAGCGGCCCTTCCACCATTCGGCGTTCATGTACTCAGTAACGGTGATCTGGTCATTGGGCTGGAGTGCAAGGTCGCCAGCGTCGGTAGAGTTGTAGGCGTACAAAGCTGTGGCGTGGGCGAGAGGAGGGTAGTTGGCCTGGGGAGGAGGTCCGGGAGGAGCACCGTAGGCTGGTGGGGGTTGTGGTGTCGCAGCGGGCTGGGGTTGGTAGTAGCTGCTGTTCTTCTCGTCTGTCGCTCTGTCGGCGCCGTAGCCGTTGTTTTGTTGTCCGTATCCGTTCTGGTTGTTCAAGTTCATGTTGTTCATGGCAGAGGTCGGTGGGGGCTGCAGAGTGCCCGCCTGGGACGGAGCAGTGGGAACTGCGCCCACGGAAATAGGCGCATGGAGGGCAGTTTGCTGTGGCAAGCGCTGGAGGAGGTCTGAGAGGTTTTGGGGAGTGATGATGCCGGAGTCGGTGAGGTATTCGAGTTCCTGGCAGTACCCTGTTAGACATCATGTACAGCTTCGGCAATAAGAGGGGTTCATGCGGACATACAGCCTTGATGGTGCGAATGGAGCGGTTCACCATAGCGGTGTGCATTTCCTCGATCGGCGCCATGCTGGTCAGATTTGCGGTAAGCGACTATGAAAGTAATCGCAAAGGTGTATGTATCGCGACAGTGGCCAGTGAGTGGTGGAGGTGGATGTGAAGATGGATGAGCACCCGTAGGGCTGTGCTAGTACCAGACACTAGCGTGGGTGGCGCGGGCTGCTTGCGCGTGCAGCGGCCAGGGCGGATCGTCGGATGCATGTGAACGATGTTTCCGAGACTCCGCCAAGAGGACAAGACCTCTCCTTTCTTTGTCCTCCATACTAAGTCGGAAGAAAGGAAATAGTCCAACCATGGATATCTCACTTTTGTGTGGAATACTCTTAAATCAGTGAATTGCTATCGCGTTGAGACGATCAACCGGCAATGGCCGACTAGGCCATAACCACAAGCACGTCCCAAAGCACATGAACCCAGCAAGAGTGATACTAAGAAAAATGCACATGTGCCAACTATAGATCAAGAGACTAAAACTAAACCAATGCAAGAAAAACCACATCGCCAAGCATACCTCCAAATCCACCACCTCCCTCTACAAACATCACTTCAAAGCACCACAACCTCTCCTCATCTCCCCCTCTCAAGGATACTCAAACAGCGCGATCGTCCGACAGAAAGTGTTGACGTTCGGGCCCTCCGGCACCAAACTCACCCCGTCCACCTCCACTAGCGTCTGCGCCGCGATCGTATTCAGACCGAACATGTAGATCGCCTCGCTCTCCTTGATCGTCACCATGAACTGCTGGCAGTTGGTCGTGGTGATGCAGCCGCTGTCGTAGTTGTTGAAGAAGCTGTACAGCCCGGCGCCGTAGTTGAAGATGTACGTGCTGTTGGTGATGGCGACGCCGTAGGTTTTGGCGCAGGTCGGCAGGAAGCAGTGCTCGAAGCCCGGGTCGTACCATTCTTCGAGGGGTTGGAAGGAGGCGAGGGCGTTGGGGTTGTTTTGCATGTAGCTGTTTTGGAGGGAGAAATGTTAGCTGATGGTATTTTTGGAGTTTGTATGAATGGAATCACAATGCAAACTTACGCTGTCTCGTGCTGGATGACCCCGATAAAAACGTTCTTCGAATTGGCGAAGTTGTAGTTGTACAACATCGAGTGCTCGAATGAACTTCCATAGATCCAAACGGGACCCGGGTTCGACTCTACCAGCAAACCCCGGCCGTTGTAGATATCAATCTGGTTGTGGTCGTCGAGGTCCATCTCGTGATCCGCCACCCAGCCCCAGTTGTTGGACATGATCAGCGAAGCCGTCTTGGTCACATGCATCAGCAAGAAAGCGCACCAGCACTTTTCGGCAGCACCGTGTGCTCTGGCTGGGGTCTTCGCACAGTTGTTGGATTGTAGCAGAGTGCCGTTTGTGCCGCCGATGCGGAAGTGTGTGTCCCACATGCCAGCCGCGCCGGGCGATGTACCAGCCAAGTTCCACTCGATGATGATAGCGCCTGGAGTCGGACCACGAGTTTCGAAGAGAATGTCGGTGATCTCGACAGCTCCCACGTCTCCCGGCTGACCAACACGGAAGGCGACCTTGGGGTTATCCATGTCGCCAAAGTTGCCAGTGTCCATGACCATGAAGACTGGCCACAACTCGCCGGTGATCTTGATGTTGATCGGACATTCGATGGTGTCGGTAATGATGTAGTAGCCGTGGTCAAAGTACGCAATCTCGTCCAATTTGATCGAGTTGAGGAATCTTTGGACGCAATCCGTGTCATCGGTGTAGCCATCACCAAGACAGCCAAAGTCCATCGACGACTTGAACTTCTCGACAGGCACTCCCTCGTACTGAGGCTTGCTCCTGAGGAAGTATCGTCCGCGAGCATCAAGCAGATTCGGAGACTTGGGAATCGCTCCAGCCTGCTGCTGGACTCGGGCAGCTTTTGCAGCAGGCCCGTAGCACGTGAGGTTGTTTTCTACATATGAGCTTTCGTACGCGGAGTAGACTCTTCCCTGTAAGAAATGATCAATCTTCCGATTGCCTGACGCAATGACAGTCAAGTTCGGATAGGAGATGGCCGGGTCAGTGTTGACGAAGTCCACGTTGTCCAAGACCAGGGATCCGGCAGATGCGGGCGTGCTCTTTTCGCTGAAAGTTGTGAGAATGCCGACTTGCGCGTTGTTGATGACTGCGTCTAGCAAGATGACTGATCCTGTTGCTGCAATGTCGCCTCCTTGAGTCATGTCGAGGCCAATAGGACAGTCGTTGATCTCAATGTCCTTGTACAAGAAGACCCAGTTCCAGTTCTGGAAGATCGCGGTGGCACATCTGTAGAACGTCGCATTGACAATCGTGAACTGCTGGTTACCAGCGAAAAGACCGACGTTTCCACCATAGAAGACCAGATCTTCCAACCAGCCGCCTGAACCATTGTCCATGAAAATTCCTTTCTGCTGGCTACCATCACCCGGTGTCGAGGGAGCCATGATGAAGACCATGTTTTGCAAGCTAGTTGCTTGTGCCACTTGCCAGTGAATACAATGGACTGCTCTGTTCGGCGGGACATCACTGATGTCGATGATGAAGTTCTTCACTTGTCTCCACATGTTGTTCTGGTTCGCATACCAGTTGAAGCCGTAGGGCAGATACACGTTGGAATCGAGTACTCCTATCTCGTTGAAAGAAGGCAATGCTTTCAAGATTGGCAGATTGTTCGCGTCGCCCCAAAGTGCCGTGTGGTAGTATAGGATGATACGAGTGGAGATCATGTAGGTTCCAGCAGGGACATAGACGATGACAGACTCGGAAAGGCGACTGTCACATCCAAGACCACATCGATTGCCGAAAGAGTTGGCAGCATTAATAGCGTCGGAGTCGTCCGTCACGCCGTCTCCTTTCGCTCCGAAATCTTTGACATTCCTCCAGATCACAAAGTTTGTCTGGTTGCCATAAGGTGTCTTTCCTTGGCGCTTGATCTGGGACACCCAGTAAGGGGTTCCTGAGCCGTAGCGCTTTTCGTGTCGGTGCGTGTCTGGGGGCGCCTCTTCGAGTTCTTCAACAACTGTCTCAACCTGGGGGCCCACGAAGAAGTCTGGATCCCGCATCTTGAGGTCGAATTCGGTCAAGGCATGGTCTTCGAGGGATCCGAGGTTGATTTCATTAAAGGCAAGCGCCGATGTGAGGATCGCGAGCACTATCGTGATTGTAGCGACTGCATTACGCACTGTGGCTGATCGTGCCATGCTTGGCCGCGTGTTGGGCCGAAAGAGCGACAATAGTTGGGCGATCTCGCAGTGATTTGTGTGAAAGGAACGACAGAAGAGAGGATGGTAGTAATGACCTGTAGGAATATGGCGAAGGTCAACGAGGCTGGACAACGGCGTGCATTTCGTGCGGAGGTACGTCCCCTTGGTCGACGCGTCTGCCAGCCATGTTTGGGCCATAGCTGGAGTGGAATGTAAGCTTCAACCACCAACGCCAATCAGTAATTATCACGATGCAAGGGGTGCTCGGGTTCTTTTTCTTACTTCCAACATCAAATGCTCTCCTCAGTGTAATAACCCAAAGTTGAAAGCATCGTCGCCTGCTGATTATGCAGCTTTGGTGGCATGACGAAGATGGTCTGCTGCATCCAGGCGCAGGCGTCTGCAATGCATCCAATGCTGATACTGGCTGAACATGGTCGCCATGTGCACAAAGACGAGCCTCACATGTGGCAGAATCGCCTGTCTGACCGACAAGTCGGATACGTCGATACCACCAAGGAGAAGTACCTTAACGACTCCCTTTCGTTGCTCCGAGATGCTGAGGTGGCCGAAGTATCCGAGGACGCTAGATCAGCAAAGCTGATTGCTCAAGATGATAGTCACTCCCTCTCAGTCTTGTCGAATGCCAGAGCAATGCCCCAACGCGATGTTCACTCTTAAAGCGTGTAGACCGGAGGAGCAATGCATGACGCGGGCTCTTCCCGCCACCATAACGCACGCTAAGGAGTGAGGACGGCGCGGAAAAAGAGTCACTAACGTGTTTCCTTGACCACAATGAGAAGCCTGAGGCCCAAGGAGTCGCGTGGAAGCTCTGGGTTCCCATGAGACGCCCACTCTCCAGAAAATCCCAGCCCGCGTCTCGCAAGCACAAGTTGTGAGCGCAACTTCGACCACCTACCACCGCCAGCAACACTAGAGGTATCTGCCAGTACCTCTGCCACCATGACCGATCCTCCGAAAGCCTCGTCTCGCCCGAACTACCGTGGTGGCAAGAAGATACAGGTATATTGCCATTCGTTTGAAATGGACAACAAGATGTCTTATGTGCTGACCCGAGTCTTGAAGATCACTCCGGACAACGACCCCTACACAGCTGCTCCTCGTGCTGCCAGTATGCAACAACGTGCACCAGAGGCATCTGCCGCCAGTTCCCTAGACATGGAGAATTTCCCTCCCTTGCCGGGTGCGAAGGTCATCCCTGAGGCTACCCGTTCACAGGTACGGTGCCCTTTGTTAACGTGAAAACGCCTTCCGCGCTAACAGTCGTGTTGGAGGTAACTCAGCACAACCCCACAGGCGCGGTCGATCCCCTTGAGACCACCTTTGCGTATGCCGCAGTCCTCTGCAGGTCCACTAGTTTGCAGGTAAAGTGCTATGCCTCAATTCCGAGATACTTTGGATGCTGACACGATACTCGAAGGGCATCCAGGGCAGCGAATATATGCCTCGCGGAGTTGCTGCAGGCATGCAGTGCAACGCGCGCCGAGTTATGATGACCGCAGCGCCAGTGGTCGTGGAGAAGTTCGAGGCACTCCCACAAGAGTTGATGGACACGATGGTGGAGATGTCGGTGCCTCGTCGCATCAACCTTGCCAGTCCTGAGACCGTGCTGGTTCCTGGCCACTTCGCAAGCTTCATGCCGTCTGTAGTGCGGCTGTTCAGCACCACGAGGCGTCTCAAGTATATCCAGACCGTGCTTCGGAACTCAGTACTGGAGATCACCAGCCTGCGCGACTTGGACATCCTGAACACATGGCTGGAGAGCATTGACTTCAAGCCTCTCCAATTTAACCTCCTCAATGGCTTCGACGCTGTACGTGCGTTGAGTTTCTCCGACGTCAATCGTACTGCGGCTCTCATTTCCGACCAGACATGGCCTGCACCATCGACCTGGGCCAATGATCTCCAGCTCACACAGAGGTGCAGGGATCTCAGTTACGTGGAGGTGGACGTCTCGCTCTCCGACCGATTCTTGTTGGCGATCCAAGAAGCATACAACATGGATGAAGCAATGTATATCATGGAAGCGATGAAGCAAGAGGGCGAAGATGACTCGCAGACGTATCAGCTCACCAGATTACTCGAGCTAGAGGGACTGAAAGTCTTGCGTCTGCGATTCTTCACCGAGGAATGGAACATGACCACGCTAGACGATGGCAAGATGCGCATGATTACCTCCTGGTTGGAGAGAGAGTTCACTCTGCGCGGGCTCTCAGTCGAGGTCAAGTTTTTTGGTTGGTCCGAGTAGGAGCAATGGTCGCTGTCGTCCATTGGAGTGTGATGAGGCAGAGAGCGCCATCCCTTATTCTTGTGTTTGACTTTGCGTGCGGAATCAGAGGCCGAGGAGCTGACACTGTCAGGTATGGAGGCTGGACCAGCCATGCCTGCGGTTTGGATTCTGCTTGGACACAGCTGTGCAAATAGACTAGACCTAGAGGCTAGTGCTTGGACTGTATACAATCCTGCGATTATGCTTCCCTTCGAGACCAGGTCGTCTCCAGCATGTGACTTGGAAACATATACCTCGAGGAGCCGTGTCCGGACTGCCTGTGCTTACCATAGGAGGTTTTAATCCTCCGTGTATTATATTCAGCATGCCGTCTGCAGTTAGCCATTACTTGGTTGTGCTGGGAGATATCGGTGGTTGGGCGGTCTTCATGGTATGGCATATATCAGTTGCTCTTGCCGTTACCGAATAAGAACCATTCTGCGTGAAACCCGATATCGCGATGATCATGTCACGGTGAATGGATGTGAGGATATCTTGTTCGGATGTCCCTTGTGGACTCGAGGACACGGACTTTAGTGAGGCCATCGAGATGTGGGGCCGACCTCGCAGCAGCATCATCCTCGCATGCAAACATACCGGACGCTGTCTTCTGACATTACCACCACGAGCAACCTCCACCTCGTCTAGTACTCACAGCTATACACTTTCGCTTCCGGGCATGCAGCCGCGACTCACATACATAGCTGCAGCCGGCGGCGCACAGGCAGTATGCTTCTACGACCTCACACTGGGCGGCTGACCCTGCTACGCGCGCAACAAGCATCACAAACACGTCTTATCCTTAGACTGCCACGCAACCATGGCTTCCGTTCCTCCGCCGTACAGCGAGAGCAGAGGCGCTCGCGATCACCCCAGGCGGGCACCATGACACCCGTCCCGGACGAAGATCGTAAGCCTGCGAAGCAGTCGCCCTTTTACTTCCTTACCGGCTACGCAGGCTGGGCCAAACGGCCCTCACGTCCTTTTCCGCCGCCCTTCTTCTCTCCGCCTTCAGGCTCTTTCTCGGATCCGCTCTCGACCCACAACCGCAGCCGTGACCGCCGGCCGAAAGTCAACGGCGAGATGATCCTCGGCGTCACGAATGGGGATGATGCGATGCTGGTCACCGAAAATCTTCTAGCGGCAAACGACGGAGTTGGAGCATGGGCGCAGAAAGAAAGAGGACACGCGCCGCTTTGGAGCCGTTTGATCATCCACTTCTGGGCAACGGCAGCGGAGAAGGATGGGATTGGAGCAGCAAGTACAGGCGTCAGCCTTGACGCGAAGCAAGCAGATGGAGAGAATAAGCCGGATCCGGTGCGGTACTTGAGTGAGGCTTATGCGGCTACGAAGGAAGCATTGGGTCCTCCGAATGAGTGGTATGGGACTACAACCACGTCCTCGGCACTTTTACACTGGGAAGGAGATAAGCCGACTTTATACGTGACGCAGCTGGGAGACTGCAAGGTGTTGGTTCTTCGACCTGATCAGGAGTACAAGGGCAACGACGACATTTCAGCTGATGAGCAGCAAGACATTGGTGGAAACGTCGTCTTCGCTACGAAAGAACAGTGGCATTACTTCGACTGCCCTCGCCAGCTCGGCACAAACTCGCCAGACACCCCGGAAGAGAACGCCGTCCTTGATGTCGTTACGGTACAGGAGGGTGATCTAGTGTTAGCGATGTCCGACGGCGTCACAGACAACTTGTGGGAACACGAGATTTCAGCCAACGCGCTCAAATCCCTTCGCACGTGGCTGAAGAAACATGCCGCGAACGAAAAAGCTTCCGAGAGAACGAACGGGGTCTCAACAGAGGCTATGAAGTTCCTTGCACAGGAACTTGTACTTGCTGCACGACAAATTGCCGAAGACCCATTCGCCGAGAGTCCCTTCATGGAGAAAGCTGTTGACGAAGGACTGGCTATTGAAGGCGGAAAGCTAGATGACATTAGTGTTGTCGCTGGCTTCGTGAGCAAACGCGATATGACTTGAACGAGAAATACGACTACGGACAGAACATCGACTACAACAAAAGCTTAAGAAGCAACACCAGAGCATCAACCAGGCAGAGATGTCTTCGTCAGATGAAGGACACGATCAGGCCGTGCCGCCTTACTAGCTATGATCGAAGTTTCACGTGCAAAGACGACAGCATGCAGCGTATCATATTCAACCAGAGTCATCACCACGATCGTCCATCATCCTTAGATCGGACTACTGGGTCACATAGCTTGAGAACGAAAAGTCCTTTGGACAGAAGAGGCCAAAGAATAATAGCATCAGACATACTGGACGAAGTGGATTGGAAAGGCGCTATGGTTGTCTAATTGTCAAGCGAGTATATACAATGATTGAGTATGGCACAATAATTACATGTACACCCGGTCCCAATGTTTCCCAAGTCACTTGCTTTACCGTACTCTAGCACGGGCCACCTTTCACTTCAAAGGACACCCCGCATAACCCTAACATTCCATTATGACATCGTGTGCTCAACTTCAAGATCGTCCACTCTACCACCTTCCAAACAAAGAATGCAATGACCTCCACCGCACAGCTTGCCGCCTCATTGGCAAGCGTTACCGACTCCCTCAGAAGCACAAACACCCTCATCACCCGTCTCGCAAGACTCACATTCCCACCCGGCGCCGAACCGCTAGACGACGAAGGCAACAGCGTACGCATCGAGCTCGCCCAGGACATTCACGAAGGCTTGAAGCAATTGGAAGAAGACCTCGAGCTATTACGAGGTGACATCGAAGACTCTACCCCCGTAGCAAAAGCTCCAGCGACTGGTCGTTTGCGCAGCGGCAGCGTCAGGCATAGCAGCAAAGGGCAAGAATACGAACGTCTGGGCACACAAGTCGTCCGCTTGGGAGAAGACCTGAAGAACGCAAGAGGAGCTTTCCGCCGTGCGCAAATCTCTGCCAAACGTGCCGCCGACCAGTCCAAGGTCAAAGAGCGAGAGCTTGTCTTCGCCAGCCTCCAGCAAGCGTCTGACCCTTCCACTCCGACTTCCACCTCTGTCAACGGTAGCACTGCAGATCTCTTTGCTGGCCGCACCTCGCTACAAAAACGCCAGCAGCAGAAGCACCTTACAAAAGACGAGCTCCTCGTCGCGCAATCCTCAGACGTCACCTCTGCTCTCCGTCGCACTACAGACCTCCTCTCCACCGAGCTCGCGCGCTCCCGCTTCGCGCAAGAAACGTTCGACGAAAGCACCGCCGCCCTCAAAGATCTCGGAGACACCTACTCCGATCTCGATAGCGTGCTGAAAAAGAGCCGGGACCTACTCGGGACACTTCTGCGAAGCCAAAAGAGCGACACCTGGTACCTCGAAACCGCCTTCTACATCCTGCTCGCGACGCTCGCGTGGCTGCTCTTCCGCCGCATCCTCTACGGCCCGTTCTTCAAACTCCCGCTATTCTTGTATAACGTTTTTGCGTTTATCCTCAACTGGACGGTCCTCAGGCCTCTGGTCTTCCTCTTGACCACCGTGGGCGTCATCACGACTGAGCCTTACACAGCTTCGCGGAGCACACAGGTTCAAGCCTTGACTTCACGACCGCCGCTCATCATTCAGCCAAGCGCATCAGGTCGAGCTCCAGTTGTCGAAGGCATGGCGGACGACATTGCCCGTATGGGAGGTGTGCGCTCTGGCGCGGGCGGTTCAGGAGCCAAGCTCGGCAAGAAGGGGGAGCTTAGGGGAGAAGAGAGCGAGAAGATCGGCAAAATGGCTGAGAAGAACACTCGGGGAGATGGCACGGTGCTGCAGGATCGAGGAGACATTCCGAAGAATCCGAAAAAGAAGCAGTTTGAGGCTGATGTGGAAGACGCGAAGCATGCTGAGGCTGAGGGCAATGTCAGGAAGAGGGATGAGCTGTAGACTTACAATATGAACTCCGATTTCAAGATCATGCTGTTGAGTTGGTCGTGGAGCATAATGATTAAGCGAACCTCGCTTGTCGACGATGATACAAGCTAAAACGATTTATCTAACATGCCAATGTGCGATCGATCATAGAGTCTGAGATCTCAAGGGTTTCTTAGTGATGACACGACTTGACCATGTTCGTGAGCCAGGATGCAGATGGAAATAGTCATTGCTGCGCTGTCCCCAACCTGTGGGCGTTACAAGGACGAAACGAAGCAGCTTTGACATAGAACGACGTCTGCAACGCGATGCGCATACCTCAATGCTGTCACCTGTCGAAAATCTCTTCTGTACGTATTTGATTGGATTTAAATATATTTACACTCGTGCATGTGCTTATATACGGTATACACTCATGTAAGGGAAGTACTGTAGCACCATACCCTATCAACCCTAAAAATCCGCACGCTCGAACTTTCGCAGTTTACAGCTTCGAATAACTTAGTGAGCCGAACACGTAATCCAGAATCCTCCTTCCTCCTTGGAATTACATGAAGATAGATCAGCTGCTTTCAACAATCCTCCGTCTTACTACCTGACTCGCGCCGGACTCATCTACAACCTGCTGGTAGCACCAGCCAGATTACATCCAGCTCAAGCGAAATGCTACTGGTCGTTTGTGGACTTATTCCGATGCCAATAGGGCAAACGCGCGCCACGCGACCTGTTCAGCTCTGGAGAGCATTCAGGGCATAACGTGGCTATCCTCGTATCAATACATACACCGCGACACTACTGCATGTACGACAATATACTTTGCTTCCTCGCCAAAGGGCTCGAAGCTCTTGGGAGATACTTTTGACACATGTAGCCTAAATGTACAAGGAGAATGCTCGGTGGTGTATCCCGAAAAGTATAGGCAAAGCTTGAGGTGCATGACTGCAGCTCCTCCTCACTTCACGCCCTATAGTGCAGAGATCTACGGTATCCCTCTGCCCTATGTTGGAGACCGGAGCAATGACTCCACGCGACCCGAACTAATGCGCCGTTAGCCTGCCGAGGAGAGGAGAGGCAAGGCCAGCGGGCGGCCATGTGCTATCGTGTTGAAGATTGCTCGAGCTGAGACACACGTCTGTAGTCACGACGAGCAAAAGGAAGGCGATCTTCCCGCCGTGGCTGCATGAGACATCACTTCCTCCTACACTCGAGCGCCGAAAAAGAAATGATATCGAGATTGTCGAGATATGCAGACCCTGGCGGCCGTCTGCTATCTGCCCCCAGCAACCTGGCTTTGGGAGAGGCTCTTGGCATCAGTTGCAACTCGCTTCTAGCCTCGCCAAGTCACCGCGGGCCGTCGCCCTTCCTTATCGCAACCAATTGCAAAATGTGCAATGTGGCGCGCCACCAGGCCAGAGCATGGCGGCCTACGGAAGGGTCTATAGTCGGGAGCGATAGGCTTCTGGAAAGCTTTTGTGCGCTTCAAGGTTCTTATACCCGCGCCTGGCCACGCGACTCTGACGAGAAGAAATTCTATCTATCCTCGTCTCTGTGACTCTTGGTCTTTGCGACTATTCGCACACCTCAACAACGTCCTGTGGTTGTTGTTGTTTAACGCATCGAACGTTTCGACGACGGTCCGATTGTGCAACATGGGTGTCAAGGAATTGGTGCACCGCGCCAATGTCGCCGTCGCCTCGAGCGCGGTTGGAAAATACTTCCGTCTGGAGGGCTCTGGACACGTGAGTTGATGCGCCGCCACAAGATGACTTGGATATAACATCCGACGTCAACAGGGCTGATTCCCTTCGCAGCCTAAGGAACGCAAGGGCTCCTACTTCTTCACGGAGATTCGCGCTGGTCTGGCTACTTTCTTCGCTATGGCTTACATCATCTCGGTCAACAGCACGATTGTCTCGGAAACTGGTGGCACCTGCGTCTGCCCTGCTGAAAGCATGGCCGATCTCTGTGCGACAAACGTCGAGTACATGCAGTGTGTTCAGGAAATCAAGCGTGATCTTGTCACTGCCACTGCCGCTATCTCTGCTTTGACGACTTTTGCTATGGGTCTCTTCGCCAACATGCCCATTGCCTGCGCGCCGGGTATGGGTCTCAATGCTTACTTCGCTTACACTGTTGTTGGATTCCACGGCTCTGGTCTTGTCTCTTACCAGGTTGCTTTGACGGCCGTCTTCGTTGAAGGTCTCGTTTTCGTCGCGCTCACCGTTTGTGGCATGCGTCAATGGCTTGCCAGAGCAATTCCCTCATCGATTAAACTTGCAACCGGTGTTGGTATTGGTCTTTACCTCACGCTCATTGGTCTCACCTACTCTGCTGGTATCGGCGCAGTAACTGGCGCCACCTCTACTCCTATGGAACTTGCCGGCTGCCACGATTACAACAAGGACCCCACGACCGGCACGTGCCCTTCTTACGACAAGATGCGCAACCCAACCATGTGGATTGGTATTTTCTGCAGCGGTTTCTTCACCGTCTTCCTGATGATGTTCCGCGTGAAGGGCGCAATCATTATTGGTATTTTGCTCGTCAGCATCATCTCCTGGCCTAGAGGAACCGAGGTCACCTACTTCCCATACACCGAGCTTGGAGACAGCGGTTTCGACTTCTTCAAGAAGGTCGCGTCTTTCCACCCTATTCAGAAGACTCTTAACGTTCAGGAATGGAACGTCGGCTCGTATGGTGGCCAGTTTGGTTTGGCATTCATTACGTATGTGACGATATTTACTCCGATTGATCAACCAATGCTAATCTTCATTCCAGATTCCTGTACGTCGATATTCTCGATTGTACTGGTACCATGTACTCCATGGCTCGTTTCGCCGGCGCCATCGACGAGGAAACCCAAGATTTCGAAGGCTCTGCCGTCGCCTACCTGATCGATGCCTTTGGCGTCACCATCGGCTCACTCTTCGGCTGCCCTCCCGTCACCGCCTTCGTCGAATCCGGAGCCGGTATCTCAGAAGGCGGCGCGACAGGTCTCACCGCTATCACGACCGGCCTCTGCTTCTTCATCGCCATCTTCTTCGCGCCCATCTTCGCCTCCATCCCGCCTTGGGCCACCGGCTGCACGCTCATCATCGTCGGCTCAATGATGGTCAAGGCCGCCGCCGAGATCAACTGGAACTACATGGGCGACGCCATCCCGGCCTTCCTGACCATCACCATGATGCCTTTCACCTACAGCATCGCCGACGGCCTCATCGCCGGCATCGTCGCCTACATCTTCATCAACACCACCATCTGGCTCATCGAGAAGGCCTCCGGCGGCCGCATCCGCCCCGCCGACAAGCACCTCAAAGACCCCTGGACTTACAAGCTGCCCGGCGGCATCCTGCCTCCTTGGGTCAAACGCGCTGCGTCCGGCAAGAGGGACTTCTGGAGGCAGTACGATGAGGAGGCGGGCCCCGCCAGCCGCACCATCGATGGCGAATCTAACTCCCTCGAGCTGAAGCAGCCGCAGCAGACTGAGCGTCCGGTTAATGCCAAGGGCGAGTCGAGTCGCGAGAGGAGCAGCGCGAGTAGCTCAGATACACCGCCTGCGGGTGGGCCTCTTGGCGCGTAGGATACGTATGAGCTGGGAAAGGATCATGGGAAAAGGATCGGGTGATATAATATTTCGAAAATGAGGAAAATGTGTGCATATATTTAAGGAAAACAAGCTTCAGCAGTCCGGAAGTTGGAAAAGAAAAGAAAAACATACGTAGATTGAAGAGTAATCAAGAAGAATAGCCCAAGAAGCTAACCATTGTACAACATCTGAAACTTTACAAGTCGAATTGCATATCGTACGCGACCTTTATTGCGAGAACCATGCCTTGTACAATTGTGATCAAATGCTATGCTCCTTATATCCAAACATCTATATGCTCCGGATCCGTCCCAGAATATATGCGAAATAAACGAGCTGCACGTGGCTTCGCCATCAACACGGCCGTCTCTCCGAGAACCACTCCCTCAAGCCTCCAACGTCAGCTCCTCCAACAACTGATCGATCTTGCCCAGCAGGATTTGATAATTCATCGCGTCCTGCGCAAACTCATCTCCCGCGATCTCGCCGTCCAGCGTCCGCACGATGCCCTCCGCGTGGCCCTCCATGTCCGGCGCCGTGTCCGCGCCAGGTGGAGAGCCGGCGTAGCCTTCGTCGTCAACGTCCCGATCGCTACCGTCGCTGTCACTACCGCTGCCAGCGTCGCTGCCACGACGCTTCCTTCCCGCATTCTCATCCATCAACTCGCCCAGCCCGGAGTCTTCGAAGCGCAGCCGGAAGCGCTCGGAGAGGTAGTACCGGATATCGTCGACGATTTCGACCGTGTCCGTTTCCTGACGCAGCTTGATCCTCGCGGCGGACTCGCGGACCAGTTCCTTGAACTCCTCGTCGTCGATGTACGACTCCAGACGGTACGCCATGTAGCGCGCGCCGAACTCCTCCAGGCGGTGCACGCGGCAGTCCCAGCCGGAGCGGACGACCTCGTAGATCCACTCCAGCGGCTGCTCGTGCTCTTCGGACGTGAAAGGCGAGACGGCGGCGGCGGCGCCGGGCTTGGATGTGTTGGTGCCGCGAGGATGCTCGTTTTCGGTGATGGCGCTGGCGCCGTTGCCGAGGGTGGAGATGAGCAGGGCGGCGCGCTGCTTGAGTTTCTCGATGAAGAGCATGTCGGCGGCGTGCAGGACGTCGAGGGCGATGGAGAGCGGGAAGGATGCGTTTTCGGTGTAAAGGAAGGTGATGATGACGGAGAGGACGGCGGGGGTGCAGTCGACGGGGATGATTTGGAGAGGGGTTGCTGAGTCGGTGCTGCCTTCGGTGGTTGTTGGGTCGGAGGAGATTTGGCCTTCGCGGAAGGGAGAGGTAAACATTGTTGCGAAGAGCTCGGAGCGGAGGAGCATCGCTCGGTGGGCTGGGAAGAGGGTCTTGCGACGGGTATTGGTGTTGTTGGCTTGTGAGGGTCCAACGGGGATGTTGCTTAATTGTGCATTCGCTGTCTCATCGGACTCGTCTTCGTCGGTGACGTCTGCTAGCAGGAGGACGTCTGCGAAGCTGGGATTGTCTCGCCTCCATTGGACCTCATTCGTCTTGTCTGCATCCACTTGGAACTGCTTTTGCAGCACATGCTCCCTGAACCATCCCTGCATCTGATCACGTCCACGCTCAACTTCATCCTGCCTACGCTGCCGTGCCTGTCGTCGATCACCTGGATTCAATATAGCATCGAAGACTTGGGGAATCTCCAGCTGCCTAGAAAGCTTATCGACACCCTCCAATACCGATGTCTCCTCGGCGTCGGAATCCTGTGGGCGAACGCTAGCCTCGCCGAAATATAGATACCGAATACATGTCTCGAAGCTGTCGGTGGCGATTTTAGGGGCGAGTTTCCAAGACTTGGTCTCTGGCTTTTCGCGCAGCTTCTTTTGGAAATAAGGCGATCGCGCCGAGAGAACAAATTTGTGCAGTTGGAAGCTCATGTCGGACGTGTGCAGCGTGATGTCTGCCGTCTGCGGAGACTCACGTGTCAGCAGGCTGGTGATGTGAGCAGCCAGCGGTTGCAACGGATCCGTCGATTTCGAATAATCGTAGCTCAGCAACAGATTGCGAATGCGATCGTTCAATGCATTGTAGAGACAACGTTCGCCCTGGAAAGTGTCCCGCTCGCACTTTGCGCCTTGCTCGAGCAGCATCTGAACGAGTTCGAAGTGGCCACATAGCGATGCAAGGATGAGAGGCGTGTAATCATACTCATCGCGGGCATTGATGTTGACACCCTTTGTGATTTGTTCCTGGGCCAGTCTCAGGTCTCCCCGTCGGGCAGCCTCACACATGAGATAGAAGTCATGTGACTTGTCGAGAGGATTTTCATCCTTTAGGCGGCCAGCTTGGATGTCTTGTTTTTCTTGGGCTAGCGCCTTTTCGATGTTGTGTTTTAGGGTGGTGGTGCGCTCCTCGGCGGCGGTGGCGGTATTGTTATTTTCTTCTTCATGATGATGTAGGTCTTCTCTCTCCGGGTGTGAGGACATGACGATGGCACGGCAGCAAAACAAACAAAACGGATGGACTGTGCTTGGTGGAGGGAAGAGCTGGGTATCGCTAGCAATGCTTGCACATCTGATACAGGCGAGCCTCGATCTCACGATGTTCACCTCTCGCACGCCTCGATCCCACGATGCCCAAATCTCGTGCAGACCCCGTGACGTGATATGTGACGTGCGCTCCAGCGGACTAGTCTCGGCAACAGCGCGGGTTGCTCTGTCTTCAGGACCCCCGGATGTCAAGCTGCTGTTTCCCTGACAACAACGCCGCATCAACACACGGCCGCTTTCAATCTCGACTATGTCCCTGATATTCCTTCAAGAGCCTCCTCCCGTCCTGCGAACATACTACGACCATCGCCCAACTAACTAACCTCGCACTCTCATTGCAGCATCTCATCCGTCCGTCTCTATTGCAAACATGATACGAATCTGAAGCGCACTCATTCGCACAGAAAACAGTATCCCGCAGTCGATTACAGGCAGGAGATACAGCAGTCTTTACGCAGACACTCACCATACACGGCACCGCAGCACAGCATAGCACGACACCAACTGGATCTTGGATATAAACAGACGATCACGAACAACGACAACCACCCACCCACCATCAGCATACACCACATACACAGCATGGCTACCACCAGCAAACGCGCAGGAAGCGGCAATTCCGTCGAGCATGGAGATCCCTCGTCAGAGTTCGAGGTCTTGGACAAGATCGGTCAGGGTTCCTTCGGTATCATCCGCAAGGTCAGAAGAAAGGCGACGGGCGAAGTGCTGGCACGCAAGGAGATTTCATATGCTGCCATGTCGCAGCGGGAGAAGGAGCAGCTTCACGCCGAAATCAAAGTCCTTGAGCGTCTACAACATACGAACATCGTTCGCTACGTCTCGCGACACCATGTAAAGGCGTCTAACGAATTGCATCTCTACATGGAATATTGCAGCAGCGGTGACCTTGGCACATATATCAAACGCCTGCAGCGGAATCATTCCTATGCCGATGAGGTTTGTTCATCAATCATCGTGAGATTACACTTGAACATGTGACTGACAATCATCCAGGACTTCGTATGGCAAATGTTCAGCCAGCTTGCGAGCGCGCTCTACCGTTGCCATTCTGGCCAGGACGCACCCCCGCCCGGACGTGAATCAGAACTCAACCAACCCAAACCTGTTGTCGGCATCCGTAGGAAGGATGAAGAGCAGATTATTATCCACAGAGATCTGAAGCCCGAGAACGTCTTCCTCACAAACGGATCGACGGTCAAGCTGGGCGACTTCGGCCTTTCCAAGCTTCTGTCAGCACACGACTTCGCCAGTACCTACGTCGGAACACCTTTCTACATGAGCCCGGAGATCTGCAGCAGCGAGCGCTATTCGGGTAAGAGTGACATCTGGTCGCTTGGTTGCATCATGTACGAGCTCTGCACTTTGGAGCCCCCTTTCAACGCCCGCAGCCATCTTGAACTCATCCAAAAGATCCGTCTCGGCAAAGTAAAGCCTCTACCATCACGCTACTCCAAAGAGCTTGGCATGATCATCGCCACATGTCTGAGGGTTAACCCCGATGAGCGCCCTGACACCGCACAAATGCTTCAAACCAATGGCATCAAATACGCAAGACTGAAGCTCCAGAACGAGCTTGGCCACGGCCAAGACAGCGCAGAGAGGGAGACTTTGCTCGAAAAGCTGAAGTATGCTGAGAAAGAGAACGCCACACTCCGGGAAGAGCTTGCGAAATTGAAGGATGTGGAGGCAAAAGTCAGGAGGGAGTGGCAGTGCAAAGGCACGCTCGAGATCCAAGAAAAGATTTCTGCTGAGCAGATGAGACTTAGCGCACTGTTCGAAAGTGAGGTCGAGAGGCGCTTGCAAGCTCATTTGGCAAGCCTACCTGCCGCACAGGGTGTTTCCGTGAGCGTCAGATCAAACACACCACCTCCGCAAAGCAAGACATCATCCTTTGCAACAATCGCCACTGCAGCTTCGTCCCCAGAACGTCAGATCGAAGATGACACCTTGGAGACGGAGATCACGAGCCTCAGCCTTGGCGACGACATCTCGCCTCTGGGACAGCGCGTGAAGCCACCACCTCGCAGGACCGGACGTACCCCATTCTCCCGCGCCAGAACCGCAATCGACGTGGCTCCCGGTTCTCCGATGGACGTCCAGATGGCAGACCCGAGCCCAATGCCCCCTAACAGTCTGCGTGGCCTGGCTCTTTCTCCCAGGAGGGAATTGCGATCAAAGCAGGGCGTGTCCGGGCAGCCTCTACGCCGCAACATCTTTGCAGAAGCCGCGAAGCTCCAACCATCATCCGGTCTTAACGTTGCTACATCAGCACCGGACCTCTTTGCGGAGCAGGGCGACAACGCCTTCGCAGACGATATCCTCGAGGACGATGAAGAGCCAGAGTCACCGTCTCGCCCCACCAGCCGCGGCTCAACGACAAACAAGAAAGGAGATCCCTTCAAGTCAATCACTGCTCCGGCTGCCCGCAAGCCTAGACCCAGCCTGGGCCGTCAACAGACCATGCCGGTCCAAATGCCACAAACCAACACCCGCCGCACTACTCTTCTGTCCAAGAAGGACGCTGCCGCTGCCCGTCCCACATCTCGTGGCACGGAGAAGGAGAACCGTCCGCCATCAAATACCACCCGCCCAAGCACAGTGCCTGTCCTCGCCAACTCACCGAAGCGTACTGCGCCTACGCAGAAGAAGGAGCTCACGCCTTCCCGTCAAGCACCCAAAGCGCCCAGCGCCAACCGCACTCCTCTTGCCGCCGCTCGCCGTGCAGGCGACATGATGAAGCTCGCCCAGCGCAACGCCCTGCAAGGTCGTACCCTCGTCGAGCTCAGCCAAGCACCGCAAAGCCCAACCAAGTGGGACCGCCTGGTCGAGAGCGGCGAAGTCGCCGAGATGCCCAGTCCCTTCCTTGAGCGCAAGGGCAGGATGGTCTTCTAGAGTCGAGATGCACTCGATGTAATATAAGCCTGGCACTGAGTCATGGTAGTCCAGGCATTTCGTATGTTGGCACCGGTATTTGGAAAACGGCGTTACTCGGAATCCGCAGCTCCCACGAGCTTTCTATGATACACACCGGGCGGCACTCTCTCAACATATTTCCCTTGCGTCTCCGCGCCAGAAGCATGCACGCATGCTGCGCACGGCTCTCGTATGTCTGGGAACACAACATAGGATATGGTATGGGAATGGGACTTGGGGTTTCCAACTTTTGCAGCAATCCAGATAGAACTACGGATCCACAGCACGGTTCGCGAACAAACATTCTAAAAACAACTTCGAAATGCCCCTTGACGTGAAGTGTCGTTTGGCCGTGAACGAGACCATGCCATTGTGTTCCTGCAGAACTCTCGTCCTCTATCTCTCCTCCATGGACGTGCGTCTTAGAGTGCGTAGCTAGACTAGCGGAGAAAAGGTGAGAACGTGCAGGTCTTACAGATGTTTGATCGCGGAGAGAGTTTATGGCGGTGTGCAAGACGGTTTCGTATCAGTCCGGGCGAGCAAGGCAATGTGTCCTTGACTGCCGCAATGGGACTTCTGAAGTGGCGATGTCGGGCAACGTTTTGGCAAATACAGGCGTGCGAGCCAGTGAGAGAGTATCATGGAAATGGTTTTCCTTGGTCCTGCTCTTGCTTGACTGCGTGTCGACAAAAACGTGAACATGCCATAAAGGGAAAGGAGTAAGGATATTAAGGCTGATTTCAGGAATGGTCATGAGATTAAAAATTCGTGCTGCGCGTCCAAGACCATCTGCCGCGTACTACCAGCCCACTCCTGCGCTCTTGCAATAGTGGACTACGCTAGCAAGACTCGCCGCTGCAGTCCTACAGCATCCTCGCACCATAGACCTGCCCCGCGCCCATCGTCCCATTGCTCCTCGCCGCCGCCGCATCGTACAACGCCTGGATGTCCGCGCGCCACTGGTCCTTGTTCGGCCTCAGAACGCGGCGGTCGTACGTCAGCAAGCCGTTGACCTCGCCCTCGACATCTGTCGTCTGCGTCCAGACGCCGCCGGAGCAGGCGTACTTCTCGACCTGATCGCCGAGTTCCGAGAGGAGCAGGTGCGAGCGGTAGTTGTAGGCTTCGTTGGTCTGGTCGATTTCGTAGGTTTGGTTGATGGTGTCGATGGCTTGCTGGACGTTCCAGAGGCTGGGCGTGTGTTAGTTATTGGGGGTTCTTTTCTTTGAGTGGTTGATTTATGGGTGGTGTTGTGGACTTACTGGTCGATGGTCGTGTTTTCCCCGAGACCGCCGAATTCGCCTTGGATCGCGATGCGGCTCGGATCGAAGGGAGTGGACTGGATGGAGTAGAAGGGGGTGCCGCATTGAGGGTTGGCGTAGTGGTGGTTGTCGTGGAAGTCACCGGCGCCGTGGTCGAACCAGCCGCTGGTGGAATCTATGAGTCTTGTTGGGTCCAGAGAGTGTACGAGGTCGGTGAGCGCGAATTCGGGATATTCGCCCTCGGTGATCTGGCCCCAGCCTTCGTTGTAAATGACCCAGGTGACGATGCTGGGGTAGCTGCGGTGCTGTCGGATAAGCGTTTCGAGTTGGCGTTGGAATTCCTGCTGTTGCTCGGCGTTGGGAAGGATGGTCTCGACGGTGCAATTGTCGAGTGTGCGACTTTGTGAGGGTCGGAGAGATGGCATGTCTTGGATCAGCATCAGGCCCAGCTGATCGCAGGATTGGTAGAACAAGGCAGTTTCCACTTTGATCTGATCAAGTGGTCAGTGAGATACTGGTGGTCTATCAGTGATGCGAACTTACGTGCTTGCGAAGCATGTTGAAACCAAGGTCTTTTAACATCTTGAGGTCATACTCCATAGCTTCACGGTTGGGCGGCGTGTACAGACCATCTGGCCAGTATCCTTGGTCGAGAGTGCCGAATTGGAATACAAACTCGCCGTTGAGTAGCGGGCGCTGGATGCCGTCGACTTCACCACGGCTTACAGTCCGGAATGCAGTATAGCTGTTGATGACATCGTCGCCGAGGGTGACGCTGACATTGTATAGCGTAGGCGAGTCTGGCGTCCACAGCTTGGAGCCTTCAGCTTTGAAGGTGAGTGCTGTGTTGGAGCTACCACTGCAGCCTGCGAGCTCGCTGCCGTCTGCATTGAGAATCTTAATCTCAACGTCCGCTGTGCCGTTGTTGGAGGTGTGGACAGTAACATTCACTTCACAATATTAGTGGGCTTGAAAGCATAATGAGCTCATGATTACTCATACCTGTACCATCGGCACCGGCTGATAATTGTAGCTCTGTGATGTAGTTCGCTGGAGCGGACTCAATCCATACACTCTGCCAGATACCACTGCAGGGTCTGTAGAAGATGTGCGAGGGATTGAGGGTCTGCTTGCCGATGGGAATGACATTGTCGTCGCTGTCGGTCGGATCGTGGACAAATACAAGGCTGTCGAAATGTCAGTCGCTGCTTGTATGTGTCACAACTTTGGTAGGCAATTGTCACTTACAGCTCATTGGTACCGTTAGTTGACAAATGATCCGTCACATCGACTGTGAAGTGGAAGTACCCGCCGCGATTGAAGCCAGCATATTGGCCATTGATGTACACCCACGCTTCGTAGTCAACGGCTCCGAAGTTCAGATGTGTCCGCTCACCAGTCCAGTCTGTTGGAACATCGAAGGAAGTCGAGAACCAGGAATACCTCATCCAGCTGCCTTGAATGCCTGCGCAGATGTCAGCCAGATGATCGATCGCAACAGGAATTCGATCTATATTACTGACCTGATAAGCCGCTTTCGAGACATGACGGGACTAGAACCTCCCGCTCTAAAGTCTGCCCGAAAGGCGGGTTGTCAACGGCGTTGGTGCCAGACGCGTTCTGATACCTCCAGATGCCATTGAGATTCTTCCATTGCGAGCGCTCAAGCTGTGGACGGGGATACTCTGGCCATGGATTCGTGCCGACATTATATGTCCAGTCTGTATCAAGGGGTGGTGTTTGGACGGCGTAGCTGGTGCCGTTAGCTTGTCTCGGAAGTATAGCTGCGCTTGTCAAAGCACTGCTGGCCAGCAAGATCGTCTTTATACTGGCGTAAAGATACATCTCTGGAGATTCTCAGGACTTAGGTTGTTCTGCGCGGAAGAAGAACGATGCAGTGCAGAAGGGAAGGAGCAAAGTACTTATCACATATCGAAGAGGCAGTCGCACTTCGGACTTTTTAGAGACACGGGACGTCATGCTGCTTGCGATGCAGCTAAGTGCATCTTGATCCTACAGCCATCCCGACGTTGCATTCACGATGTTCAAGCTCTTGTGGGCGCCGTTGCGTTCCCCGCCTTGAATATGCACAGTAGCTTACATGATACTCCACTATTGCTCGATCTCCTCCTTCACGGCCCCATGGGGTAGATGATGGCATCGGGTCTGGCGGCATGTGCATGCGCTGTGCCTTGCACTGCAACATAGTACAGCACAGAGAGTTTCCCAGTGCCTGCGTGAAGGTAAGCTGCCCTGGCGGTCTGCTGACAGCACCATTCCGCAAGGGCTGATTCCATGCGTGCAGGATTGCGGAAGGTGGAGGAGGAGGGCGCAAAGGAAGCGGTGCAAGCATCAAATCTCTCCTCTCGCCAAGTAAAGATCGCCCTTGGCCGACCTCGGCATCGCTGGATTCCAGCCATCTCTGAGCCAATATTCCACATCCCGGAGTACCTGTAATGTAGCCAGCTGAGAGGCGCTCGTGATACTATGATTCTTGACCTCGCAAATGTTCGGTACGGGAGACTTGGGTTGGACAGTCGTGAAGCCATGACCGCATCAAGCTATGATGTGTGACTGCGCAATGCTGTGAGACTCTATCGCGTGATGGACATGGCGCTGTAGTGCTGAGGGCACACGCTTATACAACAATGCCATGCTATCGCCATGCGCCAATCACGGCACTTTGCATGAGGACAAGGCAGGACAAGAAAAATACTCCGAGGGCGGCTTGCCCTTAATTTTCTGCTGTTGCTCTACATGTACTCTCACGAAGTTACACATCTCCATCGAGCAAACATTTCCAGAGACACCCCTCGGAAGACCCTTTCAGTTTGTGATGGAATGGCGAGAGTTGGAGGACCGATTCCAGTCTCTCGGAGAAGTTTCGTGCTTCTTTGATGCTGATGGTCGCAAGCGATGTCACGACTCTCTGTTGCTTCTCTTCTGCTCCCCCTTCCCCTTCCCCTTGGTAACGCCACCAAATGGAACTAAATCATGCTACCTATTCCTTCGGCAGTCACCAGACCGGCTATACAAGCCTCTGATGCCACGATTGATACTGGGTAAGCATTTCCTCCCTGTGTATGAATGGCCCAAGACATGGGATTCTGTATACTGTCATGGCAGAGATCAAACAAAACACGGCTCCAAGCAGCGTGGCCTCGCATCTGCCAATCGTGTCAGGCCGTCAAGGCCAAGATTCCTCGATAAGTTTGTGCTTTGAGATGCTTCGTATGTATCATCTGGACTGGTAAATTGCATTGGCGTACAACTATCGTTGAACAAGCACTTGTTCGCCATCTTCAACGATCCCTACGCCGGCAAAGCCTGAGATGCCAACTCCGTGATCTCGGAAAAACTGATACTCAACACCTCGATAGCATTGCCCCACGGGTCCGCCGCATACACGCATTTGACACCGTTACCAATAGGGTCCGCCGTCCGCCCGATCCTCTTGCCGCCAGCCGCAACGACTTCCTCCACAAAAGCATCCGGATTCGTGTGTGTCAGGCAGATGTGAAACCAGCCGCCGCGATTGTATTCGAACTCCGGCGCAGGCACGCATGGCGGGTCGACAAACTCCATGATTTCGAGCCCTACGTCGTTGCCGGTAGTCATCATGGCTACTTTGACCTGCTTGAGGCTCGGTGGGTACATCTCGAAGATCGAGGTGTTCGGAGACTCGTCGCGCTTGAGGTGGTGAACCGTATCGCCGACGAGCTTGAAGCCGCATATGTTCGTGTAGAATGTGACTGCGTCGACGACGGAGGGGACTGAGATCGCGACATGGTTCAAGAATATGCTCTGGATCTAGTCAGCGAGGAGTATGCAGTCGAGTGGTTATGCCGAGTATTTACAGCTTTAGCCATAATGAGGTGAGTAAATAACGTGATCTATGGTGGTTGTTGTACAACTTTGATGAATAGCATGAGGGTCAGCTCAATCAAATAGTACAAAAAAGTAAGCGCTCGGCAGAAAATGAAGCTGAGTCCCAGCTTCCGCCTTGGAAGCTCAAGTTCTGGGCAGCTGAGAAGATGCCGCAGGATTCTGTGCGCCGAGAGGGTGAGGGCTGTGTCCTTCATCGGCCCTCGCTCGTCGCCTCATGCTGCTCATCGCGATATGCAATAATTCCGGACACCAATGCGCTGGTCTGAGTAAGATGAGCGCTGACCTAATTCCCTAGCTATGGGTTGAGCTTGGGGGTCTCTCAATCTGATCTTTTGCATGTCGAAAGTATTGTCCAAGTGGAACAAATCAGCGGGATTTCGCAAATAAGATATAATTCGACTCTCAAACTAGTGATCAAGCGCTCCGAACCTCAACATGATCCGTCCGCTTCTCATCTTCCAAAACCTCTTTCGCAGAAACGATCCCGACGTTAGCTTGCTCGCCATCGAACAACCAAGCGACAGTTTCCAGCGTCAGACCGCGAGTCTCGGGGTACTTGAACCAGACACTGAACACCATAGCGACGAGCACAGCGAGGAACACGAAGTAGTACTTCCACTGAATTGCATCCAACGCGATTGGGTTGACGAAGGTGTTGAAGAAGGTGAAGGTGAGTGAGGTCATCTGGACGAGTGCGAGACCCTTGGCGCGAAGTTTATAGGGCCAGATCTCGATGGGGTAGGAGACGACGAGGGGGGTGAGGGCGATGTCGTAGCCGAAGAAGTAGCTGGGAGGTAGACTGCATTAGAGGATGCTCTTGCGCATGCGAAGGAGAAGATGTGCGCTGGCTTACATGAAGAGGAAAGGTATGACAGCAAGCCCAGTGGTTGAGTCGCCGGTAGAAGCAAAGCTTCCAGAGAGTCCCGTGATGACAATGTACGACACCAGCATGACGACAGCCTAAACATGTTAGTCAACGGGCGAGACCATAGGCTGAAATGACTTACAGAAGTCATGAAGAGCATCCTTCTACCAAGACGATCCACAAGTAGAGCTGCGGTCGCCGCCCAAATCAAATTCCAAATCTGCAGGCATGCAGAGATGAGAGTCTGATCATCAACGGAGGTGATGCCGACAGAGTTAAGGATGATGGACAAGTAGTACGAGACCACGCCGTTGCCCGACCACTGCGCGAAAGTACCCAGACTGATGCTGATGAACAAGCGATGGCGGTTACCAGGGGTAGCCCACAGATCGGTCCAGGCAGAGTACTGCTCGGCTTCCTTCTCGGCCTTGATGGTCTGCTGGATCTCTGCCATTTCGAATTCTATCAAAGGGCTTTTGATGTCGCCACCGGCATGGAGGTCTGCCAGATTCTTGCGTGCCTCGTCGATACGGTCGACAGAAACAAGCCAGCGCGGCGATTCGGGGATCATGATCAAGCCAGGGATACCGATGGCAGGGAGGAGCACTTGGAGCAGCGATGGTAGTCTCCATGCCCAGCTACCTTCGTAGTTGCGGGTGCCAAAGGTTGCCCATGCTGCAATGACAGCTCCGAAGTACCATCCGCAATTGTACTGTCAAGGATCATGTAAGCGAGAGATCAAATGTGTGAAGTGCAGATTTAGTGGTCACGCCATACCATAGCTGAGCAGACACCGCGGTGTGTCGGGTAGGCATTTTCGGCGATCAGCAAAGGTACCGAGAGGGTGAAGCCTTGAGAGAATCCTTGAAACAAGCGAGCGACCACGAATGAGGCATCATCCTTAGCCGACGTCTGGACAGCAATACCGATGGCGCACATGGCAAGACTGATCCAGACCGGAAACTTGCGTCCATAGCGATTGGACACCCAGGCAGCGACCGGATATCCAATTGCACATCCCAGTGAGTAGATACCGTTGATGAAGCCGAGCCAAGCTCCAGATGGACTATCCATGAATTCTCGCCATTGGGGCAGAGCGAGCAATCCGTTCATTAAAGATCCGTCGAAGCCATTAGAGCCAGAGAAAAGCATCAAAGAGATGACGCAGATATTGGTCTTGATCAGGTAGCTCTTTTTGTACCACGGTATACCGTCTTTCGGAAGGACTGCCTCAAGTTCATCATTGGTAGAGCGAGGTGTCTCAGCCACTTCAGCGACATCCACAGCACCCATGATTGGTGGTGGTTCCTTGATCGACTGCGAGATTGTGTTGTGGCAAGATGCAGAAGGACCCAAGCTTAGAACAGAACAATGAGCAGCAAAGGGCCTAAAGGAAGATGCAATGTTCCAGTCTACCGCTACAGGTGGATGCCGCCTGGTATTTTATACACTTGTGCATGGCACATGCCGGTATAGCCATCTAGAGATCTCTCGAGACGAGGTAGATGTCATATCCCGATTCTGTGCTCTGATACCGGCAAGATGCGTAGCCAAGTGATGATTGCGATGCCGTCTTTGCCCTATTGTCGTAAAGTTGTGGATTCATGTTGAGGCTCAACTGCCTAGCGCCCTGGACAACGTCTCCAAGATCGCGCCCCAAGTAATGCAGACGCTTGGCATGGTCTGAAATGCCGCAGAAGGGCAAGAGAGCTCGCTGTGCTTAAATTCAATGTGCCTTGCGAAACATTGAAGATTAGTGTCGAGAATGTTCAGCAAAACCTGCGACAACGGAGTGGCACCAGCAGTGTGAGAACAGGACATGCAGACACAATAACAAGATAGAGAAATTGAGTTTCGAGGACAAAAGCCCCGAAGGCTTCGGGACCGCCAACTAAGGAACCCAGACGCCCTCGCATCTCGTCTAAGTAGTGGAGCACCATCTCCAGTTTCCAGTCTCCAGGTGGAGCCCCATGATGGCCCCGCAGGCATGGAGTTGCTCATGTGGAGTCGATCGTGGAAAGTCGGTCCGGCAAACCGCCAACTTGCGGATGCTTTTGCTGTGTGTATCCGAGTATGACCGGTATGTGACCGTATTGGCAGGGTCTTGGTCGTCGAGAGTCGTGCAAGCGCATGACTCGGAGCAGAACGCAGCTCCAGCTGGCCTCCAAATGGTCTCCAGCGGAGAAATACGGTTGCCCCTTTAGCCGCAGTGGGCCGGTACTACCGTGCTGGTAAAGCTTCCGCATGGCGAACAGAACACTTGTGCAAGATGCCATTACCTCCACTTCTCACGTGGTGCTCAGGCCTGCCAATGCCCTAGGTCGCCAGTGTGACGATGACATAAAGTTTGATGCTACGCTACACCAGGGACAAGTACTTAAATGGTTATGTGTCGTGATATCGCGTTCAATGCACAAAAATCGTCGCCTTCCTCATAAAACCGACAACCAATGGTGTTGGTATATACACCTCACAAGATGACTTACTCCAGGGCTGAGAGCGTTCTCGCGAAACTGACGCTGGAAGAAAAGGTGACCTGCGAGCTTTCCACTTCGTTGGCGGAACCTAACACCAGTTCCAGATCAGCTTACTTGCTGGCTCCAACTTCTGGGAGACTGTTGCAATTCCCGATAAGGGTGTCCCTGCGCTCAAGGTGAGTCTCGAGCTCTGGTACAAACAATTTTGCGCCTCATTGGACAACGCTGATCATACTAGACCACCGATGGCCCGAATGGAGCTCGCGGTGCAACTTTCCGCGGTGGCATAACCGCTGCCTGCTTTCCCGCTGCTTGCAGTGTTGCGTCCACATTCGACGCCGACCTTGCATACAGAATTGGTGTAGCCCTTGGAGAAGAGACTCTCACCAAGGGCGCTCGGTGTCTCCTTGGGCCAACAATGTGCGCACACCGCCACCCTCTAGGGGGTCGTAACTTTGAGAGCTTCTCTGAGGATCCCTACCTCGCTGGCAAGCTCGCCGCTCAGAATGTGCTTGGGGTGCAGTCTACCGGCGTGTCGGCTACCATTAAGCATTTCGCGGCCAACGAGCAAGAGACCCAACGCCTCAGCGTCGAGGAGATCATCAGCGAACGAGCACTCAGAGAAATCTACCTGAAGCCTTTTGAAATTGCCGTGAAGGAAGCCAACCCCGGTGCAGTCATGACGGCATACAACAAAGTGAACGGCCACCACGCAGACTCGCAGCCTTTCCTTCTGCAACAAGTCCTCAGAGGCGAATGGGGCTGGGACGGCTTGATCATGAGCGATTGGGGCGGAACCAACTCCACTGCCGAAGCTCTCAATGCTGGCCTTGATCTAGAAATGCCCGGCCCCACGCGCTGGAGGAAACTTGAAGATGTGATGGAAGTCATCAAATCTGGTAAAGTTACAGAGCAGACGATCAACGACAGGACGCTCCATGTTTTGAAGTTCCTGGAGCGTGAGAAGTGCTTCGACGATCCCGCAATTCCGCCAGAGCAAGCTATCAACAAGCCCGAGCACCAGGCTCTCATCCGTGAGGCCGGAGCAAAAGGTATCGTCTTGCTGAAAAACAGGGATGACGTCTTGCCTTTGACCAAGGAGAAGATCCGGGGTAAGAAGGTGGCTGTCTTCGGTCTGGCCAAGGAGTGTTTGTACAGTGGAGGAGGTAGCGCCACCGTGAGTGCTCACTATAAGGTCTCGCCTTGGGATGCACTTAACAGCGCTTGGAAGGATGACAATGTTGAGTTGGTCTTCGCTGAAGGTATTTTGCATGTACTTTCAATGGTGGCAACCGTCACTGACAGATACTTAGGTGCTCGCACAATGCGCCAACTCCCCCTCATCACCGATAATGTCGTCGACAACGAAGGCAAACCCGGGTTCACAGTCCGCAAGTACAACGTCGGAGAATCGAAGCCATACGAGACGACTCACGGACACCCAAACTCCGAATTCTCTCTTCTTGTGAACATGGACGTTGTGAACACGAACGTCGAACTGGAAGGCGTCTTGACTCCCACCAAGACTGCTGTTTACTACATGACTCTAACGGGTCTGGGCCCTTCGAAGGTCCAAATCAATGGCGAAGTTGTCTATGAACAAAAAGATAGCAGTTCCGACCCGATGGGCTTCCTTCTGGGCGGTGTTTCGGCACCACTGGTGGAGTTCTCTATGGAAGCTGGCCAACAATACAAAGTCATAGTCAAAAGCTCCCCGCCTATCGCTCAGGAAGGTGAGGATCTTGGTATTCTTGAGGGCAAGGTCGGAGTTCGCTTGGACTACATGTCAAAGGAAGAACACGACAAGGATCTTCTGGGCGAAGCTGTCGCGCTGGCCAAGGAAGCCGACTACGCACTTATCTTCACAGGCCACACCACATCTTGGGAGACCGAAGGTCAAGATCAGTTGAGCTTCAACCTACCCAAGGATGGTAGCCAGGATCGTTTGATCGCAGGTGTCGCAGGTGCAAACGCGCAGACGGTCGTCATCAACTCAACTGGTGTGGCGATCGCTATGCCATGGCTGGATGAGATCTCTGGACTTCTACAAACTTGGTTCCCAGGTCAAGAAGCCGGCAATTCGATCGTGGACGTCCTCACGGGTAGAATCAATGCACAGGGTGCCCTCACATGCAGCTTCCCTAAGGAGTTGACTTCCGCTCCAGCGTACGGAAACTTCCCAGGTGAATACACCGGTCGCCAACTCACTGTCAAATATGCCGAGGGCGTCTTCATTGGCTACAGGCATTACGATACCTTGCCGGCGGAGAAGCTCAACTTCCCATTCGGCTTTGGTCTATCATACACTCAGTTCGACTTCTTCGACTTCCAAGTGGCCTCAAAGTCTGAGAGCGAATGGACAGTGTCCGTTAGAGTCAACAACGCTGGCAGTCTTGCTGGCGCAGTCGCTTTGCAAATCTACGTGGGCAGCAGTAAGCCTGTGCCTGAGGACCCGATCAAAGTTCTTGCTGCCTTCAGCAAGATCACACTTGATGCTGGCGAGTCACGGGTCGTCGACCTCACCGTGAAGGCTCGTGACTTCGCTTCGTGGAGCGAGAAAGAACACAAGTGGGTCATTGAGGCTGGAGACTTCAACTTCAGCCTTGGTAAAAATGCCGCGGACCTGGTCTCGACTGTGAAGGTTGCTGTTAAAGCTTATTTTGAGAATCCTTGAATGTATACAATTGGTCTAACGCAGAACGAGGACGGCGCGATGAAAAAGCGCCGGGTAACGACCTTAAGTCTGATAGCGTCTGAAAGTAGTAATTAGCAACGCCCCTCGCTGTAGCATAAACTACAGGTAATGACAATCTACTTTTGTAATTGTCCCTCAGCCATGTCAAGGGTCTTGGAAGTATGGAGATCAGCGAAGATATTCCTCTACAAATCTCCATTCGAAGCAATGATTGGACGTATAAGCTGGCGTAGCTGACGGTAATCCCACCTTCATCCAGGACTCATTTGTCGAGAGTATATGATCGTGCGTGCTACTACCTAGACTATCTTTGTAGACAGCGAGATACGTTGTTACATACTGGGCTAGTGATGCGAACTGTAGCGAACAATGTCAGAATCGTGGATTTGGGTTGCGGTGACGAGCACGACTCACATAGCCCGTCAGGAAGACTCCGTCAGCCCAGGACCATTGCTGTCGCCATTTTCCCCAGGCCCTCATCGCAACGAAAAACGAGGTGTACAGCAATAAAATAATTGTCCAGATGAACAAGTACTTACCCAGGGGCCAGCGGGATTCAGGTGTAGTCATTCTTGCCTCAAAGCCATCAAGACAAATTGACCGTCTCATAGAAGGGGCAGGCGTAAGCTGTGCGCGTCTTTCAAACATGTCCATGAGCATGGGACAACTGCCATGGCTGTCACATCTCTAGCAGTTATCGCAAGCGAGAGGCTACAAACAGAGACAATCTCCGGTCAAAGCGCTGTCCAGAGCTATCGTGTTGCAAGACGTTTGTTTTGTTCCTGTCTTTCATAATGCTTGCCAAGCCATAGTTCTAGGTCAGCTCCACAAATTTCCTGGCGCGCGATACAACGCTTCTCATAAGTTCTTGCAGTGCGTGCGGGGAAGCGGAGGTGTCGACCTGCCACCAAATTTGTATAAGAGGTTAATAGTATCCTTTCCTACCTCTTATATATTACTATTTTGACCTCGTCGTCGCTACTATATTAGGCAATTGTTTATAAGGTGTTATTAGTATTTATAAGGTATCCCTACGAGCGTAAGTCGCGAGCTACGAGCTACGAGCTATACTCTTACTAGATAAATAGGCTAATCTTATCCTTCTCTTTTAGAATAGGTAATCTACCTCTTTTATAAGCTGTAAATTAAATACTAGCGAGTAGATAGTATACTAGTAGAGGAAGAATTAGTATCTATTAGGTCGAATCTATCTACTAAAGTTAGTAGTATAAGGATAGCTATAGCTCCTAACTAATACTTAGGTTAAGGATCTTATACTATACTTAGATAATTATCTAATAGCCTATCTTAATAAAATAGCCTACTACCTATTTAACTACTATAGTATAGATATTAGTATCACGACTATTAGCTACCTACTCGCTAAACGTAAGTAGAGTCGTATTATAATAAAGAAGATCGCTAAGTAATAAGATTACTAATTAAGAGCTATCTAGTCCGTAAAGAGGCTATTCTAATAGTACGAGTAGTTAGTATTTATCGATAAGAGCGCCTATATACTTCGAACTAGTAATAGGAAGTGTAGATAGTCGCTAATCGGCCTACTATATTTTAATACTTAACGCCTTATAAGGTTAACTTAGTAGAGTATTCTTCCTACTCTTACTATAGATAGATACCTAGATAACTCTCTTATTATATAAGGCTTAGTTATAATAGAGATATTCGAAGAGTAGTTTAAATATAAACTCTTACTATAGCTCTACTCTAGTTAGATTGTTATAATAGATAATATAAGTATCTACTACTTAGTTTTAGTAAAAGATCTATATATTAGAGCTAGCGTTTCACTCGAGTTTTTACCTCCCTATTTACCTAATCTTAATCTAATTAAAGAGTCCTTTAATATACTAAAGACGTAGATAAAGAAGTATATTTAGATAGCGTATATATTTACTAATTTCGGTACGTTTATAGCGTACGCCTTAAGCGAGTATAGTAGTAATATAGAAGGATATTTTAAGGATTATAGTTACGAGCGATAATCTTAAAAAATTACGATTTTTAAGTTACTTAGAGTTACTTAATTGCGTATATCGTTACTATTTGTAAACCTAAATACTTAACTTCGTATATCTACTACGATATTAAATCTAGGTATTTTTATATATAGATTAAATATACTTATAGCGCCTAGTTAGAAGTATTATATTCCTTAATTTAAAGTAAATCGGTAGAGTAGTTATTATATAGTCGCTAATTACGTTTAAGTAATTAGGCGTAGTTAGAGTATCTATATATATTACTCGCTTTAAAATAAGCGTTTAAGTAAATCCGGAGACTAGAGCTAGCGTAATTCGAGTACGGATACGCTCCGATTAGTAAGCAGCCTATCCCGCGCTACTAAGACTTTAACTTAACCTTAACTATAATATCTACCTTAACTTTAAGCTATATTTATAATCGAACTACTTAATAGATTTCTCTTAAATTAAAATATATTATAGTTTAGAGTAAGCGCTTTTATACAAACTAAAAAATATACGAAAAGAATTTTTTTTAGTAGTATAATATAAAGCTAAAGTTAATAGCTTAGTTAAGGTCGAACTTTACTTTAACTAGCTTTAGGCTTAGTACCTTCGTAAGAGTAACTAGCTATACGCTACTTCTCTACTATATCTTTTAGATAAGCTCTATAACTTTCCCTTAAACTAATTAACTCCTACTACTCTACCTTAATCAAAGTTATACTATATATATCGTAGCCCTTTCTATTAATAATCTCGAATATAGTATTAAGCTATACTTTCTTACTACGCTACTTTAGCTACTTCTTATACTAAGCGAATAGAGCGCTTAGCTTCTCTATAGCTAATATCTTATTCGATAGTATCCTTATAGGACTCGATATAGAGCTAGAGCGCCTTACTAGAGTAGTAGTTAGAATAGAAGAGGAAAGTATATTAATAGTAATTAGCTATAAAGGACTCTCCTAGTTATAAATATTACGCCTACGAGGCGACTCCTAAGTAGCCTACTTTACTACTATTATCTAGTTATATATCTCGAAAGTAGGAGACTCTACTTTTATAATACTACGCTTTATTCTATTAGCCTAAGTAGTAAGAATAGAGCGGATTATAGATACGTAGTTTATAGTATTATTAGTATCTATAAAGTAGTAGAGTTTACCTCTATTACTATAGGAGTTTAGGTAGTAAGTCTAGAGATTATAGATCTTAGAGCTATAATTACCTACTTGCTCTTAATCTTCGACCTTTTCTAGTAGCTAATCTAATATCCTATTTATTATAGTATTCCGTAGCCTTAGTAATAACGTAGATATCCTTTATATAGGCGTCTTTTATAATAATAACTAAGTAGTATATAGCGCTAATAGATCTTATAACTTACTACTAAATATAATAACCTTACTTACTATATCGATCTTTAGGCTAGTTCTACTCTTGTAGCGCTACTTAATAAGAGTAGTAAGTATAATCTAATAGCTCTTAAGATCGAAGTAAGTAGTTAGCTAACTATTTACTTCTAGGGAATTATAACTACCTCTAAGGTATATCCTTTAGATTATCTAATTTAGTATCTTATTCTTAAACTACTCTACCTACTACTCTACGCTTATGAATACTTCTTCTATTAGATTACTCTATTTAAATACTATCTTAGCTCCTAGATTATCCTTTAGATTACCTTTTACGTACGTATTCTACTATAGTTTATAAGAGAAGGGATATTCTAGTATAAGGATACGAGCTAGCGCGAGAAGATCCTTAGGTAAAGGCGTAGGTGTAAGCGTAAGTAGCAGAGTAATACTATTACTATCGTCGACCTTATAAATAGTAGTAGTAGCTGTCCTAAGTAGAGCTTACGTAGTAGTAGTATAAATAGCTAATTTAGTAGTCTTTCTTACTCTAGGAACTATAGGAGCTACTACTTTTAGAGTGCGCTTAGGCATATACTTAGAGGCGCGTTTAGGAGTTATAAGGACCTTACTAATACTTCCTAATATAGTAGTAACGACGAGGTTAAAATATAAATCTAGGTAATATATAAGGATTATGGAATAGATACTATTAACCTCTCATATAAATTTGGTAGCAGGTCGACACCTCTGCTTCAGGCCGTCCCCGCACTGCAAGAACTTATGAGAAGCGTTGTAAGTCGGGACAAACTAATCCGCGCCTATCAGTTGTGCTCGCGCATACTAGACTAGGGTGCGCGCGTGCATATGTGGAAGGAAGGAGGTCTGACCCTTGTCCCGAGAGTGAATCTCGCTTACCCGCATCCGGGCTTTTGAATGGCTCGTTATATTGCTCTCCTGTCGACTTCGCTACCTGAAGGGAACCTCATGCCGGGCTCAAAGCAGTCATTCTGCCATGAATATCACCACATGTGGATCTACTGGGCACAACATACGTGCAAGACGTACTTGCAAATCAAATATGTGGGACTTCACTTCGCGATGCCGCAATACGTACTGCATGTTCTGCATGCACCTTCACCCAACGAGATTTCGCGTGTGCAACCCTGGAGATTGTGGCTTTCTTCAATGCAGACTAACAAATCGTTCATGCAAGCCCTGTCACAAGTAGTTTTCGTCCGTCGCGCTGACTCTGGCAACCTTTGGTTTGCATTCTTTTCCGTCCATCGCTTGATACTCTACTCATTCACGATTTCTCACCTTTCTCGTCACATCGGTTCCCAGTTGATATGGCCTTCATTTCAGCTTCTTCTCCAGATACTGGACTGTCGTCTCACCAACTCGACACCAGTATTGAACTCGCTGCGCGCAAAAGTGCACAACATGCCATCGGAGAAGCGATAGAGCAGGGCAGCATCGCCAGTGAAGGCGGCAAGGACATGGAAAATGGCGTCGATTCCAAAAACTCTACCAAAGCCGACCGATATAACATGAAACGCATGGGTAAGACACTTTCAAACCCAGCATTAAGCCTCTTCGCTCATTGCCTGCCGTTCAGGAAGGCAACAGGTCCTCAAACGAAATTTCCGCCCGATGGCTACTTTTTCGTTCGTCGCCATGGCCACCTCCGTCTGGGAATTTGGCATCTTTTCTATCAACCAGGGCCTGATTGATGGAGGTCGGGCCGGACTCTTCTGGTCAACAATCGTCCACGCCGTCGGATTCATTCCCATTATCCTTTCCATGGCTGAAATTTCTTCAATCGTCCCAACAGCTGGTGGGCAATATCATTGGGTATCCGAATTTGCGCACCCCAAATGGCAGAAGATCTTGAGTTTTTATACTGGCTGGATTTCGACCATAGCTTGGCAGGCCGGCAATGCGATTGGAGTGTTCCTGACCGGCACCCTGATCCAAACGATCATTTTGGAGAATAACAGTGATTATGCTTTTCCTGCCTGGCACGGCAGCTTGCTGGTCATGTCTAACATTGCATTCACAGTAGCTGCTAACATCCTGTTCTCTCGATTTATCCCTCGGGTCCAGACAGCCTTCTTTGTGCTGCACATTCTGGCCTTCTTCGCAGTCATTGTACCGATATGCGTTAATGCACCGAAGGCAAGTGCTATCGACGTCTTCACTGATTTCGAGAACACTGGTGGATGGCCCAGCATGGGTCTTGCCCTCCTGGCGGGCCAACTGTCCGCTATCTACATGATGTGCGGTACGGACACAAGCACCCATATTGCCGAAGAAGTCCGCGATGCGTCTGTCAACGTCCCAAGATCAATGATTGCGATATATTTCATCAACCTTGCTTTCACCATCGGGTGCTGGCTTGTCTTATGCTTTGCCATGCCTGATGTAGAGCTTGCGCTGGAGCACATCAGCACATATCCCTTCGTCTATATCTTAGAGCAGAGCATGCCAACAAAATGGGTGACCGTCGAGCTCGTCCTTATCGTTGCGATTGTGCTATTTGCCAACGTTTGCTACATAACGGCAGTGTCCCGAGATCTATTCGCATTCGCTCGAGACAATGGTCTTCCGTATTCTTCTTGGATCTGCCAGGTAGTGCTCAAGCGTCCGAATGCGGCTCAGAGATCCACGTCCGCTGACCATGCGCAATAGATTCATCCGAAGTATCAGGCGCCTGTGAATGCAATCTATATCACAGCACTCTTCTCCTTTTTGTTGAGTCTGATATACATTGGCTCAGAAACGGCCTTTTACGCCATCACATCTCTCTTCACAGTTGCACTGCTGCAATGCTATTTGTTCTCCATTGGATCTATCCTCTGGCGCCGCATATATTTACCACAGACAATCCCAAAGTCCGCCTTCAGCCTTGGCCGTTGGGGTATTGTGACTAACGCGTTTGCTTTGGTGTGGTGCCTCTGGTCTTTCGTAAGTTCACATTGTGTTCTTGAAAAATACGTTGCATGGAAGCTGAAAACACTTCAATAGTTTTGGTCTTTCTGGCCTCAGGCGACCCCAACGACTGTGGATGACTTCAATTGGTCGTCAGTGATCTTTGGAGGGGTGGTCGTTGTTGCAACAATTTACTATTACGTCCAAGGCAACAAGACTTATCAAGGCCCGGTTGTGCTCGTCAAGAAGACCTGAAAAGCAAGCTGCTCTAACAATTTCGGTCGAATTAACCCTTCACGCAAAGAGCTTCGCGATCCTCCGATTGTTCCATTCCCACGCAGTGACATCCTCATAGCGACAAGGCGTAGCCGATGTGATGAACTCCCGCAAAGGCAGCAAAGAGGCCGAGCGATTCGGCTTCGCAAAGTAAGCAACCGAGTAGCGCTCAGGAATTTCGACACTATCGCCTGCTTTGATCGCGGGAGGGTAAGTGACACGATGACAAGCGGCTTTGAAAGTGTCGTTCGTCAGGCGTTGCAGTGAGTCGCCAATGTTAAGAATGATGTCTGTCGGGCTTGATGATTCGACGCTGTGAAAGGTGCCCAAGTCTGCTTGATCCTCGACTTGCAGACCGCCGACAGAGTCCTGAAAGAGCATAGTGATCGTGCCAAAGTCGGTGTGCTCGGCGATGCGAGTGGCGCTACCATCTGCAAGATCTGAGGCTGGAATCGAAGGGTAGTGCAACAAGCGGAACTCGTTTTCCGCACGGCTGTGAAGGGATCTCATGTGTTCTTCGGAGACACCAAGAGCAATGGATAAAGCTGAGAGGAGCTCCAGCTCGGTCTTGAACGCCTTTTCGTAGAAACTTTCCATGAAATGTTTGAAGCCAGGCAGTGTGTCCTCGGGCGGCCAAATGTTATCGACAAGATCGTCTGTAGCAGAGCCTAAGTCGACAGTTTCCTGTAAGATTTTGTTCAGCTAGTGCATCGAGGATTAGGCCTCCAATGCGTGCTCACCTTAATGTCTCGGGTCTTGTTGGGCCCTTTGCCCTTCTCGTAACCACTAATGTTTGCGACATTCTCTTGACCAACATAGCTATACCCCCGATTAGGGTTTGCTTGTGCAGGACGCTTCGCCTTCATCTTGTCCTCGAGGGGAAGCTCGAAGAACTTCTTTGTCTGCGATTTTGTTAGCATTGTGTCGAGAACATTATATGTGAAGATGGTGTCGCATACCATTTCGAACAGCTTATGGACATCCCCATCAGGGATACTATGGTTTTTGATCTTCACGCAACCATAACGCTTCAAGAGACGGAGAAGCTCATGGCAGAAATGCTGTTTTTGCTCCGCTGTTCCGAAGAACAGAGACATGTCGAGTGTAGAGCCCTGAGAAGCCATGATTGCGGACGTGGTTCCTAGAACAACGAATTGGAGATGGAGAGGGTATTGTGGGAGATGTGTGCGCAAAATAATTTGATGCTCGATAGTATGCTCAATGACATGCTTGATGTATTCTGGTGTGAGGAAAAGCGAATTGATATAACCGATGAAGGCCGGAGTCACCTACCTCGAGATAGCCCATGGTGGAGATGTGGCACATGGTAGCTATCACATTGAGGATCACCTGATACGAAGCATGATACCAAGTGTAGGTGATGTCCAACGTGGTAATGCGTTGTCTCCCGCAGAGTGGAGTATGCCAATCCGCGAACGTGCGGACTTGCCTGCCCGCTCGGACGTTGGGTGCTGCCGGGTGCCTGTAGAAAGAGCAGGTGAGTCCGAGCAGGAGACACCTTATCTATGCGATACCTTCTAGTAACAGTTTCACGTGACTACCACTTCCTCTGCGGCTTATCTGGCTTTCAGAATGGAAGATCGTTTGCGCGATGTCAGGAAGAGGAGAAGCTTCTGTGCCTGAGGCATGAAGTTTCAAAAAAGGAAGGCGTCCACGGCGACAGATGGGAGCTCGACGATACGCAAACGCTACTGATATTGGGTTGTCATCAGCCTAAGATGCCCTCAGATACTACATGCGCTCTGACATGGATTCCAATACCACGGCCTTTATATGTCTGGGACAAAGCTGAAACGCTCTCATTCTTTCGGTGGATGCGCCACCTGCCGGAGACGCCACTTGAAATGTGACCAAAAGACTCCAACTTGTGACAGGTGTCAACGATCCGGCTTGAATTGCAGTTTTGCGCCTGCGCTGCGTTGGCTTCTCTCTACCGGCTTGGAGGCTTGCGAGGAGGACCGTGCCACGGGCGATGGCGAAGCGGCATCGCGCACCAAGCAGCAGCTGTATACTGGTAAGTCTGAATTGGCGTTTGACGGAAAAGTTGCTGATGTTTCTTCAGAAGATAGTAGACAAGCCATGAGCGCATCGTTGACAAGCGGTCTTCCTTCCACTGTTTCCGCTGTGCTCGACCAACTTGACGAGTTTGGAACAGCATCTCATCCCTCGGGGCAACACTCCTTTCGAGGCCATCATGTTGGTCCATTCGGTGTATTTGAGTCACGTGCGCCTTTTCGATGTGACAAGAATGCCAGGATTGTCAACCCATCGACTTGCACTCTTCCGCCTCTGATCGCAGGCAGTGTTCATGGTTCCGGGCCCTCAGTCCCAGCCACTTCGTCCCCCAATCTAGGACCAAGCGATCATTCGTCCGGGATGCCCAGCAGCGCGACGGAACTGCCTGAAAGTCTCGGTGAATTTCTTACGAGCTCTCTTGATACTATGCAATGGGGCGATTTATTCCAGTGGGACATCGATTACTCTTTAGTGCCCGAGACAGATTCCGGGCCAATGGAGTTCAATGTAGGTCAGACAGCAACTATCGAAGTCACGGGCAGTGAAGCCACATCTGCCATTGATACGGATCAAGTTGAGTGTTCATGGCCTGAGATCGATCTCTCCAGCGAGGCACCGCTCTTGCTCAAACACTTCAACGAAGAAGTGATCACACAGATGGGCTCACTGCCTATTAACGAAAAATCAGCCTGGAGAACACTCAACTTTCCTTCAGCTGTCCTGACTCTGAGCCAACTTACGCTACTGGGGTTCGAACACAGCAGGATCAAGCGCGCCAACTTGGCCAATCTCTTTGCCGTCATCGCTGTGTCGGCGCTCCACATGTCGCTAAAGCTTAGCATTCGGACAGATGCTCCCGATGCACCTGACAAGTCATCCTACTGGAAGTCCTTGTCAGAACGCACGTACGAGGCGGCGAAAGGTTTTGTGAGGTCAAGTCTCACGACTGAGTGCACGTTGCAGAGCAAAGCAAAGTACAAAGATCAACTGATGGCTGTGGCCGCGGTATTGGCAACTGCTGTAAGTTTCTCTTCAACCATAGCGACTTCCCACCTAATACCACGATTAGTTAGTGTCTGGCAACGAAAAAGATGCACGAAGATACCTTAGCGAGATGGAGCGCTTGATTAGGCAGAGAGGACTTACTAAGCGGGTGATCTCTCGCCGAGCGAGACTCCTTCACAATGTCTACGCTTGGATGAGGGTCATATCCGAGAGCACTAATGTCCTGCATGATGAACACCTCTTGTCAGAGCTTGCTGAGATTCCGACTGTCGAAAATTGCTTCACTGAGCTGTCGGCCGATGATTTGCCTCTTCATAGCTTTCAAGAGGCGTCGGCCAAAGGAATGGACAATTTCTTGTATCTGGTGGAGTACAAGACACAATCGCTCCATGACACTGAAGCTTATCAAAAATCAGCGGAAGGTCAACTTGACCTCCATTTGACCAGCCCACTAGTTGAACGAGATGGCATGTGCATGCAGATCTACGGCGTCCCAGAGACCTGGCTCAGACTTGTCTCTCAAACGACACAGCTGGCGAACCTGCTGGACAAGCTGAACCCCGGAGCACCCGGGGCGGACTTTGAGATGTATACCAGGTTACAAGCCATGTCGGTCACTCTGGAGAGTGCAGTGTGCGCTTTTCAAGAACGAACCCAGTTACCAACTCAGGACGCCTCACCTCATATGTATATGGTTCGCGCATTGAGCGCCGCTCTTGTCGTCTTTTTCTATCGCCGCGTCAAACGCCTTCGTCCGCTTATGTTACAAGAGAGCGTCACAAAAGTCATTGACTCCCTCCATGGTTTTGACTCCGCACTCCAGCGACACAACATGCTCGGCCCTGGTACAGCTTGGCCGGCGTTCATGGCCGGGGCGGAAGCAATGTATCAGCCGCAGAGACAAGCAATAACCGCTTGGCTGGACAAAGCGAACTTGAGATCTGGATGGAAGGGCTACACGACGTCACAACGCATTCTCGATGAAACATGGAAGCGAAGGGATACTATCGTTGGCGGCCACGAACTTCCAACTTGGGTTGAGGTCTGTAGAGATCTACGTTGTTGGCCTCTGCTATGCTAGAGACACAGAGAAGCCCACGGCGCCCAGTGGAATTTGGATTTTTGAGATGCGCAGTTCGGAAAGTCGCGATGGAAGTGCACTTTCATTCGGTCTTCCTGTTTCAATGCCCTGGTTGGCTTCAGGAGATTGTTGAGAAAATCTAGTTCGATTTCTACTGGTCAGTCTGCCTATACCGAGTTTGAGTTGTCCGCGCATGTCCATGCTGCAGCTCCACCGGATTTCTCATAAGCAGACTTGATCTCGACGATAGACCCGTACGTGCCTCCGATCATCAGAAAGCTGCCACTCACAATAACAAACACGCTCCACGCTACCATCAGCTTCCACCGCAGCGTCGTCTGTTCCTTTCCGACACGCCAGTTATCGTATAGCCACATGAAGCCCATCGGCTGGAACGACATGAGCGTCCCTAAAAGCGCACCAATGAGCGAAACAAGACCACCAAACACGGGAATCGCACTGGCTATGATATAGGAGGAGATCACACAGCCGCCTGTGCAGCCGAACCAGGTCACCCAGTGCGTGAAAGAGTTATTCGTCAGGTGCTGCGAGCCTCGCAAGATTCGGACGAAGACGTACTTAGCAGGGAGCTGGAATGACAGGTCAGCTATATTTGAAGAGACAAACAGCGTAAGGACATACATGGGAGACGAGTGTTACTGTGGCAAGCAGACCAGGCAACGCGAGGCCGTAGCAAATTTTCTTCATGGTGACGCCAGCAGATCCTAGGGCCGGAGAAGCGACGAACGAGCCACAGAAGTAGTACACGACAACACCGATAGTGATGTACGTGACCGTAACAATGGTCTGGCATACGATCAATGATCTCGTGTACTTCTTGGGATCGCGCATCTCAGAAACGATCGAGAAGAAAGCGGGAGTGCCTGCGTATGCGAAGACCAGTGACGAGCATGCTGAGATTGCCGCTGACCAACCGCTGTCGGCAGTGATTTTGTAGTCAGATACGAACGGACGATCATTGCCTGGCGCAGCAGATGGCCGATCTTGAATCCCCACAGCGATAGTAAGAGTAAAGATCGCAACGAGGATTCCAGTGAGCCCTACCCAGGCAATCCAGCTAATCTTGCCCAAAGTCTGAATGCTTGCAAGACAAAAGCCAGCGATCGCTGCAACGGCCACGAATACCGCGGTACATGTGCCGTGCACGGAAAGCGAGTTCAAGGCAATAGAAACTCCGAGCATACCAGCTCCAGCAACAAAAATCCAGTAGAGCACAAAGGCTGTTCCCAGGACTATTTGACCAGGTTTCCCGAATATCATTTTGCCAACATCATCGATTCCGTAGACCTCGGGATGGTTAATTTTGAAGATCCCGACGACATAATCACTCCAAGTCGTGATAATGGCGATGGCGATCAGGACAATGATGCCCGGTATCATACCAAGCGTGTCAAACACTAGGGGGATCGAGAGTACGCCAAGCCCGATCTGGGTCTTCATCATGAGAACTGAGGTTCCCAACCAGCCAACCTGATATCGATGTCAGTACTGCTTGATGTAGGCGATGAGCAAAAGAGAGCACTGTGATTCAACGAACATCGCGATAGTTAGGCCCATCTTCGAGGATGCGGCCAAAGACAGCATCTTCCATCGATGCCCGTCGCTCTCCACGTTCCTCCATCTCACCGTCCTGTTGTGTAACAGTGGGCGCGAGATCTTCGAGCATCTTTTCGTCTTTACCGTTCGACATCGTATGGATTAATGTTACAATCGTTACAAGGACAGTCGTGAATGAGTGTTACAATCGTTGTAGGAATGATCGTTGTGGAAGCAAACAATTGGGGAATCAATTGATATTCAGTAAAGTACGAATGCCACAATGACACGATTTAATAGGAAACATGAGATGGTTGGACTGGGAGGCGATCTTTTATGTGTCGATAGAAGCTAGGCTCTGAGTGTACCTTTGCTGATCTGACATTGGCGAGGCGCAAGATCCACGACAGAATGATCTAGCCTTCGTCACACATTCTTATCTCTAGGAGGCATTGATTTGTGTGGGGTCTGGAAGTGGAGCAGCGATAATGCCTCTCTTTCCAAGACAGACAAGCCACCTTGCGCTCCCCACTATCCTAGATCCGCACAATAGGCAAGCTTCCACGACCCCCTTCTGACCACAGAACGTTGTAGAATCGTGAGTTTACAAGGACCAAAGATATGATCATATCGAGAATTGTATGCGCGCGCATTTATAGTTGGAGTTAACGAGTCAAACATTGACCTTTTCTCTTCCAGTTTGTCTTTGCACATTTATTTCTGATCGCCTGTCATGGTTTACGCGGCAAGAATCGCACGTTCACTTGGTCGTCAAACAGCTCGTCCTACTCAGTCATGGCTCAAAAGTGGGCATCGCACCATCAAAACTGCAAAGTGGCCAATCAACCATGAGAAGATCCAACAAGTAACCGCAACGAAGAACTACATCGACAATAACAAGAAAGAGTCTTCCGCTACCCAGTGGATTGATCTGAACGACCCAGCAACGAACAATCTTGTCACCAGGGTACCGGAAAGCACCAATGAAGAATTGAACGAGGCAGTCCGGAGTGCAGAGCGTGCTTTCCCTGCATGGAGGAACACGAGCTGGCTGCACCGCCAACAAATTATGTTCAAGTTCGTTGCCCTGATCCGCGAAAATTGGGATCGATTGGCTGCCTCTATCACTTCGGAACAAGGAAAAACTCTTGCTGATGCGCGTGGCGATGTGCTGCGTGGTCTGCAGGTGGCTGAGACTGCGTGTGGCATCACTACGCAAGCAGCTGGCCAGGTTCTTGAAGTCTCAAAGGGCATGGAGACCCGCGAATACCGGGAGCCCCTGGGGGTAGTCGCAGCTATCTGTCCATTCAGTAAGTTTCCAGTTGCCACATCTTGCATTGATCACTCTCACTGATGAATTGTAAAGACTTTCCTGCGATGATTCCTTTATGGTCAATACCTATTGCAACAATCACTGGTAACACGATTATCTTAAAGCCTTCCGAGAGGGATCCGGGCGCGGTAATGATCCTTGTAGAGCTCGCCGAGAAAGCTGGGTTTCCACCTGGAGTCATCAACGTTATTCACGGCGCTAAGAGAGCGGTGAACTTCATCCTCGATGAGCCCTCTATCAAAGCAGTCAGCTTTGTTGGTGGGAACGCAGCCGGGGAATACATTTATTCTCGTGCATCTGCCAACGGCAAGAGGGTGCAGGCCAACCTTGGCGCTAAGAACCATGCAATCGTCTTGCCAGACTGCCACAAAAATGCAACTCTGGACGCGATTACAGGCGCTTCGTTTGGAGCGGCTGGCCAGCGTTGTATGGCGCTCAGCACAGTCGTTCTCACAGGGAACAAGACCCGAAGTTGGTTGCCAGAGCTTGTGGAAAGGGCGAAGCGGCTTGAAACCAATGGCGGATTTGAAGAAGGCGTCGATGTTGGCCCTCTAATCAGCCCCGAGAGCAGAAAGCGTGTCGAGAGTCTGATCGCATCTGCGGAAAAGGAAGGTGCCGAGATCCTGCTCGATGGCCGAGGCTACCGGCCGAGCAAATATCCTAACGGAAACTTTGTTGGTCCAACTATTATCACTGGTGTCAAACCTCACATGAAGTGCTACAAAGAGGAGATCTTTGGTCCCGTCCTGTTGTGCATGGAAGCAGACTCGCTCGCCGACGCGACTGACATCATCAACAAGAACAAATACGGCAACGGCGCTGCCATCTTCACCAACTCTGGTAGCTCAGCAGCTTGGTTCCAAAAGAACGTAGAAGCAGGCCAGATCGGAATCAACGTTCCTATTCCTGTTCCTCTACCCATGTTCAGTTTCACTGGAAATAAGGCAAGTATTGCAGGCGGAGGTGTAAGCACTTTCTACGGGAAATCTGGTTTGAACTTCTATACCCAGATGAAGACAGTGACAAGTACGTGGAGGTCGGAAGATTCTGCCGGCGCAGAGTCCTCGACGAACATGCCAACTCAAGGATAGGAGAGTATCCTCCCTACATAGAGAAACGCTTGCAGAAGAGCAAAATGACAGGATGCCCGATTGGGTCGCGAGTTCGAATAGCTATCAAACGTACTGTGCGCAAGACTGAGAATGGCCATCGGTGCATTGGAATATTGACAGTGGAGAAAATTGCCACTCATTGCCCTGTCAGATAGATTGTGGTTCCCGCCATCGAGTATGACAGAAGACTGCTTGCGCAACGGGGTCCCGACAGTGATTTCCAGCACTCGCAGGTTGTGACTGCGTTAACTGTGTAGTACGTCAAGGTACTCATCTACACGTGTGAGAGCGTGAATTGCCACATTCAGGGGTCGGCAAATTTGTTGAGTTCGAAAGGGGCATTTATGCTTCGCTCTCCAAACATGAACATCATTTGTTTCCCTACACCTTTGACGAATAGCAACAGCTGTCGCAACACTCCAAAACCTACTCCAAGGTTCGTGAGCTTGCGTTCTCCTTATCTATCGACCTTACCCCGCTCACGATCATTGATTCTTCCGCCCCGTCAAGGTTAGATTTACCAGACAACGAGCCTCACGAGTCGTGGCGCGAACTCAAGGACCGTGCGCTGTTGACGCATCTCTGATTCTTGATTCTTTCGGTCAGCGACATCCATCTTTACATCCTACAGGAGACATTTTGAGCACTTTGGGTTACCAATCAGCCATCGAGGATTCTTCCTCCAACCATTGAAGCCGTGCTGCAGTACATTTTGCCAACCAGTATCTGACGACGCTCGTGCCCACGCAGAACGATATGTCGCCAGTGCAGTAGATGCGACTGTCGGAGATGCAGTGCTAAGGTACTGTACCTCGTTTCATATTATTGACGATCGCAATGGTGACATATCATGACCGGGGCGACCCTGCTGATCATCTGCAGCATAACAGGCTTTGCATCTGGCATTAGAGATGAATCAGATGATATACCGTTGTCGTGAAACTCGACCGAAACTCACTTTACGGGAGACTTGAGCTGGGAGGCTGGCCCTTGTGGCAGATACAAATCGCTGGGAAACGTCGCGCTACAGTGGTGCTACAGGGCCGATCTCCGTACTTCAAACGGGCAAACGTCAGTCGGGTATCCTCACCGTGAATTTTGTCCGACTCCAACGACGAGCTCGCGGTTGATCTTAGATGATCTTTGGCCACATTCGCTTGTGGTCCGCTCCAGGGAATCCCGAAAACAAGGAGTGTTGCATATTTACTGTGCTTACTTGTCATGATACCTCATCCTTGCGACGATACTTTCGCAGTAGCAGTACGGAAATCTGGTCCGAGCCCGCGGGAGTTTTCGATTTACACTGCAATCCATGACTAAGGTATATCGTGGAAGAGACCTCTGGATCCTATGCGGCCTTTCTTGTTAGCATGCGAGCTTACATCATGCCCATCGTCTCGAGGGAAACTCTCAAAGAGCCCAACATTGTCGGCCAGCCCAACGTGTCACTCAACAACAGGTCTCGGCTTCACTAGAATAAACACTACAAGTCATTGTGCGATTACACATCGATGATCAGGAGCCTCAACGTACACCAAAGGACAACGGTCAGGTCTCCTCCAGAGCTCAGACTGAAACGGTGATCTGCAATCGTGCCGTTTCTTCATGCCTTCTCACGGTCTAGCTTCAAGTTTCGTACTGCTCGCATTGCCGCTGAGAGACCAGTACGGAGCTTGAACTCACACCGACGACGCTCTTCGTGATGAAGGCACGGCAAGGGCGGCTCCTCTTACACACAACCCTGCGCCCCCTGGTCTTTTATATCTATCAGGGCAGCCATCCGGAGTTCAACTCAGTCCTGACACAATATACCACGATCTTTCACCATGCGTTTGTTCACTCTTGCCAGCATATCGTTCTTGGCGGTCCTCGTATTTGCTCAGACGTCGAAGACAGATGCTTCTACCGACGAAGACCTACTAGCAGAATTTGCGAGCCTGCCCAAATGTGTTGTGCGTATGAAGAACGCGAGTCTTGGTAACTACGCTTAGCTGACACCCACGTGAGACTAACTGCGTAACGCGAGCCCTCTCCCTGCCTTCGAAATGCGCTCCGGGTAATCTTGCTTGTCTGTGTAACGACAAAGAATATGCTCTGCGCAATCAGCAATGTATACTAGCCAGTTGCACGATCAGGGAGGCTCTACGTACGTTGCAACTTCAAGGATTGCATGTGTGAATGCCCCACTGACTGTCTTTCAGAAGCTGAATCATGGCAGTATAAAGCATGCCCGGTAAAAGAACACAATTCAGGGGTTGTCACTGTCCGGCTTGCGATTGCTTTACTTGTGCTTACTACTCTCTGTGTCGGGGGTCGCTTCCTCGCACGCTGGCGTCTTCCCAACGCTGCCGTTGGTATAGACGATTGGTCGGTGTTGATCTCTTACATGTTCATTATTCCAGCTACATTCCTCATCATCTTCAGTGAGTCGTCATGAACAAGGATGTTTTTACTGGTTATGCTGACCTTACCCCGCTAGTGGCTAAGAATGGAATGGGCAGAGATATCTGGACGGTACCACCCGACAACATAACTCGGATGTTGAAAGTAAGGCAATTTGCATGCAGCAACCATTCCGAAATGGCCAATCCGACTGACTCGTAAATTCATAGCACTTTTACGTCACCGCATTCATGTATCAGGCCACCATCTCTATGACCAAGATCTCAATCATCCTGCTGTACCTGCGCATCTTCCCGAAGGAAATCGCTCCAACATTCCACCGCATCTGCTGGATAATCAATGGCATATTGTTTGTATACGCCCTGGCCTTCATGATCCAGTTCCTCGTGGGATGCAAGCCGATCAGCTTCTTCTGGACCCAATGGGATGGTCAACAGATAGGACATTGTGTCGATAATCGACTAGTGGTCTTCATCGATGGAGGGGTGCGTAACCCAAGAACGCAGCCAACAAGATCTCTGAGACACTATACTGACTTGCACACAGATTAACATGCAAGTCAATTACACATCTCTCCGCGTGCAATGAACTAACTTGTGCCAGATTCCTTGATCTCGTCGTGTTTTTCCTGCCTATTCCTAAGCTTGCAAAGCTTCAAGTCGACAGGCTTCGCCGAGTGGGAATTATCCTAACTTTTCTTACCGGTCTCTTCGTTACGATCTGCAGCGCCATTCGTCTGCAGTATATTACGAGAGTGGACAACTTCACCAACGTAACGTACTACTACAACAGAATTGGGCTATGGACCGGCTTAGAAGCCTACCTAGGCATCGTTTGCGCTTGCATGCCGGCCATATTGATGCCGATCGCTCGCTTCTTCACCTCCGTCGTGGGATCCAGACTCAGCTCTGGTTCTAAATCTAAGTCTGAATCCCACCACACATTTGCCAACAATCCACACGACAAGAACGCAAAGAGGCTTGGCAGCGATGCAATTGAGCAAATCGAATTCGCACAGCACGCTCAACAGCACGGTGTGACGGAGAAACCGAGTGTCCGTTCGATGTATGGTGTATATGACGGTGGACTGAGCAGAAATGATATGGAGTTGGTCTATCACCCTGCGCACCACCAAGGCAGGGAAGAATTTGGTGTTTGAGAGCCTGCAATGGCAGGTTCACGGTCTTTGGCGGTTCTCAATCGAGTCGCTGGGGACAGAGTGGAACGTCTTTTGCAGCCAGATTCTGGACTTATACACCACGCGTAGGCAGACAACGAGATTGCGAGATTCATGTTACACCTCAGTCCGGTAGTTTGCAATTTGCCCACTTCCCATAGTACGGTAAAGCGGCATGGAAACAAGGCTGCTGTTCAAGGGGCGGTGCATCCTTTCTCCGGGGTTTGTTGGTGCTGCAGCTGCATCACACCGCTCAACTCCACGGTTCAGTAGAAAGTGGGATTTTTTCATCAACTCGTGCGCCAGCAGGACATTGGACAGCACGTAGCTCAAAATGGTCATTGCATCGCATGACGCCCATGGGCAGTGGACTGACGGTTTAAGATCGCCAAAATAAGAGATCAACGAAGACCCACTTCGACAGTATTGATCGTCGCACATACGGTGGACGATATCATCATCACGATGTATAATCTACACGGCATAATATGTCCGTTCTATCAGTATCTTGGTGCAAAAATCTCCGCATTGTGCCTTCATTATTTACGGTCCCCAGGTTCGCATTTGTTTACACCCATCAGCTCTCAAAGGAACACGTCTACCTGCCATGCGGAAACACTCGAAAACAGCATTGATACTTACGACAACCTCCGCAGAATGTGTGGCGTTTCTCACTGACTGCCTGCAAGCCCGCGGATACGCTACACCCCTACTGGTCACCGCACCAGGTCCAAATGCGATGCTCACAGAGTCTCACATCGACGATATGCAGTCTCGCCTTCCGAGCTATGTACTTGGAATGGAACAAGCTGAGAAATCCAACTCCCAATCTTATCCAGCAGTCCTATTCGTGAGCAGGTCAGGACAGATCGAGCCTCTCATGACGACATACGACCCAGACCTTGTGCTTTCCTTCGGATTCCCCTATCCACTGGGGCCTAGACTGCTTTCTCATCGTGCAAAATTTGTCAATCTCCATACAGCGCCACTCCCTGAGTTACCAGGGCCTATGCCACAGATCTGGCCAATTCTCCGGCCCGACATGTATCCGCTGAAAGAGTATCGCGTGACCTGGCATTACATGACTTCTGGTGTCGATGAAGGTGCGATCATCACGGAGACAGCGATTGAGGCCGAGCCAAACGAAGAGACGACGGCAAGCGAGTTACACAAACTGGCAGCCATGCGAGGACTTTCTGGTGTGGACGAGGCGCTCGATTTGGTTGAGGCTGGGTACGAGGGCCATGCACAGCGAGAGATCAACCGAAAACCTCGGGCTGACGCCCCAGATGTAAGAAGATTCCTTTCAGATGCAGAGAGAACGATCACACCAGATATGTCTGCACCGGAGATCAAGACGTTGTTCTTGGCTATTGGCGATTCTGAGTGGCCACCTCTAGTCAATCTGTCTGGTGGGTTGTATATGGTCAAAGGGATAGTCGAGCCTCGTGATGAAGATGGGATTAAAGTGCAAGAAGAACCGGGCTCAGCGCAAAGGATTGGTTTCATGACAAAGTACCATTGCATACGGGGGCCACTGTTGTTTACTCTCAAAAAGCTATAGATCGCATGACAAGCGTCTCACATCAATCACGTCTTTCAGAACCGCGCTGCCACGCGACTCGGATGTCAGACAAGCCTGGAGCAGCGTCAGAAAGCGCTCACAGATCAGTTCGACAGCTTCATGACCCAGCCGGTTGCTGTCAAAACACAACTTCCAGCTAACAGTCTCTTCTCCAATTGAGATCCCGACTAACCAATCCCTGCTGTTTCTGAAATTCTGAGCAGGCTGATAATCCAGACCCCGGAAACCCTTGAATTCCCCATCCAAACCTGATTTGACGTTGAAGGTGTGGACAGGGTGCTGAGCTTCCTCGACCAGGGTTTGCATAGATTCCAATCCCGTATGCTCATGCGCGAGTAGCTCACTCGAGCACTGTTCGACATCAAGCATAAATTGATGCAAGGGCATCGTAAGGTTGACATGCTTGCGGAATGGGACGACACAAATGCATGGTCCAGTCATGTCAGCAATGCCTACCACCTGGGAGTTTCTCCCTGTTGCGACAATCAAGGTCATGACATCGAGGTTTCCGTAAAGCTCAACGAGCGTGCAAAACCAAGCGGCTTGAATTCTTGCAGTGATGTTAACTGAGCTCTGGCGCATATTTACCAAGTTCAGATTCCCGTAGCGGCGCGCATCAGTCTCGGAAACCAGTTCATAGTGTCGAAGTCTGGGACCTGTGTAGTCGGCTAGATGCTCGGTCCAGAATTGCTTGTCGGCTGTTGCCATACTTGTCTGTAAATGAGCAATAAATTTGACGTATTTTGGCCGCCGGGTCGTAGTAGGCCGATAACTCCCAGCAGACATCGTGTCGCACAATTCCCTCCAAAGTAATCCTATGGACCAACCATCGTAGATGGTGTGATGGATTGTCCAGACCAGATGATTCCTATCTCTTGAGAGACCATACTGAACAAGTTCCTCTCCGTAACGAAGACAGTGACCGGTCCTTTCCAGGCAATATTGATCGAGATCATCGAATTCCAGCAACTTAAAGTCCTGCTTGACAAGAGCTTGTGCAACTTGGAACGTACCCTCGCTTGGGTCTGTGTACCGAATAATTCGCGAGCGCAAGATTGGGTTGCGGCAATGAACATCCTTGAAAACCTCGCAGATACGTTGAACCACCTGGGGCGTGGTGTCTCTCAACCTGAAGATGAAGTTGTAATGCAGGATGCCAGCACCCTGCGTGCTTGCCTTGAACAGGTCAGCTTGGAAAGGCAGGCATGGATAAGCATCCTCGATCATATCCGGTGCAACATCACATTGCCTTGCGATCTGATGCACGATATTGCGCTTCCTTTCGGAGGATGTTGGCAGTAACCGCGTCATGTTTGGAAGAAGTTCAGTTCTGAAGATAGGATGGTGGATGCGATACCGAATAGCGCTCGAATAGATGTCATTCGAAGGTTTCATAACAGAACCCCGAAACTCATTGCTTCTGTGTGCTCTCGTTCGGAAATGCCTGATGCCACATACGGTGATGGCCTGATCGCACTGAGAGACAGCATCTCAACACGATGCATCGTGATGTGCATTGATGCCGGCTACGCAGACCGCCGCAGTGCACATACTATTCCATTGCGGTGAATGCTGCAAATCGAAGACAGTTTCACAAGGCTTGCGCAAGTTACCCAAAGATCGGATATGCCGATCTGTTTGTCACAAGTCCGTGCATTGCCTCCTTCGGGAAGTAGAAAAGATGATCGATCTGGATGAACTGACAGTGCACAAGTCCTCTATAAGATACTGACTTGAAACTCAACATGGCCATGTCGTCGTCATCACGTTTCCAGCACCATGATCGAACCTCAAAGTAAGAAGGACGACAGGAAAATAAAAATCTGCTTGTCCAAGCTGACGCGCAACCAGGGTCTTGGTGGTACAAACATTGCCGGCGAGGCGATGAGTTGTGCATTTACACTGTTCCACGGCCTTTCGATGTCTCGTGTCTCCGTCATATCTGCCAGCTCGTTCTCGATGAACAAATAGAAGCGACATATGGTTTTGGGGATGGAGAAAGTCCCATTCAAAAGTCTCAGTGGAGCATTGGCAATGAATCGAACTACCAGTACCTTCGCCCGTCAACGAACTTTGTGCCAGCATGGTTTGGTATATCGGAACCGAGTGGCTCTCGCTTGTGTGGTACTTTTGTTATCGCCGGGAACTGCATGACACAACCGCCACAAGCGCTCGAAAGAGCAATATTTTCGAGGCTCAACGATTGCGGCCCACGCAATGCCTCAGCTTGTCTTTCACCATGTAGAGACTTGACCAAATCTACAAATCTGGAAACAAATTCTCCAACGACATCAACTTTGGCAAATTTCACTGTTAACTTCGCGCCGTCCGGTTCGGAAGAATGGCAGAGGATTTCCGTTGCGACTGCTTGGGCTTTTGCCATATCAGAGCTCTACAGACGTCCTAATGTGTCGATTGAATACCTGAAACCTCTTGGCATTGATGCGACCCTCCATGACAACTTTCGCGTCAAACTGATCCCGTCACTGCTTGAGGGTATTCAACGCGCCATAGAAGGCATTTCGGCGGACTTCATTACCGCCTCCGCTGCGGACGAGCAATCGAATCAGGGATCGTCTGCGCTGGGTAGGCAAACTACTGTCATCAAGGAGCTTACAGAAGACGCCGAAGCCCTGCCGGGTGGTCTTAAGCTGCTGCAGCGGCGGACCTATTATCCATTTGAGACCGCTCTTGAGTGGCAGGTTGATGACAGCCAATATCGGTTCCAATGTCACTGGGATAGCGACATTTTCAGCGAAGTCAAGATCAGGGTCCTAATCAAGTCCTTCCGTCAGCACTTAGAAGATATGCAGAAGCTTCACGAATCCAGTTTGCCGAGTTCGCTGCAACCCAATGGAAAGCGATCACTCTCACCACTCGATTCTCTTTCGGACTCTGCGCTGAGCACTCCGTGTACCGAAACAACAGATGAAGCCGACAACTTCGAGGAACTCTCCGCACATGACAAGAAAGTCATGCTAGAGTTCAACAGCAGAGAAGTCCCAACCGCGACACGAACAATCTCCCACATAGTTTCGGGGAGTTATTTGCGCCATCCGGAAAAAATCGCAGTGACGTCTTGGGACAGGAACTTGTCTTACCAAGCTCTTGAGAACCTGTCTCAAGCGTTGGCTGCACATCTTCGCCAGAATATCGGAACCCAACCGACTCCGATTCTCACTGTGTTTAGCAAGTCTGCTCTCGCAGTGGTGGTTCTGCTTGCGGTCATCAAGTCTGGCCACTATTATGTCCCTGTGGATCCCTCGCACCCCTTCGCGCGAAAGAGGACAGTGTTTGAGCAAGCACGGTGTCAAACAGTCCTGACGTCCGCAGAGGCGGAGCAGACTTGTGTGGCGCTTGAGTCTACTTCGACTCTTACCATCACCTGGGATTTCTTGGAGCGACTACCTTGCTTTGACGATGGCAATGCCGACAGATCGAGCATCGACGGTATTGGCGTGGTTCTGTTCACCAGCGGCTCGACCGGCAAACCAAAAGGTGTGGTACTGAGCCACCGTGCCATATCTACCAGTTTGCTGGATCACGGAGCATATATTGGAGTCGACGCTTCTTCGCGCATGCTGTCATTTGCACCATACGCCTTCGGCGCACATCTTTGGGACACGTGGACCTGCCTTATGTACGGCGGCACAGTCTGCATTCCCAACGACAGCGAGCGAACTAATGACCTGCAAGGCTACATCAACCGGGCGCAGGTCACCATCGGCATGCTCATGCCTGCAGCGTTGGAATATCTGGAGCCAGGCGCCATGCCGTCCCTGAAGAAGCTCGGAGTCGGAGGCGATGCGGTGACAACGTCACACTTGCTTCCTTGGGAGAACTCAAATACACAGGTGTTTGAGGTGTACGGTCCAACGGAATGCTCTGTTTTCTCCAGTGCGAACATGCAGCTCAGCTCAGAGGATCCTTCTGACATAGGTAAGCCCGTTGGCGGAGGACTCTGGATCACAGATCCCGCAAACGTCGATCGGTTATTACCATGCGGGACTGAGGGCGAACTTGTGATCACCGGTCATCACGTTGCAGACGGTTACCTGGATGATGTCGTGAAGACACAAGCCGCCTTTGTCACTCCTGCTTGGCCGGATTGGGTAATAGGGCCCCGCCGTGTATATAGGACGGGAGACCTCGCAGTTCTTGACTCCTCCGGAACGCTCAGAATCAGAGGTCGAATGGATCGTCAGATCAAAATCAACGGCCTCCGAATTGAACGCGGTGAACTGGAACACCATATCGCATCATTCGAGTTACATGCCAGTCTACCCATCGTCGAGAAGATCGAGGTGACTCCTGGCAAGCACCAACTCGCATGTTTCTTCGTACCGCGCGGGATCTCCGCCCCATTCTGCGCTATTCTACCTCCCAACGAAGCGTTGGCAAAGATCGAGGACGCCGTTCGCGGGCGACTGTCTCGCGAGGTACCGGCGAGCTGGATGCCCAACGTGTTCGTCTTCTTGACGCATATGCCACTCAATACCTCCGACAAGATCGATCGCCAGCATCTCCTGAGAATATTCAAAGAGTCCGCGACGCCATCGCCGCCACGACCGACGACATCTTGCCAGAATACAAGCTCCAATCAGGCCATGCAAACCAGCACCTCCGATACAGCCAGCGAGACAAAAGATGTGCTCCGCACAGCCTGGTCCCAGGTCTTAGGTATAGACGAAACCCATATCAGCGACAATGCGCACTTTCTTCGCCTCGGCGGCTCCTCGATGGATGCAATCAAGCTTGTCGCCAACTTGCGCAAACAATCAATCGACATCAACACCACTCAAGTGCTTACCCATCCGATCTTGTCAGACCAAGCCATTCTGCACGGCCAGAAGAAAGTGAGTAGCATCGAGCCCGAACAAGACAGGGCTCGCACACCGGAACCTTTCGAGCTACTGTGATGAGATTGGAAACACGCTATGATGTAGTAAGATGTATATGACTGATGCACTTCTTCCGTATTCATTTATCCAGTCACAGCCTTAATGGCCTCCGTCAAAATCACCGCATCCCGCTCCTGCGTCAGCTTCGAAGGATGGTAGTCACAGCCAATATTGTTATCGGTAGTATCCTGCGAAGGAAAATCCACAACGTGCGCCTTGCTACCCAGCTCCCCAACCGCAGCCTTCACGGCCGCCAGCTGGTTGGTCTTCTGCCTCGGATCCTCAGGCGGGTAGTAGTCACCAATCAAAGGCGAAGTGGTGATGAACAGCTCGGCGTCAGCGTACTTGTCCTGAATCTGCTTGCCGAACTTGACGAGCGCATCGGTGTACTCTGTCATGTCGAGGAGAGGTCGGGCTTGGAAAGCGGTGCCGTTGGCGTAGTAGGATGTGAAACCGAAGTCATTGGTGCCGAGATTGACGACGACGATGTCGACGGGTGTTTTGAAGTCGTAAGAATCGTCTGGTCCTTCGGCCTCGTAGCGAGTCCAAAGCTCCGGGACTACGGGCTGGCCATCATCACCTTCGGGAGTGACGTAGTTGCGAATAATACCCTTTCCACTCCAAGCGACGATGCTATAGTCCGCAGAAATGTTCTTTGCGGTAAGGGCGCCGTAGGTCACAGTCGCGTCTTCCAAAGCGGCCGTGTTGACACAAGGATACGTGCCGCTCACGCCGTAGCCAACGCTGATAGAGTCGCCAATGATCTCGATGCGTTTCTTCGGCTCTGCAACGGCGCAGAAAGAGCCTGACGTGGTCGGCTCGCCAATAGTGATGCTGCCGAAAAGAGCTTCCGACTTCTTTCGGATCTCCACGGTGTGTACACCTTCAGCCAATGTGCCAGTTGAGAACTCGGTCCCTTCGACGCTGTCAATGGCAGTTTCAACGCCGTCCACAATGACAACCACGGCATTGGTGCCCGAAATGGCCGTGATCGGTACGCTGGCTGAAGTGCCCTTGAAAGTGAACGTGATACCCGTAGCCGGCCATGTCAGCTTCTTAGAAGCGGGATCCACGCGGCCGAGATAGCGATACGAATCTCCAGAAGTACCATTGACAGGACTGCAAGTCGCAGTCGAATTGTCAACACGCTTCACTACACTCGAAGTCGTAGTGCGCGGAAGAGCGAGCGCAGAGCCCGTCAGCAGAAGCGCAAAAGCAGCAGCAGAATAACGCATAGTGAGCAAGAGAGTGTACCCGAACACAGCAGAGAAGGATTACAACTCTGTTTCCTAGGTCAGGAATCCTTATACCTTATTATTATTACATTCTACGCGAGCGCAATGACGGGTAAAATGAATCGAAGCAAAGCTCCGGTCTTTTCTAGTCCCGGGTCGCCAAAAAAGCGTAGTAGCTTGTCTCGAATTGAGCACCACGGAGATGTTTCGTCCGCATCTTAATTGCATCCTGACGCAATGCCCTAAACGATCGCGAAGCTTCGCGTGCAAGGGTGAGCAATTGCCGTGGGCTTCCGCAAGATCGGTGACATACATACTGCTACATGTGGTGCTTGCTTGATGCTTGATTCCGACTTGCGGAAGAATATGTAAGAACTCTCGCTGCAGTATATACGGTAACAAGGTGTTCTGCCGGCAGAATCCAGGATTGACAATCGCCCTGCCGATCACTCGAGTGGGGTTCTGTCCGTCGGAAGTCTGTGTACGGTAGAGAAAGCATGGCTAATATGGCTGGGCATACCGTGCAAATAGAAAGCTTGCTTGCAATTGATGCTACCTACAAAACCCATCCAATCCCAAGCCCCATCGTTTCCAGTCGTCATCTTGTCTTCGTATATACCCAATTTCCCAATTTTCGATTACATCCCACCTCCTCATACCAGCCTACCCTCTCCCCAAAAGCCCCTTCCACCCCTTCCTCTTCGCCCCAGCATCCCCAAAGTAATCATCCTTCTCATCGTACCCAGGCCCATCCCACTGCCCCTCCTCAAGCGTACTGCGTCCGCCCTGCATGCTCATCCTCCTATTATCCCCCTCTCCAGCCTCGAGCCCCAAGAAGCGCTCCGCCTTGCTAGGGCGGCGAGCAGGAGGCATAGCTGGGTTCGCAGCAGCGCGCGGCTGACCAGCAGGAGGCAGTGGCCGGTCGTCGTAATCTTCCTCGTCCGAGTAAGGCAGCGAGTCCTCGTCGTCGTAGTAGTCCGTCGAGGGCCCGCGGGCGGCGTACGGACGGACGTCGTCGCCGTTGGCGGGCGGGGTGTGGTGGTTGAAGTATTCGTCGCGGTAGTTCTCGTTGCTGCCGTCCTTGCGCTTGTTACGGCCGAACAGGCTACTCAGTCTGCCGCCCGTGAAGCTGGGGCGTCGGTAGCCGGATGTAGGCAACGAGTTGTTTCGCTGGAGCTTGTTAGGTCCTTGAGGGGCCAGAGGAGGGCCTCGTGACATCTCTCCAAGAGGAGGAACAGGACCCCGCGCCATCTCGCCGATTGGAGGCGGAGCGCCTTCATAGCCTTGCTTGTACAGATCGTTGGTCTGCAGAGGAGGATTGTGCGTGCCGTTGGTAGCACCCATAGGTGGAGGCGCGCCTTCGTAGCCCTGTTTGTACGTGTTCTGTGGTGGAACACGAGGGTCTCGCATGCCGTCCGCCGCCATACTAGGTCGACGCTGCGAGCTTGCTCTGCCCATTCCTGCAGCCGTGGTTTGGAGATCGGCAAGCTCACCTCGCTGATTTTTGTTGCGCGGGACATCCATAGAAGCTCCTCGAAGACTAGGTGACAGGCTGTCTCTGTCTGGTGAGCGCGACCAAGACCGATCGAACTTACGTTCCTGTTCTGCAGCATCTTGGTGCTGGCTTTGCGAGGCACGACGGCCGCGCAGACGCTCCATGATAGTCGGCTTGTGGAAAGGAGCGGTGTTTGGGTCGCCAGGGCCCTGGTACCAGAGCGCAGGGATGAGGAGACGGTACGGTTCCGTTTTGCCCGCAGGATCTGTCTGGTCGATTTCCATGCATAAACTGACGTCAAGTCCTCCTTCCAGATCAATGGCGGCTGGGTCTACGCCATCAAGATTACCATCTGCACCGCCCTTGGCGGCCGCTTTCCTAGCTTCCTTCACGCTGAGGTTGGTTGGACGGCGACGGAATTGGCTGCGAGGGTCGAAGCTCGGGTGATTGGGATCATGGTCGGCGCCCATGCTACTGCTCCTTTGCAGTTTGCCCCACCCAGTGGCTGAGCCTTGAGAACTCGAACGGCGCACTCCGCCTTGGCCCTGACCAAGAGACAAAGGCGGATTCTTACTCCGCGACCCTGACAGACGGCGAACGAGTCGTCCTGGTACACCGCTAAGAGACATAGTCCTCTTCATGCTACTGGGCGGATACTGCGTGTTCCTGCCACGGCCTTCCTCAAATCTTTCGCCAAACTCCTGTGATGCTTTTGGCGAAGGGGTCGAAGGAGGAGTGTGACCGGGTTGATATTCTCTGATGACACAGAAGTTGCGGCGAGGAAGCAGATGCGTATTGTTCCGCTTTGTGCCATCAACATCGCGCTCGAACATCGGGATCATGTCCTCGTCGGTATCGGGGTCAAGATGGTGGATCTTGTTGCGCTTGTTAAGCACGTCGGCCATCATAACGGGAGGCGGTGTGTTGACAATCGCAGAGCTGACCACATTAGGCATGTAGCGATGATCGTGGTCCTTCGAAATGCCAAGCTTCTTGTTGCTGTAGAACTGACCGACAGCACCGAGATGAACGTCGCCACCCAAGATGGTGACACGTACGCTCTTCTCAGCGGCCAGCTCCTGCAATTCCTGGATGAACCAGTTACGTTCAGCTTTATGATGCTTTGCAGTCCAGTGGTCGTCAAGGTCATCCAAGATCTCTACGCCGCCATCAAACTTGTTGACAAATCCACCGAGAGCGCCAGTGCGGCCTAGTGCCTTGACAGGATCCATAACTCTGCTGGTCAAGAGGTTCTCCAGGAAGTTGAGACGAGGGTAGGCGATAGGTACACCCAGCATAACGACAAGGTGCTTCGTCTCGCCCTCGATAATCTCCGCCCTGCATCGATCGAAAATAACATCGTAGCTCTCCTGACTCAGTACCTCGTCGCGCATCCTCTCAGTCCTGCAGTCCAGACCCAAGAATGCCACCTTGCGTCCCAGGAACATGAAGACGCTCCTGCTGAGCTCGTTAATGTAAGGACCAGGACTTGCACCCAGCAGCCAGCTAGGCTCTTCTTGCGTGGTCTCAGCTACCAGGGATTGATGCTGGAATAGCATGTAGTACTTGAAAGCCACAGCGCCAAGACCAGTGAAGACTCGATTGCTCATGAAGTGATGAGGGTATGACCCGTAGCCGTCGATGATATCGTGGTCATCCCAGATGTTGACCATTGGGATCTGGCTGTTGGCCATGCCGAACAATCCTTGAGAGAACCACATAGCGTAGCGGTTGAGGTAGAACTCTTCCAGCTCTTCCTGCATCTCCTCGCTGAAGTCAGTCCCGTGTTTGCGTTCTGGGTTCTTGATCTGCAGCCAATCGCGGAACAACTCAGTATCGCGCATCGCTGCGTCATTATAGATTTGATCACCACCTCCAAGCATAACATGGAAAGGACGGCGCTGGTGGCGGTTCAAGACATCGCGCCACAATGGATCCGGGCCAGAGAAGTTGTCAGGCTCCACAGATAGTGAGAAGCCATTGCAAGAGTGGAACATGATATTCATTGTTTCACCACGAGCAGGGACCCAAAACCCGATGGCGGGACCGCGATTGATACGGTACGCAATACGCGTCTGCTGCGGACCCAGTTCGATCTCCAGATTGAAACGCCAGAACGTAACGCCACGTTCGCTGTGCAAACGATGGGCCTTGACTTCGCGATACTTGCCCAGCTTCTCGCCATCACGAGCTTTAATGCGTGATTTGTCCTGGAAAGTGATTCGCGGGTTGTGGTTCGGATGATCGTCTGATCCAGAAGTTGACTGTGGACCCAACAAGGGCGTACGGGTAGCAGAAAACAGGCCGTAGTTGTTCTCTTCTCGGCTCAGGTCAGCATTGGGCTCCAGATCAACGGCGGGACGGACGTAGAGCGGACGTCCAGTACGTGAGATTTTGACTTGGCCAGATACTGGGTCCTCTTCCTCAGGAGGGACCTCGTGGACATTACGATCTGGTGGGCTATGGAGTTCCATAGGCTGTGCGAACATGCGCAATACTGGTGGCGTTGGAGTTTCCGAAGCAGCATCCTCGGTCACAATCATGACACTACCGCGCCAGGTCTCCCTCGACTTGCCGCTGGTCGTGCTGCTCTCTTGACGCAGACCGGTGTATCTCAACAGCGGCCCGCACTTCAAGAATAAGGCAGGGCGGAAGCTTTGGGCTGCTTCTTCGTACGGGCCCTCGTACTGTCCGGAGCTTTGTCGCGTAGCACTGGCGCTGGCCCGTCGGTCTTTCTTTTCCCACCATGCAGCATCTGTCTCGTCCTGTGGCTGGGGTTTTGGTTTGGGAGGCGGTAAATTGTCGAGATCAAGATCAGCAAGAGTAAGCTTCCCAATGCTAGCCTTGCGCCAATCTTCAAGGGGCTTTGAGCTTGCCGTGTAAGCGCGTTTGTCTGAGTGGCTGCGATGCAAGAAGTCTCGGAAATGATGTTGCTTTTCGTCGCCCGCCTGATCGAAGCCGACCTGCTGCCTCGCCTGTTGTCCAGCGGCTGTTTGAGGAGGTACACTGTACGGCACTGGGTTCTTCGGTCCCGTGCTCACTCTGTCGCGGGGCAATGGATCTGGTCCCTCATGCCGTGCAGCAGCTTCTCTTTCCTGCCTTGCAGTACCAGCACCGAGGCGGGCATCTTGGAGTACAGGCTTACCTCCATGCTGAGCAGCAGCACCTCGAGGTTGATCATGAGGCCCGTTGAAGTAGTTGTCACCACTGCCGCGCCATTCAGACTTGGGTTGATCCGGGTGACGCTTCTGTAACTTCTTGCTGTTACTTCTCCCAACATTTGCATTGTTGTCCTGCGAGGATCCGCGGTTGGGTGAGGGACCTGCTGAATCTACTGCACGGCTGCCCTTCCTACGATCATGGGCAGCCTTGCCGCGTTCGGCTGCAGTAATAGCCGCTGCCGCTCCAGCACCAGCCACTCCAGCATCGCGCGCATAGTGCCTGTTCTGCTCACTTCGCGAACGGTTGGCAACAGGTTCATTTGGAATATAGCCTGCCTCGTTGTTCTGTCGCGCCGCTCTACGTTGCTCACCCCCGTAAGCTCTTGTGTCCGGGACCCGGGACTGGTGTTCGAGGTCGTCACCAGAGAGATTGTCCTGGTCTGGTGAGTTGCTTCTCAACGCCCTCTGCGCTTGCTTCATCTTCGCTGCTCCGTTCTGTGCTCCCACAGCATGGGAGCCTCCAGTAGAAGCATGCCTACCCATGGAGTCTCTCATGTCTCTTTGGTCTGGCCTACGCGAACCATCAGAGACAACGCGGCCCTTGTCGCCTCTCATCGTGCCTGTCCTCAGTATGTCTCCCTCAGCAGGCACACTTTGCTTCCGCTGCTCTTTCCGCCGTGTACGCTCTTCCGCCTCTTTCATACGGGCACGCTTCTCTTCCTTGCTGATCTCGTGTTCCAGCTTCTGCAGCGGACTTTTCTCTGGTACTGATCCTCGGCGCACAGGTTTTGACGCGCTATTTGCTCGCGCAGGCTTCTGCTGGATGTCCAAGGGCAAGGGTTCAGGCGACCAGGGCTTGGATCGCATGTTCTCGGGGACATTGTCATCCACAGGCTCCGCGCGAACAGCTCGCTGCTTGATGGGGCGTGGAAGCGGCATGTCGGCTGAGTCTTCGTATCGAGGCCCGGCCAGGTGTCGAGGGACGAGTTCAGGGTGTCGTTCAGCGCCGCAATGTAGGTCCTGGTAGCTCAACGGCGGTGAGACCATTTGCTGGGTTGTGAGACCATAGTCGTCGGGGGTTTGCACGTGCGCGAGACGCGATCCGCCGGCGCGCTCGGAGAACGAGCGTCCTTTGGCATTGGGAGCTGGTGGTTGGTAGTATTCGTAGGGACCGGGTTTCTGGCGAATGTAGTGTGGTTCTTCGCTAGCTCCCGCCTTGGTAGGAGACTCGACCCAGAGGCCGGATTGACGGCGATTCTCTCCCATGTCGAGGATGGGAGGTGGAGGTGGAGCGTTGGGTGGATATATAAAACAGTGCGTGATATAGTTTGCGAATACTCAGAGTGTGGATTCAACGGCTACAGCTGCGTTCCTACCGAGCGAAGCAGCACTCTGACAGCAGACATGCGCTCTGCGTAGCTCTAATAGTTGTGGCGCATAGTGAGCATGTGATGAGGTACAATAATGCGCGCTGGTCCAGGAAGGCGACTCGAGTGTAAGGTATGTAGCTTATTCTTCTTTTTTAGTAAAGTGAGACAATGTTTCGCGGGAAGAGGAGGACAAGGCTTATGTACAAACGGGAGTGCGACAAGGCACTGCTGTACAAAAAAGTTGGCAGAGAGGTTGACTTCGTTGACCGACTCGTAGTCTCGTATGTCGTCAAGGTGCTGGTGTGAGAGGCCCAGCCACCTCGACTCGCAAGCTGCAGCACGCTAATCCTCACGCGTGCAGCTACCCCCCATGATGCTTTCATTCTGCAGGCGCATGCAAGATTGTGTAACAGGCATAGACAATGTATTATGCACCGCGGCCGATTTGCCTGCAGTGAAGATACGGCATGCTGCATGTTAGTTGTATAACGAGCCAGGAAATTGTAGTATATGTCGATATGATGGTAGTGATGAAAGATGCTCTGGTCTAGCAGTCGCTCACATGCAAGCAGCAATCATTAATTGACACAAGCAACTTGGGTGGTGGCGGGATCAATGCATGGCATTGCCAGTTCATGCACATGAGTGTAGTCATCTCAGGGAAGTCCATATCCATTAGCAGACCCTCCGTCGAAACAGCGTTGTTATACATGTATATTTGAGCCATTCAATAATAAAATAGAGAATAATTAGCTAAGGTATACACCTGCCTACCCGGCACATCTAAGCCGACCCGAGACGGCGGGCGGGTGCTTCCGACTCCGCTTGCGGAAAGAGCCAAGGGTCCTCCTTCCTCCTTAGGTGGCAGCTACTGGCTGGCGCTCTATTGATGCGAGCGCGCGGCCTGGCCTTCTTGCTGGCCTCCCTTTCATTCGAGACTTGACCTTCTCACCACATTGGAATCAAACCCACCTCCATACACCTTCGAGACTGGACTCGCCCATACTCTGTACTATACCATGCCTGGCGCATTCTAATTGTTACTCCCACGACACTCCCTCCTGCATCACCACCACCACCACCACCACCACTCGCTAGCACATCAGGGTCAGCACTCGTCCCGCAGCCATGAAGTGGACAGATGCACTACTATTGCTGCCTGCAATCTGGCAACCCGCCAGCGCAGCACGCGACTACGATGCCCACGATTACTACGCCGTCCACCTCTCACCAGACATCCACCCGGAGACCATCTCCTCACACCTCGGCCTGCAATACGACGGTCCTCTAGGCAAACTCGACGACCATCACATCTTCCGCGCCGCCCGCACACACGGCTACGACCACATACAAACAGCCATCAAAGACCTGAAATGGAGGCGGCGGAAACGAGAATTGGGCTGGGACCAGCCGCACGTGCTGGACAATGTGCTGCTGTCGCAAAAGCAAGACCTCGAGAAGCGCTTCCCTTTGTTCAAGCGCAGGGCGTTGCCGCCTCTGGAGGACGAGAAAACACTCGCGCAAAGACAGATCGACCGTCCTGTGGACTCGTTCGTGCAAAAGGGGCTGGACATTGCGAAGGCGCTCGGGATTGAGGATCCCATCTTCCAGGATCAATGGCATTTGTTCAACCATATCCAAATTGGACACGATATCAACGTGACTGGCGTTTGGGAACAGGGCATCACGGGCAAAAACTCCACCATCAGTATCGTGGACGATGGGCTCGACATGGACAGCGACGATCTAAAGGACAACTATTTCGCAAAGGGCAGTTACGATTTCAACGACGAGGTGGAGGATCCCAAGCCAAGGTTGAGCGATGATCATCACGGTACGCGATGCGCAGGAGAAGTTTCTGCCGTGAGGAATGGAGTATGCGGCGTGGGCGTCGCGTACGACTCCAAGGTTGCTGGAGAGCGCATCCTCTCCAAGGTCATCAGTGATGCGGACGAAGCGGTTGCTATGAACTACGCTTTCGAGGACAACCACATCTACTCCTGCTCTTGGGGACCTTCGGATGGCGGAGAAGCGATGGAGCGACCTGGAATCTTGATCCGCAGGGCGATGGTGAACGGCGTACAGAAGGGTCGCAACGGTCTTGGATCCGTCTATGTCTTTGCTATTGGAAATGGTGCTGCGAATGACGACGATTGCAACTTCGACGGCTACACGAACAGCATATATTCCGTCAGTGTCGGCGGTATCGATCGCAAGGGACTGCACCCGTACTACTCGGAGAAGTGCAGCGCACAGCTCGTGGTCACCTACTCTTCAGGATCTGGTGATGCCATTCACACGACTGATGTCGGCAAGGACAACTGCTACACCAACCACGGCGGCACCTCAGCAGCCGGTCCTCTGGTCGCAGGGATTTATGCCCTCATGCTGGAAGCGAACCCAAATCTGAACTGGCGCGATTTCCAGTACATCACTGCCCTGACGGCCATCAAAGTCGACCAGCCGAGCGATTGGGAGTTGAACAAGGCTCTCGGCAAGGAGTTCTCCCACCAATTCGGATACGGAAAAGCAGACGCATACGCTATGGTCGAGATGGCCAAGACGTGGAAGAACGTCAAGCCGCAAGCCTGGCTTTTCTCTCCGTGGCAGCACGTGCGACACGCTATCCCACAGGGTGACAAGGGACTCGCAAGTAAATACACGGTTACAAAAGAAATGATGAAGGAGAGCAACCTCGAGCGCCTCGAGCACGTCACTGTCATCATGAACGTCGAGCACCAGCGCCGTGGCGACCTGAGTGTCGAGCTTCGCAGCCCTACCGGCATGGTCTCGCACATTGCTACCCACCGCCGCAAGGACAACGCACACACTGGCTACGTTGACTGGGAGTTCATGAGTGTGGCGCACTGGGGTGAAGATGGCATCGGAGACTGGACAGTCGTGGTCAAGGACACCAAAGTCGACGACAACACAGGCACATTTACAGACTGGCGCCTCAAGCTTTGGGGAGAGTCCATCGACGGCGACAAGCAAGAGCTTCTCCCTCTTCCCAACGAGTACGATGACGATGATCACGACACCGAAGACGCAAGCGTTGGCACAACCTCTGTAGCAGTACCCACAGTCACCGGTCAGCCAGAAGGCAACCCCACGGGCCACATCGACCGTCCCAACATCAGCAAAGCCTCTTCCACCACTTCCGCCACACCAACTCCGACCGAAGCCCCTGAAGCCCCTGAAGCCGAAGAAGACACGGCAACAAGCAGTCCTTCTCCAACATCGACAGACAGCAACTTCCTGCCACGCCCCTTCCCTACGTTCGGCGCCAGCAAAACGACCCAATACTGGATCTACGGTTCTGCCGTGTTGATCGTCGCTTTCCTGAGTGGCATCGGCGGCTGGTGGTGGTACATGCGCCGCAAGCGCGCTCGCTGGATGAGCCGCGACGAGTACGGCTTCGAGATGGTCGAGGGACACGATGCAGACGAAGACGTCAACGGTGGCGCCGCAGGCGGTGGAAGGAGAAACAAGCGCGCTGGCGAGCTGTATGATGCTTTCGCAGAAGGTAGCGATGAAGAAACACCATTTGGCTTGGACAGCGAGGATGAGAGTGACGATGAGGAAGGGAAGGAGAGGTATAGAGATGGCGATCAGAGGGGCGATATGAGGTCTTAGATCATGATTTGTTCAGCTCTTGGGATTTAATGTGGAGGCATGTATGCATTTGCATTGCGCGGTGTTATCGGTCGCTTGGGTCTGCGAACGTAGGCACTCGCCTACAGGGCTTGGACTGGGCATTAGATATATACTTGAAACAAGCGCTGTTGACGATCATTCAATCATCCCATACACCTACCTAGTTACCCTCGTATACATATGCATTGAAGCCTTGAAAGCAATCACACTATGCGGTCACAGTTCACCAACACCCACAGCTCCATCGAGGCCAATATAGACGAAACAGCGCTTGTCGCTGATCGTTCAATTAGAATCTCCACATGTCATGACCGTGCCCAATGTACGTACTTGTGCATGAGGAAATCGTAGAACCAAACTCGTATCGTCACACATCTCCAACTATTTATACTCCCGTCCCAACTCGCCAGGGAAATGAGGGCTCCCGAATCCTACGCGCCGCCATGCCATGCACAGCCACCCACCACCCACCAGCAACGGTTCAGCTCGTGGCTCTGCGGAACTTGTGCCCAGCGCCTCGGATATAGCTGCACAAACGTTTGTTGCATCTCATGTGCCCCATCTTACACTCCGGCTTCACTTTCGCGAGGTGTATGGCTGCTTTGCACGAGGCAGAGAAGAGATTCGTAAGCTCTGGGCAAAGAAAGTCTAAAACACAAATTGCCACGTGACGTGTCTTGGTTACGACTGCAAGCACTTCATCTGTCTGCCTACCAGCCCAGCCCAACTCACCGATCCCGACGGTCAAACTTGAATGTTGTCCTGAGACAGCGCGACGTCAACCCGCAGCTGGCCGCGACGTCGCTGTCGTTGTTTCGCGCGGAAGGCACTGGAGCTGCGAAACAAAAAAGTATATTATCTTTCGTTCCTGGCGTGCTGCACGGCGAGTTTGCTTTGCGGACAAAGAGAGCGATCTTCTGGTTGGCTTGGGCTGATTGCTCGCATAAGGTACCGACTTGCATCGTGCCTTCCTGCAGCACTCCGGACTGAATTCGACGCTCGCTATCGGGACGATCGGATCTTACCAGGAACCCGTCACAAACTCACTATTCCTCCTTGCGTAACAGATTTCTGGCCTCACAGCGTGCACAACATGGCCCCATACGGCGGACCTTCATTCTCCGGCCGCAACAGAACTCCCAAAGAAGGCGGACCCTCTCACGTTCAGCGCAACAACGCCACCCAGCTCAAAGAACACGAACCACTTTTTAACTGCTACGAGCACCTCGCCGGTCTGCCACGCGGTGATGCAGCCCTCACTCTCCTCCGCAGAGTCGCTGCGACTGTCAAACCTATCATGCGCAAACGAGGCTGGCGCGTCCAGATCCTGGCCGAGTTCTTGCCACCGGAGGGGAATCTGCTCGGCTTGAATATTAATCGCGGATACAAGATCTGCATCCGCCTGCGCTATCACAATAATACTGATTTGTTCTTGCCGCTGGAGCAGATTGTTGATACTATGCTGCATGAGCTCTCGCACAACAAGTGGGGCGAGCACGACCACAAATTCCATGCTCTGTGGGACGAGCTGCGAGAAGAGCACGAGACGTTGGTCCGCAAGGGCTACACGGGCGAAGGCTTCATGGGTGTAGGATATCGTCTTGGTGGCGGGCAGCCTCCGACTGAGCGCGCTTTGAGGGAACTTGCTCGGGCAGGCGCCGAGAAGCGTCGGACGATGAGCACGCTGAGTGCAGGCTCTGGGCGTCGTTTGGGCGGGTCTGATATCATGTTGGGCCAGGATGCGAGGGAGGTCATCGCTGGGCAGGCGCTCTTGCGAAACACGATCAACAAAGGGTGTGGTTCGACGAGGAGCGACGCTGGCTCGCTCGCTCAATCCTCTACAGCTTCGACGTTCAAGACTAAGGCTGAGGAGGACGATGCGAACGATAGGGCTATCACGCAAGCACTCTATGAGCTAATGGAGGAGGAAGAAACTGCGAAGCTTCATGGAACTTTCAATGCAGCACCAGCGACTGGTGGCCTCGCATGGAGTCGTGATCAAGGTCTGTATGACCCCAGCACTGAACAACGGCGTGCCCCGACCGAAGAGGAGCAGATGAAGTGGGCAATGGAAGAAAGCTCTCGAGCAAGCAGGAATTCACCAGGTCCGATGGCGTCCGGCGCCTTGCCACCAGAATCTCTAATATCGCCAGTCAAGCCTCTGAAAGCGCCTTCGAAATCTCCACGCTCGACGGCCAGCCAATCCAGATCCACCGTCGTTTCCTCCATCCCACCATCCAGCATCATCTCTCCCGTCAGCCCACTGTACAGCACCTCGCGCTCCGCATACTCAGCAACAGGAGGCAACCCGCGCGCTCCATCGACCACCGCCCCAAGCCCCGTCTCGCCCATATTCCACGAATCAGACACCGCGCCAATAAAACGCAAAGCAGTCGCAGCGCCACACGTGCCTCCGCCTTCCTCGCGCCGATCAGACACCTCACTCAGCTCCCCGATCGCCCCAATCGACATTTCCGAACCCTTCAACCCAGACCAATGGACCTGCTCGATCTGCACCTGCATCAACCCAGTGCGGTACCTCGCGTGCGACGCGTGCGGGATCGAACGGCCGCAGCAAGTCACTCGCAGTCGCTCGGTGAGGCCGGCGCCCCGCTCGGAGGTGTCTTCTGCGCGCAGCAGTATGCCTCCGTCGACGCGCTATGGCAGTAACGGGTTGCCGGTGAGTTCGCGGAGGAGCGATATCTCCTCGTCTTCATATTCGTCGAGATCGAGGCAGAGAGAATCGGTTGGATGGGGGTGCTCGAGGTGCGGAGCGTACATGGAGCATAAGTGGTGGACTTGCAGCGCGTGTGGGACGTTGAAGGAGAGCTCGTGATGGGCGAGGGTTGTTGGTGGGCTTCCCTCATGCTGGTATCATCATTGGGATCGAATGGGTATTTATAACAAGAGACTGCAAAAGGCGTTGGGGCATGTGCATAGCTCTCGGGATATAGGGGCGATTTTCCTGGTGACATTTTCTTAGCATGGCGTTATGGGACGGAATGGATGTTCAGAAGCGTTCGATAGCGATGCTCATTTCGACGCTCAGAAAGAGAGTGAGAGAGAGTCAAAGGAGCGAAAAAGAGGTGGGCATCAAATACAATTTCTTTCGGCAATATCGAGATCAATTCTTTTCACATCGCATTATTTTTTCCACAATCAATTGAACCAATGTATACATACATACAGATATATATATATTCCCCACAAGCCATGTAGCCATGTGCTACATTCCCATCCAATCAAAAGCCTCGCGGGGCCTTTTTGTTAGAAATTCACTTCACTTCACTTCCCCACGCTTTCCTCGATCGCACCTTCCTCCGCTTCGAACAACAACAACAGTCGCTCCTTCCTCGCGAGTTGGCGGTTTCTCATTTGATATTGAGATCGCTGTGCTGGTCCAGAGACAGTTTTGAGAAAGCTTTTGATTGGCTCAGCGCGAGATACGCTAGTGGGTGTACCCGCGGCTTCAACCACACCTGAGCCCGGTCACGTGATATCTCGGGCAGGAGGACGCGGTTGGGCATTGTTTTGTTCTTGTTTCTGGTTGTATTGGTGTACCTGTCACCTGTTACGAAGATTGGATTAATTGGTATGCTCCGTATATGGTCTACCATATCATTTGCAACCGTTTGAACGTGCGCACCTGTTTGCTCGATTGCATAATCTTTAGGGTAAGAGTTGGTGTGATTTGAACTGCGAATGGTAGACTCAAAAAGATCCAACAACTGCTTTGAACACGATTTACATAGCAATATTCATAGTATTAGATCTTTCACGGAGCGAGTATTATTCCCATGGTGTGTAATCAAAGAATCCAGACGCTATCACGTCGGGTGGTTGTTTTTGTTGTACGCCACTGGCTTGTCTACACCCGGCGCACATCGAACGTCCACCTCTCCCACAACTTTACCTCTCGTCATTAGTGTATCATCCGACAGCTCCTCATTCGTGCACACTTCGACAACCAAACAGGCAGCTTCGTCTCCAAGACTTTTGGTCCTCGGGACCGGAGGTAACTCGTCTTCGTGCAATTCAAGGAACGACCGGCAATCAACGTGTTTCGTCTCGTGAGATCGGTGCAGGCGTCGTCGAGAGAAGATCTACATGGCGATGGATCATACGCGCTACTACTGTGGTCTTTCATCGCGCCGCGCTGGTGACCAGGGGAAGTATGCTCAAGATTTAACATGTTTGCGGGTCGCTTGACGACGCAGCGGAGCGTCAAGCGATGATGAATTCTCCTTGTGCAAGTCACTGCATTTTCCGCGATGCAGGCTGATCCACGTTGTCGACCTGTGATTTTTTTGGTTGCGTTCATGCATAACGATCCACATACTCTACCTACACACCGTCTGCGGCCCATCTATAGACCAAGGCGAGATCTCTACAGCTGTTGTTGCATTTCTTGCACGTATATTGATCTGTGTTGCTAGTATCCAAATCTCGAAAGATGGCTAATGCTACCAGTAGTAGTGTAGACACAAGCCATGCCAAATGAGCATATTCTGTATCTCGCAGGCGTGCCCACGCCACTACTACGCGCAGATCCCAACTCGCCTAGGGTACATATCGGAGTGATATTCCTCATAGTTCGGCAACTGGGGGTCGCACTGGAGACTGAACACTTGCACGTGGTATGTCTGTGCATTCGCATACCATATCCCAGACCTCCACCTTGAAACTCACACGCACACTCCCAACGAAGCGCAAACCAAGCCCGGATCCCTCTCCACTCTCAGGTTCAAGACCAGCTCCCCACCGTACTGCTCGACAAAAGTGTCGCATTCAACCCGGCTGCTCTGCGTAAAATCCTGGCAGGCATTTTCCACAGCATTGGTGATTTGGTCGTCTGTCGCATCGCTCGGAAGGTCCCTCGTGGCGATCCCAACAACCCTCTGGCAGATGTTGCACTCGAGGTCTCTCGCGAGAAGAGAACCTGTCGGTTGAGATAAGCTTCGGCGCGCATTTGTACATTGAACAGCTTACTGCTCCATGACGAGGGAGTACTTACCCTGGACAATGGCCGCAGCGGTGGAGAAAAGGGTGTAAATTGAAAGTAGCCTCATTGTTCTTTGTCGTATATCCGTAGGGTCTGCAGTTCGATTGAGGGCGAAGTTTCCGGCGGTAGAGGTATCGCTGGTGTATATGTACCTGAGAATAGGCCTATACGGCGGTGAATAGTATAAGCTCCACTGGCCTGACCTGACCCGCTGTGCCACAGCTGATAGTCAGGCAACTTATGCGTTTGATCGTCCCTACGCACACATCCTTCCTCTAGCCACAGACAGCGGCCTAGAGTATCAAATTATAGTAGCGCAGGTATTATTGCGAAGACCGTATACAGAATGCTCTGTGTCATTAGCGTCCGGCGCGTTGATCTCGCTGTACATTGGCGGGAAATCGGCTGTGAAGCATGGCGCCTCGACGATCAAATCCAGCTTTCTCCAACACTCATACACCGAAATGAGCGAGGAACATTGTTCACGGAAACACGCGCTGTTGCAGTCGAAAGTCGCAAGAACCGGATGCATAAGCCCCAAACTCTCGCCTCCAGCCAGCGGAGTCCAAGGCCGAACTGCCTGCAGTAGTGTGGAACAAACAAAGAAGGGGGAGGAGGATTCGCACCCAAAACGTGCAGGTCCACAATTGTTTTTTTGGCATCTGCCAAATCTTGACGTCAAGATGCGATACGCCAGACTTCCAACGGCTGAACGGCCTGACAGACTGACCACGATTCGAGACAAAATTGTTACGTACAGTGAAGCACGAGAGCGGCAAAAGTTTCGGTCGGGCGCTGCAAAGGCGTGTGAGAGAGATATCGAAGCTGCCTCGGCATTATTCATGTGAGGTATATACTGGTGAAGGTCACGAGGATGGCCATTATACAGCGCACAGTATTACATCAGCATGTCTAACAACAACACGTGAACTTCTGTCTCCTCGGCAAGATCATGATTTCTGCCAAATTGTTATGGCTGCGAGAGAAGCGATGACAAACCCAGGTCCCGCATGCACAACGCCCATCTTCCGGCTCCCATTCTTCGCGATGAACACGCCGTCCGTTCCCGCCACGACAATCCCCGCGACCATGAGGATGTAAGCAATTGCGATGAAATGACCTTGTTTCGCCAGTAGCAGGATGGAGATTCCTGTCGCGAGTTGTCGAGCCGCCATGAGCGTGATATAGGATCTCAACAGTGGAGTGTCATGCTGCTTTGGAATCGTGATTCCAAATGTCTTGCTGAACGCGATTGGGTCTAGCAGTGCCTGTGTTCCCGTGAAGGCCGATGCGGTTGCGAAGATGAGCGAGACACCCTTGAAGAGCAGGAGGAGGTCGATGTTTGCCGCCGTGAACATAATTATGAGGGCCTTCCCGTGGTTGAGAGAGGTAGCGTAGAGATGTGTCAGAGCTCATCAAAAGCCAGAGAGCAGGCTCATCCTCGATAGTGGCCCATACCAATCAGCGTGTACCTGCTGTTTTAGGGTTGAGATTCGGCGTTATGTCATGCTATCGACCGAGCAGGCGGAATTGAAAATTAGCCAAAACTACGCGTTTCGCGTGTGCTAAGGGTCCAAAGCAGAAGCAAAAAGGCGTTCGTGATATCGTTTGTAGTCACGTGCTCTCCTCTTCCCCGGAAACGTGATCGAGGGCTCCACGGAGCGACGAGATGATGGCGTCTGTGCGATGTGTCTGGCAGTGTTGGAGGCTAAACCACTTTTGATAAGATTGACTACAACTGCGGCGCGCTGATTGGGCGCAGCGAGTCCTTATCTCTGCGCCAAAGGTTGTGTCGCGGGTTCAGCATCAAGCACTGTTTCTCTCACGTACTCTTTTGCGCATCTTACGTACAGACGGTGCTATTGACCCAGGAACTGCGTTTGAGAGACCCTTGGCTGCTGCTGCAAACGCTGTTCTGCCGCTGCTCCCACGCAAACCAAGTCGGCCGTCGTACATAACCATCGCGAGTCACTTATCGCCTGCCACAGCCCTGCTAACTTACTTGAATGGTCAGCACCGCCCTCCCTATCGCGCTCGCGTCTTCGTCTCCGTCTCCCGTGTTTGTCTCTCGTCTTGCCTCGTTGCTGTTCTCGTCTTGTTCTGTCGTGTGTCTTGTCATTGTCGTTGTCATTGCCTCAATGACACCCAAGACCACCGACCATCTCATCCTTATCTCCGTCCTCTGCGACTCCGCCGACCGCAACTGAAAGGAACCGCATCCTCGATACCAGATAGTGCCCATCACCGCCTCTCCTGCTGGCTGCGATAACGCATTACCCATACAATCCACATATCTTTATTTCCAGCCTAGCCCTATCTGCCGCCCTGCGCCTAGTTTCCCTCTCTGGATCCCGATTACTACCATCCCCTCGGCCTGTCTAGCCAGTCTCATTGCTCCTACTCTCCGTAGTAGGCGGGGCCTGGACCGTGTCAACCTCCTCGTTATCAACCCTTCACGTCACGCCCGCAGCCCTTATACGTGCCGCATACCGCAGTCATGGCTACTGTGATGGCCGTCCAGCCGCTGGCACCTAGACCCTGTTCGCGCGACATAGCAGCTTGGTCGCCACCCAAGCAACGCTTGATGGAGAACAACGACTCCCGACCTGCCCTCAAGCAAATCCAACAGAGTGCTCCTCAACGACCACGCAGAGAGCGTCCGTGTGACGGCTGCCGACGTCGTAAGAGCAAGTGTGTCTTGCAAGAGGATCGTCGTTGTGTTCTGTGCGAGTTCCACAAGCAGGATTGCACGTTTGTCGAGAACGCCCAGCCACGCAAACGCAAGGTCGACGACTCTAGCAAGACAGACGCTTCACCTAACAAGAAGGCCGCTACCTCTTCATCGAAGTCAACGCCACCACCACAGCCACAGCAACACCAAAGTCTCCACCACACACAACAACAAACCCACCAACCCATCTTCGATCTCTCTAACATCCCCGCGCCTGCGCCACCTGTCCAGCCTGCCGGAACTAAAGTGCTTTCTGTGGTGGACGAGTCGCTCAGTCTCCAACGGCACCGCCACTGCAGATATGTTGGCCAGACTACTGCCCTCGACGCCCGTCTGATCGGCCTGGGCGATTTCAACGAGACCAACGAAACAGAATCACAAGTTGGCCTCCTCCGACAAGTAACTGGATCAGAGTACTTCAGCACACACGACGATGCCGAAGTTCCTATACCGGACGACGAATCCAGAGCCTTGGCCGACATCGAGCGGATAATCGGTCCTCATGGAAACAAACTGATCGAGATATATTTCCGCAATGTCCACCCAAGTTTCCCCATCATCCAGAAGCAGGCATTCTTGGACAGACATCGACATGGCGACAGGCAATTCAACCCGCCTTTACTTGCCGCCATGTATCTTCTGGCTCTTGGCTGGTGGCATCAGGAACCTACTCTTTCCTCACATCCCAAGCCTGATGTCAGCAGGCTAGAGTATATTGCCATCACAAGCTTGACCATGGCGATGCAAAGACCCAAGATCTCCGCTGTGCAAGCCGGCTTGCTTCTATTGCAACGTGCCAAGTCAAGCACATGGACGCTGACCGTACAACTTGTCGCTCTCGGCCAAGACATTGGTCTGCATCTCGACTGCTCGAACTGGTCAATACCTCTATGGGAGCGTCGACTGCGCAAGCGCCTGGCTTGGGCACTCTACATGCAGGACAAGTGGAGTGCCGTCGGCCACGGACGACCATCACATATCTCGGCAGCGGACTGGAACGTGCCAGCGCCCGAACCAGACGACTTCGACGAGACTGTGCCACCGCTTAACGGATCCACTGACGAAGAAGATGAGCAAGCCCTCCGCGGCCGCTCCCTCTTCAACCAAATGATCACCCTCACCTCCATCATGGCCGAAGTCTGCGACACCTTCTACTCGCAAACCGCCAAAGCAGACATCGACCGCGCGGGCCGCTACGCCACCCAACTCGTCCTCAACCGCGCCAAACCCGTACAGATCCGCCTCAAAGACTGGTTCGCCAAGCTGCCCGCAGAATGCAAAATGGACTCCTACAACGCCGACCAAAACTGCGCGACAGGCTACCTGCACCTTGCGTACTTCGCCACCGAAATCAGCATCCACCGGCGCATCGTGCAATCCCTCGACCCCGCCACCTCAGACCCCTACATGCTCTACATCTGTCGCTCCGCCGCCAAAACCCGCCTGATCAGCGCCATGGACTTCGTCAACCGCCTGCGCCCGGAGCACCTCAGCGCCTTCTGGTACTTCGCCTCGGCGTCCAACTTCGCGCTGATCGGCACTTTCGGCGCTTTGCTGCAAGCCACCAGCCCCGGCAGCGAGGAGGCCGCGTTCTATGCCGCGCGTCTGAACGAGTTTAAATGGACGCTCAGCGTGAGCGCGCGCAAAGCGCCTTGGATTTCGGGCGCCTTAGATCTCCTCGACGCCACGGCGACGATGCTGACGCGCTTGCCGAGTAAACCAGTCAGCGTGACCGATGACTCTGAGGGCATGGACCAGGAGATGATGATGACTGGGTTTGGCGTCGGGGCTATGCGTCCCGAGATGGAAGTTGAAGGATGGTGATGATCATCTGTTTTTCTTCGGGGGTCTTTTTCTCCGTGTCATCTGGCTTCGGAGCTATTTCTGCTCTGGATGGAGTTTTTTCAACAATGCTTTTCATGTTCTGGCAAGGATCAGATTTTATGATGATACAGGGATACCAGGTAAATTGTTACGGAGTTTCTCGATTTTTCGACACAGGGCGGAGTATGCATTATGTTTGTTTTTGGTCTTTAGAAGGTTTAAACCCAGATCTTATATATCTGCACAGAGAAATGCCATGATGAGTTTTAAGACTACCAGACTGCCCGGAAAAGGACTTCCAGTCAATTGTAAGGAAAGTAAAGAAAGAGAAAAACGAAAAGAACTCCTCGCTATCCAAGAAACCCATTAAGCGCCGTCAGATTCGTCGTTAAAAGTGCGGAAAGTCGGAATGTTAATCCTCCTTCTCTCCTCGTCGTCAATAATCACCGAGCAGCCGCAACCGCTCTCTCCGTCTCCCTGGTATCGCCGCCCAGCCTGCCGACAGTCACGCGCTCAACCTTGCGCGCCTGGTCCTTCACCATCATGCCCTCCCAGTATAGCTTCTCGCCCACGTTGATGTCCTTGTCGGCATCGAGGCGTCCCAGACCGCCGTTGGCGATCCACTGGCTGACAACGTCGGCTACGAACCTCAGCTTGACCTCGACGTCGTTGGCGCGCACGACCTTCGAGCGCACGCGTCCGCTCTCGTGCAGCAAGCCTTGCACTGTGTCCGCGAGGATCTCGCGGCCGGTGATGTGGTGCGGGAGCAGATCGCCGTTAACACGCAAGTACTCTGCTGCTTCGGCCGAGATGCAGGTCGCGCTCACGAGCGTACCGGCCGCGGAGATGACCAGCTTGGTGTGGTCCGGGAAGTGCACTTGCATTGCGCCGTCTGCAAATACCCACAGTCCAACGTTGCCTATGCGCTGGTAGAAGCGGACGAAGCTCTCGCTCTTTGCGTCACCCATGCCGACGTCGCCTTCGAGGCTCTGGCACATGTAGCGTCCGAACTTGGCCCAGAGCACGCTGAGAGTCTTCCTACGAGCTGCTTCAGCGGCCAAAGGACCTTCCTTGACGCTGCCGAGGCCCTTGTAGACTTTGTGGATGATTCCGTCGGTGCCGCGGTCTTCGAGGATTTCCAGGGGGACAATCTCGCTGTTTTCCAGGTCCTTGCGAAGCTTGGAGAGCCAGCGGCGGCCGTCGTGGTTGTAGACGTGTGTCACTGGGGTGTTGTGCTTTGCGGAAGCGTTGAAGACACAGCCGACTGTGCCATCTTTGAGGACGTATCCTACGCCGTGTTTGACACTGTAGTCTACCCACTTGCAGACGAAAGGAAGGTTCTCGGCGTCGGCCGGGTCTGGGCGGCTGGTCTGTTTGGCGAGAGAAGGCGAGTTGTTAATCGCGCTGGCCAGGTTGTCACGGAAGGCAGTCAGGCGCTCCAAGACTGTCGTGGGGTCGGTGTCCGGGTGGGCATCTGAAGGGGTAGTGACTTTGCGTGGTCGAGGAAGAGTCTTGTTCATGCGAGGTGGAGGTGGGAGAGAAAGCGCTGGTGCAGCCTGCCTTTCTTCTGGTTCTGGGTCGGAAAGAATCTCAACTACCTCTGCTTGAGGTACCTTTCTGCGCGGTCTTCTCACAGGAGAAGTCTGCTTCAGCTCATCCAAAGTCGCATATGGACCTGTCACAGGTGGAGAAACAGGTCGCTCTGCCTTCTTCACAGTCGCCCGTGGTCGTCGTGCGAGACTAGCGTCTGCGCTTCTCTTGATCGAAGGATTCCTTTGTGGTTTCGCCTCAGTCGACTCTGTGTTCTGTGATTGCGACGCCTGGTAGCCAGCGCTCGATATTGTGTTCGATTCCCGCAATGTGGTGGTAGTAGTCGTGCTTGTCGCAATCCGTGCCCTGGACGCACGGTAAGGGAGCACAAGCTCGGGATCAGACGCCACCTTCAGCGACTCGCCAGCCTTTGCAGCCTCTTCGCTGATCGTCCTTGCTGCGCGGCGCACCGTACCAGAACGGGCTGCTACTCTTGAAGCCGGTCTTGATGGTGGTGGCATCATTTCCGCATCGCGCGCAATACGTCTCTCGCCTGAAAGCGTCGTTCGTGGCTTCGCAACCTCGTTGTTGGAGATCTCGCGCATTCCTCTGGAAGACGGTTGTGACGTTGGAATCTCCTCTGGTTCTGGGGTGCCCGAAATGTCCCATTCGCTCACAGTCGACACATAGACTGTATCCTTGGGAATTGGCATAACAGGTGCTGTGCCCAGTTGTGCCTCCTTCTGGAAATCGTGAACAATACTCTTAATCTTCCTTCCGCGATTGAGTTTAAAGGCTGTTCCATCCGGCAGCTTGCCGACACCAGCTTCCTTGCAAAGACTGTACCAAGAGTCCGTGAAGCCTTGATCGCGTGCGGCCTTGCTTGGTAGTGATACCTCGGACCATTGGGGAATCTTCTCGCGCGATGCAACGGGAATGTGATGGGGAACGTAACCCATTCTGAAAAACGGCTGGCCAATGATGTCGTCGGGCTCCGGGCGTTCCTCTTCCGGCACTAATAATGAAGCAACTGTGTTTCTCAAGTCCGTCGAGATGTCGTTGTGAGTTGCGCTAAGTTCTGGCCACTTATATTCGCCCTGCTTGAGCTTCTTGTAGATTTCTTCTTTGCTGCTAGCGTGGAAGGGAGCCTTTCCGACGGCGAGCGTGTATGTGATGACGCCGATCGACCAAAGATCAACCTTCTCATTGTGTCCCTTGCCCTTTTCAAGGATCTCTGGCGCAAGGTAGTTTGGTGTGCCGCACATGGTCGTCCGTCGCTTGACCTCCATTTCCTTCTCGGTGACCAGAAGAGCTGCGAGACCGAAGTCGCCGACTTGCACATTCATATTCGCGTCCAGGAAGAGGTTACCAGTCTTCAAATCGCGATGCACGACATGTCGTGTGTGCAGGTATTTCACAGCGCCACATATCTGGATCATGAATCGTCTGATCTCGGGGAGGGTCAAGCATTTCCGCTTTTTCAGCATATCGGCCAAGGATCCATTCGGGCACATGTCCAGGACGACGTATGTGCTCGTGTTGAAGGAGAAAGCGCGGTAGAATGTGACGATGTTTGGATGTGAGAGTTTCGAGTGGATCTGGAGCTCAGAAACGAACTGACGACGGCTATGTCAGCAAGCTTCAAGTTATGAAATGGTGACATTATTTGTATACCTTCTGCGCAAGCTTCGCAGGCTCCATCTTCGTCTTGACGATCTTGAGAGCGACAATGTGTCCGGTAGGCCTGCTGCCATCGTATCGCTCAGCGCGGTGGCAGATGGCGAAACCGCCTTTTCCGAGCGACGGGCCAGTCGCATAGTTGATGCCCGTCGGCTCGGTGACAATTGGAGGCGGAGGCTCAGCGTGAATGGAAGACATGGTGGTTGTCGCTGGCCGTGGATGCACAAATGCTGTGCTTGTCGAGCTTGTCTGCGCTGGACCATCTCGACGACGAAGGACGGGCGGTTGAGTTTACGGCTGCACACACTCGGTCGGCGTTGCCATGGGCGACGGCTTCGCCTGCGAAAAGCTCGGGTCGCTTTCCGCTTGCTCCACCCAAGCCACAGCTCGATTCAGAGCACAGCTAGCTCAAGCCTACCGCTGCGGCCTGCACGGATGAAGATGACATATATCCGCGCCCATGCAGTCATTGCGCGTAAATTACCATACTGCTGCTGTTGTATTGCTGTGATCAGGAGCAATGTTCTGAACGTCGATCACAACGGGTTGCCGCGCCCGTGATAACCATTAATCTCTCCCACAACAACAATGTCGCTCACTTTCAAGATCCTCTCGCTGGTCATCCGCACAGCAGCGAAACCGATTGGCGTACGTAGGCCAAGCGTTCATTCCACTCTCTTTTGACCTCGTTGTTGACATGCGATCATGTAGAATTATATCAAGAGGCAAGCCAAGGAGCATGAAGGCTTCAGACGCTTTGCTGTCAACCAGGCGCAGCGTGTTCACAGGATTGACATGCGCATGCGCCTGGGGATGCTGCATGACAGCGCTGCGCAAGAACGCATGGTTGAGCGAGAAAGAAAGCTAGCAGAGGAAAGAAAGAGAAAGGCAGAGACACCCACAGTATTGAGTGAGCTACAACAAAAGAAGGCGGACGAGGAGGCAGCGAGAGAGAAGGCTGAAGGCGGGACCAAGAAGGAGGAGAAACCACACATGCCGAGGATTCGGCCGCTCAGCGAAGCAAAAGCGATTGAGTAAGGCATACAAGCAGTGGCAGATGAAACATTTGCTGACTCAAGATAACAGACTCGGAGCGAACTTCTTTTCAGAATCCTTCATCTTCGCCGTCGCCGTAGGTCTACTGGTCTGGGACAGCTGGCGAAGCAGAAGCAAGGCCAAGGACCAGCGAGAACTGCTGGAAGATCGACTTGATATTGTAGAGGCTGAGGTGGAAAGGTTGCGCAACAAGTACGAACCGAATTGGGAAGCACTTGCGGACAAGGAGCCGGAGCCCGAGAAGTACTCTTGGTACAACCCAGCTGGGTGGTGGACACGGACAGAGCCTCAGCAGCTGCCAGCGATCGATGTCGTAAAAGACCAGACGGGTACAGTGGCGGCTGTCGCATCCACAGCCCACAGCGCACCCAAGAAGGGCGAGGAGGTCGCGAAATCAAGCGATGACCAGCACAAGCCGACCAAAGAGGAGTTGGTCAAGAAGCAGGTGCTCAACGCACCACCCGAGCGCATAGACTCAGTGGTTGCCGCGAACAAATCACGGTGATCGACTCGAGGTATGGATGCGATGTATGTATGTATATATCAAGATACCCCACTTCTGTAACAACAAATGTATAGATCACGCCTCCAAGATTCATCAACAGTCCCTTGGCTGCCAGCTAGGCAGCAATTGCGAAAGCCTATCTCAACCTCACTTCTTGGTTGGACTTCTCTCGCCCTGGACCTCACCTCAAAGAACCAAAACATCTGGCCTGCCCAAGATGTTCTGCACAACGCTCAGAAGGCGTCCCTCTTACGCCTCTGCGCTGCCTTCACTGATCGCGTCCGATGGCTTGAAGCTACGAGGTGAGTTGAACCGACTGTTTCCCTAGCATGTACTGACCTGGCGCGCACAGAGAACAGGCTGGAAACTCATGATCTTGCCATTCCACTATCTGCCCCAGTTGAAACCAGCACAATTAATGCCAAACCGACGCGCGAGCTTCGAGTGCTGCTTTTAGCGCCCTCCTGGACATTGGAAGCCGCTCTGCCAAACACGCTCGACCGCATCCACCACTTCGCTTCTCTGACCGGTGGTCAAGATCTCGCCATCGTCTTCTTGCTCAATGCGCCCAAGACTTCCAGCTTCATATCTGTGAAAGAGCTCACATCAACCGATAATGATCCTGATGCTGGCACAAAGGGTGTCATCGCCTACGCCAAACTTCAAGCGTCTCTGCTCTCTCGCAGTGACATCCCTCACATCCCTATCTTACCGCTCACATCAGTTGAAAGCTTGCCAGGGCTGCTCACAAAAACCGTCGCCGCTCTTTCGCTCAAGCCTCAGCATACCCCAGCATCTACGACTCCCTTCGGAATGCTTCAACTCTCTACCACAGAGCCACCTATGGACAGGCAGACATCGTACTTTGCGACAGATTGCTTCGCTGGTTTGCGGGAGCTGGCGGAGTCATGCACGGATCCAACAGCAGAAACTACATCGAGTTCACCTTCGTTTGACATGGGCGGTGATTTGTTCGCTCCGTCTAGCAATGAAGGGCAGCGTGACTACATTGGAACTGGTCCACAAAAACGAGGTGCTGAAGAGGGCTTAAGACAGCTACGAGGTCTCGTTGGCGAGCAAAGATACGGGGAGCTTGTGGAGTTCTGGCTTGATGAGTGGGTTGTAGAATAATGGCCTACGCCTAATGATGCAACATCGAACCGGGACGAAAACTTAGGAGGTATGGATACCCGGATGCGTGAGCAACGTCGCCCTTCAAGAGACGCAGATCGCTACTAGCACGGGCCACCAAACAGGCAGCTCCAACATAAAGTATAGCCTTCTCCCAGACTCTTTTCTCTCACGCTTTCTCGCAATTTTGCCCACTTCAGCCAGCCATCCAGCTCAAGAATCGCCGATCAAGCACTCAGCCACACCGCCGCCCTTCTCAGCCACTGTATCACAGCATTGCCAGCCGCCTCGCACAGCCAATCATGTCCGACTACGTGTACGACTGGGAGCTTCCTGCCGATATGGCCAATTATCGATTCGATCTGGACGTCGACCTCGACCAATACATCGATCCGGCGCTCCTGAGCTTGCATGCACCGAATATCGACCCGGATCTCAACCCTGCAGCTCATGGCCTGCGCCCCTCTGACGCTGGCCAATCTGGGTGAGTTAAAAAAAAAGCCACACGCTAACAAAAGGGCGAAAGCGGTATCAACACACCTGTCGCCACTGGAACTGCCTCGAGTTCTCACCGCATGCACGTCACGGGCCCTCGCTCCCTGAAACGCGACAAGATTGTAGCCCTGGAGTGCGATTTTCCTGGATGCGAACATAAAGGGCCATTTGCCAGGAAGTTCGAACTACGGCGTCACGTCAAGTCGAAGCATGGTGGCGCTCGAGCCTACACTTGCGGCGCTCAAGGATGCTTCAAAAGTGGTACAACCCGTCGGACCTTCTCGAGGCTGGACAAACTCACCGACCACATCCGAACTGTGCATGCTCATGACACACTGTTCTCGGGCTGTCCTGTCGACAACTGTTCCCTTGGACCGCAAACCCTAGACATCTTGGGAGTCCATGTCCGGCGTGCTCATCCCCGCTGCGAAGCTGAGGCTCGCTCAATCCTGAACAGCACCGATACATGCCGTCGACGATGTCCTCTGTCGGGTTGCAACAACAAGCTGTATATGCTGGACGCGTTCCATGCGCACCTCGAGACACACGACGTTGCCGATCTACGAGCAGCTAGTTCGAATGCAAGTTTTGATGGCCTGGTTTTCGATATTCTGACTTCTCCGGGCATACATGATGCTGTGACTCCCAGAGTCCGGATCAGAGTTGCTTGCCCGGCTTGTTCAGATGTCTGTTCGTCATTCGAAAATCTGAAGACACACCTATGGGGACGTCATCTGTTTCTGGATCCATTGCACGGCGTGGAACACTTCCTCGGCTGGCAATCCCATCTGACACAGTTTGGAGTTGCTACACTTCACCCTTGGACGAATCCCTCATTGAGTTTTGGAAAAGAGCATCGTGCTCAGTGTCCAACGTGCGACTATTTCATCACGTCATATCAGACGGTACCTCCGGGTGCTCAGCATCCTGACCTGATCAAGCCAAGCAAGCAAATCAACTCAGAGCTCAAAAACGTTCGCATGCAGATCCTTAGGCTTTACCCAGAATTCTTGGGCCACCCCATCTTTGACGACTGCGCATGAGGCCATGGATATACTTTTCGGTTTCTTTGAGCGGACCATGTCCTATGAGTTGTGCCTCCTAGAAGTGCGCAATGCAGCTTGCCTTGTCCTGGCGCAAAAGTCAAGCTCCGAACACTTCGCACGAATCTATTTCGCATTGATATTCAACTAGCCTTTGATCACTCTAATCTTGCATTCAACATGCATTGCTAGCTACTCCTCTTATAATTGCCAAATTCCAGTCATTGATGGTGTATTGTGTAATTTGTTCCTGACTTACACTTGAATAAGTCCTTGTATGGCGTCTCTAACGTTGTTGATTCACGCTGCAAGCTAGCCCATACATGTGATGGGTGTGATCGTAGTTCACAGGAAAAGGGTTTAATTGACAAAGTCGAAATTAACGTGGCCGTGTGTGACAGACATCCTCCCATCTAGCACTGTGTTCCACTTGAAGGCAGAGGAAGCTGCTCCGTCGCCAGCCCTCCGAAAAGTGGAGCAGCTCTTGCGGACATCACGTCTCTGAAAGATAAAGCAAACCAACCACCCGCACCCTCTCTCCCTACGCTTTTCGCACTTTTTCCTGCCAGAGGAACCACAGAAGCACCGCGATCATCGATCACTCCACCAGCTGCACAGCCGCCCTCTTTGCGAACCAGCTGCCTTGCATACCGCCCTCCGCTTAGCCCCATCCAATCAGCCAATCATGTCTGACAACGTCCCCTTTGACGCGCAGGAGATTCCTTGGACCATGGACTTCGAATACGACTTGGACCAGTGGACTGATCCGGATCTCCTGGACTTCAACATCCCTGACGACTTTGACTGGTCCGATTCGATGGACGCATTTGACTGGAGCGCCGATGTACCTGATGCCCTGGGCAGCTGCAACGCTGGCCAGATCAGGTGAGTAAAAAAAAAGGCGCACGCTAACTGAAGGGCGAGTAGGTGTAAAACGAGACCAGAGAAACTTTCTGTCTGCCAAAGCCGTTTCCACGATGCTCGCAAGGGACCGATGCAGCTGCATGGACCTTTAGCCGAAAGCTTTGGAAACAGCGATCGATCCACAGCTGAAGCCGGCCTTGAAACGTCATGTCATGTCTCAAACAACGACAACTTGGATGATCAGTCGTCTGCCTTGTTCTCGCAGCATCCTGAGGACAGTGCAGTGAACCCACTGTCACTCAGGAATGAACATGTCAATCGATGCGCTGTTGAGGGATGCAAGCACAAAGGATCGTTCAAGAGTACTTACGAACTCACCCGGCACAATCAAACCATACACGGCGGCAGATCTGCAAAACGATTCGTTTGTGATGCGCGCGGATGCTTCCATGGACGCCTCCCTTGGTCATTCGCCAGATCAGATAAACTCACTTCCCACATCAAGGCAACACACAGCTACAGCACAATTTTCAACAAATGTCCGGCCACTGAGTGCAACTTTGGACCATGCACTCTGGAGGTCCTGGGTGTACACATATGTCGTGCCCATCAGAACCTCGATGAAGGCCGTGCAGTTCTCAACGCTACACCGTGCAAAACCCGTAAATGCCCAATGTGGAGGTGTGGAAAGCACGTCTTTGCCGATCAATTGATAGTACATATCCAAACCCACGCTTCAGAGGACGTAGAAGCGGCCAAGTCAGATCTGGAGCTGGAGGGCATCTTGATCGACGGCACGTCTCAGAGCGGCATCACAGTCCGTGTATCGTGTCCTGTTTGCGGTTGCATCAGCACGGACGCAATTGGATTCATGCGGCACTTGGCAACCGAGCATCTTCAACTGGCAGACTGTGGAGGCTATGATCACTTCGAGGAGTGGAAAGCCTACTGGCACAGCAACGTCCCACATTATTACGCAGCAAATATCCGAAGCGTCCTTCCTTGGTCTTACATCCATGATTTCATACCATGCGACCATAAGCGAGCATATCAGTGCCCATCATGCTCGTTCTCGGTGTTGGGAGTTGGCGGCTACAAGACGTTTGAGGAGGCCAAGGTTCAGCGTGAGAAACGAACTCTCATTCGAGAACATCATCTCAGCCTCTTGCGGCCCGATGATGAGGTCGTTGCAGCGCTGTATCCTCATCGTATGGCGATCCTGAGGCTCTGTCCGGGGTTCGTGACCCATCCAGTTTTCGCGGACTTCGATCAGCTTCCACAGCAGAGCACTTCCATCATTGCAGAGACGCAAGAGTAGTACGTGAGGCCGCACCACGACGACTTCGAGATCCAGAAATGGACTGCAGAAAACCCCAAAGCCTCATCTTGAGTCGATGATGAAGCACTCATCAGATGTCCGTTGCCGAAAACCGAGGTCCCACGCGCGGAGCAAACCATGATCATTCCTTTGTCATCTGGACCGGCACACTTTTTGTTTTATGAATAGTCGATCATGCGTACGTTTTCTGGTCTAACTGTCTTTACCTCGAGCCCACATGTCCTTGTGGTATGAATCGATTCTATACAACCACAATCTTTTCTGTTTAGTAAGCAGTGTAGCTAGCTAGTCTTGATGCAAGGAATTTAATGATCACAAGAAGTCCTACATAAAAGTCTTTCGAAATTGATTACCTGAAGCCATGCATCTATGGTTCATACACTGTCCAAAATGGTGATGCTAATACAGTAATGGAAGAGACAACACAGCTTGTAGAAGGGGAGTTTGAATGGGCTGTGCAGCGAAGATAAATATGGTACTGGGGATTGCACCGATCACTTGAGTGAGAATCATTTTGCCGTACTCAAGGAGCGCACCATCCAAACGAAACACGACATAGAATCTGACTAGCTCATTTGCAGCATATATTCATGATGAGACCGCCCATCAAAGCTCATTCCAGCGAGTCAAGCCACCCTCGACAGGAGAAGTTGATGAAGCCGGTTGTGGTCAAAGACCTCGGCTGCACTGAACGTTTCTTGGTTCCTTGTAGTATTGTCAGTGTGGAGACACTCAGTACTAGGTAAACCAATCTCACATACCTAGAAGACAAAGTGCCTCAAGATTTGCTACACGATTCTGGACTTGTAAGTGCCTCCAGCTGCCTTACACCTTGTCTCCTGCTCGCCAAGAAGCGTATTGAGAGCTTCAAACGGATCTTCTGCGAGTTCGACGGTGCAGAATGAGCTGCAAGGGCTACTGACGCCGCATTTGCCGTGCGCCTCTAGTTGGTTGAAATACGCTTGTGCAGGGTCATTAGGGTCCTTCGGAGTCTGTCCGGTTGCAAACTTGCCGGGGAGACCATTACAGGTAATGGAGGCGGCATTGATGCCAAAAACTTTGACAAAGGTAAGGACGTATGCTCCATCTGTACAGACAAATGCGTGAGTGGGAGTGATAGCCACGAGTAGGCTGGCAGTGAGAGTAATCTTCATGTTGGATTGGGAAAGATTATCCAGGGCGAGTTACTTTGAGCTGATGTGTCAGTCTGAATGAGTTCAAGGCTTCGTTGTCGAAGTATTGTGATGAAGAAGATATGAGGTTCGTGCCTTATATACTTGTACGTCGCTTGGATATATAACCTTTCGCCAGATGAGTGTGCGTAATGTTGTCTTCTAAAAGAAATACACACGATACTACCTGGTCACACACGTGATGATCATTACTACTCACAGATAATGCAACCAGCCAATCGTGATTAGATAGCCTAAAGGTCGAAGTTCCAGATCTGCTGTGTACCCACTCGCAAGCTCTTGAACTATCGCTCGTTCATGAAACAGTGGGCCATCTATGATGAGCAGGTCGGCTTCTGCGAATGGCTGAAGCCAACGCCGTGGCCCGCGAATCCATACTGTAGCATCGAGAGATCGATCGAAGCCACCGTTTTGGAACATGGCAACTGTGAGTCTTCTAGTGCTGACTTGCGAGGTGCACTTTCGTCCGCCTTGATGCAAGTTGACTCAAGTCACTAGATTATCATTACAACCGGAGGACTATGCCCTTTCTCCAGTAGTCAACGCTGCCACCAGCGCGCGAAACTATGCACCGGGGGTCTTCCTACGAACTAAGTCTAAGCGTCAAGGCACATTGAGTAGAGAGCATATCACAAAGAGAGATCGAGGGATTCACTAAAAGTGAGGAACTTGTGTCCACAATTGTCTCAAGTCTCTCTACGATCGGCCTTGTGCAGAACCAATAGTTCTCATGCTGCCCATTGGTTGTCGTGGACCTCGGCGCGGCGGTTCTGATGAGATCAAAAAAGCCCAGCAAGCCCAGCAAGGCCCACGCCTGTCATTCGGGAGCATTGCACAAGCCTCTTGTGCGGGAAAGCTAAGACGCTTAACGAGCTTTCTCACTGTATGGCCATGCTAAGACTTCAAGGTCTTGATCGTGTAGTAATCTTACTCGATGTATTGTCATACTGTATCACAAAGTCGACACTCTCGAACAAGACGTTCCAATGTTAGCTGCTGATGGTGCTTCCTCATGCAGTAAATTCCGTGTTTAAGTGTGCTACATCGACAAGCACATGTCCTACATCGTACACAAACACTGTGTTTGTCGCTTGTGTTACGCGCTAGTAGTATTAGACAGGACTCAGCCAAGACTGATAGCATGGACCGCCGGTGCATTAAGAACTCCCCTATTCCCAATTCGCAGGCTCTTTGGTGCGTGCATACATATGTGGCCGGCTTTCCAACCGCCATCGATCTTTTGCATTGCCAGCAAATTCTTGAAACCTTGAATACATGAAGCTTTGGTCACACTAAATGGTTGGTCGCGAAATCTGGCCCTTGCAGTAAGTTATTAGCAATAACGGCGGCTTCCTTTTTGTCCAGCTGAATTCATCCCAACGTCACCTCGCATATGGATATCGCCACAGGTAGATCTTCTTATGCAGTGTGGATCGGAAAACTTGGGGTGTTGAAACTTATCTTATACTTAACATAATCACCTTGATCAATCTTGTTTCACACCAATCTTTCCGACTCGGCGCAATCCCAACGCGCCTGTCACAAAGACCATAGCCATGCATGCAAATAAGGCCCAGAAAGCAGCGCGATACCCGGCCATCAGGGCGCTTGGAGATGTTTTATCCGCTTCATCTGCAGCGGCCGTGATAGACTCAGAGATGACAGAAGTTACTGTCAGTCCAACCGAGGTACCGAGCTGCGCACAAGTGTTGAAAACTGCGCCCCCTAAAGCCTGTGTGTTCGTGGGGAACACAGCAGAAATGATCAGCAGACCGACGGTGAAGAGGACGTTGGTGCACACGAGCTGGAAGATCTGTACAGAGATGTGTCAATGAGACGTTACCAGACATTGTTCCGCGTCGACATTCGTGAGCCGTTGCTAGAACAAGAGATACCTATTTGTATCGCGATTTAGGCTTCACATACCTGCGCAGTGAACGCCATGTACCAGTATGGATACTGAGGATCGATAAGAGCCATGAGAAGTGGTGATACAGCGGTCAACGCGGCGGAGATCAATACCACCCACGTCACCGAAATGCGGTTAACGAAGTAGCCTGTCGTGATGTTACTTAGGACGGCTGTGATAAGGGCTGGTAGAATGCGCAGTGAGGTTTCAAGCGCTGTGTGGCCTTGGACTTCCTGGAAGCTGGGGGATGTTAGTGACTATCGATCGCGTGCCACGAGCCGCATGCTGAGGACTTACAACAAACTGCAAAATAGCTCCATGCCATTGCTCACTGCACTGGCGAAGAGTATCATTATACAGATGCTTGTAAAGCTGGAGTTGCGCCATAGTGAGTTAGGCATTAGTGCTGTACGATTGTGCTTTACTTGGCAGTCCATCCACCAGACAAACACTAGTACTGAGGCTGCACTAATGACGAGCAGTGCGATATTGGATGGGCGACCGATGCTGTGGATATCGGATGAAAGTATTCTGTGGTGGTCAGCTTTTGTATCACAGAAGTAAAGAGCCGCGAAGACTTACGCCAATACATATGACAGTGTCGCTATTCCAGTACTCAGAACTATTGTTCCCACCCAGTCGATTTCCAAAGCTAGCCGCTTCGATATCGTGCCTGCGGGTCTCGGCCGACAATCATTTGGCAGTACCCAGAAGCAAAAGACGAATGATACAGCAGTAGTAGCTCCGGCAAAATAGAATGCTGGTCGCCATCCGACGGTGTCCACGAACACACCTCCAAGGACTAGGCCAAGCAAGAAGCCGAGAGGACTTGAGAATCCCAAGCACGAAAATCCGAGATTCCGTGACCGTCCATGGCCAACATTTGTCGAAATGATAGAAACAGACGCTGGGACAGCCATAGCGCTGGCGACACCTTGGAGACCACGGAAAGCGATGAGCTCGTTTCCACTTCGCGCCAGACCGCAAGCGAGGGCACTCGCAACGAGCAAGATGTTAGCCGCCAGGATCATAGGCCTTGTACCCACTACATCTGTAATAGACCCAGCCAACATCAAACATGATCCAGCAGTAAGGTAGAAGACGGACGTCGGCCACAGGAGAAGGGCTCCTTCCAGCTTTAGACTTTTGGTGATAGCAGGCAAACCGACCACAATGATACCATTGCAAAAGCTAGAGAAGAGCTGCAAGAAGATCAATTGTGTGATGACTATAATTGTCCGGCTCTTGGAAAGGACTGTTGTCGTGTCGTTAACGGGTAATGCACCAGGCAATGCATCCGCTGGTGTTACCGGACGTTTAATAGACGGAGATGGAACAGGAAGGCGGACGTCGATTTCATCGGACTTCGACTCCAGCGTTTGTAACTCGAATACTGTTGTTGTTGTTGCCATATCCAGGACCGACAAGGAAGTACGGGATGTGGTTGAGAGCGAAAGTATTGGTTGAAGAAGCAGGATTCTTGAAGGACAATGCGATACAAGCTAGCGATATAAGGTAGACAGCATAATAGATGACACACTCAGTGACTCAAAGAGTCTGCAAATCCTAGCGCCGGGTCGGTTACAGCATGCACAGTCGATTTCACAATCCTTCAAAAAGTAGGGTGGACGATAGGAAATTACGGCTGTAGGAAGTATGACCCGGCTGACCAACACAGCCACACCAAATGCCGGGAGAAATGTTGTGCCATTAAGCCACATTTACCAGTGAGCAAACTAGTCTGCTTGCAGAAGGCAATCCGGAATTTCCTCCACTCGTTCAGCAGCAATTCCGCTAGTTCGGACTCCACCTCATGTTATTACTGTTTTCATATGAGGTACTGATAGGGAATCTGGTGAGCCACCCCGACAGGATTAGGGCAGTGTGACCCACTTTCATTCGCCGTTTGCAAGTGAGAAGTACGCACTGCCTGGCGACCTGTCACAGCGATTGTCAGCGACCCAATCGTCAAATGGGATGAACACCGCTAGATCGGGAAACACACTTGAATGGTAATGGACTCGATATAGCTCGTCTTGCTGTTGAGTGTCGCCCTTCCTGTTGTACCTTCGCATGCCTGGCCTTTCGTTTCGTAGAGCGTCTTGCCTCATGACTGACCGGAGACTTGCCCTCGAACCTGAAACTCCCAAAGTTCGCGAATTCGTGCAGCAAAAGACTCACCACATCTTCTGTGCGTCAAGATCGCCAAAGAACCTTGTCGCCATGTCGCCTTCGCTACGCAAAAAAGTTTGAAGCCTCAAGTGATTGTCGCTGTTGCTTAGTCGCGCGTGGACGCGGCGATTTTTCGCCGCCCTTCGCCGCTAAGCTGGAACGAAAGTCAAACAATCGGCACCCAAGTTCCGACTGATCAGCAATTCAATGACAGGTTTGGGCCAAGGATATTCGAATACAATGGATATAAAACATCTCAAATAGCTGCTTCAATAGCGGGAGTTTTCTGATCATTAAACATATTGTGCCCATACTCAACGGACTTTCAAGCGCAATGGATCTTCTGACAACTCCGGCCAAAGAGCTCCGCCTTTCTGCCACTCTCGAGATCAACGAGCTCGTGCAGTCTCGAATCGTCAAGGGAGAAGATGTCGTGCATCTGGGTTTCGGCGAGGCGACGTTCCCAATCCACGAGAGCGTATTGGAAGCACACTCAAGAGCGTCAAAGAATACCAGCTACATGCCTGTCGCTGGGCTCATGAAGCTCAGAGAGGTGTGTCTTCATTCTTAACCCAGAAGTTCTTGGACAAAGTAGACCAGACTGCCATCGTTGCTTGTTGTCCATCGCATGTGAACTGTGCGCTGACAAGCCTAGTCGATCGCCAGATTTCAGTCACGTCGCTTAGGCTTCACGATAAACCCCGATCAGGTCATCGTCGCGCCAGGTTCGAAGCCGCTGCTGTTCGCGTTCTTCGACATCTTGGAGGGCGACGTACTCTTGCCACGACCCTCATGGGTTAGCTATGAGCCGCAGGTCAAGCATGCTGGAAAGCGTCTGTTCTGGGTAGAGACAGATGAACATGACAGACACACCATTCAAAGTGAGTCTTCCATGGCATAACTGTGTTCCTGTGATTGACTTGTTCACAGGATATTCTTTACAGGCATCGTTCAATCGAGCTATAGAGGAAGGCGCCAAACCAAGGATTATGCTCATCAACTCTCCATCCAACCCTACAGGCCAGACATTCTCTCATAGTACCCTGCATGAGATCACGAACTTCTGCAGAGACAACAGTATCACTTTGATCAGTGACGAGATCTACGCTGATCTCACCTTCGATGAGAAGGACAGGACAACACCCTGCTCGAAAGAGAACTTCGATGCTGGCCGTATGATCATGACTGGTGGTCTCTCAAAGGTATGACGCCAACATTGATTAATATTGTCCATGAGAAGCACCTATGCTCACAGTTTTTCAGACATACTCCGCCGGAGGATGGCGTATCGGCTATGCTATCTTTCCAGATACGGCCTTCGGTGCAACCGTCAAGAAGGCCACGCTTGCGTATGCGTCTGAATGCTGGTCAGCCGCATCCGCCCCGGCGCAAGAAGCGGCCACTGTCGCATTCGAAACGAGCTCGGAGATGGACCTTTACCGCACTCAAGTCACGCGTCTTCATCGCCACTGCACAACTGCATTGTACAATGCACTGGTCGATTGCGGTCTTGCCGTTGCGCCGCCGAAGGGTGCATTCTATCTCTACCCATCATTTCATCCGTATGCTGAGCAATTGGAGAAGATGGGCATTCGAACGAGTCAGCAGCTTTCCCACTGGCTTGTTGAATCATGTGGTATCGCAGCTCTGCCCGGTTCAGCATTCGGCGAGGACGACGCAGGGCTGCAGGGTGGCCGCTACCGACTGCGAATTGCAACGAGCTATCTCTTCTTCGAGGATGAAGACTCGAGATACACCAAAGGCTACGAGTTGATCGGAAAAGCTATGCTTGAGAATGCAGCAACATCGGGCCAGCTGCCAATGTTGGACAAGGCCATCCAGGCGATCCAAACGGCTGTCAAGAAGGTACTGGAGGCAAACGCGTTGCCATGAGGCGAGATCCGGTGTGGGAAGAATTGGCTTTTGTACGGCATAGTTCATTGGTTTTGCATCAGCCAGCCATTCCCTTGGTTCAAGGAGGTATTGTGAGTCGTCATATTATCGTTGAAGAAATCTTCTCCAGTACCTAGAGCCATATCCATGTCTTGTGGAGGAAACTCCCAAAAGGACGAGGTTCCACTTGCGCCGAAAAGCTCTGCGAAGGAGTCGTAGTTCTCCATGAAGTCTGGCATGTGCTCTTGAAAGACATAAGGGTCATCAAAAGATAAGTTCTCGTCCGCACGAGTACTGTCGATCTGAGTCTCCGTATGCCTGGCTTGTTGAGTCTCATGGGTGGACTGCTCCAGGAGTGCGGTAGATATCATCCGGTGAGTGCTGTCGGCAAGTACTTCGAACTGACATGTGAGCTTCGCTAGAAGACTGTGGGACCAGCGTTCATTCATTATTGCAAGACATACAGCACATCTGCGAGTCCAGGCTGGGAAGTCGACCAACAGCAGTGGCAATGACACCCGACGAGGGATCTTCATGAAGTTTGTGCGTGAGGTGACGAGCATCGTCAAGCCTGCGAACAGCACGCCTTGTGCCAGCATCCAGGATGTAGGCACGTCGCTGTTCTTGAGCAAGTCGTATACATCGTCGACGTAAGACCCAGCCGCACGAATGCAACGTTCCAGGGATGCGGTCGAAGGTACGGGGCACAGAGGGCTCTTCCGATGGAGCACAAATGATGTGCCGTGGTATAGTCGATTCCAGTAGCTGTATTCGTCAGCCAGTGCAAGATAATATATGCAGTCAGTCGCACGCACCTTTGCGGGTACGGATTCTTATCATTTGGTGAACACAAAGCATTGACATCAGCTTTCCAGTCATCTAGCTCGGACTGTAGTCTAGCGATGAGTTGTTGTTGCTCTTCAGCGGTCTTATGCCCGGCCGCAAAAGCTCCGCAGTAGACCTGTGAGATAATGCGACCTTGAATGCGTCGGTGTTTGATGTGTTGGATTGCGAGAGAAGTCTCTACGGAATAAGTGGGATAATCCGTAGTGATGTGTTCATCGCTGATGGAAGGAGGCCGACCCAGGTTGTAGGAGACAGTGATCTCTATAGCATAAGCTGTCCAGAAAACGCGGTTGCGACTCTCCGTGTGAAACTCCGAGATGCCACAACCCGTCGATGAGTGGTGTAGTCCAATCTCCACTGCAGACTATCTTGTGTCAGCCTACGTATCTTGGCGTACGGAAGGTCAGACATGTCCACCTACCCGCATCGCAAACCCTGCCAACTGCCACTGACTTGGTCCCAGAGGGCTCTGTGAGCTGTAAATGCATACTAACAAGAGCGCTTGTATCAGCGGAACATTTGCTTGGAAATTTGCTGATAGAGAGTGAAAGTACTGCATAGCTAGAGAGTACAATGTGGTCGGGGATGGTGTTGCCACTGCACGCGAAGTCAATTCCGATGAGGCATCTGGCGAGAGCTGCGATAAAGTACGAGCGCAGTTCATTGCGCCCAGAGCCATGATCAAGTAGAATATGGTCATCTCACTGTTCTTCTCGCTGCATACTGGAGAGACTTCAGGGTAGTTTGCTTGCGATTGCGCGCATCTTGTTACCAGGTCGCTCAGGTTGTGCAAGCTTATGAGCGGATACAAAGGGTTGATCCACATCTCATAAGACCTCTGCAGGAGTTTTATCATACTCGGCTGAAGTGGAAGTTGCCGTTCGATCTCACCTTGCGATCTTTCGTTGGCAGTCGGTGTGTCGGCTTGCTCGGAGTAAATGTGTGTTTGGCCAGGAGCACATGTCCGGAGGATTGCAGCTGCATAGCTAGCAAAAAACGATCCACTTGATGGTCCAAGGTACTTTTGCTCGCCAGTCGCGTTCAAGGCAAGCATTCTCATGTTGGAGCCTTCAGCATGAGGAGTCTGGTCATGGGCATTTGGATCAGGTTCGGTAGTGCTTGCGTCGCCGGCGTCTGCCTGTGAGGCCATGGGTGGAGCACATTGGACGGCCGTTGGCTGTGGTATTACTTCACCATGAGCACGAAACGAGGGTGATATCCCAGTCGGCAAGCGGCTGCAGTCGACTCCAAGCTCTCGGCTCATGAGATCTTCAAGCCATCGAACTCTGTCCTCCGCATCCTTGAGGGAGCTACCACCAGTGGTCAGTTGTCGGTATAGAGTGCGACGCAAGACATATGAGTCGCAAATTTATGGCAAGATTTACTGTGTCAGGTGTTCTTTCCGTCGACGAGTATGTGGTTCGCATATTGCATCGATATCGTTGCACGCACGACATCTAGGAAAGCCGGAACACTACAGCAGGTGGTCAATGCCAGTAACGACTTGCATGGAGAGCCAGCAGGCTACCTTTATCTTTCTTTTGTGGCATCTGACGCATGCTCGTACTGCATTTCCGACCATGGTCCTTTGTTGTCGTAAGAGCGTCGTGAAGACGAAACGATCTCGAGGAGCGGTGATAAAACCACCGGTCAAGGGGGCCGTGCGTGATTGCCCGGCGATTTTTCGCCGTGCGATGGCGGCAACGCTGCTTAAACTTCCACGACCAAGGACTGAAGCATTGAACAGGTCCGTATGATTCATCGGCCGTGCAACGGCGAGGAGATAACGGAGTGATGGCGGGTGCTCTGCTCCGGGTAGATCTCACAGAGATAATGCCGGGGGAGAAACCCGAGTAGCCAGATTACACATATACGTGCTGTACTCTAAGTATCGCGCGAAAGCCCCGTCCCTAATACAACTCCTATTTCAAGACGGGTCATCGAATCATGAGTTGGGAACATACAGTACAATCCAAGCGAGCTGCCAGAGAGGAGGTTTTCGACGCCGCTCTTGAGTCCTTACCTCTAAATGTTGCTGGCCACATCGATGTTGAACGGATTGATGGGAAAACGCTGGTCTCCAGATTAGCGCGAGGCGAGGTCACTGCTGAGCAAGTGACAATCAAGGCCATACATAAGTGAGTTCATTGCAAACCTTTGCAAGCTTCGCAGCTGACGCGGCGTCTCCCATCGCAGCGCTATACATGCTCACCGAGACGTAAGTTCAGTCTTGGGTCCCTCTGCTATGCCGAGACTGCGCAAATGCTAAGCGGCGTGTAGACGAACTGTGTCAGTGAGCCACTTTTCGACAGTGCATTAAAGAGAGCTCGAGAGCTCGATGAATATCTACATTTGACGGGCAAAACGATTGGACCATTGCATGGGTTGCCCATGTCCGTGAAAGACCAGTTCAACGTTAAAGGTATTGATACGACGCTTGGCTATGTCGGCCGATCATTCAAGTCTGCGAAGAAAGATGCTGTCCTAGTAGCAAGTCTTCGAAAGCTCGGCGCTATCATCATCACGAAAACGGCCATACCGCAGAGCATTCTTGCAAGTCCCCACGAATAGTGTGCAAAGCTTTGAGCTGACTGATCGACCAGTGGAACGAGACTGAAAGCCCACTGTGGGGCGTGACAACATATCCTGGCAGGCCTCACCTCACACCAGGAGGTTCTTCGGGAGGTGAAGCTGCGCTTTTGGCTATGTCAGGATCACTCGTAGGCTGGGCCACAGACATTGGCGGTTCGATACGCCAACCAGCAGCCCTTTGTGGCTTATACGGCATGAAGCCCTCGAGTACGCGCTTTCCGTACGCTGGTGTACCAGTCTCTCATGACGGACAATCTCATGTGCCTTCTTCCATTGGTCCTATGAGCAGAGATCTGCCGACGCTCATCACGGTGATGCGAGAGTGCCTTCTTGCCGAGCCATGGAATCTGGATCCTAACGTCACACCAATACCATGGCGTGAGGACGTTTTCCAATCTTCTCTGAAGCAGCCGCTGAGAATTGGAGTCATTTTTGATGATGGCGTGGTAAAGCCACACCCCGAGATCGAAGCCGCGGTCCGCTTGGCTGCCGACATGCTCGAAGCCGCCGGCCACGAGATCATCGCGTGGAACACATCAGATCACATGGAATGTATCAAGATCATGGACCAGTTCTACAGAGCCGACGGTGGAGAAGACATCAGACGCGAAGTCGAAGCAGCCGGGGAGCCGATGATACCACACGTGGCTGCGCTTGTCGAATCGTCAAAGCCCATATCAGTATACGAGTACTGGCAACTCAGCCGCCAGAAGACGGAGGCTCAAGAAGCGTACAACTACAAGTGGAATGAGACTGCTGCTCAGCCTGGTCGCAGCGAATCTCCGTTCCAAAAGCAGAAATTCTTACCGCGTTCGGTAGATGTGATCATCAGCCCCGTGACACCGCACACCGCGATCCCTCATCGATCGGCTCGCTGGACAGGATACACAAAGATATGGAACTTCCTCGATTACACTGCGCTGGCTATTCCGTTCGGAACCTTCAGCCAGGATCCTCGTCCTGGTGGCAGCCTGCCTGGAATACACGCAGGTGTTGCTCGGCAGAACTACATGGAACACTACGTCCCACGAAATGACTTGGACAAGTGGAACAAGGACCTGTACGATCCTCAGCTCATGGACGGTCTCCCCATTGCTTTGCAGGTCATCGGACGGAGGTTCCAAGAAGAGAAAGTCCTGGGCGTGGCGAATGTGCTGGAAGAACTTGTGGTCTCTCAGCGGCAGGGTGAGCAGTGTGGATTTCCAAGTCAGACCACAAGCGCATGTATTGTCTGAGACACGGTGCTGACCCGAATCTTTCGATCTGCTTGTGAGGCCATAACAAGCTTCGGTGAATGGTATCGACGCCGTGTTTCTTGACTCTGCATGAAGTGATGGAGCGATTGAACACTTTGCATGTCAGAATTTGAAGAATTGAAACTGTTCTTACACTTGCGTTTGCCTCTCCCAGATACAGCTATTAGATCGCAGGAACAGCTCACACGTATCGCGTGCAACAGTACTGTGTGCTTTCGCAACATGGGTATCCGCAAATGCTTGTGTATATCGTACAGGCTCAGATATCAATACAAAGCACGCCCATCAGTCAGGCAATGCTCCCCTTTTCTTGAAAATTCCCAGAATAAACGCCGTCTCATGCTGTCCATATCCCTCGATATCGCCAAATCTCAACACCTTTTTCTCCCCCCTAATCATTGCGCGTGCCATTTCCCCAGTCCACCTTTCCACCAACATCCCGAATCTCGTCGAACTTCGAGCCGACCTTGACCATCGAATAGCGGATCAGGCGCGGGTCCAGACCAAGTGTCCTCTTGACAGCGTGCTGTGTCTTTGCGCTTGAGTCGAAGCGCATGATGAAGTAGTGGCCATTGTGGTAGATTGCACCCTGCTTGCGGGCGGGTTTGGGAAGGAGAAAAGTGCCCCAATTTGTGACGCCGCGGACGACGCCACCGGCAGTGAGGACTTGGTTGCCTGCTGTGCGAGCGATTCTGGAGAGGCTGTGTTAGGGGTGGACGGAGGTGGTGGTAGTGGTATGGGTTAGGATGGGAGCGTACTCTTTGATCTCGTTGACGCCGCGACCGGGACGGACCTAATGAATGCGTTAGTATAATTTGTGTAGGAACAGGTGCGCTGCGACTTACCACTCCTATTAATTCGTACAACATGGCTGATATGTGCTGGTGGTTGGTTGCGCGCCGGCTGCTGTTGCTCTCTCGGTGATGTTCGAAAGATTGGCCGCACGCTCGTTATCTAACCCTAACAAAGCGCAATCTATTAGGGTATGCTCCGCTTGCTACAATCACGCCCTACACGCATTAGCCCTACGTAATAGGCAATAGCACCCGAGGCTCTCGCTCTCCGATATGCTATCGATTGGACTCATTTCCCATTGACATTGCCAATTGCAACTAAACTTTTCTTCCTCTTCACACACAAAGTCACACAAATCTCCCCTCCTCATACACAATGGCCTCCGTCGCAGTCGCAGGGCGCGCATTCGCCCGTACCTTCACCACCCAGAGCTTCAGATGCGCTAGGCCTCAGGTCATGCGCATGAGCGCGCCCACCAGCAGGACATTCGCTGTCAGTGCGAGAGGTATGGACTGATAAGTAAGAATACGACATTCGATTACACAGACTAATCGACTTCTGCAGCATTTGAGAAGAAGTACACCGAGGACCACGAATGGATTGAACTTTCGAGCGACAGGAAGACCGGTATTGCCCATTGAACGAAATCCAAGCTCTGCGCGCAAGCCTCTAACAACTCTTCAGGCACCATCGGCGTGTCCGCATACGCCGCCAAAGCCCTTGGTGACGTCGTCTACGTCGAACTCCCCTCCACCGACCTCGAAGTCAACGCCGGCGAGTCCATTGGCGCTGTCGAGTCCGTCAAGAGCGCGTCAGACATCATGACACCCGTCGGAGGAAAGATTGTGGAGGCGAACAGCGTGCTGGAGGACAAGCCCGGCACCATCAACCAGAGCCCCGAGGCTGATGGCTGGCTCGCGAAGATCGAGGTTGCCAACCCTGCGGAGGTGGACAGCCTCATGGACGCGGAGGCGTACAAGGCATTCACTGAGGACGCCGACCACTAGATTCCCCGGAGCACTAGGCGTGGAGATGCAATTCAACTTGTATATATGTTGGCGTTTGGACCTGCTGATGCGGTTTAGTATTATACTGAGAGGCAAGCTTCGAGAAGAAGTGAAAATGACAAGCTATGATTTCCACTGGATGGTAGCACGATTATACAATGACACGGAGGGCTGACAGCTCTCGATGATGTGACAGCTAATCAACAATTTCAGGCTGGTTCGGAGAAGCTTTGCTGACCAGATTTGCGAATGAGAGGGCGCTCATCTCTGCCACAGATCGATGCGCTTCTCTATGATCGCATGGCTCGGAACAAGTCAACCCGCCACTGGAGAAAACAGATGTTCGCAGAACATGACATAGAGCATGGCGAACGGATGATCATCATTGGCGTCTGAAATGCAGTCAAGCGCCCAAGACACCAAGACCAAGACCTTGGTCAAAGCATGTCAGACAGAAGCGGATGTGCAGCTTCGAGGCCAGAGCAGCTATTGCATGAGACGTACCCATGCGTCTCGTGTGCTGGTGCTGGCATCAAGGGTCCGAGGTTGCTGGGTTGCTGGCAACGCCACAAATTCCGTACATGGCGCAGCCCGCCGCAGCGAACATTGAAGCAAGCTATCCAAGCCATCTATGGTGGTGGTGGCTTAGTCATGCCGGCCACACACACCGGTGCAATCGTGTCGCGTGATGCACATTCCTTCAGTATCATCGATACTCGCGCGCTGAGTGCTTCGATGCGGCCATGACTTTCGCTGTTGTGAACTAACAAGTGCAGCCAGCTTTACGTCCAAACGAAACCACGGATCATTATTGTCCATTTCTCCGACATCACTCAAGCTATACACCAGGCCCAGAGAAGCGTCCCCGAAGCAACAGACTCCCCAGTGTTACACGACGCTTGTACCTTAAGAACCTCACCGGTGGTACCGCGCCCCGCAATCCATGCATATCCTTCGACCAATGCTTGAGTTTCCCAGTGCATGCTTGTCGAGACTTGCCCATTTCAGGCGGCGCCATGGACGTGCCAATGCCTCGCGCTGATGCTGTATCACACTGCCCTCCTGCATAGCCTACTATGCGACTGGTCTTATGGGCTGTGCGCCATCCTGCAGCTGATGTCTCTAACGCTTCAGCTTTGTCCTTCAAGAACGGGCCACCTCTTCCTTGCAGCTGTGAAGGGGATCTTTCCGTCTTCCTCTTGTGCCAGGCGCTGTCTTTTGTAGGAGATTTCTACCGCAAGAGCCTCGCGTTGAAGATTATCGGCGCTCTCTTAGATCATGGCGACAAACGGCGTGAAGTATCTGCTTACCATGAGCTCCTGGACTGTGCAAAAACTGACAAGCGATCAGCGACGATGCCGTGGGCGTCCCCAAAGAGCCTCGACTCGAGAATGACGCGCTGCGCACAGGCGTCGGCACCTATGGTGATGCCGACCAAGAGCACAGGCGTAAGCAGAGCGTTGTCGCAATGACCGAGAACGTTACAGGCGAGATCAAGAACCCTCTGGTCGGCATCCCGAGACAGCAGCTCATGGCAGACGTGGACGACTTCGCTCAAAAGTACGGCTTTGACCCAGAGACCGAGGTGCCGCTCCTGCGCAAGGGTGCTCTGGTTGCACAGAGCCCAGCAGACTTCGAAAACATACCAGACCTTGACGACGAGGACCGCGACACGCTGCGCAGAGAAATCACACATCGGTGAGTATATACCACACTTCACAATGTGCCTCAGGAAATATGCTAAACCAGCCCTCCTGCAGATGGAGGCAACCCTGGCCACTCTACATGACAATCGTTCTGAACTCGATCGCCGCCGCCATTCAAGGCTGGGACCAGACCGGAAGCAATGGCGCCAATCTATCATTTCCGATAGAATTTGGTATAGGCGACACGGTCCCACACTGCGATCCTGTCGATCCAAACGCTCAACTGTGCCAGGACAATGCCTGGATTGTCGGATTTGTCAACGCAACTCCATACATCACCATCGCCTTCTTCGCCGGCTGGATCAGCGACCCTATTAACGACTTGGTAGGTCGTCGAGGCACCATCTTCATTGCGGCAATCTTCTCTCTCTTGGCGCCGATCGGCTCTGGGCTTACTCAGCACTGGGGCGAGCTGGTTGCTTGTCGAGTCATGCTTGGTATTGGAATGGGCTTGAAAGAAGTCACCGTGCCTGTGTTCTCGGCTGAGAATGCTCCCACGATGATTCGCGGTGGTCTGGTCATGTCTTGGCAAATGTGGACGGCATTTGGTATCCTCCTCGGCACGTCTGCCAATTTGGCTGTTTACCAGGTTGGTGAGATTGCTTGGAGACTGCAGCTTGGATCCGCGTTTATTCCTGCGATCCCTCTAGGTAAGTAGCGTCGGAGGCACAGGCTGGTATCGCGTTTTCAACATGTCACTGACTAAAATGCCTCTCCGGTATAGTCCTCGGCATCTACTTCTGCCCTGAGTCACCCCGTTGGTACCTAAAGAAGAAGAAGCCGTATAATGCTTACAAGTCTCTATTAAGGCTCCGCAACACGCCTTTGCAAGCAGCAAGAGACGTCTACTACATTCAGGCCCAACTTGATCAAGAGCAGCGTATGGTCGAAGATGCTGGCCTTGCAAAAACTGATAATCTCTTCTCGCGCTTCATCGAGCTTTTCACCATCCCTCGCATCCGCCGCGCTACGCAGGCTTCCGGTATTGTCATGATCGGACAGCAGATGTGCGGAATCAACATGTAAGTCAGGCAGGAACCGAACTACGACGAGGCTTGCTAACCACTGAGACAGTATCGCGTAAGTCGAGTATCGCTTGCAACGAACGGCAGACTACTAATCCTAGCACGGCAACAGTTTCTACAGCGCAACCATTTTCTCACAAGCCGGATTCAACGAGACCGACTCGCTCCTGCTGTCCTGGGGCTTTGGTCTTACCAATTTCGTCTTCGCCTGGCCTGCTGTGTGGTCCATTGACAAATGGGGTAGACGAGGCCTCTTGCTATTCACTTTCCCGAACATGGCTTGGAGTTTGTTGGTCGCTGGCTGCTGCCTTCTAATTGACGAATCTAGTAGAGCGCACGTCGCTCTTGTGGCGCTGTTCGTCTTCATCTTCGCGGCGTTCTACTCCCCAGGAGAAGGGCCTGTGCCGTTCACTTACAGCGCAGAAGTCTTCCCCCTCAGCCACCGAGAAGTCGGCATGTCGTGGGCCGTCGCCACAAACAGTAAGCATCGCACAGCACTTATCCCTTCAATCTCCTCAACAGGAAATGCCACTGACAACCCACCCCACACAGACTTCTGGGGCGCCATACTCTCCATCTCCCTCCCGCGCATGCTCGCCGCCTTCACGCCCACGGGCGTCTTCGGCTTCTACGCCGGCCTCAACATCATCGCGTTCTTCCTCATCTTCTTCTTCCTGTACGAGACCAAGCAGCGCACGCTGGAAGAGCTGGACTACGTCTTCGGCGTCCCGACGCGCACGCACGCCAAGTTCCAGGGGACGAAGCAGTTCCCTTGGTGGTTCCGGAGGTATATCCTGCAGCGGAAGGGAGAGGTGGAGCCCGAGCTGTATCACTTTGACAGTGCGGGCGTGAGGGACGAGTATGCTGGAGGCGAGAACGGAGAGACGGAGAAGGCATGAAAAGGTATGCTTGGTTGTTGAGAGCGAGAGGCGAGTCCGGGTGTGATGTGATTATCGTGACGCTCGTTGATAAGTGGCGGTGGTGATGACAGGGCGAATGCTTTTTGATCCAGGGACTTATGAGCGTTTGAGCACTCGTCATAATATTGCTACGACAGATTGAACGTTGAACTCCATCCTTACATTCAATTCGCTTCGTGTTCGCACAACTGAACCAAGAAACTCCATTGCTTCCAGTCCGGTGTCATTCAACATAACACAACGAGAAGGTCGACTGGCGACGCATGTGCAGAAACGTATGACCGATCACGTTCATGAGAACAAGTCGAGATGCGCAGCTCTGTGGGCACGATGGAGAGCTGTCTGCGCAGCCTCTCAGCCATTTCGAAATCGTAGAGAATCCTTTTCCTAACATGACATGCCTAACCCTTTGGTATCTCATCCAAACCCCAATTGCAATGCTTAAACCAAATCAAACCTCCCAGCAATCGCCTAGAAGAGAAAAAAAGACACACGAGTAGACTCCTTTTGTTCCATTCCGCCTCTCTTCTTTTGCACCCGCAGTGGGGTTCCAGGCCACTTTTTTAAACACCCGCTTTCCCAACCGGTAACCTCAAACCGCAGTTCTCACAAAATAGCGCCACGCCATCCGTGCTCCTCCTGGCGGAGAAGCCTTTACTCCCGCACCGCCGACAAGTCATTTTCTTTTCCGGACCCTCCTCTTCCGCATCGTCGAACTCCTCGTTCTGATCAGACAAGTCGCTCTGCTCAGCCGTCAGCTGACTGATAGCGCTCACTTGCGAATGGCTGCGCTGCATGGCATTACGAGCTTCGGTCTCGGCCTTCAGTTTCTGGCGGCGCTCGTAGGGAGCGCGCAGGCGCGCGGTGTCCCAGAAGAAGTCCGAGCGGCCGGCGGCGTCGAGGACCATGCCGTCGCCGTCGGAGCGGCGGTGGGCGATGTCTTCGTCGAAGGATGAAGTTTCTGCATCCTTTTTGAGGCCTTGAGGGTCGGTCACTTCGAGGGAAGTCGGGGCTGTGGACGTCGGGCTGGTTTCGTCTGCTTTTGAGGCCGATGCTGGTTGTGAGGAGCCTTGCTCGAGCGACTTGTGCGGCGATATGCTGCGGCTGGTTGTTTTGCTTTGAGGTGAAGTGTTGATGCCGTTGATATTTGGCGTACTTGCGATACCTTGGCGCCAGGATAATATACGGTCGGATGGCTGGACTTGTGAAGCTGCGGAAGTCCTGCCGTCACGCAGACTACGTTGGCTGGCTTTCGTGGCAATGGAAACACCCGCAATCGAGCCAGCGCGACTCGAGGTACCAGGTCTCTTGCTGAATAACGATGATCGATCCCAGTCTTCTCCCCTTCTCCTAGCGTATGCGCAATCCTGTCGGAAAACTTTAATAGCGCCTGTATAATCGGCAGTGACGATGATGTTCCCACTCTTGTGCATCGCTCTCGCAGCATGAGCGAAAGATTCCCTAGGCCTGTCGAGACTGCCTCGTCCCTCGAAAGATGTGCGTATGAAGCTGCCATTTTCGGTCGCTGGCCGTGAAGATGCGTGACTTTCGGTGCGTTCTCTCTGGCTCATGAGTGTGACAGGTGGCGGGTTGCAGAGATCGTACACTGGATCTTCGCTCTTCCCCAGATGGTGCCGTGTCTTCGCGGGCGCGAAGCATGCCACTGTCGTAGGCGAGTCGTGTGCTTCGAAGATCTCTACCGGCTGCTTGTCTCGAGCATCGTTTTGAATACCATTGAGCGACCAGATATGTGCCTTGCGATCTTCACTCCCACAAATCACGTATCGACCATCGTCGCTCAAAGTCGCTCGAATTTGCGAGGAGTTGTTTTGCAAACCTCTAAACTTGAGTTCAAGGCTCTTGTCTCGGAAGTTGTAAAGTCGCACTCGCGAATCGTTGCTTGTGATCAGGAGTTTCATGTCACCACTCGAGCCATGGTATGCCTGGATTGCCGTGATCTTGCTTCCGCGCGCATTCGGGCCTTTCGCTGAGCGAACGTGGAGTTGTGTCTGATATTTTAATCCCTCGGTTTCGTAAAACAGGCATTGGCCATCGAGACATCCCGCCATAGCGTATCTGCCATCCGGCGTAAATGCTACAGCTGTGATCATCTCAGGTGTTTGCGCCGTGAAAGCAACGCTTTTATCTGCAATGCTCCATAGTCGTAACTTTGAATCCAGCGATCCAGCCAAGAAGAATCGATCGTCTTTCGGGTGAAATGATATTGATGGTACAAAGTCGTTGTGCTTGAAAGTACAGAGGCACTCCTTTCGAGAAATATGCCATAGTCGGACCGTCTTGTCCATAGAAGAAGATAATAGAAAGTTGTTCTTGCTCCAGCTGAGGTCCAAAATCGTCGATCCATGTCCACTCCATTCGCGAACGGGTTGAGATTGGAATACTGGTGCGCTTAGACGCTCGCCTTGGTATCCATCGATGCTGCTTGTGTCTGAAACAGAAGACTCGTTCCTCCGGCGATCCTCGGGGCTTGAAAGTACCTGCCAAACACGTACAATCATGTCTGCTCCAGCCGCTGCAAGGTACTTCCCGTCCTTACTGAATTCCATTGCCCATACTGTGTCCTGGTCTGTGGCTGCTGAGCTCTTTCGCCGAAATCTATTACTGTCCGTCCTTACTAACTTCCGCCGCGCTCCACAATACAACTCTTGCGCCAAGAATAATCGATCAAAATCGCGACGCGTTTTAAATTTTGAGCGAACCTTGATGTAGGCTGGTGGTTGTGGGTGTCGTGGGTTGTACTCCACATTGTCGAGCGATTGTGTAAACACGTGCGCATCAGTTCCTTCTGGTCTGGGTTCGTTGTTCTCGATATCTTCGTCATCGGCAATGGCCTGTTCTGTCGATTTCTTCTTCCCTCCTATCAGCCGACCAAGGAAAGTCACTGCTTTCACACCCTTCTTCAGGTCCTTGCGCGCAGTCTCGTTGGTATCGGTCCGGGGTGGGGGCGCTTGCACAGGCATGGCAGCATGCTGGCTCTTCGCATCGTCTTGCACGGTGTATGCGCTGCCCGAACTCCTCGGTCGCAGAGCATTGGGTAATTGCTGGGTGCCAGTGGTGCGCTGTAGGATTTGCTGTGTGACAAAGAAGGGTTAGTGGATGGATCCTTGTACTTATGTGGTGGCAGTGGGAATACAAGTACGTACCTGCGACAAAGGATCAATCGGAGGACGGACATCCTGTCTCAGATTTGCATCACGCCCTGGGCTTGGCCCTCTGCTGGGCGAGGAGGTGGTGTTGGAGTTGGTCTTGTTGTGCTGTCGGCCAGGTGATCGCAGTTGCAGGCTTGACTGGGGAGTATCGGGTCTACTGCTAGCTGAGGGCATCGTGTCAACAAGTTGATTCGTGCGTCCCTTGCATTGCTTGTTTGAGCATGGTGGCACGTGGGAGAGGCATGCCTGCTTTTGTTCCCCGGCTTCACTGCCCTCCTCGTGACATGGACAACGACATGAAGTGGCTTACCATCGTCATATCCAGTGCTTGAGGCCGTGCCGGGCCGGCCGGAGCTTCTATCGAACTCAAAGCTGGTATTGCTGTCGGTGCCTGCCAGCGGGCTCATGGCCAGCGACATCTCGCTGGGCACGTTCTGGGGGTCCGTGAGGGTGAGGGTCGGCAGCATCGCCATTGGAAGCGTGCACCAGCGAGCGAGAGCAGCATCTCAGGGCTGACGTTGCTTTTGACGTAGAGAAGCTGGCTGGCTGAATGTGTGCGGCGGCGCAAGGAAGCAGGAAGTGTGGATTCCCGGTAGAGCTCGCGTTCTAGCCCGGAGTTTGCGTCAAGCGTGTTATCTACCGCGATACTGTACCACGCGCGGAAAGTCACGGCTGGCCACTCTGATTTTTGCAGGAATAATTCTGCTGACATGATGCTACGCGGATACGGCGGCAGGAAATGGTACAATGTACATGTCTTGCTTACACAACGTTAATCCAAGCAGAGTTCTCATCTCATTCTCGTCAGCCAGCATCAGCTCTTGTGGCGCTGGCCAAATGTCAGCTCGAACCTGCGTCATTGCATGCATATTCCCAGTCCGTGCTCATGCGGACAAACGCAAGTAGACAAGGTCGAGGCTTGTTCGGATACCGCACCGTTGGGCCTAGCCATCGACACCTGAAGATCGGAGCAGGCTTCATACCTTTCTAACCTTGCGCGCCTACAGCTTCGCTCGCTTCGTTCCGGATCTTCGTGGCGAGCATGCTTGATGCGAACCCAGATTCCGATCGCATTAGCGTGCTCGCTATTGGATCACGAACGAAGCTCTGAGATCCATTATTCCAGTGGAAGTCCTGGTCGGAGAAAAGGTATTACTTGACGAGAGTGTTGTCTGATGCTGCAGTAGACTGGACTGAATATCTGATCCACGTGATCCGGTCTCCTGGCAGGTGTTAATTCTTTTCTGTCTGAGCACGCGTCCTGTGGTGTACGCCTCGCTGGCAAAGTATGGTCAAAAAATCACGATGATTGGTCACGGGTAAAGGTAGTATACGAGAGTTGCTGTCAAGGCTGTCTTGATAAAGCTTGACTTGGAGCTGTGTGGTTGGCACGCTTCGCTTTTTCCGAGCCCGTCCAACCGAGTAGACTTCAGCTAGTCCCTGCTGACACTAAACCAAAGACTATGCACCAACTCGTGGCCAGCACATGTCTGTCATGCGTAATGCTATCGCAGCAGCCAGTATGCGACGTCCAAGCACTTACTCCTCCACTGGCTGAATGTTCCCTTCGGCGACCTCTTCAACAACCTCCTCCATGGTCTCCTCGACGACCTCCTCGACAATCTCAGTGACAACCTCAGTAACCACTTCCTCCTTACCAACATCGTCCGAAGCTCCACCCATCCCCACGTTGTTCTCACCTTCCACAGAGACTTCTCCTTTTTCCAGGACAGCCACAACCTCCACGTCAGACGCCAGCATATCATACGCCAGCATCGGAACCTCCTTCAGCATCCCCATGAACTCCGGCGACTTCTTGAGCACGGGAAACTTGCGGCAGCAAGCATGAGCCACAGCACCAGTGACAATCCCAGCGACCTCTTTCCCAACCTCAATGTCTCCTTCTCCACTGAGGTTCCCGTACAGTTCGCGCAGAGTGGGCACGAGCTCAAGAATCTGGATCTCGCTAGCAACGGACTCGAACTGGCGATCGAGCTTGTCCGTGAGGTGCTTCTTGACCTGTTCTTCCAAGTTGGCGATGCCGAATGCCTTGGCTGCTAGCAGGAGCGGAATGCTGTCGTTGGCGATGTCTTGCTCCAGAATGCCGTTGCCGTGCACGTAATCGACAGCGGTTTGCACAGTCTCGAAGCTGATGCTCACTCCAGGGCGGATGTCTTTCGGCGCTCTGACCTTGGTCGATGCCGGGTGCTGTGAGTGGTTAGCCGAGTCTCACTGTCGCTTTGCGAAGGAGAAAGCTACCTTCTGGAAGTGGTCGCTGAAGAACAAGGACCCTGCGATGAGAGCGCTCCTGTGGCCTTGGATCTCGGCGTCGCTTCTGAAGAACTTGATCGTCACGTCAGGGGATCCGGTGGCGTGGTGATGTCTGCTTTGGGTCAGTGATGTGGAACGTGCGATGTAGCTAGGATGCTGGCCACCTACCCGTTCACGGTAAAGTCATTGGTCTGCAACTCGTCAGACGGCATTTTGGGCAATTGCAGTGTAGTGGTGAGAGCCTGTAAGCAACACAGTCGCACAGCGTGAGACTGGTGAGTAAGTGTTTGTTTGTTTGTTTCGTGTGAGTCGACGCGGCCATGCACGACGAAGCACACTAGCACGAGTGAAGTGAGGTACGTTGAGCAAGTGAGGCCTCAAGCGTGGCATGTGAGAAGCTTGCACGTGCTGTCACTCGAATCTCCTCCATCTATATTTTTCGACACACACGTTACTATGAAGGCGTGCTACGTCTACCTTGATACGAGTTTTTGAAGCAACAACATGCTGACAGCAAATTATCATACAACATGACATGATCTGCGTACTGAAATTGTAGATTTCAAGTTTATCGACGGCCTGACCACATGCCAATCATTCGTCAACTCCGTGAGTACTCAATCACGTGAATCCATTCCGCCTGACACCCTTCGACTGCGCAGGCTCATCGTCCTGTGATGATGGTTAGTGCATGAACGGACTGTAACCACGATTTCAATAAAGACTTACCTCCAAGAATCCAGTAAGAACAATCAGCCTTCCGAACTCCGCGGCGACGCTCTCAGCGTCCTCTTGCTGTTCCTTCGCGCCCTTCACTTGCGAAACTCTGCTCGCCCGCTTGAAGACGGCTTGCATGGAGAATCTGTTCTGCGTCAAGAACGCCTTAGCCTGTTGCACGGTGCTGGCGTTACTCGGCCCCCTGGCAGCCACGACAGCCACGATTACGCGCAATACCGAGCCAAGAAGGCGGTAGAAATGGTGCAGCGCGGTGGGATTGTCAATGTCCAGCCCAATGTCCGGGTCTGTGGAGAAAAGTTGTGACTCGCTCACCGAGGCGAAGAAGCCCGAGTTCAGCACAAGTTGTGAACCATCCGTAGTTCTGCAGAGGTTGAGCAGGAGACTCAGAGCGGTGTGGAAGTACGATAGAGTGGTCGGCAGGTCCTTGTGGTCGGCGCGGAAAGCCGCGCTGATGCCGCCGAGGCTGCCATCGAGCAGCACAGGCACGAAGTTGAGCTTTGTGAGCGCTCTGAGCAGAGAGGGCGTGAGTCGTGCCGTTTGGAAAAGCGCAACGAGTGCATCGAGGAAGAGGAGAGCCGATACTCGCGTGCTGCCTCGGCCGGAGAAGGCGTCCTCTGTCAAAACTGCAATGATGCGCTCACCAGAAGTCTGAACCTGCTGTAGGAGCTGCTTGGCGCTGGAGTTGAATCTTGCTGTTTGGGACCTGCCGGTCTCGATGGGCGCAGGTGATGCAAGTGAGGCTGACGTACTCTGAATCAAGCAGCATGTGCGGTAGCACACATCTCGTAGAGCAGGGGTTGTATCGGTGTCGGCGATTGCCTTCAGGCAGACCCTGAACGCAGCCAGCACACGCTCGTCCCTGTTGTTCGCGATTTGCTCGTTGCTTTCGTCAAAGATCGCGTTCGCTGCCGCGCTGACAAGCGTAAGTGTCAGTCGTGCGAAAAGACCTGCCAGGTCCATATTCTCTCCAAGTGACTTCTCGAACTTCGGCAAGACAATTTGCAACGCTTGCAATGCGACAATTGTTCGGTCGTGTTCATTCAAGCCTCCTTCAGTCACGATTGTGGACATCAGATCTGTCCATGCCTCGACGGCGTCCAAGCGTGCACGCTGGATCTCGCTGTACTGATTCTTGCTCCTCAAAGACGCGAGTACCGCAGATATCTCATCGTCAGCCTGTGCGTCGTCGGTCGCATCTTTGATGGTTCCATCTAAGCGAAGCTCGCGCTTGCGAAGAGTCAACAATTGCTCAACCATGTCCAGATCAAACTTGATCACGCACTCTGCGTCCTCAACAACACAGACCGACAAGTTGAGGCCGGTAAGAAGCTGAATGACGGCTTCGAGTGGCTGCGTGACCTCTATTCCGTAAAAGTCAATTAGCTCAAGTACTGAGGCAGACGGAAGCTGCTCGCCGCCCGTTTCGACATTGCCCAGTAGCGCGCCAATCAATTTCTCGCGAACGGAATCCATGCGAGCGGCAGCGACGGACTGCACTTCCAGAACGGCATACTCAAACCAGGCTTCCCGAATGCGCATGAAATCACGCACACCACAGCCTGCCGGCTTCAGTAGAATATCTCTGTCGTCCAGAGGAAGAGAGTCCCATGGAAAATCGGGGCTAGTCTCGAGGAGTTGCATGGCCAGAGCAGGAAGGAAATCCATGCTCCTGAGCTCGCTTTGTACTAAAGACGCTGTCAAGCTCGCAGTGGCAAGCTTCGAGATGAGTTCCAAGCATCCGGACTTGATAGCAAGGAGCCATGAAACGTTGCTTGAGCCGATAATCGTAGGAAGCTTCACGGCGCATGACACAATGGTGTGGAACAGTGATCGACCGGCACTGAAAAGGCTATCATCGACTCGCTCTGCAGGACGAACGGACCCCTGTCCCTGGAGGAGTCCAAGGAGACTGTGTGCAAGGTTGGGCTTGTTTGGCGATGCAGTGACTGCGCCGTTGAGGAGGTCCAGGATTTTTTGCGTCTTAATACACTTCAAAGGCTGAGTCTCGGACTCAAGATCAATGGTGTCGATATCGAAATCGCGACCGAGTTCGATTGCAATGACATCAGTAGCCTCCTGTATCTTTCCGATAAGCCTGTTGCCGACTCTCTGACCTGACCTGCTGTCCACAATGCCTGTCAATTTTTTCGACGCGGACAATTTCGTCAACAGATCGAGGGCGTGCAGTGCCAAGTCAGTGTGTCTGCACGCAGCGTAGTTCACCAAGTAGACGACTACGTCCAACTGACTTAGCATGACTTCGTCGAAGGATGCAATTGCAGCATTAGCCACAGTCATCGTTCTTGGAGGGGCCTGTGTCTTGATAACTGGCCTGACAATATCAAAGTAGGTTGGCTGCAGTTTCATTGCCAGGTTCATGACCTCGATGGCCTTGGCAGTAGCCTGTACAAGTGGTGACATTGCATCCAGAGTTTCCAATTCTTCCGGCAGCTGATGGATACTATCGAAGAGCGCAGCTATGGTGTTGTTGTTGAACAGGTGCTCCATGGTGCGTGCAAACGGATGAAGACGGGTGTATGTCGCAAGTGAAGATGTCTTCATCGAGCTTTCCACGGCGACGTTCGTTGAGTTCGCAAGCACAACGAGGTTCTCGTTGAAGGTCGACAGACACAGCCAAGCGAACGTGAGACATGCGTGTCGAAGTACATTGCTGAGTACGCGGTTCTCATAAAGGCCTTGTTGTGCCAGGGGTTGGGTAAGAACCTGTCCCAGCACGAAATCGACATATGGCTCCATGCCAACGTGGCGGTGCACGGATCCAAGGGATTCGGGGAAGGGAAGAGAATCGAGTGTAGTGTCAGATTCGATGCTTGCGGGGATAACCAATGCATTAAGGAGGTGCACAAATGAGGTGGCCACCTCAGGATTGGCGGCGATAGATTGCAGATATTGCTTTTCTGAATGGCCTCTGGGCGCAGATGCTTGGGGTCTGGGCGCATTTGCAGTTGCGTTCGACTGTCCGATGCCGCCAATCCAGGTGTCCAGAGCGCTCCACAGACCGTCATTGATATCCTGTGTTTTGTCGGTAAGAAGCGCCGCTAGCAAGTCGAAGCAACAGGCTTGCACGTTGGAAGGCGAGGCACTCTGCACTAGTTGGAGCAGGTGATCATGCAAACGGAAGGGCTGCTCCCTAAGAATCCAGTTGCGAGCATCAGAACTGTTGATACATATGTGAGTTGCGAGACGAAGATAGGCTTCCAGCATGATGGGGGTTTCTTTCTCTTCGATGTCCGGGTCGCCCATCATGTCCTCAGGATTGGCGAGCGGCTGCGAGATTGCCGGTTTGTTTGTTGTCATGGCGGCATAAATCTCAAGTTCGTTGAACATCTGCGCCCAACTGACAGCGTAAGCCTTCCTCAGCTTGCCCGAAACCATTGCGGTATCTTCCAGCAAAAATCTGTGAGCGTGGTTCGCGGACTTCTCGTCTGTTGCAATCGACCTGAGCAATTCACAGAACGCAGCGACGCGAGGGGTTGGTAGCCTTTGAGAAGCCCATCGCAGGAAACCATAGAGGTTACCATCCTTGTCGGACCAGAAGTCTTCTGCGCCTTCTTGATCCTCCTGATAGGCACGTGCGATTACCAGTATGAATCGCTCCAGGTCCATCGTGTCCGGGTGACCTTGTTCGATGGTGGTTGAAAGATAGTTGCGCCTCTCATCGTCTTCTTGAGACTTTAGCTGACGGAGTAGGTCTGGCATGTTCGACACGAAAGCGTTGACGAAAGTTTGGAATTCTTCCATTGTCAGTACAGCAAAATGCCTCGACGGCGCAGTGGCGTCGTGTGGGAAAGATGCGGAATTGTCGAGCAAGAATCCAACAAGCCCGGCTTTCGCAGGGTCATACCACACTTCGGGCTTCAGGAAGTCTGCAACTGACAGCATGAGATGGAACGCTTTTTCACGACAGCACTCAGTGAAGAGCTTGCTTCGCTCCTGCTCCAATTTGGCGATCGAGCTACCGTTGACGCTGGCATCTGCTGGGTAGTCGGCGAACCGCGCACTGTACTCGGCGAGCCACCAGATTGTTGTGGCATATTGGAAGTTCTTCATCTTCCATTGCAGTTGTCCCGGACCAGAAGCGAATAGCTTATGTAGATCTTGCGCTGCTTGTTCAGTGGTCGCCGGGTCAGATCCAAAGTATGCCGAGCCACAAATCAGGATTGGGATATAATGCGCCATGATGTCCAGAGGAGTCTCCGTGCTGGCAGCTTTGCTCAGGAGTTGTCGGAAGTCTTCAGGAAGAACATGATTGCCGCGAATGATGTATGTCATTATCGCAGCCAGCGTCTCATGCTGGTGCGCCAGGAACATACGTTGAGCCTGCAGCGCCTCGCCATTGGGTGTTGCAAGAGATTGCCCGGTCATGGCTATGAGCTGAACATGATCCTGAGTCTTGCGAATCGACGCCTCCACATCCGTCAGGCCCTCGATGCACCTGCGCCAAAAAGCGGACCGCTCGCTCGGCCGGCGCTCCTCGCCCATCATGACACGCGCGACGATATCCTGTAGGTACTGTGCATTCTCATCGTCCGCATCTTGATCGGCAGCTTTGCGGAAGATCATGCGGGCACAATCCAGCATGACTTCTCTCTGCCTGTGGTAGTGGAGGATCGCTCGGAGTGAAAGAGTGTCGGGTTCATCCTGTGCATCGTTGACAATGATCAAACACAGCTTCGCAGCTTCCAGTTCATCCAGGTCAAGCTCGTCAGAGACTTCGATTGCACTGTCGCGGAACTCGTTGCTGATTTGGTATTCTTGGTCTCCAATTTGTACTTTGATTGTGGGCGGGCTGCCAGACGGAGTTGCGCTCAATGCATCCCTGCTCTTTTGGCTCTTTCTCTTGCGCTCCAGGAGCCTCCGAAAATCCTCGATGCTTGTTTCCAGCTCATCGCTCAGGCGACTGAGGTTTGCTAGACGCGATTCCGTGAAAGAGACGAGGTCCCGCTGGAGGTTTTGCAGCCGCTCAAAAGGTTCGTCGAACTCCATTTTGGTGGTTAAACGTGATGTAAATGGTGTGTCGAATTTGCGATGGCAAGACGGCGTTGGCGAGACCCTCGGTTGGGCGACGCGCAAAGTGGTTTGTGGGACCTTTTGCTATGTTATTGTTCGAATAAGTTACTTATTGTCAATTTGAAGCTCTAGCAAGCCGAAACGCAAGACGCGAACAGTGGTCCGTGCGTGCTTCAAGCGCGCTTTCACTTGACCCTGTACGTGCAATCAACTACCGCATCCATTAAGAGAGAGCGACTACTCTCCTAACCACCCAGAAGTGACATACAACAAGACACTTTGATCGGCGCAGTGTGCTACCAGTGAGGTTGGCAGAGCGCGAGATTGTGCCAAAATGATACTATCCAGATCAGAATCACTCGACGTCCAACAGAGACGCCACAGCTCTTGAGTACCTCACCTTCTTGCCGTCTCGCCTCACGCTTCGATTATCACCTGCGAGCTTTTTTCCCCTGCCTGCCATTGAGAACAAGCAACTCTTGTCCTGCATCGCGCTAACATGAACGGCGAAATCACGCTTGCGGATGCGTTAGGTACGACCCCATTGCATACACACACGAACTCATACTGATGGACAACAGAACGTGTCAGAAAGGGCGTCAAAGAGCGTGCTGAAGGTCTGGCTGACCTCAAACATGTCCTCCGTCACAATCAGCGCAGCTCGTCTATTGACTCATTGAGTGATGCTTCATTCCACCGCATCTATGAAACACTTTTCGCGGTTGTAGTAGCTGAACAAAAAGCGCATGCCACTGCGAAAACTCCCACGCTCAAGTCAGCAGCGTCGAACCGTCTCTCATCATGCGCCGGCGTTTTGCGTCTTGCAGTCGAGGTGGGTATCGCCTCGGTAAGACTCAAGACGGTTAAGGCCCTTCTTGACCACTTCATCGAGACCACATACCTACCTGGAGGCGCCATCTGCGAACCATTGGCATCGGACTATCCGAAAGCAATGCATGCGGTTCTTGCCTACCCACCGCATGTTGCTCATCTTCCGAAGGCGGAATGGGAACGGACCGCGAGATTTTGTCTCGAACATATTCCAACAGCACAAGCTGAATCTCAAGCCGAGACAGCCTCATTGGGCGTAAACACTACTTTCATGAGCTCTCGGTCATCCAGATCGCGTATCAACAACTCTGTGGGCTCCCAGCCTGTGCGTGGACCCGCCAGACAAGTGGCGGAAGAGATGTTGGCCTGCTTACGCTTACTGACTAGCGCACCAAATGCACCCGTCACTTCCATGGCTTCTGACATCCTGTGGGCGATGATCGCATTCCTACATGTCAACAGTGCCACCAATCCTGCACACCAGAACGCTTTCGGCACAGTTGCCAATGTGCTTGCCTGGACTAAAACCGAAGATACACGTGTGACACGAGAAGTTACTGCGCAGCTGATTCGCCTGATTCGAACATATTGGGGTGCCAGAACTGCTGGTCTGAAGGAAATGATGGTCGTGTTCTTACATCTGCAGCTGTACGTCCAGGATCAGTGTAACGCCATCAATAACGAAGTGCTGCGTTTGGACTTACAAGGCTTCCTCGAGGCACTACGATCTGAATACTCCAAACGCCAAGAACGAGATCAGCTGCGTCTCGATGACATTCGATTCGGAGGTGAGATATCTGCTCATGATTTCTCGGGACTTATCAAGCAGGGAATCATAAGCCTCCAGTGCGTCGGCACCCGCGCCGAACAATCGTGGACCGTCATTCAAACAATGGCGTTCATCGCAAGCCTCTTGCGTAAACCCCAAGGAAACGACGCCTCGGACGACGAAGACGAAGACGACCACCAGCGAGCTCGCAAACGCCAACGCATCAGCGACGAGCTAGAAGACTTGCTATCACTATCGTCAAGCGGCACTACTGGGTCACGAATCACTGCGCTTCAGACCCTCGTCTTTGTGTTGCAGCAAAGCGCGATGTCAGCCTCACAGCTCGCCAATATTCTAGCGAAGACTCTTGTCATGTGCGGCGACGAGAACGCCATCATCGTGTCTTGGTCCATGCTTGTCGTCACAAGTTGTGCATATCAAATCGCATCTACCGATGACACCCTTTCTGCTCTTTGGGCATCTATGTGGCAGCTCGCTTGTCGTTCTATGGCCAATGCAAGCACTTGCCGTGCAGCGTGTGCTGTATTGTGCATGATGATCCGCGTCAAACTGGTCCCTTCTGGCCCTGTGTCCGAACTGTTCCAGTCACTCGCCGTCGCGTTCGAGTTAAGTGGACCCAACATACTTTGTGACACTGCAGTTGAGTTTGGGCGGCTCGCCATGTCACACTCAATCTCGATTTCACCCACTTCAGCCTCCACCATTGGTAACAGCGTCATCGGCTGGCTTCTACGCAGATGGACGCCCAGTAAGTTCGACGAACGCTCCTACGCCACTACTTGCAACATGTATAACAACGCGGATGTGGTCGGTCTCATCGCACAATACCTAGGGCAATCTTCTCATCTGGCCACTCTGTCCGGCTACCCCGTGTGGGATACCCTGGGCAGGGCCTGGCTAATCACGCAGGAGCACGAACCACTCATCCTTTACCTTTTGTCTTTGACCAGAGATCAAGAATGCGTACATCCTACTACTGCTTTGATCCCTGCCAATACAGTTGCAACCCTGGTCCCAAAGTCATCCTCGGAAGCATTGGTGATGAACCATTTGGCAAGTGAACTAGCGCAATCAGTCGAGTCTTGGACGCAACTGGTTCGCGATCGCCCGCAGAACATCAGTCTGGACATTTTCTCAGCATTGTGCCATTTTCTCTCGGCCTCGGCGTGTTTAGCACATTGCACACACTTCTCGAACGCGCGAGATCAATCAAAGGTGCAAGACCATTGCAAAGCGCTCTTCAAGCTCACCAAAGACTATGTGAAGACAAACGCATGTGGACAAGATAAAGTTGACAATATGTTAGCTTGCTTCTCACAGAACCTGTGGCCACCATCCGACATTGAGACAACTGATGAGCCTGAGCCCCGGAACTGCCGGCAGGAGCACTGTTTTGCGATCACCGAGGCAATTGCATCAAGAACTGCATCACAGTTCATCGACGAAGAAGCCGACGACGATGACTTGATGGACATGGGAGATTCGTACGAGTCTCAAGAGAGTAAACGAGGCCGCACTCAATCTGGAGCAGTTGAACTTGCGAATGATGCCAGTGTAACGCACAGTGTCCTCGCTCTGCGTGCTGTGATCCCTTTGTATTCGTCGGTCGTCGCTACAGTCACACACGGTTCCTCCTCTTTCGACGAAGCAGACTCCGTCACAAATACGGTAGTGGAAAACATCCTAGCTTTACCCCAGTCCTCCATTCTTGCCGGCCGCGTCGTTATTACCAAGCTGCCATACCTGGTGCCAGGATTGACGACAGATGACGTTGAACACCTGCTCGTTCATCTCACCGAAACTTTTCTGGAAGGCTACACATTTGAGCGCTCGGAGGTGGCGATTGGAACACTTTTGGACACTATGGTCTCCCTGAAATCTTTCTGGATAGATACATCGAACAGAGAACTGGCGAACTTGGGGCTCGACACGTACGAGTGGTGCGTTTCCACGGCGATGAAGGCGGGCATTCTGTCTCCCAGTGTTCAAAAAAAGGTGTCGACTCTTCTGTTACAGCTCTGTCATGTCAATACTGAATACGGACATAGTGAGGGCGCTCCATCTGTGCGCACAAGTCTGTTTGACCTCTTGCGCCGAGGCGCTATCTCGGTACAGTTCCACCTCGCGGAACGCATCTCTACGATCTTTGGCAAGTTTGTCCTTTCGGCCCATGGAGCTATGTTCGACGACCTACAAAGTAGTTTGCCGGTCGAGTCAGAGTGGGTGGAAGGTCTTGCTATGCGTCTGCTGTTCCTCGCAAAGCTTGCTTCGTCGTGGCAATCGCTTGTCCGCCAATCCGTGTACTACATCTTCGAAACGGCTGGCCGTGTAAACAACTCGAAGCCATACGCTGCGACTTGCGTTAGAGGTGTCGCTGCCTCGTTACATTTCGAATCTCCTCGCAAGCTCTTTCGTCTTTTCGCACCACAACTTTTGCATACTTGGCTCGAAGATCAACCAATCGAAGATCTGCCGTATGACACTTTCGGATTTGAAAATCTTCGAGACCTACTCGTCGACGTCCAGACAGAAGTTGTAGCGCAATTGTTCATGCGGGGGTTGAACGATGACATGCAGCTCATGGCCTCAACATTGGGCATCGAGACCAAAGAACTACTCAAACACGCATTCGGCAAGAGTGTTGCATATGCTATCAGCTGGGACATTGCGCGACCTCCCTCAGATCAGAGTTTATCCTGCGAAGCAAGATTGCGCAACGTCACTGGTAGTAAAGAGGCGTACCGTCAGCTTTCGGCTGAGCATTTTGCCACTATCATGGGCTACTTTTTCCTCTGTCAGAATCAGGATGATGTCGAAGATTCCTGGCTCGGAAAGAAGCCCGAAGCCTATACCTCCACCAAAGCTGTGCTCTCTGAGATAAAAGGCTTCAGTTATTCTGCACGCTCTCTACCTGCACCTCAGCAGCCATCCTTCCGTAGTCGATACCTGCCTGACCAGATGGAGCGATTCTGCCGGCGGACAAGCCAAGACCCCTCAGCTCCTTGGGAATCTTCGTCGTTCGCAGTCGCTGCTCGCATGCTATTCGACACTCTAGATTCGGCTTTGGGATCTATGCACAACTGTACCGTGTTGAGAAAGTTGAGAATTCTCATCGCCACGGCGGGAACGACTGCAGTAGACGGCTACCCACTCGAGATGTTGCTTCGCGGTGTCCGGCCGTACCTCACGGACAGCCATTGTGCCGATGATGCTCTCGGAATCGTGAAGTACCTAATGCGTCGTGGCAGACGGCAACTAGGGATCAACACCACCTTCATGTGTGGCATGCTAACAACTCTGCTTCTGGAGACCCGCGCGCACATGGGCACGAGACAAGACAGTACCACTCAGGAAACTCAGCATCGTGAAACAGTACAGAAGATGCAGGAATTTTGTACCTTCGCCGTTCAATACATGCAAGAACTGCGACAGACCATTAAATCAAGTTGGCTCGCTGATTACGATGCTCTGGTCAACTCTCTCTCGCACTTGGAGCTTCCGGGAAATGCGCGTAAGGACAGTCCAGAGAGCACGCTCTTGCTTCTTCTCGTGCGACATGGCAGTGCGGGCGGAGGGTTGTTTGAGATGGCCGACGTCACGGCTGCCCTGGCCATCCTAGCACGGAACTTCCAAGCACCTCGATCAACGAGTGAAGACGCGCTGGTTGAGGATGATGTATGTGCTCAGATAGCGCCTCATCTGTGGCGCACTATCCAGTCAGCCCCTTTCGACGAACAGTTTCTTCTTTGGGCCGGAAAAGCCGTCGGCAGAGCATATGCTGCAAGCGGCGACTATGCGGCATATTCAATCAAGCGCGATGTAGGAACACCACTTGCACACAGGGAAGATTTCGTTGGCGCTGAGCGACCGTATGCTAACATCGTGCGGCGATTGTGCAATATGGTGCTTTCACCCGCGCGTTTGGAATCCGGCTTGGCAGAGTATGTACTGCGGATTGTAGCCATGGAACTGGAGGAGGGTTCCGCGGATGAGGACACCTTCAAGGCAACAATTCCCGACACTCTGGCACCTTCCATATTGAGTGGAACCTATGGCTACATGCCGCCATGGACCCCTACATCTATCGTTGAGGCCGGCACCCGTCAACAACTCAAAACTTCACTAGCTTTCAGCGAGGCCTCGCTGGACGAGTGGGTGACAGGGATAGCATTGGTGCTGTGCCGCTGGCCGACTGCGCTCTCGCTTCTAAGGGCGCTGCCTGCAGTGTTGCTCAACTCTCCCCGCCTCGCCATGGAACTCTTCCCTACAATGGTTCACCTCATACTGGAAATTGAAACAGAAGCCAAGCAAGAGTTGCGTCCTGAGCTATCTCTTGCGATCAACAAGTATCTTGACGAGAAGAAGGGGGAACTCGGACCCAGGCAAGATTATCTGCTCGACCTTGTGCTATACTTGCGACGTCAACCTTATCCCAAGGAGCACACAAAGGTTGACAGGCTCCGCTGGCTGGACATTGACTACATGCGCGCAGCAGCCACGGCCACCGAACGTGGCAAACCTACATTGGCTCTGATGTTGGCAGAATCAAGCGCACCACCACCCGTACAGAACAGCCGACGGGCATCTAGCAGGATGTCTTCCGTTCAGCAACTCCCGATTGACATACCTGATAGCATGCTACTAACCATTTTCGAGCAAGTTGATGAGCCAGATTCGTTCTACGGAGTCGAACAGCCCGCTTCACTCGAGTCAGTCCTTGGCCGACTGGATTACGAGAAAGCTGGATTCAAGAGCCTTATGTTCCGCTCGGCTCAGGTCGACAGCCACATGCGACAATCGGGTCAGCTCAGCTCTACGGACGCTCTAGGAGTAGTTCGTTCCTTGTCTTCGCTCAACCTCAGCAGCTTGACTTTCGCACTCACGTCTGGACAAATGGGGAGCATTGCGAGTGCAGCCACAGAAGAAATGCTCGACAGTGCGCGAAAGCTTCAACAGTGGGACATAGCTCTGCCGGAGTCCAGTTTGGACGGCTCGTCGCGCCTGCTGACTGTCTATCAAGAATTGCGCCAGGCAACAAACATGACGGCTGCGGTCGATGCACTCAACAACTTGACTCTGGAGCACGTGCGCGCCGCTCAAAGCCTCCATGCATCGGCAAGGCCATCCCGCGCATGGTTCAACTGCCTTGGCCTGATCGCGGAGTCTCTGGAACTGGCTTCTAGCGCCAGTCAGACTGAGCTCGCGACATCATGGAGCAGACTGCAGAGTCGTGAATCTTGGATGGATAATGCACGCTTTGAGGATTTCGACCTTCTTCAGCAGGGCCGGATCACCACATTCAGTGTGCTTGGCCGTAATGAAACTCTTCTCAAGGATCTCCGAATCACACGGAATGCGATGCGAACCTCGGAGGTACAAGCTCTGCTCTCTTACTCTGCACTTGCAAGGCAGCACGGTCAGCTTCAGACTGCTCTGTGTGCAGCGACTCAAGTCAATGACCTGGCTAGAGATCTCGAACAGTCCGGAATATGCGTCGATGTTGCGGCGAAGCACGAGGTCGCATCAGTGATGTGGGAATCACAGGAAAGAACTGCGTCGGTGAAGATGCTCCGGGATATACTCGACAAATCTGAGTTCGAAGCGCAAGAGATCAAAGTTGGGCGCTCCGGACTACTGGCTCAACTCGGCACACAGCTTGCCGACGCTAGGCTAGAGAAACCAAGTGATATCCTGGAGCATTATCTGAGACCCGCGATAGCTCATTTGCCCAAAAATGCTATGGGCAAAGAAGCTGGCAAGGTTTATTACGCCTTTGCCGTGTTTTGTGACCAGCAACTACAACATCCCGCGAACGTTGAGGACTTCAATCGCATCGCTACGCTGCGCCAGAGAAAGCGTGATGAAGTGCAGCAACTGCAGACATTGGTGAAAGCCACGCGACGAGCAACGGAGGCAAAGGAGCATGAACGTTCGCTAATCAAGGCCAGGCTATGGCTCAAGCTCGATGATCAAGAATTCGAGCATCAGAAAGCAAGCCGCGAGACATTCGTTCAGCAGAGTCTTCAGAACTATTTGCTAGCACTGCACGCCTCAGATGAGTATGATCTTTCTGTACTTCGCTTCTTCGCTCTATGGCTCGAAAGCTCAGAATCAGATCTTGGGAACGCAGTGGTCAAGACTCATCTTCCCAATGTCCCGAGCTGGAAGTTCGTCGTACTCCTGAATCAACTAATGTCTCGTCTTCAAAACGAGAGTTCCCCCTTCCAGGTAGCTCTGATGGCTCTTACGAAGCGTCTGTGTCTCGAGCATCCATACCACAGCGTCCACCATGTGTACGCTTCAACGAGGGCGGCCAGCTCTGGAGATGCTGCTACGGTCACTCGCTACGAGGCGGCTGTCCACGTCCGCAGATTTGTCTCAGGCGACCCGGCCAAGGGAAATCTGTTTAGGAGACTATTCTCAGCCGATAGCCATTATAGGCAACTTGCAGAAGAAGCGCTCGCCGACAGGAAGACCGGCAAGCGGGCGCTGAAAGACATCAGAACAGCCGTTTCAGTCGCAAAGCACATTCCCACACTCCATCTACCACCTGTCACCACCAGTTTGCCGTTGAGGCCAGATGGCAATTACGACGACATACCTGCTGTGCACAAGTTCGAAAGCACAGTTTCGATCATGTCGGGTCTCAGCTCCCCCAAGGTGCTCACTGCAGTCTCGACCACCGGTCAGCACTACAAGCAGCTCTTCAAGAGTGGTAACGATGACCTCCGACAGGACGCAATCATGGAGCAGGTCTTTGAAGAGGTCAGCAAAATGCTACAGAATCACAAGGCCACACGACAGAGGAATTTGCACATCCGCACATATAAGGTGATTCCCCTGTCACCTACAGCAGGAATCATTGAGTTCGTACCGAACTCGATCCCGATCAATGAATTCCTCACTCCAGCTCATCCAATGTACAATCCTCAGGACATGAAGAACAGCACCGCGCGAGAAAGGGTGAGTAATTCATCAAAGAGCTCAACGGAAACACGTGTGAAGGAGTTCCGCAAGGTGTGCGAGAATTTCCAGCCAGTCATGCGCCACTTCTTCCTCGAACGCTTCGACGATCCAGATGACTGGTTCGAGAAGCGTACAGCATACACGCGCACCACTGCATCAGTGTCTATGCTCGGTCACGTCCTTGGTCTGGGTGACAGACACGGTCACAACATCATGCTTGACGAGGTCACTGGCGAGGTGGTGCACATTGATCTTGGTGTGGCCTTTGAAGCCGGGCGAGTATTGCCTATACCTGAGTTGGTTCCATTCCGACTCACACGCGACATCATAGACGGCATGGGCGTGAACAAGACCGAAGGAGTTTTCCGCCGCTGCTGCGAATTCACAATGGACGCTCTCCGTGAGGACAAAGACAGCATCATGACGCTGCTGAACGTGCTGCGCTACGATCCACTGTACAGCTGGACGCTTTCTCCTCTCCGGGCGAAGCGAATGCAAGACGCGCAAGACAGCATTCACAATGCCAAAAACGTGGAAGCTGCGGAAGGCTCAAAGGCGAAGTTAGAGGCTGAAGGTGGAGAGGCAGATCGCGCTTTGGCGATTGTAGAGAAGAAGCTATCGAAGACGCTGAGCACGGCGGCCACGGTGAACGAGCTGATCCAGCAGGCGACAGATGAGAAGAACCTGGCTACTTTGTTCTGTGGTTGGGCGGCGTGGTTCTAGGTATTTGCGGTCGCATCCTGTACAACACAGTAACATATCATGTATACTACACTGAAGCTTTTTATTATTGTTCAACTCATCCAGGGTTTCATAAAAGTACCTGATTCGTTCCGGGATTCGTTAACCACTTTCAGCGAGACGGATGGCCTTCCGACCAACGAGCGGGGAAAGGTTTATATATCATTCATACATCACATTACTAGTCAAGCAATCGTCTTTCTCGCACTCGTAAATGACTAACAATCACTCAAGCCTGTAGACTCGCGCTACCATCGCCAATCAACAGCAATGCCCGAAACAAAAACCTACCGCCTTCCTCCAACACCTCTGATCCCCAATTCGCCACGCCCGTTGATACACTACCGCAACCTCTTCCCATCAGAACAAGATCGTACACCTACAATCCTTCATCACAAATTCGCCAGTAACGGATGGTCAAGCCAATGGATATGGCGCTACGGCAAAGACCAAACTGCCCACTACCACTCCGCCGCGCACGAATGCATGGTCGTCCTAACAGGCTCGGCTAGAATCAGATTCGGAGTAGCCGACGTACATTCGTCTGGCAACGACGACGCCTCCTCTCCCGAGAACAGCACAGATACAGTCTCCGAAGAAGGAGGCGTCGAAGTCGAAGCCAATGCAGGCGACGTCTTCATCCTGCCCGCCGGCACGGCGCACAAGACTTTCAACACGCTGCCGGAAGCGTCGCTGAAGTTGCTGACGCCTGGGAACGGGCACGCCGTTAATGTCGAAGGACTAGAGAAAGCGGGATCGGAGCTGGAGGGTTTCACGATGATGGGAGCTTATCCTGTGGGTAGCGAGTGGGATTTTGCTGTGGGAGGGGAGTCGGAGGGTGTGTATCAGCGGGTTTGGGAGGTGGCGAAGCCTGAGAGGGATCCTGTTTTGGGGAATGGCGAGGAGGGACTGTGTGGATTATGGTGATATGGTTTTGGTCAGAAGGAATGTGCGTTCGTGTACTTTTTATGTCAGGTTGATGATCAGTGTGTTGCTATTTACTCAATGGACGAGCGACCCACTGCACAAACTGAAATTAGAGCTTGATAGTGAAACAAACGCAACGACGAATATTTGTATGTTTGGTGACTAATTTAGACCTAGAAATCTATTAAATGTAAATGGATTTGATCTACGCATCATCTTCGTCACAGCATTCAAGAGCAAAGAACATACAGTAATGGCGCATGAAATTGCTTACAGCTTTGGCGACTCCATTAGTAGCATCTCACGAACAAGCATAGTATCTTCGACATCCAGACCTAATGGTATCAGCGCACTAAACAATGAGATATGGACCAATCATTGACAACATCTCACTGGCAAGAGTGAGTATAACTCGGTCAAGGACATGACTTCGAATGATTTTTCTTACCATCGAGATACAATGAATGAGACGGCCGAAGCTATACGCGAATCGATGCGCAAGCACTGTAGGTGTACAACAATACCATCATCAGCACATGCACAATCCTTCCCAAATGAATGAAGAAAGACATCAGTGCTAACAAAGCCGGTGTCTCAAGAGATGGCGGTGACAGCATTTCCCACGCTACCAGTAACGGCTCCCATCTAGTCGCGGCTTGACTCGTAAGCAAGCAGCTATACAATGTACGATGATGACATGGCCGGCCACTGGAGCTAAGAAATACGAGGCCTTGCTTGACTAGCTGTTTCCACATATCTGTTATGGAGAGAACCAAAAGGGTAGTTGCATGTCGTGCACCAATGCGACGACAGTCCTTGGCGCCGGACATGAGTGAATACTGGAAAATGGACCCAAGAGCACAGAATGTGTAGAGGCCTCTCTCTCTTCTTATCATTCTGCATTTCGAAACATAAGAAAATACTACTAATAAAAGATCTAGGTCAGAAAAAGAAAGACAGCCGTGCTTCCACCGATCTCTAGACAGTAATTAGCGAGCAGGCACGCGAGAAGTTACCCTCCAAACAGAAGGCATTCCCGCCGCGCAAGCGCACAAAAGTAGTGGATTGAACAGCCTAATCCAGGGCCGTATGATGCTCCGGAAACCCAGAAGGAAAAAAAAGAATCCCCGGAAAAAGGAAAATAAAATCCGCCTCGCGCCGAGAGCCAGCTGGCCAAGAGGCGCCCTTTTGCATGCGTAGAATACAGCTTAAGTCCTTTGTGATTTCCCCTTTCCCTTCGCATTGGCCGTTCAAGGGTCTGCGATCAATGCGCCAGACTCGTCCTTGCGAGTCGTCCTTTTTTTGCTATCAAATCAAGTTGTGTTTGTTTTTTCTTTTTTTCGTAGCGGACATGTTTCGCGTTTCCCTCGTTGTTCTTGTTCCAATTGAGGCGCTCGTGTGTCGCTCAGAAGGGTGTTTTGTTCAGCCAACGGATTGGTAGAGCAAGAGCGGTTCGCCCACATTTTCGATTTCCGGAATCGTGCAGCGCAGGTCGAAGGCTTTTGAGAGGACGATCTTGAAGATCTGGGATTGTTATGTTAGCAGAGTGTTGCGTATTGTGAGAATATAGCTGGAAATCTCACCTTTTGCACATTGATACTGTGGCTGGTCGAACTGAAGATCAAGCTTGCCTTCATGGCTTTGGCGAATCGCTTCGCTTGCAGGGAGATTTCTTCTTGCTCTTCCTTGGGAAAGTTGACGAAATGGTCGTATTTTGTCCCCACCAAGAAAGGGATGGCGGTTTTGTTGAAGCCGCGACCTTGCCGATACCACTCTTTTATCGAGTTCAGTGTGGATTTGCGGGTCAGGTCGAACATGAAGAGGATGGCGACTGCGTCGTTGCATACTAATGGAAGCATGTTGACGAACTCGCGCTGTCCACCCAAATCCCAGATTGAGAAGGTGATCTCGGTGTTGCGGATGGAGATTGTCTTTTCCATGAAGTTGACGCCTGTAGTGATCGTGTTAGCTGCGTGTGTGCAAGCTCGATGTTCTCACGTATTTGCTTACCAAGTGTTTGGATATAATCCTCGTCCCAGCTGCCCTCGACATATTTGACCATCAAGCTAGTCTTGCCAATTTGTGCGTCTCCAACCATGCCGACCTTGATCACCACGCTCGAGTTCTTCTCTGCCTTGGATCGGTTGTCGCCATACTGGCTGCCCTGCCCGCCTGCACTTGGTGGCCTGTTTATGCCGTTCCCACTGTGTTCTCGGTCTGGGGTGTTATCGGCAGACTGTGAGTAGGCGCGGCTGAAACCGGTGTCTGAGTAAGAGGTCTGGGGACGGGCGTCGTAGGTGGGGTTGTTGTTTTGGGCTTGTAGCGAGGAGGCGGTTATTGTGTGCATGCTGGCTTCGTCGATGTTGCTGCTGCTGCCCGGCGTGGCCTGAGGTGGTGGTTGCTCCGAGGGCGGCGGGTCCATGGTGGGCAAGGGTGTGTTTGTGGATGTGAACTATTAATTGTCGAGGGGTGGTGGTGCGAGAGCTCGGGGGAGCACTTTCTGCGCAGGTGTCTCAATGGTGTGCGCGCTGCAGGAGCTCTCGAGGTGGTTCACTGGGCCGCGCGCCAGCTGATCGGGACGCTTCTGGTGTGTTTGGCCAGCTTGAGCACAGTGAGCGTCGGGCAGTGCGTGCGTAGGCGGGGTGGACACGGGCTGCTGAGCGACTGACGACGTCTTTTGCTTCTTCCTGCTAATTTCGGGCAGCGACAGGATGGCAGAGTCAGGTGACAAGGAATGAAGTGAAGTGAATGGGGAACTGCTGGGAATCAACAACACACACGACCACTCCTCCGTCCTGGCGCGACACGGCCTGCGGTTCGAGATGTGGAGGGGTGAGGCGTCGAAGTCATGGCCAATCATCTTCGAGGAACCACGATTCCACGCTTTTGGCTCCGCTAGGTCTTCGGCCTAACGCCATGCACAGACAGTATGAGGTAGTACAACCAAGCTGGACATGACTTGATGCCCATACACTCTCCAGGTACTCAGGCTCGAAAAGAATTACGCGCAAGGGAATCTCATTAGGGCGGAGACTGTAATATATTGTTCTTAAAGCAAAACCTTGGGCATCAACCTTCCACGGAGGACCTATACAGAGCCTCCATTACGCACACACGTCCCTACCCAGCTGAAGCCGATCAACCTGCGGCTTATGATCTCCTGCATATATGTAGGCGTGGCAACGCTGCCTGTGCGATTGAAACTATAATGAAGCAGCGGTATATCAAGTGGCAGCATATAGATGAAAGGGGATGAGAGCAGAATGTCCCTTGATCCTCAATGTCGAAGAACTGAATACACCAGATCTCACCAGACACATTGCACAAGGTAGTTAAAGTGCAACTTTCAAACTTACTGCTCTTTTTATCTGCAGCTTATATCTAAACTATGCACAATAAAACCTACGGGTGTTTATTTTCCCAGCAATATACTTCGTCTCGATGAACTCTCAATGGCAAGCACAGCCCATCAGCATTTCCAAATCGACAGGCACATAGCGCGACACAAAGGAATAGTCCTACCTACCCTCGTGGTCATCAAAATAGAACCACAGAACATCCTGGAATTCCTGTCCAACGCAGGCCAAAAAGACGAGTGAAGTCCGCTACCCATCGCTCCTTCCTCAAGTTGTGCTCCTGCCTCGCGGCGGGCGCTTTCAGTTCCTGTCAAACTCCTATCGTCAACAGTACACCCAGACCGGGAAAAAAGTGGACACTCAAAGGTTGAAGGTATATCATGCATTACACTTATTTCGTCCGTCTCCCTTTCCCTATCCATCCACCCAGCATACAAAAGTTGTTCCCCTAATCTATCTTATCATCGTTCTAGAAGAAGAAGAACAGAAGTAAATCCTCCTCGTTGCGAAAAATGGGGGGTAAAGGCCCCAAGCAGCACATATCAATGTCCATGAAAACACAAAGACATAGCAAGCCGAGCGCTTGCCAATAAAAAAGCCCTCGCTCGAAATAAGACCTTGAAACAAAGTCAAAGAAATGAAGAGCGAAGAAGAAGAAAGGATATGCAAAAGCAGTACCGCAAATTGCACATAAGAGAAGAAGTTCAAATAAAGTCCCGCCGTGTCGCCTACAAAATGTAGGTGTCTCGACTGTCGAACGTTGAAACAAAAGAATCAGCAACCCCGCCTTCGCGCCATGCTGCGGCGCTTCACGGTCATCAAATAACACCAATAGTAACTCCCAGGCGATGTCTGTGACTCGCCGCCTTAACAAATACAGACGTTTCTTTCCCGCTCTGGATTCGTGGTTGGTGTTCATCGTACCCGGTAGCAGTTTCGTCCGAAGCTTATACATCGCACCTCTGAAACACCGTCCTCTCCGTATAATCACAAGTTCAACGCCATGCCAAAACGTAAGTTGTAAGTTTCAATGCGAGCTCTTTCCGCTCGATCTCGAAGCGAGTGCTCTTAGAAGAGCGGCTGCTTGACGTCCTGGACGCCGCGCCTGATGACATCCTCAAGCTTCCACCTGGGAGCAATGACGTTGGGCTTCTCGCCGACCTCGAGGTTGTGACGAAGTTGCATCTCTTTCTCGTTAGTCAGGCCGTCGTGTAAGGGCTCCTGGCCGCCAGCAATTCCAGAGCTGAACTTGAGCTGGAGCGTCTCGCCGGCCTGGTCGACAGCGGCAAGCAAACGGTCGAGATCGTCCTTGGTGTGAGCGGCCGAGACACAGAAGCGGGCGCGAGAAGAGATGAGTGGTGTGGCAGGATATCCGACGACGACAACGGCAATCTTGCGCTTGAGCATCTCGTGTGAGAATGCAGGGATCTTAGCGGGATGGTAGAGAAGGAGCGGGATAATGGGCGAGTCATCGTGGCCGTAGATAATGAAGCCAAGACGCTTCAATCCGAGTCTGAGATATCTGCTGTTGAAGGCTAGTCTTTGCAGGCGCTCCTCTCCTTGGCCGGGTACAAGATCGCCAGAAATGATACGCAGCGAGCTTGAAATTTGAGCCAGGACAGCTGGTGCTGGAGACTCGCCATAAATGGTACCAGCGTTCAACACGCGAATTTTGTCGATGATGGCCTTGCTGCTGGCAATGTAGCCACCGTTGGCGCCGAAAGACTTAGTGAAAGTGCCCATAAGAATATCGATGTCCTTGGTGTCAATGCCGAAGTAGTCGCAGACACCGCGTCCCTTGGGTCCGAGAGCGCCAATGCTGTGGGCTTCGTCGACGTAGAGGTTGAACTTGTACCTCTTCTTTAATGCGATGAGACCGGGGAGGTTGCAGAGAGTGCCCTCCATGCTGTACAAACCTTCCACAGCAACCAGAATCTTCCTCCAAGGACGGTGTGTACGCGGCTGACCCTGGCTGATGCGTTCGCGGAGAAGACGCTCAAGATCGGTCATGTCGTTGTGCTTGAACATATCAATGACAGCGCCCGAGACACGAGCACCGAAACGGATGGAGGAGTGGTTGAGCTGATCGCTGATCATCAGGCAGCCCTTGCCGACCAAAGCTGGGAAAACAGTGGCATTTGTGACGAAACCCATGCTGTAGATGGTGGCAGCTTCCTTGCCCACGAACTCAGCAACCTGCTTCTCTACGTCGACGTGCAGATCGCTGGTGCCAGAATCTCCGCGAGGCGAGCAATATGAGATGCCGTACTTTCGGAGGGTAGCCTCAGCTGCGTCTGCACACTCTCCTTCGGATTGAGCGAAGCCGAGATAGTTGTAGGAGCTCATGTTCAAAGTCTCCGTAGTTGTGCCTGTGAGCTTGAAGGACAGGTTGAAGTCGTCGCTCTTCCTGTCCAAAAGCGTGATGAAACGGCCTGGCACGCCAGTCACTGGGCGCCTGAAGCAGTCATTGATCCGCAGTTGCAAACGGCGAATGTAAAAGTTGTCAAAATCGCTGTTCAGGGGTGCGTATCCGTCTCGCTCTTGGAGTTGCTTGTATCGATCTTGCTTGAAACGCTTGCCGAAAAAGTCCCGCACGTGTCCAAAGATGATCAAAATGAGGTATGAAATGTAGGTTGTGATCAGGTAATAGTAGGGCGGCTCGTCCTCTACTGGCTCTGGGAACTCCTCGCCCACGAATCTTGACGAGTAGAGGTGCTGTTTTGACCCAAGAGGACCGAAGGCTGCATGCTGTTTGGCGAGCTTCTTGGCCTCTGAAGGCGTAGGCGGTGAGAAGAGAGTCAAGGGCCTGGCGACGTCGTCCATCTTGCTCTTCTCGCCAGTGGCAGTGGTCAGGTTGATCGTAGGGAGACTCAGCGAGGGCGTCTGGGGCGAAGGCGGGCGGAAGGACGGGTGTTGTTGAGGTGCTTCGAGTCTCGCGTTTGCGGGCTTGGGCGTGCTATTGGTAAAAGGCAGGCCGAAGCGCGGTCTGTACTTGGATCTGGGTTCGCGTGTGTCGGGGCGAATTGGCTCCTTCTCGTTGAGCAGGTCGAGAGAAGGGGAGGGTGATGAGGCAAATGGATTGAGAGTGCGGATCGGCATGTTTCTGGTGTTGCAATTGCGATTAGCCACTGACGGGCGGGTTGGTTTGGGCGGAGTCGCGCGGGCGACGAGGCCGCGGTGCAATGTTATTATGCGATGATTGATCGAGGGCGGAGGGTGGGAGAGGGACGGCGTGTGTGTAGAGGATCTGAGGTGCAGAGGGAGGGAGGGTGGAGGGAGGCGGCGAGGTGTTTTCGCGCGTAGGAGGAGTAGATGTAGCGTAGCACAGCAGCCCCGGCATCTCAAGTCGTCAGGCACGACTTCCGCAGCGTCCCGCTTGGGTAAAGCAACTTTCAGCGATCGATCCGTCGCCCAGCCGCTTTGCTTGCTTTGCACGCGAAAGCGATGACGATGCTGACGATAACACCTCTAGCCTGCCTGTCCATGCCACGCCAATTTACTTTGAGGCTGCAGACGGTGCTGGGGGTGCTGCTTGCGTGTGCAGGAGAGTTGTAGTAGTGCAGTGCATCTCAGCGGGCGCGTGGTCTCGTGCCGCAGTGCAAGCGTCTGCACCACCTCACCACCGAGGCTGAGTCCAATGCATGCGAATGGGAAGGGAGGGTGTGAAAGGTAGAGGTTGTTTGTCGTAGCCAGGCTGTGCTTACCTATGCGTTCATTCCAGCCTCGCTCGCATCCACCGCTGAGCTCTGGGTGATTTGTCCAAAGAGTGTTGTCTCCTTCTCCAAATCGCTTCCACTCAATCCCAATCTTGAACTCCTGCTCGTCTCTCTGTCGCCTGGGGTCTGGGCGTCGGGAGCTCTCGGTGCTGACTCGCTCAGGTGGTCGAAGGATTCGTTTTGCGGTCGGGTTTGGCGACGATAGTTGCAGTCGAACAGCAAACAGCAGTCCAACACCTCGCAAGCACTGCACGAGGACAACGGTATCGAGAACAATCGCGGTTGAGCACGGCGCCAAAAGAAAATCGCGATCCAATCCCTCACACTCCGACTCGGCTCGCGGTGGCACCTCGCGGGAGCGCGCCCAAGCTAAATTACTCGGAGATTATATTCTCTGCCCCTGAGAACGGGCGGCTACCATCCCGGCTAGGGCTATCACTGTCTCTCGGCACATTGAGGCATCCGCGCCCATTCGACGAGAAATTCATTATTAAGGAATCCTCGAGTCCAGCCCTTATCCATGCTTCGTTGGACGGTGTTTGCTTGATTCGCATGGGCTGGGCTGTCAAACGGCTACTCATCCCTGTCGCTGTCAGGCGCCTGTCACATCCGTGAATACGGTCACACGTTTCATCTCGTCATGCGCGTGTTGCTTTGATCGCGACCCGACTAGTGGTGAAATACATTACATCTTGTCGATTTGCTTGGCTTCCGCTCAAGTCTATGACGATGCATGGCTGGTGGGTTTCAACGCCAATCGATCGACCAGTGCATTGGTGTTCATCTAGGATGCAATCAATTAATCCGCGCTTGTCACTGAGGTAACGACGATCAAGCAAATGCCTACAACTATGCAAGGACCAACCATCGCAAGCTCGCATAGCTGTCAGCTTCAGACTTCACTTCAACTCTGGCGCGAAGGCAAGCTTGTTGTGCAGCTTCAGCATAAAATTCTGTCCCAATCCGCCGACAGCCAAACTTCTAGAATTGCTGCTCTCGGATCGGAGATAAACTCAAATAGTGACGTCCATCCCAATCCCAAGCAATCTACACTTCTTTCTCATCCTAGATGCCACATCAAACACAAATCACAAATCTTGGAAGTGCTCGGGTGTGCACCGATCCCCCTGCCGAGTCTACTGTACACTACATACTAGATGGGCGATCTGCTGTGGTGGCTGTCAAGCTACCTGCATGCAGTCAAGCAGAGAAGCCACCGGTCGCTCAACCCTGGCCCCTTCTCGTCGAGCTCAGGCCAGCGCGTAGAAGAGAGCTCGTAAAACGGTCTCAACGGCTGACAAAATCCTCGGTCACCTCCGTGAATTGATGCTCACGTGATATGACTTGCACTAACCCTTGCAACCCCATCGTGTGAATGTATTTTCACGAGTGATGTCGGTTTTCATTCGATGTATTGGCACTGGACTGACTGCGGATACTCTATGTTACTAGCACTCGGCTACAGTGCACCTTCATGTGTAATGGTCGTCCTTCAGACCTTCGTTTGGCAGGTTTAGAACAAGTAGCACCAGGAATCCTGATCGAACGTTTGTGCAGTACTTTCGGACTGCCACCAGCGTGATATATACAATCATAGCTTCTATCATGACTAGAACTACCATTGAGGTCTTACTACAGCTGACCTCATATCCTGGTGACAAGTACGATAATACCCGCAACACAGCGTTAAACCAGCAATGCCTACTATCGAGAACGAACGAGGTCACAGTATCTGAAATAATGCGCACTAAGCGTACTGAGAAATTTGGAAGCTTTGTCCCTCCTTACAGCCTTTCCTCCCCCTTCTTCCACACAAAAGAAACACGAGCATCGTTCAAATATCAGTATAAAGCATACAAGTGAAGAGCGCTGGAGGTGCTGTCCGCAGTTGCTGCCGATGCGCAACAATTCATTTATATATATCAAAATTCCAATTGCTCAATGCAAATATGGTGCTTGCTCCGCAAATGCCGCTTCATCATTCCCGAGGCTCGTGACATCAGCAGCTTGCAATCGATGCTTACATACATCAGATGCACTACGAAGGGCATTGAATCTCGCAGACCACCACATTCGAATATACCCGCCTCCATTACATCGGAACGGAATCACCCTTTCTTCCCATCGTCTATTCATGAGTCTACTGAATCTGACCAAGCGTGCACTCACACGACCCATCAGCTCATCTGCCTTCGTCGCTGTAGGAATCGCCTTCTTATTACTGCTTTTAAACAAGACAATTTCTGATCGGGAGGTCCAACAGCCTATCACTGCTAGAAAAATGCATATCCAGTCGATTCCCATGTGTGCGTCTACACTATGAGTTCTACCCGCGATCCCTCTCAAGACTGTTCGCAAGCTCCAGCTGATGCGAGATGGACGGCACCGCTGGCCGGGAGGGCATGTTAGCATCTTGAGTATCGACTGACTTCTCTAGGGGAGGGGACTGGCAACAACTATGCGTACCTTGTGACCGATGACAAGACGAAACAGGCGGTCATCATTGACCCTGCTAACCCCTCAGAGTCGGATCTGCCTCGCCACCTATTCAGCAGGCCTTCCAGCTGACACATGCATAGAGTCCTACCGCACTTGAAGAAGGCGACGGATAGTGGCATCAAGTTGACAAACATCATCAACACTCACCAGTATATTTCACCGGGTCACCCTCGCAGCCAACCAGGCTAACTAGCATGCAGCCACCACGATCACGCCGGCGGCAACACCGAGCTACTTAAGAGCTACCCCCTTCCCATCATTGGTGGCAAGGACTGCGATAAAGTCACCAAGACGCCCAGCCATGGCGAGACCTTCACCATCGGCGAGAACATCAAAGTGAAAGCCCTGCACACACCATGCCACACCCAGGATAGCATTTGCTTCCTGTTCGAAGACGGCAACGACCGCGCTGTTTTCACTGGCGATACCCTCTTCATCGGCGGTAAGCATCGGCCGTGTTGTCATCACCTATCGCTGTACTGACGAGATCTTAGGCTGTGGACGCTTCTTCGAAGGCAATGCCAAGGAGATGGACAAGGCGCTGAACGAGACTCTTGCATCTCTGCCAGATGACACCAACGTATACGTAGGTATAGTCAGCTCGCAGCTATCATAGGACTTACTAACTAGGCCTATAGCCCGGCCACGAGTACACCAAGGGCAACGTCAAATTCGGCATCAAGGTCCTGCAGTCGGAGCCCGTTAAGAAGCTCGAAGCTTTCGCCAACGAGAACAAGCAGACCCAGGGCAAGTTCACTATTGGTGATGAGAAGGTACGTGTCTTGCACAGTCTCGACTCAGAATGATCGACAACACATGCTGACCCGTATTCTACAGAAGCACAATGTTTTCATGAGACTTGATGTGAGTGATTGCTGTCCATTGCTGTGTTCGTCGATGATCGCAGAGCTGACTGTATTTTCTAGGACCCGGAGATCCAGAAGTTCACTGGCAAGACTGATCGCGTGGATGTCATGTCGGCGCTGCGTGAGGCGAAGAACTCAATGTAAAGTAGGCGTGTGGTGCAGTGGATGGCACGAAATGATGACTGTGCCCGTGGATAGTACAATGAGCGATTGGCATTGACGACGGTCAGACACACATATGGCATGTGACCCAATGTGGATATATTGTGACGCACTTCTAGCCTCGTCACGGCTGTGCATTACCCAGACTAGACACCGCGCCTCGTATGTTATGACTCGCTCGTATACTTCAAAGACATTTGAGACACCGTGATAGTCTGATTGGCAAAATGGCCATCCGGTGAAGGAGAACAAGAAGCGACTAGAACTGGCGATGACTGGTGATTGATGGTCCTTGGACGTGGGGTAATGACTCCACAGCAATTGACGTGTATTACACGACGATATAAACCTTATTCTTAAGCTCTAGCAATCCGCCACCTCACAGCTCCCATCTTATCTCCCATCGCCTCTCATCACATACCTGTCGCAGGTGCAGACATGATTCTACGAATATCGCATTAATCCCAGACACCTGAACCTCTCACTGGTACTCAACCATGGCGAATCGAACCGAGCGGTATAAGCACGCCCATGCCCCACACACTGCCCAAGAGAGACGGGCCGGCGAGTCGGTATGCTCGAAACCTCGCATCGAATATCACCTTGCAAATATGTCCTGACAATCGCTCCCCACAGGCACTGAGTGACTTCGCCGACTACGTTGAACAGCAGCAAGCACATCGCAGATTACCATTACAGGGCCAAACTACCGATGGCCCCGCGCAAACCGAGCATGCGGAGCTCGACATTCTCGACACCCTTGACCTGAACGATGACAAGCCGAAAATACGGCTAAAAGAGCTCTTGCTCGGCGACACAGACGTAGAGGAAAAGTTGAAGCAATTACAGACTATCATTGAAGGACGAATATTGGAGGGCCACGGAGAGTGCTTGTTCGACGTCGGCTTGGAGGATAATGGCGACTCTCAGGCGCTGTCGGAGAAGGAGTGGGAAGCTGCGCTGGCGCGATTACAAGGCGTCTTGAAGACCATGCAGGCGGACTGGCGATTCCTGATGACCAAGAACGTACCGGACAGCACTGTGGACGTTGGGAACGAGAACAAACGCGAGCCTGGTTGCGTCGGTAAGATGATGATCAGACGGCAGCCGAAGAGCATCGATGACACGATTGAGACACGGATAGCAGTGGTGGGAAACGTGGACGCTGGCAAGAGCACTATGCTTGGAGTGCTGGTTAAGGGCGGCCTCGATGATGGCAGAGGCAAAGCGCGTGTTAACCTTTTCCGCCACAAGCACGAGATCGAATCTGGACGAACCTCGTCTGTTGGTATGGAGATCATGGGCTTCGATACCAAGGGCGAAGTGGTTGTCTCAGGGGTGCCAGGCCGTAAACTAGGCTGGGAGGAGATCGGCAAGCGAAGTGCAAAGGTCATCACATTTACCGATCTCGCCGGCCACGAGCGCTACTTACGAACCACTGTGTTTGGTATGCTCTCGTCGGAGCCAAACTACTGCCTACTCATGGTCGCGGCGAACAACGGTCTGATCGGAATGTCGAAAGAGCATTTGGGCATTGCACTTGCTCTTAACGTTCCTGTCATGGTTGTGGTCACTAAAATCGACATCTGTCCGCCTCAGATCCTGCAGCAGACGCTTACCCAGCTCACCAAGATCCTCAAATCTCCAGGCGCGCGCAAGATTCCGATTTTCATCAAGAACCGCGAAGACTGCGTCAACACTGCTGCCGAGTTCGTCAGCCAGCGCGTCTGCCCCATCTTCCAGGTCTCGAACGTCACCGGCGAGTCACTGGATCTTGTACGCGAGTTCTTGAACATCCTGCCACACCATGGCAAGTACGAAATCGACGCGCCATTTGAGTTCCACGTCAACGATACGTTCTCGGTGCCCTTCGTAGGAACTGTGGTCTCTGGCGTTGTAAAGTCCGGCGTAATCCACACGGGCGATACTGTGCTAGTTGGACCGGATTCTCTCGGCCAATTCACCACGACCACAATTCGCTCGATCGAACGCAAGCGTATATCTGTACCAGGCTGTTCTGCCGGTCAATCTGCTTCGTTCGCTCTTCGCCGCGTACGTCGCAAGGACGTCCGCAAGGGAATGGTCGTCCTCCTGGGCAAGTCCGAGGCGAACCCGAACGTTCCTGTGCCTCAACCAAAGGTTCACAGGGAATTCGTGGCCGAAGTTCTGATCCTTTCTCATGCCACGACCATCCGCACGAAGTATCAGGCCATGTTGCATGTTGGTCCGATCTCGCAGACGTGCTCTATTGTCGACATCGACCGCGCATACATTCGAACAGGCGATCGAGCGACGGTGGCTTTCCGCTTCGTGCAGAGGCCGGAGTTCCTGGCTGTTGGAGACAGGATCCTGTTCCGTGAGGGTAGGACCAAAGGTCTTGGTATCGTCAAGGAGGTCGGCTACGATTACAACAAGCCGCTCAATCCAGAAGCGACTAAGGAGCGAGAGAGGATTGAAAAGGGTGAGATTCCTGCTGGAGTTGGGGCGACCACTGCTAAGGTCGGTGCTTGATGCTTCTTGTTTTGTTTAATTTGTTCGAAAGGGAGTTTTGGGTGTTCATGAGACATGACATGCTGCATTTTGGAGGATGAGAACCGGGCGTTGTTGCGAAGTGGTGATGCGATATTTTTGAGATACGAACGCAGTACTCATGCAATCGTGCTATTCGTGTATACCCATCAGTTCAACTGTAACCCTGTAACCTCACTTGACACATGTAGAGCAGAGTGGATCCAGATCAAAAATGATTATTTCGTGGCAGAAACTTGAGTTATATAGGCTAGGACGGTAATCTAATCCCATCGAAGATGTAATAGTGATATCGTTCAGTAGGATATAGTTATCGGTTCTCCCCCGCTCAGGATTGAGTCATGCTTGGAGGAATTTCATGTTCGGTTTCTTTGCGCTGCGCGCGTCACCACGAGCTCTACCGTAGCACCACATCCCCGCGAACCCTCTTGATCGAACAGGAAAATACCATACTCCTTCGACCCTGTCCTATAACCATCACCAGCAAGAGTGTTGCCGGATCGCGACAACTGCTCGTGCTCTCATCACTGGACTCGATCTGATACCCCGCCAGAAAGTCGAACTTCACCACCAGACAATAATATCAAATCAATTTTCCAATACACAGAGACGTACGGACCTAGGATACGTGACGCTATTACCTGCGCGACCGCATAAGTGCTAGCCCCCGAAGGCTCTACTATATACCACTGCGTACGACTGGACGCGAACCGAAGCACATACAACAAAACCCTCGCATATCTACCAACACAATGGCCGAGCCAGCGAAGGAGGCGCCCAAGCCCGTGGAAGAGGAGAAGCTGTCTCCCGCCGAACTTAAGAAGAGGGCAAAGGCAGAGAAACAGGCGAGACGTGCCGCACAAAAGGGAACGGATGGCGCACCCTCAGGCGGTCCCCCAGGGGCGAATGGCGCACCCACGGGTGAAGGAAGCTCAAATCAGCAGGGCGAGCAGAAGCAAAAGGGCCAGCAGCAGAAGCAGGGCGGACAAGACAAGTCTGGACACAAGCGCACTGGTTCGCAGGCACAACAAGCTATTCCCATCAGACGGCGACCTTCGCAAGGTGGGCCTGCACTCGCGGCGGCTCTGGCCAATGTCGCAAAACCTAAGGAGCCCAAGAAAGAGAACAAGCAGGTCGAGCTGTTTAGTCACCTTTACTCACAGCCGAGGAGACACACAGTGGAGGGCGTATCAAAGGATGTGCATCCTGCTGTCCTCGCTCTTGGATTCCAGATGAGCAGCTATGAGATTTGTGGCAGCAGTGCGCGCTGTGTCGCCATGCTCCTTGCGTTTAAGGAGGCTATCCAGGCATACACCACACCCATCGGCACATCGCTGGCGCGACACATGACCAGCCACTTCCTTTCGCCACAAATCGATTTCCTCAAGACATGTCGTCCGATCTCTGAGAGCCAAGGTAACGCCATTCGCTTCTTGAAGAAGCTCATCGTCGAAATCGACCCTAGTGTCGAGGAGTCACAGGCCAAGTCATTCCTCTGCGAGCAAATCGATATTTTCATCCGCGACCGCATCACCGTAACCGACCAAGCTATCGCAGCCTCAGCTCGTACACAGATTAAGCCCAACTCGGTCGTCCTGACATACGCCAACTCCTCACTTGTCTCCAAGACCTTGCTCCAGGCTCACGCAGACGGAATTCCCTTCCGCGTCATCGTGGCAGACGCACGACCCTTGTTCGAGGGCAAGAACCTCGCCAGGACTCTCATGCGCGCCGGCCTGGAGGTCGAATATACTCCTTTATCTGGTATTGCGCACGCGGTCAAAGATGCAAACCTCGTCCTCCTCGGCGCCCACAGCATGCTTTCGAACGGCCGCCTGCAATCCCGCGTTGGCACAGCCAGCGTCGCCATGCACGCCCATCAAGCCGACGTTCCCGTCATCGTTCTCTGCGAGTCCGTCAAATTCACAGGCAAAGTCGCTCTCGATTCCATCGTCCTCAACGAGGTCGCCCCGTCTGAAGAACTGCTATTACCCCAGTCCTCCGGCGAAGACGCTTCGGCAGAAGACAAAGACGACGAGGGAACCGCTTCAAAGACCAAGCAGCTCGGTGACTGGAAAGATATCAAGAATCTGCAAATTCTCAATCTCATGTACGATGTTACGCCGGCAGAGTACATTCGCATGGTCATCTGCGAGTACGGTAGCTTGCCTCCTAGCTCCGTACCAGTTGTTCACCGCTTGGCTAACGAGGGCGTCTGAGCGTGACTGAATGTTTCTCTTGTGGTCTGGACAAGCGTTGGAGCGGGTGGGTTATGGGCATCTGGGACAAACGCGCGGCTTGCTTGAGTGGATATGAGCTAAATGCCATTATGATGCAGAAATGTACTTGTTGCGATTTTCTACAAAAGGACCGATCCTCAAACATTAACTGTCAATATGGAGGAATGTAGAGGGAAGCTCTTCAACGAGGAATGCCTAGTAAGCGCATGTCATCAGCATGTGTTAATTACGTCCCTGCCCTTTGTACACCGATGTCCTTTGAACCGCTGTAGTTGTACTGACGTGATACTATGTACTGTGGTTCGCTGATAATAACGTGGAAAGGTTCAGCAGAGGTGGAGGTAAGAAAATGGTGTTTGGTGAGTTCGTTAGCAAACATATGTACCAAGCGGCCGATGTGTGATAGTGGAAGAGTTCTGCCACGCTCTGGGGAGCCCTGATAGCCGTCCTCACGGCAGTCTGCTTGTTCTAAGCGTTGCAAGTCCACAATCATCTGTCAAAACACAAAATGAACTGCTAAAACATCAAACCATTTCCATTTCCTTTCTGCACGGTGTCGCCGATGTTTTGCCAAGTCACGTAATTCCTTCGAAGGTTGTGCGAAGGAACTCGATAGTGAGTTGACAGGATCAAGACATAGTATTGCAGCGTCTTTTTCGTTCAACCAAAGAAATTGATAGCTTCCAAGCAAGGCTCAGTAATGGAAGAAGGCCGTGACATGTCGTCAAGCTCAAAGCACATGCATGAAAGAGAACCTATAAAGTCCTCGAGGAAGGCTGGATTCTGTGTATGGCCGTACTATTCGAGGCTTGGTGCTCTTGATGGTGACGGTGTCTCTCCAGCTACTTGACCGAAATTAGCGCTTTTGTCCTCAAGCTTCATCAGGCGGCGTCTTTCAGACTTGAGATGGGTATTCTTAGCTCGTTGGCTTTTTGGGTTAATCCGTTAAAAGTATTGGCGCGGTGCTTTGGTGTGGCTAACGTGACGTCTCGTGATGAGCTTCCTTCCCTTTGAAATGCTGAGACGAGAAATATAGTACAAGCGCTATGGTAGAAAGCCACAGCGACCCCCAAGCGTGCATCCGACAAGCCTCCAAATCGCTGCTGGAGAAAGATGGTTATACACAGTAGAAGTCCTTCCTTTTTTTCGCGCAGGGTATTCCGCATCCCCCTTAACATCATATCAATGCGCACATAATCTCACAACTCCCATCATCCAGTTCACCATGCCCGCTTAAAGTGCAGGCCTAGCGGACTGCTCGCCAGCCTGAGCGCCACCGGTCAGCACCTCGTTGGCGCCCTGCTGCATGCGCATCTCGCGCTCCATCTCCTGCATCTGCTGCTCCTCGCTGAACGCCAGCGCCCATGGGATGCCGAGCAGAAGCGCGCTGGTGCTGATGACCCAGAGGGCTTTGCCGCTGAAGCTGAGGCCCGAAGCGGTCCAGTCGTAGGTTGTGTTGGCGGCGGAAGAGATCTTTTTCCTGTAGGTCGGGGGCACGATATCGGCAAGGGCGGCGATGCGGTCGGAGAAGGTTTCCTCGTAGTCGTCGCTGATGTCGCTGGCGTCGGACTCTGTGATTGAGTTGTTAGTTGAGTGGAATTGATGCAGGGGTGTATGTGAATGAGAGCGTACCAGAGTCAGTGTCCCAGTCGTCCTCCTCCTCGATCTTGGGGCCCTGCTGCTGGGCGATGAAATCCTCATCGGGGACCTCCTCGAGCTTGACCATTTTGGCGGTTGTGTGTGGGTGTTTGGGGTGTTGTGGGAGGGGCGGAGGATTGATTTGTAGATTGGTCGTCGATGGGTGATGGTGTTTGATGTTTCCCGTTCAGCAGCGCCAGACGTGAGAAGCCAAAAGTGCTCGACTCCGTCGCCGCAAGCCGGCTTTGCGGATATTTCTCGGGCTACGTCAGCGACACATTTCTTGTATGGGATGTCGAACATCTTTTCGAATGAAACATCACAGCTCGTATAGACGATCATGTATCCTCTAAAACTACGGTCAGATTCCACAGTCGATACTCATGGACAAGTCTTGTATTTTATTAAGAGTCGGCTTCAAGCGACCAATCCAAAGCACCAAGGAACACAGGAGCTTGGAAAACTCGCCAATGCATTTCGCCACGAAACTATCACAGATAGTCCTTGTATGCCTGGAAGAAATCATTTTGGTGGTACAGCATGCTGCTCGACGAGCGAAAATATATTCTCAAGACTGAGGCGTCTCGCAGAACCCAAGTAGAAAATGATGGCAGGTCCCACGTGAGAGGACATACATCAATGAATGAGGGCGACATCCATAATCATCTGGCTCATCAACAGAAGAGTATCATCGTCCTGCAATTTGTCTGAAGTGTCAGAAACGTGTCAGATTAAGCCACACAGACCTGCCTAGTGCATCTTCGATGACCTCGCACTCAAGCATATCGCACAAAGCCTGCCCTTTGACAAAAAAGACACTTCTGAGATCGTCAAAGACGATGTCTTGCAAAATGAATGTAGATATGTCTTATCCAGCTCTCGTCAGAATGAGGCGAGACAGCGAGACATGCAGACAGACAGCAAGCAAACAAGCCAGCAGAGGCTTCTACAAACCGCAGAGCCGGAAGCATGATCCAACAAACGACTCAGACAACATCGCCCGACACCAAACATGGCAAGAAAGAAAAAAAAAAAACCATGCTATACGATCCCGAACCTGTCCACCCTCAAAGCATTACCCACGAAGCACAAAATCCATCCCCATCAACCACCATCAACGCCCTGGCGAACCCATCCTCATTTCAAATCCCCAAAGCACAACCAAGATGGCCAAACGCCTAGCTCTCCCAACCCTCAAAACCCCTTTCCCCTGCTCGCGGCGCCAAAGACCGGACTCATCCGCGACAAGAGTCACCGTGCCTTCGCCGCTGCCTCGACTCCCGCAGCAAGACCGCCTTGAAACAGCCCTCCTCTACCTCGCGCGCGCAGCGGCACAGCTCCCGCCTGCTTCCGCGGCCGCGGAGAGTCTGTATGAGTTTGCGGCGCCGAATTGGACGGCTGAGAGGTGGAGCGTGGAGGTGGAGGGGTGGCGTGCTAATGCTGCTGGCGCGCGTGGAGGATCGGAGGGAGGTGATGGAGAGATGGGAGCGAGGGAGAAGAGCATGGCGGGGGACTGGGTGAGGCGGGCGGTTGGGATGTTGAAGAAAGAGGGGGAGGAGGGGGAGTATTGGCGGGACGGAAGAGATTTGGAGGTGTTGTGGGGGAGGGTTGGTGGAGATTGTGTGTAGTCTGTCTGGGTTTGGATTAGGGATATCGAGGAGAAGAGGATCAGAGGTGTTTTCTCGCTTGGAGCACTGTCGTGCGGGCTTGACATCAAGTATTGACTATCATCTGAATGGCCGTTAAGTCCGGAGACATGAGCGTGCAATTTGAGTACAGTGAAAAGAGCATTATAATACATATCTTACAAAGGCGGTAAGCCCTCGCGACAATTAGGACATTGCAGACGATACTTCATCCAGCCTTCAAGACAAGGTGTGTGAAAGATGTGTCGACAAGGAGTAACCATGTACAGTCTTCGGGCCAACATGAACGATCCACTGGCGCTAGCGACATCGCTATTCTCGCCAGCCTCGACGACTGGCACCTCGAGGTCTTGCATGCAGATGGCACAGTCAAACGTACGCTTGCCTTTGCCCTTGTCTTTGGACTCCTTCTGCTGGAGAGAGTTACGACGACCTGTGGTGTCAGTACCAGAGACTGATGCACGACGGGAAGTGGGCTGAGAAGAAGCGGTATTGGTAGCGCCAAGTGGTAAGGTTGCGCCTTCTTCGTCGTATCGCAGAATGGGATGGTAGTCGTAAGCGGGTGGTACCCAAGTATCGCGGACAAACCAGCGAGGACCAAGCAGGTCTTGTGAGCCAAGAGCAACAACTTGCAACCACTGCCAGATCACAAGAACAGCAAGACTGTAGTAATCCACAGAGGCGAAGAGAATGTTGTGAGGATAGGCGTAGAAGTATGCAAATGGTAACAAACGCAAAGCTGACTGACCAAGAACAAAGTCCCACTCGAGAGCGCGTCGGCAATTCCGCTGAACATTGCGAGTGATCTGTGGTATCCAGAATGACAAGTAGATGAATGCAAGAAGTGTAAAAAAGCCGCGCTGAAGTATCGAGGGCCAGCTAGTGGCATTGATTGAGATGAAGACCACACCAAAGAGCATGAGGAAGAATCGAGCATAGTGATATCCAAAAGTGGGAACACGTGAATTGGTAATGGCCTCAACGAGAGCAGCGTGTTGCTCTTCAGTCAATGGTTGTAGTGGCTGTACAGTCTGAAGACCGGCTTGGTCTGATGGCATATAGAAGACAGGCGGCTCAGCAGCAGGTCTTGGTGCCGTTGCAGGAAGGGGTAACAATGCGTCCTGATTTGTGTGCTGCTGAGCAGGTTGCTGAGTTGCCTGGGGTACTGGTGGGGTTTCCGACTGGGCGGACACCGAATCATCTGTACCAGCAGTCCTCTCAGTATCAGCGTTAGGGGTAGCGTTCACAGCAGCTGCTGTTGCCGCCGCGGCCGCTGCCTCAGCTTGTCGTCTCTCTCTTGCTTCTCTAATCTCTGCAAGCACCGTTTCTCGACGTCTGAGCTGCTCTTCTACTTCAACACGCTCCCTTTGCCTCAGCTCCGGCGCCTGGACATTCCAAATCTGCAAGAGGAATTGCATGCCGAAGAAAAGCATTAGAGTGAAGCCCATGAACGCAACGGCCATCAGATCCATGGCAAGGCCGTCAGTAACGGCCCCGAGCGTGGCACATGCCAGAGTAGCAAAGCCGTCACCCATGGCCATACCGAGGATTGTGTTAAAGCTGATGCGACTCCGTGTTGAGGGTGTACTCGATTCGCCCATCTGCTTCTTGATCAATGCCAGTTGTAACCCGAGAGCTACCATGAACAACAAGAGATGATGACGGCCTTGCCCGGTGAGTACTTGCGACTTGGGACCTGATAGATGATTGGAAATCTTGGGAGAGAAGTCGGGCGGGCCTTGCGAGGTGAGTATGTAGCCGCAATCGGGAGAGAAGACGGTCATCTCGAAGCGCATCTCGGGCACTGCAGGGACGAAAGCGCCGGTAGGGAATCGCAATTCACGCTCAAGGAATGCCAAAAAGCTAGAAGTGTAGGGTGTGCCTGAAGATAACGGTGGCAATTGCTGTAGCCATACGATGAGCTCGCACTGAGGGGAGCCCATGGAGTCATCAGGTACACCCTCAGTATGGGTGGACCAAGGGTTATGTGAGATGGTGTCGCGATCCTCCTGACGCTTGATGGTCCTTGATATCGACTCATTCAATATTGTTCGCGATAGGTTGAAGGTATAGTCGGTTGGCGTGAAGTGCGGAAGTGCAAAGATGCCAGCGAACTTAGCGCTGGTTGTTGTCAAGACAGCGTGGCCGACATCCTGGAAGTAGATTCCTCGTAGCAGCATCTCGTGCTCATTGTCCGTGAGATCATCGCCGAGCTTCAACTCAACGTTCATTTCGGTCACATTCGCCACTCCATGCAAATTGAGGGTCTCAGTTGGATGTGCCTTTTGACTAAACTCAATCCTGACATCGCCTTCCGTACCAGTGAAATTACGTCCAAAGTGCCGTTCTCTCCTTGGACCGCCAAATGGATCCTCCCGAGCATACTCAGTGAGGTTGAGGTGTGGTGGCTCAACTATCTTCTCCAGATCGGACCGAGCCCATCGCCCGTGCACATATCCTGTAACATTATTATACAGTGGATACGGTCTGGAGTCCTTGATTTCGCCACGCAAGGCGCGCTGGGTCCATTCCGAGTGTTCGGTCACGCGTTTCTTCAGATGTGGCCACGATGACCATGCATAGCCTCTCTCCGGTTCGAATCCTGTAAGATTGAGGTCGGCATAGTTGGTTGGACCATCAAACCGCGTGTCTATGTATGAGGAGTTGTTGAGGACTTCCAGAGAGTTCTTCTCGGTAGCGATGACATCTTTGAGAGTGACCCGGCTACCAAGATCGTGGTTGACAGGCTGTGGGGTGGGTGAGATTATAATCCAGGTCAAGATGAGCAGCGGGAATAGCGCTCCCCGCCGGTCGGCCATTCACGGGTAGATGTTCTACCAGCAGTGATGGAACACTCGTAGTTGCAAATAAAGGCCTCTCTGACGCAGCGACAACGTATGCCTGATAGCTTGTAGTGATTGATGTGATGCTGTTGAGGTACTCCGATTGGCAATAGCATGGGCAAGGAAGTGAGGTAGGCAGCATGATTACCGATTCGGATTAGCGCATTGACGTGGCTCGAGCATATCTGGGGGAGGAGAGATCCACTTCGTTTGTCCCTTAATCCGATGGCTCTATCTCTCAAGCTTTAAAATGCTACTTGTATATTATGTAGTGATGATCTAGTACTGGACACCTTGATGGCTTAGATAATATCCCGGTGACTATTACAGCTCTCTGAAAGGTAGATCTAGCGAAATGGATGCGGATAGAGAATGCCGCACGCTCCGATAAGGCAGCCTTGCGCGGGGACATGTGACGGAGGCGTGATATGAGAGCTTGCAGCGTGACCTTGCTGGCGCGCTACTGTTATCCACATAAGCTACTGCACGCTATCTGTATCTCAGGTATCTCTCTCGTACACCAACAACATCTTTCACTGTAGTCATCTCCCACTCCTCGCCTTCACTTTGTCGCTGACGTCCTCGCCCGACCTCTCCTGCTGCGTGGTTGAAAAGGTAAGCAACAAGCAAGCAAGAAAAGCGCTCGCACTCACTGCAGTCCAACTCGCTCGACCCCACCTCGTCGCCTTGCCTCGCACCTCATCATCACACTGCGCGCGCTCTTTCACCTTTCAGGCAGCAAAGCTTCGTCGCTGGCCTGGCCTCCTCTTGCTCATCGCCGCCCTTCCTCTCTCATGCCACCACCACATTAATTGCTTCAACCTGACTCTCCACCACCACTCTATACCACCACCACCACCACTCTTTTATTCCATCTACCCCTCGCACTCACACCACCAATCCGCTCGGCTCCCCAGATCAGCACGCACTGACTGGGTCTGGCCGTCCATCTCATCCACCACACTCACTGCGTCCTTCCTTGCACTCCACTCCACACCTCCAACATGGCTCGTGGTACTACCCAAACCCCTACGCTGACAAAAGGCGGAAAGGCTGCGAACCTACCGTCACCCACCGAATCCACCCACTCCTCCGGCGTCTTCGACTTCCCTACCCTGAACAACGACGGCTCAGTGTCCGACCTCATCGAGACCCATCCGCCACCCGGCCAGCGTACCCCACCAGCAGCCTTGAGCTCCCTCGGCCTCAAGATGGCTGCAGACAGCAGCCCCGATCGGGTCACCGACTTGAACGACGACGAGTATGACATGATGAGCGATGCTTCCGACACCAACGAAACCGTCAGCATTGCCTCGGACAACCTGACCTCCGACGACGAGCTCATGACTCCCGACTACGACGAAGACGAAGATGACGACGACCAAGCACTCTACGCAAGCAACCACCCCTCCGCTGCTGGTCCATCTGCCGGCCCGCTTCACCAACAGCTCGCCATGCTGGACATCCAGCAGCGCCAGCAACTTCTCCAGGCCCGTGAACGCAGACTGGCTCTGGAGAAAGAGCAAGAGAGTGAGAAGGAGAGGCAGATGAACAGCTTCCTTTCGGAGGATCTCGAGACACCCCGCCAGTCTACCATGAACGCATTCAACCCGTCATCGTCGACCAGCGCTCTCGACACAACGTCGTCTCTAGCGGCTACAGCCGACAAGCCCTCCTTGTCAAGCCCGCAGACCGTCCCTGGTGAAACTACCTTGGGTTTCGTTCTTCGTTTTGCCAAGTACGTCGATCAGCAGATCATCAGCTCAACCAAGCTCGCGCTCTTCGGACTGTCTGCGATCGTGCTCAGCATTGGCATGCTCAGCTTTGCTGTCGTCCATGAAAGTTCCGTCCAGCTTCACGCTCGTCGCGATGCTTTATCCGGTGCACTCAGCCAGCTCACAAATTCGACCAACGCTACCAAAAGCTTCAACATCGAACACCTGCTACCTGCTCCCACAACACTGCCTTCTCACGACATATTTGGTCGGCTCATGGCCGGTACGTCTGAAGTTCACTTCCAAGGCGCCCGGCCAAACTACATCATCGTCTCGCTCCCCAGGGAAAACGGTAACAGCCCTCAAGTCTCCTCCATTGCCGTTCACAGAGGAGAGAGGTCCATCGCTTTCAACCAGACCAAGCTCATCGATGGTGTCTACGCTATCATCCTCGACCCTAATGAAGCTTATGGCATCGTCAATGTTGCGATGCCCTGCAAGAAACCCGAACTGAATATTTCCGTCTCCCACAACTTCGGCCGCCGCTACCTCCAACTCCCAACTTTCGAGAAGGCTCGCACAGAAATCAGCAACACCGTTACCAAGGACATCGCTGTCGCTCGTGCTGGTGCCCGTGGAATTACCGACTGCTTCACTGCCTTCTGGGGTGCTACTCATAACGTGAGCACACAGCTGGCTCAGCAAGTCGGACACGAGGCTCAGGCTCTTGCTAACAACACTGCTTCGCTGGCTGGCAGGCTGTACTCGGCAGGTGATGCTACTGCAGCTGCCATGCGCAAGGACATCATGGCCGTCCAGGAGAGCTTTGCACGTGCAGAGACCCAGGTCGATGACTTTGTTGCCGATGTTGCAGGAAGAGTTAAGCACTCCGTGATGGAGCCGCTCGCCGTGGCCCATGACCGCGCGGGTAAAATTCGAGCCAAGTACTTTGGCAGCGAGGCCGCGCGCGCGAAGGTCTGCAAGCGAGATGTCCCTGCGACTGACAACAATTATCCTCTGTTAGCGGCCAAGCCACAGTGCCAGGGAAAGAAGCATGGTGATCGGATCGCCCGCACATATTCCACGGAGTCAGTTTGCCACAAGAAGGGTAAATTGGTCACAAAGTCAAGCTGCAAGTCGTGCGTCGGCACGAAGAAGAATTTCGGCCGTAAGGGCCTGGATGAGACACTGGAATGCGATGTTAAGGTTGTGTGATAAAGCAAATACCACAAAACATCACCGGTGTTGAAAGAATCGACATACAATGTCACTCGCCCTACTTGAGATCAGCAGACTCAACACCAGCTACGGCTCAGGGAAACTCTTGGGAATGGCGGCGAATGGACTCACGGATGGATGAATGAATGATTTGATGGGAGGATGGATGGGTAACGGATGGAAAGGAAGGCACAGGCGTTTTCTTTTGGGAAGGCAAAGGTCACTCTCACACACACCTTAGATTCTGCAACTGTTGGGGTTTATCTTGGAGTTTTTGAGTGTCTCTCAGTTTCTTAGCTTTTCGATGTTGACTACCACTATCATCCCCTGCGCGCGAGCCTGATACCACAAATTACACAGAGACATGTTTTATCCCTTATTGCCTTACCTCACTGCCTGCCTACTTCGTTGTTGGGTCTCATTCGATGATGACGATGAACTCGCATGTATGAATGCCACGTCCATTACAAGAGAACGAGTGAGCTTGACTTGGCACGAATGTACCTTGTGGGTGCGAGAGATTTCAGTTTCCCTTTTTCTCTGACGGCTGTGGATACTCTTGCCTTTGGTGATCCAATTGATCAATGGAAACTACCTCCTTCTCTTTTCTCCCATTTCCGATCTCACAGCCCCTTCTTGCGCCAACGGCTGACTCTGGCAGAAAATCCGCAAAGGAAGACATGAGCGTGGCAGAGAGGGGCGCTTTCACGCACGATAGCGGTGTGGTGAAACACGATGAAGAATCTCTGCGCAGTGGGACTTGGGATTGTGTTTTCTTTTCTCTTTTCTCTTTTCTCTTTTTTTAAATTTCGGCACAGTCGTATTTTTTCTTTTAGGAATTGGAAGCTTAATTCGTGTAAAGCTATCGAGGGAGGCTAATAAGGGAAAAAGGAAATCCGCTAGTATAACGCATCGCTGTTAAAGTAAGGACAGTCGTGTGAAATGTTGATCCTGCAACGTGTATGAAAATGATTCGTAGAAGGAGAAGAAGAAGGAAAGAAGAAATAGCAGTACATGATCGCAAAAAAGATATTGGTGCTGAACCTGATTTGGTGATATTGGGATGTGCAGCGTTTCCGGATGGTGGCTCGTCAGAATAGTATCCCAAGGACGTCCAGCGTTGGGAAGGAGGACCAGCTCCCGCAAGAGTAGTGGCGTGGATCGAATGGACGGCACGCTTGGGATGTCCAGCATCCGTAGAAATGCGCCGCTGAAGTTGTACAGCAAGGATGTCCAGCATCCGTGGGAATGTCGGCCAGAGCAGTCGCGATTTCTCGACGTAGAGGAGTGTTCGATGTATGTGCAAATCTAAAGTGTGCTGCTGATAGCCTTGAGGGGTTCAAGGAGTGCTTCGAGGCGCTCGACCATGGTTGCGACATCAGTGTCCTGTCGCTTAGCGACGCCGCCCTTCAAAGTGCTCATAAGCTTGTGGAGGCTGTCGATCAGAGCGTCGATCTTTGCCGGCGAGATGTCGAGAGCGTCGCTGGAGGGGCTCGCTTGACGCCTGGCTATGCCATGAGTGAGAGAGCTGATGAGAGACTTGACTTCAGCGAGCATGGAGGCAGCAAGTTCAGTATCTTTCGCGACGTCGCCGGACTCCTGGCGCTTAGCGATTCCGCCGGTGAGAGAACTGATGAGAGTCTTGACCTCTGAGAGCATAGAGATTGCGAGCTCGGAGTCTTTCGTGATGTCGCCAGACTCTTGACGTTTGGCGATGCCACCGGTAAGACTGCTAAGGAGAGACTCGACCTCGTGGAGCATCGAACCGACTGCGAGAACATCGGCAGATGACTCCTGGCGTTTGACGATGCCGCCGGTGAGGCTGCTGAGCATAGACTCGATTTCACCAAGCATGCTTTTGATGTTGAGAAGGTCACCGGAATCCGCCTCGCGCTTGAGAATACCGCCAGTAAGACTGCCGAGCATAGACTCGACCTCGCTGAGCATAGACTTGATGCCGAGAAGGTTGGTAGAATCAGCGTCACGCTTGAGGATACCGCCAGTAAGACTGCCGAGCATAGACTTGACCTCACTGAGCATGGACTGAATGCCGAGAAGGTTGGTAGAATCCACATCGCGCCTGACGATGCCACCAGTAAGACCACCGAGCAGCGACTCGACCTCGTTGAGCATAGACTTGATGCCGAGCAGGTTGGTAGCATCCACATCGCGCTTGGCGATGCCGCCCGTGAGGCTGCTGAGCAGAGACTCGACCTCATGGAGCATCGGGCCTACGGTCTCGGAGGCAATGTTCTTGAGATCAGCACTGGAGTCCTCCTCACGCTTGGCAACGCCAGCACTGAGGCTTCCGAGCATGTCCTCGAGGCCATCGACAAGCTTAGTAGTGTCGCTCTTCAAGTTGAGGAGGTGGGCTGTGGAGGCGGCCTGGTTCTTGGTGGGCAAAGCAAGAGTGGAGGCTGTGAGAGCCAGAGTGACGAGAGCGTACTTCATATTGGCGAAGAAAGTAGTATTGAGTAGCGAATGTGTTGGGAGTGAAGTTGCCAGCAACTTGATTGTAGAAGATGTGTTTGTTGTGTTAGATGATGTTCAATTTGCGGCGAAGTGCACTTCCTTTATAGGCACCACGAGAAGCAGTAACTCTTCAGATTGTGGATAACTTGGAGAGCGTGTTGCATTCTCGTAAGGCAGTGATGCCGCGCCATGGTTGGAGTTGGAATTGGTTTGATTGTATTTCTCATTGACCTGCGACCATGGATCAATGTGCTCGAAGTGTTTGGGACTACAATTGAGGGACCAATAGATCATCGCTAGATCTAGATCGGGTTGAAGATACTAATCGCTCATGTGCTTGTTCGTCTGTGAAAGCATACATCTCCAAAACGTTGCAGATAGCCAGTTAGACGTTGACTGTGTCTCGGGAATTTCCGACACTTCTTCACAACGGCCAGCTAGAAAGTACCATGGACAAGGGAAGGATAGGCAGTATGCATCATGCCATGGAGTGGCCCTCCAAGAGGATTGGCCGATGCGATTACATTTATCCGTACATTCGACTTGCGCGGAAGTCTTCCAGAAGTTCATCTGTTGGTAGGTTGAGAGTAAGACTTCTTCAGACTGCGACGATCCCAAGAGGCTTACCAAGGCTGTGGCACTAGCACTACGTGTACCCGGCTGGGGCAACGGTGTGTGTGAACATGAAACATCAAGATGTATGGCGAAGCTTCTACTATGGAACGTAGTCAGGTACCTGAAGTTGTCGACCACTGGATAGAGTAGAACAAGTCATATGCTAACGCATTGTGATGACAGTTCGACAGGCTTTTTCTACGGTCAGTGGCGCTTCAGGCTCCCCAGCGCTAGGGTGGCAACAGCTGCCTGCCTCCAACACCTACGTCTGTGTTGTATTGTAATACTGCCGCGAGAGTATTCAGCTATTGTGTGATCTCCACGGCGTTAGCATCGTCTCCTTGGATGTTGATCTTCGTAGTGCCAGCAGACACAACTTCCGAAACGCGAACCTTAAGATCAGAAATCGGCCTCCAGGAATCAGGTACCTGTGTCCATCGACGATCGGTGACTAAACAGTTCGACCGTTCAATGGCTTAGAATCCAGCAAACGCTGATCTCCAAAAGAGCCGCAATAGCATACCATTTCGATGCATGCCATACGAGACGTCGGATGTCGGATAGTCGGATCTCGACCGCTGACAGTTTCTCCAGCAGGAACTGCACTGACATTCACATAGTCCCACGGTACGCGAATCTGATATCGAAGGGCCGGGGCACAGCGTATTCTTCCTCGGAACGTTGGAACATGAATTGAAGTGTAGGCCCGGCGTACCTTTCAGTACGTTTTGCGTTCCCAGTGGTCTGGAGTGCAGTGAGCCTGGGGCTCGAGGGAAGTGCTTTGACCACTGTCTCAGTCGTTTCTCCGCGGGAGCCAGATGAATGTCGACGATCGTCGCTAACAATTGTCAGTACAACCAAAGCACAGCGATGTGTCCGTAATTGAACCCGTGACAGGTACGGCTGTGGGCGACAACACAGCAGAAGCTGAAGGAATTGTCCAGGAGCCAGCTCCCACTTTGAAAAGAAGACGAAGAGAACGATCGAAGGTCTGCTCGAAAGAAAGGGGTATCATAGATGCATGCTATCTATTGCTAGAAAGAAAGAGTCGCTCGTAATGCTGTGAGGCGTCTAAAAGGTGTATAGGTCCTCCGCTCTATCCAGCTTGAATCATAATCCTAACGGTGCCACAAGACAACGCGCTGTCCCCGCTCGTTACCGAATCCACATCCATCAGACAGCCAAAAATCCAGGAACGCCAACATTAATTATTCTTCATCGTCGCTCTCGTCCCAGCTTGCAGGTAAATCGGCCCAGCCACAGTGCCAGCGCTTGCCGCCTCCTTCACCGATAGTGCGTAAGTGCTTTGCGTTCTCGCGGTCTTCGCGCCAACAGCGGCCAGTGAAATCATCGCCAATAGTGACCAGATTGCCTTCTGATGTGAAAGAGAGAGAAGTGACTTCTTTGGTGTGGCCGCGGATAAGAGCAGTGCCGAAGGAGTCGTAGATGGGCGGGCCGCGCTTTTCTGACGGAGGAGCCATTGATGTGCTCCGGCTCTGTGGACGGGAGAAGGATGGGAGTTCGTTGTCGTCGTCATCGTCGGAATCATTGTGAGCGTCGGAACGCTCAGGTAGAGGGCGATTGTTGCGGAAGGGCAGGTGGCGTTCGTCTGTTGGGATGAGTACAGGAGAGGTATCAGTGCTTCCGATGGCAAGCATTTCCGACTTGTCATCCTTTGCTTTGCGGATGGCAGCACGGACGTAGAAGCTGCCAGCGCGCATTGAAGGATGTTTGAATCCGTATAAGGGACCGATGCCCATACGTCCTTCTTTTGCGGCGCGGCGGCCAGGGTATGATGGCGCCATCTCGGGTGCGCAGCCAAGTGCGAGATGGTTTGATGAGTAGGCATAGACGACAGAATCGCGACAAACAGAATACAGTCGAGAGCCGTCGCCAGAAAGGGCAAGGGCACTGATGGCGAAGTTGCGGTTGTGGTGTTCAGGTACCGGAGTACTCGAGACAGGAATGGCCAGCCCTCTTCGTCCGGCGTTGCGCAGATCCCATAGTTTGACACTTGAATTAGCTTCACTGGCGGTTGCAAGTAGATGGCTCCTGTCATTTGCAAGATGCTGGAATGCTGTGATCGAGGTACCGGCAAGGTCTCCGGGGGCGTACGCCTTGCTCTGGTTCACACGGTGAGCCCGACCGATGTCCATACTGACTTTTGAGTACAGCGTCTGCGTGTGTGGCTTGCTTCCATGAGCAGGATACAAGATCTGAGATGCTGTCTTTGTCGAGCATCGAAGGTCCCAAATCTGTACGCTTCCATCTCGGGAACTTGTCGTGAGCATTTTATCGTCATCAGGATGGAAGCGGATTTGCTTCAGGCTACCCTGGTGTCCACTCAAAGTGTACATCTTCTTCTGGGTTTGCATATCCACGATACATGCCGTCTGATCGCCCGAAGCAGTGGCCAGCATGTAGTCATCCGAGCTGAAGGCGATGTCCATGATGGCATTTCGGTGAACTTTGAACTCGATGTATGATTCGCTGAATTTGGCGTCGGTAGAGCTATCAATCACACGCACGCCGCCTTCTTCATCGGCAAAGGCGACGAGAGGGTTGGTATTGCAGCTTGCAGTGCAAAAGGGCAGTGCAGTGCCTCTGAACGAGTAGCGGTCTGCCGGGAGTGTAACAAAGTCGGCAGTATCTGAGCGCCAGTCGACACAATGCTCCGGGCCGCGGAAGCCACGAGATGTGCTTTCGTATCCTCCGAAGCTGCGTTGCATAAGGCGATGGGTCCGACCAGTGTGACGAATGCGTTGTATGGGTTTTGGGAAGGGTTCCAAGGACTCGATGAGATCTGGTAGGTCATCATAGTCCACGGAGACGGCATCGTCTTCGACGACATCGATTCGATCGTTCACTGGCTCCACCTTACGCAAAGGCGATGATTGTGGAGGCGAGCTGGGCATGTCGAAGGATTGTTTCCGCCTCTTCAATGGTCTTGACGAAAACAAGTCGCCACCATCTTCGCCCAGCCCGAGACTCAATCTCGAACCTCTCCTTCGATTGTTGCCATCCTGGGTGATGTCTCTGAGCTGCCGTCCCGCCTTGCTCTGCCGACCACCTTGGCTAGACAAGGAGCTACTGCGAGGCGTGAAGAATTTGGTGAATCGTTTTGGCGTGACAGTCGGAGGCTTCTTTGGTTTGAGTGTGCTGGAGCGTAACGAGGCGGCCGCGTCGCTACGAGACTTTAAGGGAGATGAAGGTAGGATGTCATGGTCGACGAGGATGGTGGAGGGGCATTCCGACTGGCTTTCCTGAGAGGAAGGGAAAGGTAGCTCAGCCATGGTGGGAATGATGAAGTCGAGTAGGTGTGTCAATGAGACGACGACATGCGGGGAGGAGGAGGAGGAGTTGTAGAGTGGTGATGGTGGTATTCTTGGATGGTTGGGTGGTTGCTTGGGAGAGGGCAGAGCAGCGTGGCGTTAGATTGATTTCTGAGTGCTGCGCGCGTCCAAGTCGCGTTCCCCGTGACGCGAGCGCAACAGAGCTCTTTAGCAAAAAGTGGGCCCGCCGCCGCTTACCATTTTCCAGCTTGAGACCCTCACTTCCTCGGCTCTTTCGGAGCGGACCGTCATCCGTCAAACTCTATCTGGTGAACTTTTTGAAAGTTCATAGTCGTCTAGTTCGGGTTTTGGTTTCTGGCAGAGGCGGCTTTCTACTCACCCAGCAAGCATGGCTCCCGCAATCAAAAGAAAAGCCGGCGCCGACGAGCGACCGCTCAAGAAGGCCAGGTCGGGCAAGGTGGAGGATGAGAAGAAGCTCATTGCAAAGGGCCTCGCCAAAGCAGGCAAGCCCGCAAAGGCGCAAGAAGACACAGCCGGCGAGCGCAAGCCCGTCGCCAAAACCGTGCTGTCGCAAGAGGAACGCAGCTTCCCTCGTGGCGGTGCGAGCGTCTTGACGCCCATTGAACAGAAGCAGATCGAAGCTCGCGCCGAGCGTGATGTGCTATTCGAGCAACAGACTGGCCAGAAGCCTGCGCGCCGTGAAGGCGACGACGACTTTTTCAGCGAAGAGGAGGAGGCTGCCGCGCCTAAGCCCAGCAAGGGCAAAAAGGGCAAGAAGAGCTCCGGCTTGAAGATTGCAGGCTCCGGCATCAAGATCCAGAGCTTGAGCTACAAGAACCTGGCCGTTGGCAGCACAGTTCTCGGACGAGTGACGGCGATCACAGGAAAAGATGTTGCAGTCGCTCTGCCGAACAACCTCACTGGATACGTCCCCATCACCGCAGTTTCTGCACGCCTGAACGATCGCATTGAGAAGGTTCTTCGCGAAGAAGACACTAAGAAGGAGGACGATGAAGAGAACGACGAGGACATCGACCTCAAGAAACTATTCTACCAAGGCCAATGGATCCGCGCCACTGTCACTGGTACTGGATCCGAATCAGCCGACAAGAAGGCCAAACGCCACATCGAACTTTCAGTCGACCCTGCACACACTAATGGTGGACTCGAATCCGAAAATGTTGTCGTCCACAGCACCATCCAGGCCAGCGTAAGGAGTGTGGAGGACCACGGTATTATCATGGACCTTGGTTTGGCTGAAGCCGATGTTAAGGGCTTCGTCAGCAAGAAAGAGCTTGGAGCTGCCTACAAACTTGAAGACGTGCAAGAAGGACAAGTTATGCTTTGCTTGGTTACTGGAAAGGGCAGCAACGGCAAGGTTCTCAAGCTTTCTCCGGACGCAGCAAAATTCTCTGTCCTGGTCCCTGGCCAGAAGAACCCGATCGTTGCGACTGCGCCAGTCGTGGATGCCTTCCTTCCGGGTACCGCAGTCGATGTGCTGATTACGGAAACAACGACTGGAGGTGTCGCTGGCAAAATCATTGGCATGCTCAACGCAACAGCCGACTTTGCTCACTCTGGTGCCTCTATGGGTGTTGATCCTACCGAAAAGTACAAGGTCAACACCAAGACCAAGGCTCGTATCATTTGGGCCTTGCCTGGAGATGAGGAGGGCCGCAAGGTCGGCATCTCTCTTCTGGACTCCGTGCTTACCATGCCTCCAGCAGCAGACAAGCTTGCAGAAGCTACCAGTGCTAAGCTGAAGGCGCTCTCTGTCTCCATGGCGCAGGCTCTGCCCAATTCAAGCATCATTGAGGAGGCTACTGTATCCCACGTGCTTTCCGACCGCGGCATTTACCTGACTTTGCCGTCGACTACTGGCACCAAATCTCTCGCATTTGCTCACATTTCCCAAGTCTCAGATGCTCGCATTGACTCTATCTCATCATCGACCGGTGCATACAAGGTGGACTCCACACACAAAGTCCGCATTCTTGGTTACAACCCAGTCGACAACGTGTACTACGTCAGCTTGAAGCAGAGCGTCTTGGACCAGACATTCTTGAGGCTAGAGGATTTGGTACTCGGTGATGTCGTAAAGGGCACCGTCGAGCGTCTGATTCTGGGAGGTTCCAAAGGTGTCACTGGCATTCTGGTCAAGCTTAGCGACAGCATTTCTGGTCTGGTCCCCGAGATGCACATGTCCGATGTCCAGCTTCAACACCCGGAGCGCAAGTACCGTGAAGGCTTCCCTATCACCGTCCGTGTTCTTTCCGTTGATTTCGAGAAGAGGCACGTCCGTTTGACACTCAAGAAGAGCTTGCTGAACGACAAAGCACTCCCCATCTGGTCGGATTACAGCAAATTGGAGCCAGATATGGAGTCGAAGGGTACCATTGTCAACATCAAGCCTAATGGTGCTGTCGTCCAATACTTCGGCAGTGTCCGCGCTTGGTTGCCCGTTGCCGAGATGAGTGAAGGATACGTCCAGCAGCCCGATAGGCACTTCCGAATTGGCCAAACCATTACCACCCGCATTCTTTCTTTGGATGCAAGTGCACAAGAGATGAAGGTCAGCTGCAAGAGCGGCGAGCCTATGGATGAGGACCAGGTCGACGTCTGGAACAAGGTTCAGGGCGGCGAGATTGTGACTGCCACTGTGACCGAGAAGACTGCTGACAGTGTTTCGGTTGACTTGGAGAACGGATTGAAGGGTATTATCCGCGTTGCACACTTGGTCGATGCATCCGCCGCAAAGGCTGAAAACGCCTTGAAGCGCATCAGAGTTGGCGGCAAGCTCACTGATCTTCTCATCCTGGATAAGCTCCCACGTACTAGGCAGGTTCTCCTGACCAACAAGCCTGGTCTTGTGGAGGCTGCAAAGAACGGCAAGCTGATCAAGTCCTTCGCGGACGTGAGCAAGGGCGCCAAGGTCAACGGTTTCGTGCGCAACGTCACTCCAGAAGGTGTCTACATCGAGTTTGCCAACGGTGTTGTCGGTCTGGCACTCAAGTCTCAGCTCTCACCCGAGATGCTTACTCAGGCTGCCTTTGGCTTGAGGAAGGATCAGAGCATTGCTCCCACAGTCTTGAACGTAGATGCTGACAGGGAGCGCTTCTTGCTTACCATGAGAGACGCGAAGGACACTCAAACAGCCGCTGAGAAGAAGACCGAAGTACCCGCACAAGAGCTTGTCAACCCTGTTGATTCATCAATCTCGACAAGCGCAGACCTAACCCTCAACCGCGTGGTCAAGGCTCGCATTGCCAGTATCAAAGGTACACAGATCAACGTCCGTCTGGCCGACAACACCCACGGTCGCATCGATGCTAGCGAGGCCTACGACTCTTGGGACGAGTTCAAGAACAAGAAGGCTCCACTCCAGCAGTTCAAGCAAAACGATTTGCTTGACGTGAAGATTCTTGGTATTCACGACTCTAGAAACCACCGCTTCCTCCCTATCAGCCACCGCCACACCAAGAATCCAGTCTTCGAACTCTCTGCCAAGAAAAGCAGAGTTGAAGGTGACAACCAGGCTCTTCTAGGTGGTCTCGAGGGTGTCACTACTGGTGGAGAATACATTGCATTTGTCAACAACCACGGTGATGACTGCGTGTGGGTCAACTTGTCGCCCAGTGTCAGAGGCCGTGTCGCACTCATGGACTTGTCCGACGATGCTGGCTTGCTCAGCGATGTCGCGAAGAACTTCCCCATTGGCTCTGCTCTCAAGGTCAAGGTCAAGAACGTTATGCCGCTTTCCAACCGTCTCGATCTGAGCGCAAAGGTCGGCGAGGCTGCTGGCCAGGTTACTCTAGAAAACATCACACCTGGCAGCGTCATTGCTGGCAGAGTTACCAAGACCACCGAACGTTTCGTCACAGTTCAGCTTTCAGACAGCCTCGCCGCACCCGTCTCATTGCCCGAGCTCAGTGACGATTTCGACCAGGCTGACCCGACTCAGTACAACAAGAACGATATTGTCCGCGTTTGCGTTCTAGACGTTGACATTCCCAACAAGAAGATTTCCCTTTCCCTCCGCCCCTCAAAGGTTCTCAGCTCTAGCCTACCCGTCAAGGACGCTCAAATCCCGAACCTGTCCAGCCTCAAGTCTGGCGACCTCGTGCGCGGATTCGTCAAGCATGTCAGCGACAAGGGTGTCATCGTCTCACTCAGTGGCACCGTCGACGCATTTGCACGTATCGCCGACCTCAGCGACCAGTACATCAAGGACTGGAAGTCACTGCTCCAAATCGATCAGCTCGTCCGTGGTCGCATCATGGCAGTCGATGCTGCCGCCAAGCACATTCAGCTGTCCCTCAAGGCATCTCACGCCGACCCCAACTTCACTGCTCCTCTCAAGATGGACGACATGAAGACCGGCATGATCGTCACTGGCAAGGTTCGCAAGGTTGAAGATTTCGGTGCCTTCATCGACATCGACAACACTGTTCCCAGACTTAGCGGTCTCTGCCACAGGACTGAGATCGCTGACAAGCGGGTAGCGGACGTTCGCAAGATTTACGAGTCTGGCGACAATGTCAAGGCTATTGTCTTGAAGGTGAACGCAGAGGAGAAGAAGATCAGCTTGGGTCTCAAGGCTAGCTACTTTAAGGACAACGAGGATGTTGATATGGAAGACGATGAGGACGAGGATGTTTCGGATGCCGAGTCAGGTGGCGTCGACCTAGACGATGAGGATGTCGACATGGAGGACGACATCAACCTTGACGATGTCGAGGACATGGACAGTGAGGACGAGGGTGTCCGCATCGAGCAGGCTGACAGCAGCGACGACTCTGATGATGATGATGAGTCTGCTAAGCCCTCTACCGGACTTGCCACCACTGGCTTCGACTGGACAGGCAACTCTCTTAACGCTAATGCCAAGGACATCGCCTCCGACTCTGAAGGCGAGACTTCCAGCAAGAAGCGTAAGCGTAGCAAGAAGGAGATCAAGGTTGACATGACTGCCGACCTCGACAAGGACGGTCCTCGCAACACATCCGACTTTGAGCGTCTCCTGCTCGGACAACCCAACGACTCTGGTCTTTGGATTCAGTACATGGCGTTCCAACTTCAGCTCGGTGAAGTGCAGAAGGCTCGTGATGTTGCCGAGCGGGCTCTTCGTACCATTCACATCCGTGAGCTCGACGAAAAGGCCAACGTGTGGATCGCATGGATCAACCTCGAGGTCGAGTACGGCGAGGAGGAGCGTGTCGAGGAAGTTTTCAAGCGCGCCTGCCAAGTGCAAGAGCCCCTAGGCATGCACGAGAAGCTCGCTTCCATCTACATCGACTCTGGCAAGCATGACAAGGCAGACGCCATATTCGAGCGCATTGTCGGCAACAAGACTTTCCGCGCTTCCCCTGACGTCTGGCTCAACTACGCCACCTTCCTCATGACCTCCAAGCAAGAGCCCGACCGTGCTAGAGCTCTTCTGGCCAGATCGCTCAAGAGTGTTCCCACAAGCGAACACCGCCTCCTCACCGCCAAATTCGCCGGCCTCGAATTCCGTTCTACAGGCGGCGACGCCGAGCGTGGACGCACCATCTTCGAGACCATCGTCGGCGAGTGGCCCAAGTGGACCCAGGGCTGGGACATGTGGGCGGACCTCGAACGCGCTCAGATTTCGACGGCGGAGACCGAAGAGGCCAAGAGCGAGGCCGTCGAGAAGACTCGCGCGCTATTCGACCGCATGTGCAAGGCCAAGATGAAGAAGAGGCGTGCGAAGTTCGTCTTCAAGCGCTGGATGGAGTTTGAGGAGAAGGAGGGTGATAAGAAGGACGTTGAGCGCGTGCAGGCCATCGCGAAGGAGTGGGTTGAAAGGGCGCAGGCTAAGGGTGGAGATGATGAGGATGACGAGTAGAGTTTGAGCAGTGTTGTGCTTGCTCTGCTCGTCTGACTGCCCTTGGTCGACTTTCTCTTTTTTCCTTTTTTCCCTATATATTTGTCTGATACTGTAAATATTGATAGCGTGTATGTTTTTGAAGTGTTTCGTTCCCAGGATCCGCGTCCGCGTTGATAGTACTGTGCACAGTATCTACCGTGAGAAGGCAATCTTGCATTCCTGCAATTTGTTAGATTCGCTGTTGGTCTTGAGCTATCTTTCTCCTTATAAGAAAACATGCAGTCTCGTCTACTCCAGGAAGCCTGCAGAGATCTATCCAGCAATGTCAAATTCAACAAGACCCTATCCGCCAAAACAAGACCAAAGAAGCATATGCTCGATAACCAAGATCCCAGATCGAACCCAACGACAATACAGATCTTTTCTACATCTTAATTCCGATTCCTTGCGGGGGTTTGTCACGCCTAGGCTGGATTGATCGAGGTTGTGTCGCTAAGGCAATGTTGCAAGCGATCATAACGCTTTTTTCAACCTTGTCTCCCATTAGGGGATATGGTCTAGTGGTATGACATCTTCTTAGCATCGAGCTTCACAGCTCTTATCAAGTGGACAAAGTTCTGTAACGTCTTGTATAAACTTTTATAGGTAGGCTGATATTTGGTCTAAGCATGCATACGCTTGGTTGATCTCTAGAGTCTTTTCTGGCAGTCAGGACATACTCATGTATCCAGCCTGCTACTCGTGATTACAAAACATCGCTAAGAGGTGTAGTTGTACTTTATCATGAAGAAAGTTCGAGTTTGTTATTTAGTAGCAAAGGTATTTTCATGACCGCTTTGCTATGCGAAGTGCACGGCAGTAGTACCTAAGAACCTTGCCCTAAGACAATCACTAACAGTGTGAATAGCGCATAGTAATGGCCATGCTCTTGATTGTGCATGTCCCAGATCTGTCCAAGCTTGCCATAGTCGTTTAGGTGACGCAGAGGACTCAGGCTGAGTCGCGGTTGTCCCACCTTACACACGCGGCTAAGCAGCCATCAAAGCCCGCAAGTCCTCGACATGCTTGTCGCCCGTGGCCTTTAGGTGTGCAAAGTCCCACAGCTCTTCTGTGCTAGCGCGTTGGACGATGGTCGGAATGTCCGTAGAGAACTTGGTCTACAGCAGCTTCGTTCGAACCTAACGACAATGACGATCCATTCGATCTTAATGTCAATGTTACTTGAGTTCATCATACCTAGACTGGATTGATCGAGGATTTGTCGCCAGGATTGTCGCCAGGAAGATTTTGCAAGCGATTATATTTTATTTTTCAACCCTCACTTCCATCAGGGGATATGGTCTAGTGGTATGACATCTTCTTAGCATCGAGCTTCACAGCTCTTGTTAAGTGGAGAAGGTTCTGGGTTCGATTCCCAGTTTCTCCATGAATCTCATCGTTTAGATGAGTTCTTCTTTTGCTTTTTGGTCTTAGAATATAGTATCTGTGCTGGCGAGTCCAGGCTCACTCCTCTAGGTGCCAGGCCGCCGTGAAGAGCATTCCAGGTCTAGGCCGGCATGGGAACGAGGATGTGACATGCACACGATCTCTGCTAAAGTCCTAGTATGGCAGTACGGAGGTACGAGTAGAGTACCTGACGCAACGAAGCTCATATGGAGGTATCAGGTTCTGAAAGTCGAGATCCACTACCCAGAGTCTTGTGGTTACGTCCTTGACGTCCTTGTTACTGGGCAAAGGGGAACAATGTCATGCTCTTCTGTCAGGGTACTCTTTTCCAACGTGGTACTCTGTAAGGACGGACTGCTGGCTCCGAGAATCGAGCTCCAGGGTACCTGCTTTTCGTTTGTCGTCCTTGATGCCGAGAGAAGAAAGTTATGCTTTCTGTGTATATCATTCACACGTGAAGATCGCTGCTACCCTGTGGGGAAGGATATGCTACTATCATTCGGCTCTACAAGTACCAGGTGTTTGATAACAGCTGAGATGCTTTCGTCTCTGCAGTGTTTTGGGATGGCTTTCACATATATGTCCCTTGCTGTCTTCAGGGCATGAGCATGTTCACCGCTATTTATTTTCGTCATAGTGCTGCACCCCGGGAAATTGTGGTGGCCACTACGCCTTATGCCTTATGGTAGGGCTGGTCGAGGGTCTGACTCGGGAATTAGTAGTCGCATATGCTTAAGACAGGCGTGGAAGGAGGAGCAGCAAACGAGAAGCTTTAGTGAATGGCATGTGGTCTTGCACTGCCACTGATGATGCTTGGTACGCTATTCACGAAGGATGTAGTCAAGCCAGGCGCGTAAAGGTATGGCAGGCTGATGTCGTATGGGCGATCCACAAAGCCTGATGAATGAGGCTGTGCAGCGCATTGGCTGCGCCTGCGCTTGCTCTTCAGCTCCAACCACAACCTCATCCGCATCCACTTCCGCCTTTGCTCCCCAAACCACACATCCACACACACACACAAACACAACCAGCAAGGCATTCAACCACAGGAACAACAGCAACAACAACAATCATGGGTGTAAGTCCAGTCTCCAGCATATCAATGCCTCCTACCCTCTCCGATATGCCCTTCTCCTACCCCACCTTCAGCCCCTCCACCACGTCATCTCAACCAAGACTGGAATACGCAACACGTATAGCAAAGACAGCAACCAGGCGACAGACAGACAGCATAGTACAGCGAACAAATGACTGACAGCATGAATGGATAGCTCGCACAAAAGATGGCCGCGGCACAGGCTGCCCAGGCGGCGGCGGCGCAGGGCGGTGGAGGTGGCGGAGCACCGCAGCAACAGGTGAGTGACTGCTTCCGCAATACCCAGCCCTCCAAGCTTTTTGCCTCATGACGCGCCGACTAACTCCTCTTTAGTACCAAGCGTACAACCCTTCGCAGGTAAAGACTCACTACTTCCACTTTGCTTCTTGATCTTGTTTGCGCTTTGCCTAAGCACACCCCTACTACACCCACACACCCACTCGGACTTTCGACCACCTCGACATCACTCAACATCTTCTGCGACCGACTGCGCGATCCAACTCGACCTCGACATGCCTCTCGCAGCACGTCTGGCTGCCGGCGGCGCATCTGCTGCGCCAGCTCAGCAACAAGGTTCACCATATCCAGCGCCGCTCCAGCCTGGCAGGCCACAGAGCACACAATCTCCCTATTCTCCGGGCGGTGGATACCAGTCGCCGGCACCACCACAACAGCAATATGGACAGCCGCCGCCGCCGCAGCAATATGGACAGCAGCCACAATATGGACAACAGCAACAGGGTGGCTACTCGCGTCCTCCTCCAGCAGCACCGCCGTCATATGGACAGCAGCAACAGCAGCCACCTTATAGCCCCGCGCCATACAGTCCAGCTCCATACAGCCCTGCGCCCTATCAGCAAAGCCCTGGACACCCTCCTCAAGGATTTGGCGGATATGTTCGTTCCACATGCGCGAGAATTTTTGCTTAGACGTGCTTGTGATCGAGTACTGACTAACTTTCGTTTCCAGGGAGCTCCCCAGTCCTACCCCGGAGGCCCGCCTCCTCCCGGCCAACAGCAGCAGCAGCAGCAGTACCCTCCTCAGGGTCAGCAGGGCGGTCAACAGTTTGGCGGACCTCCTGGCCAGGGCCAATTCGCTGGAGGCCCGCCGCCACCCTCGTCCGGTCCTCAGGACATCGGTCAATACGTCCGTCAGCTAGAGGAGGCTATTCAACAGAAGCGCCTCCAGAGCTTCTACCCTCCTGGTGATCCTCGCATTCAACAGACGGCTCAGCGCGCTGCTCAGCAGGTCGACAAGCTTGTTGCCGCATGGCACATCCCCAGAGAGATTGCGGTTGATATCGTCAGGTGAGCAATCATGTGATAATTCTGCCATTGAGACACTTCTGACATATTCTAGACTTGCTCTCTATGATGTCGTCATTTACATCGATGACAGTGGTTCCATGGCCTTCGAGGAGCAGGGTGAGCGCATCAAGGACTTGGAGCTTATCATGCAAAGAGTCGCATTCGCCGCAACTCTCTTCGACGAGGACGGGTACGATAGCCCCACAACATTACAAGTGAAAGTCGGCGTTACTGACATTGAATTTAGCATCGAGATCCGCTTCATGAACGACGACAGTACCCCGCCTAACATGCTTGGAAACATTCGCACTGAGCAGCAGATTGCTCAGGTCATGTCCAACAGGAGATACAAGGGCCTCACACCGTTCGGTACCAAGCTGCGCCAGAAGGTCATCGACGGCATCGTCCTGCCCAAGCTTCGCCAGCCGCGCAAGCCGGTCTTGGTTATTGGCATTACAGATGGTCAGCCCGCAGGCGAGAACGCTGGGTCTCTTGAGGATACCATTCGCTACGCCGTCAACTCCACTCAGAACCTGGGTCCTGGCGCTATTGCGTTCCAGTTCGCACAGGTTGGAAACGACCAGAAAGGTTAGTAAATATCCATTCAATTATACCGGGAGCATTGGAGCTAACAAATCATCAGCCACCGAGTTCTTGGGCAAGCTCGACAACGACCCTGTTATCGGAAGCATGGTCGACTGCACATCCAACTACGAGAATGAGTCCGCGGAGATGGCTCGTGCGAACCCACCCGTCGACCTCACCCCGGATCTTTGGGTCCTCAAGCTCATCCTCGGTGCTATCGACCCCAGCTACGACACCCAGGACGAGCAGGGCTCCGCTCAGGTTCCCGGCCCTGGTCAGTTCAGCCAACAACAAGGTGGCTACGGTGGTCAGCAGCAATACCAGCCTCCCCCTGGTGGCCCTCCCCAGCAGTACCAGCCTCCTCCTGGTGGTCCTCCTAGGCCTCAAGGTGGCCCTGGTGGCTACGCGCCGCCGCCTGGCGGTCCTCCTTCCGGATATCCTGGTCAGCAGACCTACGGTGGCGCCCCTCCCGCCCCACCGAGATACTAGGGGTATGGTCAATGTTGATGGGTTTCGTTTGGAAGTTTACACTCGAAGAAAGGACCTCTCACCGTCAAGCTGCACGATGGAAGCATCGGTGTGCTATTGAACACGGTGAATATCATACGGAATCGCCTGGGCGCCTGGAAAGCGACGTCCGTGCACTTACAGGCGAACGGGCGACTTACAAATGACTTAGACTTGATGAGTGGTAATGAATTAATAGCGCCCAGAAATGAATATGATCGATAAAATTCCTGTTCAAGTAATCTTTTCGTGCAGGCATACCGAGTAGTGGCCCTGACTCGTCTTTGGAAGCACCAGATGCTGAAACAGCGCAGCGCCGAAGTCCTACCGCCACGAAAATGAGTCGCAGAACGATCTTTCTCCTATATGACAGACTATGTTGGAAGTAAGACTTGCGATTTCAATCGAATGGAATTATCGATGGTGACGCGACACGGGTTTCCTGCCGCTTTGGAGGATGATATCAAACGGCCAATGACTACTCTGCTGCAATCCAATCACACACCTGGAACCCCAAAATCCACACTATCTTCCATCCGGCAAGCCATCATCACAACAGATGACGCCTCGGATCATTTCGACGCGGGAAGCCGCATGACCGGAACCTACGAATTGCTAGAACTGTGCCTCCTCGAGTTGCCAATACGCGATCTTCTGCTTGCGCAGCGGGTCAGCAGGCGTTTCAACGCCGTCATCAATACTTCGCCGCGGCTGAGGGAGAAGTTGTTCTTCACTTCGCGTCTGGCGTTTGGGCGTGCATTCAAAGCGAAGCTCAATCCACTGCTCGTGCGCGAAGAGGCCATGCGGGCGATCCCGCTGTTCTTCGACCACAGGGAGAAGCGATTGGCTTGTTGCTTCCAGGAGGGGTATACGAGGCTGTATTGTCGATCGATAATGGCGACGACGGTGTGGGTTTACATGGAGTTTTCTTCTGATGCGCCTTCTTCTAGGCAATCTGGAGAGGAGAAGCATCTGACGAGGACTTTGGAGCGAGGGTCTTGGGAACAGATGTTCGTATCCCAACCGAGTTGTTTTGTTAGTTGGCGGGTACAGTTGTCCGGGCCAGTTCGAGAAACATATTCGGGGATATTGAAAGGCGCGAGGACGATGATTTCGTTATTGGGTGGTCTTGAAGATTCTTTAGGGGCCAAGCAATGATGGACAGCTTGTGTCAATCTGCCTCGCTTCAAGTAGAAGAGTACCATGACACGATTGGGTGCAGTTCACGAAATCAGCTCTCCCACGACCTCTACGATCACAATTCAAGATTGAAAGCAGAAAGCTCGTTACGAGAAGTCAACACTCCCTTGTCATTCCAGGTTCGCCACTCATGTCAAGTCGGCTTAACACTAACCCTCGCAATCAAGGGCTACCAGCCTCATACCTCCCCTGCTTCGCATTGGCAGCGTCGTCAATCGTGCCCCTAAACTCTTTCCACAACTTCTTCACCACGCCTTCGTCAACCATGCGATCCACGATCTTGTTCGCGTACTTGCGCCTCTTCTTCGTGCTCATCTTGTCGCGCTTCTTCAGCTCCTTCGCACTGCTGTAGCCATTGCCATCGATCCAGATCTTGACCCACTCGTACAAGTGGTAGCGCCAGTGGTGCAGCGCGTGCGCAGTGCTGGCGTTGCTCATGCAGAACTTGCCCACATACCACGTCCTGTTTGCTGGTGGCACTTCGCGGCCCGAAGCATCGTACGCTGGACGATCGTCGGCGGTCTCGCCTGCGCTGTCGCTGCCGCTGTCATCGTCATCATCGTCGGAGTCGGAGTCATTCCTAGTGACTTCGTCCAGGGTCTGGCGGTTGTACGGCTTTCCTTGGAACTGCACTTCGCGAGTGGCGGGGTGGCCGCTGCGGTTGCAAGCATCGCATTTATCTCGGTAGGCATGCTCGGCAGAGTTGCGGTCAATGCTGTTGTATGCGATTTCGGGCCTTGACCGTAGAGCGATGGTGAAATCGCCTGTCCACGCGGACGATGCGAACTTTGAGCCCACGAGCCCGGCGACTTCGTCGTCGAGTTTCTGGAAAGTGAGGCCGTAGATTTCGTCGTCCATGGCGAAGGCTGGGTTGATTTTCTTCTGCACAAACCATTCGATTGCGAATTTCCAGAGGTCTTTGGCTTTCATGGAGGCGTAGCGTGTGAATGCCAGTGGGATGCCGTCTGGTACGCCGAGCGTGTCGTCTTCGCCCTCTTCGATGAAATCCTCATCGTCTTCGTCGGCTGCGAACATAGCTCGACTGCTGGTGGGCGGAGGTTCGGGGGATTCCTCAGAATTGTCGTACATCTCGTCAAGCTCTTGCTGATCGACTGCTTCGTCGTCTTCTTCGTCTTCTTGGATGTCCGGAAGCCCTGATTTTTGACTTGACCTGACCTGCTTCAGACGCTCCAGCGCTTGCAGTCTCGCGTTCTTCTTGAGAGTCTGGGAGTCTCTCGGACCGCGGTCGTCATCGACGTCGCTACTCGGTCCAATGAAATCCATGTCCTCGTCAAGATCGTCTTTCTCCTGCTGCGTCATTTGACGGCCACGGCGCTGTAGGCGTCTGCCTGGTGTTCTAGGCGCCACGTCATCTTCCTCGCTCTCGTCTTCTTCATCCTCGGCTTCCGAAGTCGTCTTTTGCTTCCTGCTCGACCTTGTGTTTCGTTTCGGGTTCTCGATAATTTGGAGATCGTCCTCACTACCAGCAGTAGCCGCCGGTGGCGATGAGCTGAGCACCGACGACTGTCTCTCGACCCTGCGACGCTTTTGTGTACCCAATACCGGCAGCTCGTCTTCGCTGTCGTCTTCCACCACTTGTTGGGGCGGCCTCCGCGACTTGCGAGCGCTTGGGAGGACGATCTCATCCTCGTCTTCTTCAGATTCCTCTTGTGGCGTAGCCTCCGGCTGTGTCTTCTGTGCGCTTACGACCACAATCTCATCATCCTCATCCTCATCCTCAGACTCCACTGGCGTCGCTTCCTTCTGCTTCCGTGACTTCTTCTTCTTCATCTTCTTGTCACCGAGATCCATGAATCCGACGTCGCCCGTCTTCTGCTTCTTGCTTCCACCCTTGCTCTTGCTCTTCCCTAGCTTCGCGGACGAAGGTAGCTCGTCGCTATCGTCACTCGAGAACTCCGCCGATCTCTTTTGCCCCCGCTGCTTCGTAAACATGCTGGGCGCAGTGGGAGGATCAAGATTCACCGTGCCGCTCGAAGGTCCAAAATCCAGCCGTTGCTGCTTCGCTTTTCTTTTTGACTTTCTCTGAGAAGATGAGGATGCAGCTGGCGCATCTGCGATCGCTGCAAGATCTTCTTCATTTGGTGTTGGTAGCATGGTGCTTGCTAGGGTTCTTTGGCTGGGCCCAGTCGGCTGCAGTCTGCGCCGTTTGTTTGCTGGTTGTGAGGATGGGTCGCCGTAGCCGACTGCGGCGGCGCGATCTTGGATCTGTTTGTTGTAGCCTTGCGCTGCGGGATCGGAGCTGGGAATTGGCGTGAAGACGATGCGCGATTGGCTTTTGATTTTGCGCGTGCTGGGCGCCATTTTGCTGGTACAAGACAGGTCGTTTTGCTATACAGAGGGATAATTTTTCGGAAGCAATCAGGCTGGTGGCATATGTGCGACTGAGACCGGAAATGAGAGAGAAAAATGAGCCTCAGGTGAGTAATTTGAACCAGTGAGGCGTACTCAATGGTGACTAGACAATAGCATGTGGCCTTTCCACTGGGAGATGCCTAGGCATTCATCTTTTGATGTTTGTAATAAAGGCAACTAGCGCAATTCGGCGCGTCTCCGTCGCGACTTCAAGCAATCTATCAATGACGTCGAAACCGCATGAGGAACCGTGCTCACGTGCACGTAACATCCCAGACCTCGATCTTCAACAGTGAAGATCAGCACCGAGACCAACAGCCGTTATTTCTTGCATGAGACGAGCGAGTCCAAACATCTGGAGTTACCCGGTCTTGCTGCATGCAAGAGCCCTCAGTCGTGTATCAAAAGCCGCAAGGATGTCGAAACAGAACCTCGCCTCAGCGGATGACTTCGAGGAACATGTCCAAAGCACATCTGTACCTGGCAAGAAATCAACAAAGCATTTCCCCAAAGCAGCCAAGCCAAATGCCTGTAAGGACATCTCGTCTCGCTGCCCTTCCACAATCTGATCATTGATGTAGTCACAGAACTCATGAGACACAAGCCAGCTGGCGAAGCAGCCGACAAGCCAACCCAGAAAACAATCTTCCAAGGTCGCGATGGACTGGCCGCATACACTGTCGACCCCGAATCCTTTCCTCCTACTCGCGTCGTCTACCACAATGAGAACTTCGTCGTGATCAACGACCTTTACCCCAAAGCCAGTGTACACCTCCTCATCCTACCACGCGACCCGATCAAGAACGTGCAGAGGCCGCAAGATGCTTTCGACGACCCTCAATTTCTTGCAGATTGTCAGGCGGAAGAGAAAAGGGTCCGCGAGATCGTTGCCAGCGAGTTGAGAAGACGCTTTGGAAAGTACAGCGCTTCTGATCGGCCCCGGATAGAAGCGCTGGAGGCTGATGATCCGCCTGAAACGCTCCCGGCTGGGCGAGATTGGACGGAGGGAGTCATGTCTGGCATTCATGCGAATCCGTCCATGAGCCACCTTCACATCCACGTGCTGAGCAAGGACATGGTGAGTGAGCCGATGAGGAAGCGGAATCACTACCTGTCTTTCACTACGGACTTCTTGGTTGGACTGGAACACTTCCCTTTAGCGAAAGACGATTACAGAAGGGCGTATGCACATTTCCCGGAGGACATGCTGTGTTGGAGGTGTGGCCAGAACTTCGGGAACAAGATGTCGAAGCTGAAAGAGCATTTAGAAATGGAGAAGGAGAGCTGGATCAGGGAGTAGTAAGAATGAAGACGCATTGTTGCAATCGGGATGAGAGAGCGTTCGATTCAGAGGATACACGATAGAGGGGTCGAGCTGGACACCAGTAAGTCCTGAGAACAAGATGTCCATGGGTATGAAAGACACGTCATGTCACCACGATACAGCTAATAAACAATCCATCATTCAGCCTCTAATTCTGCGCCAGCCCGTTCTTTGAAGAGTCAACATTCTCATGTGTGCCTGCATGAGCGTCTCTCACGAGCGTTTGGTGACTTGTCAAGACAAGGGCGGCCGGGTCGACGCATACCCACGGATGCAGGCTGCCGTCCGAGCGCCATGTTCCGGAAGTCAAGACCGTGCAGGCACACCTGCTCTTCAACAGCGTGAGAAGTGAAGCGCGAGAAGTGAGGGGGATAGCTGCAGCTTTTGGGCCTTAGACAAACGGAGCAGTGCCGTGTTGCGCGGGAACTCTCTAGATCTCGCTGGGGGCACACCGTACTATCTATTGTCAGTGATGCTATTGCTGACACTATGCCAATAAGCGACAATGGGTCCATCCAATCGTAAGTGAACATGTCTCAGGAGGTTGGTAGCGTGAACAAAGGGAAGGCGCGGCCCATGCTAGACTTGTCGCAACCTCACTCTTCACTCCTCACTCCTCACTCTTCAAGAACTGAAGCTCTTCACGAGACCGCACGTCATTGCCGTGGCGACGCGAAAAGCTGGTGACCCCTCTACAAACGCTCACAAAAACACGTCGCCACGACTGCCACTCAAGCTCGCTCCAAAGCCATCAAAAGCTTTGCGCTCTGCCAAACCACATCTGCCAATACCCCTTCCTCACGCATCGCATCGCATCAAACACATGCAGGATGTCTAACCATCGCAGTGCCGCAAACCCACTCCCCGTCGCTCGCGCCGCAGGTCCCGGCGTCATCGGCTCGTCGCAGAACAACAACAGCAACAACATGGCTCCCGCCGCGCCGACGAACGACGCTCCTCAGTCGTACGCGCAAGACCACTATGACCGCTACGTCCACATCAACGTCTTCCTCAAGGAGGTCGACGATGCCAAAAACGTGCTCATCGAAGACCTCCTCAGTCGCTACGACGCAGTCATGCGCGAGCGCCAGATCCTGATCGACACGCAGAATGCCCGTGAGATTCACATCAGCCAGGCCAACCAGGTCTCGGCACTCCTGCATGACCGCGGTGAGCGCATTGTCGACCTCGAAAACGACCTCGAGAATCGCGTGAATCGCATTGTCGACCTCGAGAATGACCTCGAGAATCGCGTGAATCGCATGAATTCCAACCCTTTCATTGTTGTGATCGTGGACGGCAACAACTTCTTTTTCAACGACGCATTCATCCGCGACGGAGAGAACGGTGGTCGCAGAGCCGCGGTTGCTCTCAAGAATGAGGTCACCAAGTGGGTCTCCGAGAGCATCGAAGACGCTCCGAGTGAGTTCAAGATTCTGACCCAGGTGTACGCCGACTTCAAAGGCCTCGCTGGTATTCTGATCAGAGGCGGTATCATCGAGAATCTGTCAACCTTTGGCGATTTCGCCCACGGTTTCAACACGCTTTTCAACTTTGTCGACATTGGAGGTGGCGATGTCAACAGCAAGCTTGTCGGTAGGTCATGGCCTCATTTCCTTTTTCTCTTTTGCGTCCACCACCTATACTCATGTGCTAACTTCTTCTAGACTACCTCAAGCTGTTCCTTCACGATTGCCACTGCCGCCAGGTCATCTTCGGCGGTGCTCCGCAGGTCTTGAACACCAACGTGGAGCAGGAAGACGAACTCATCGACCGTGTTGCGCTGCTCCAAAGCGTTTCCACGAACGTGAACATCCCTTTCAAGAAGGTCTCTTTCACCGAGGTCTTTCGCACAAGCAAGATCATCACGAGCATTGCTGCCACAACTCCACGCACTGGAACGCCTGCATCCGCCGTGGTGAGCGTCAGCGGCAATCTTTCAGTCCCTCACAGTCAAAGCGACTCTCGCACAAACCTGATCACCCCGAGCAATGCTACCGTGACTCCACGCACTGGAATGCCGGCATCTCTCGTGGAGAGCGGCGGCGGTAAGCTTCCGTTGCCTCACAGTCGCAGCGACTCGGGCACTTCTTCCGTCACTTCCGTCACTTCCGCTACTGCGCCTGCTGGGAAGCCATCCTGGGCCACGCTAGTAGGAGTTGCCGCTCCGCTCCCTCAAACTAGCATGGTCCCGCGTCCAGTCGACCCGCCTCTTCGCCTTCACAACAAGAAGGGAGAGCGCATTGACCCGCCTTTCACGCTCGACTGGGATGCATTGAAGCGTGTCAAGAAGATCAAGATGTGCAACATGCACTATCTTCACCCCAAGGGCTGCAAATTTTCTGAGGGGAAGTGTCAGCACCGCCACGACTACAAAGCCACCAATGCCGAGATCGACATCCTCAGATCAGTCTCGCGCGAGACTGCTTGCCTCAATGGCGTCCGCTGCAGCGATGTCCCCTGCCTGTACGGCCATCGCTGCCCGTACCCGCCTGTAAACAGTCCCAGTCAGCTTGGCCACGCGTGCACTCTGGGTGACAGGTGTCGGTTCCCCAAGGAGATGCATAGCATTACGGATAACACTCCCGCCAAGGCTACCAACGCTGGAAAGCGCTGAGCTTAATAAGATCAAGGGAGATGCTTTGCATTGAGAATGATACTCCCCCCCAGGTCTAACAACACTGACAAACACCGAGTTGGACAAGATCATGAGAAGAGACTGCGTGTACTATTATGGTTTGCAAGTTGCAAGGGGAGTTTTTCTGAGCGCGGAGATGCCATCGATCAAATTATTCGAGCATCACCATAGCTCAGAAGTTGCAAGGGGAGTTATTCTGATTGCGTGAATACCAACGACCACATTGTCGGTCGTCAACATGGGTATTTGCGCGAAGTCTTTGGGATGTTTGAAACTCTCCACTCATAGGAAATGAATCAAAGCGTTTTGAAAAATCATGTTATTGCATCTCAGCTTCCCAATCCAGACTGCTGCGTATTCTGAGTCTCTCCCGCCAACCAGGATCGCGGGCTTGGTTCCATCAGCAAGCCACAGAAGCTGACACAGCCGTCTCACATCTGACACATCAGGCCCACCCACTTGCATCCCAAAATACCCAACAAAGCCTTCTAAACCAGCCCATACCAAGAGCGGCTCCTATGTACACTAAGCTGATACGATAATGGGCTCTTGCATGCCAGGAGTGGCTATAGCTGAGCTGCAGGGGTGAGACACGCAGGATTCGAGCGGCGCATTGGACGTGTACATAACTGGGCATGTATGCATCTTTTATTTTTTATTATTACTACGGTTGAGAGGTCCCAAGTCGTACACTTTTACATAATTGCCTAGAATCCTCCAACATGCATTCTTTCCTTTTCCCCGAAGACATCAACAGCCCTTCAACGCGGCCAAGACTGCAGCAATCCGCAGCAAGCACACGCAAGACGATACAAGAAACAAGCAAAACACCACCACGAATGCCCACCCGTGCGCCGCCAACGATACCACAACAAAGTGTCTCCGCTCCGCCGCCACCGACTTATGCGCCACCACCCATCCCCGTGATGAAAGAGAAGCCAGCTATCTCCATCACCGAGCTCACCATTTCAGACCGCAAGCAAGAGCCGGGACTGCAGAGATCAAAAAGCATATGGTCTCGCCGAGAGATCATCGGCATCTCGAGCTTCAAAGAAAGAAGAGAGGCGAAGGCACGAGCTGCCGCGGCAATGCCTGAGATCGATGTCGTTTTGCCACCGCTTTCGCCTGTCGTTGATGAGGAATTTTGGCGGACGGGCAGGTATCCTGCTTCACCGTTGGGTTCGGGGATGGTTCATTTGGCTTTCTGAAAGGCAACTTCACTGGCTCATCGCGGTGTTTTGCACAAGGCACCTTCAGCATGTGAAAGATCAGATCAACTCTATCTTTATGACCGTGTGGTCGATTTGCCCGATACTGCGACATGCACCACATCAATGCACCAGGCCGATCCAAAGCTGTTGGATCATCATTCACCACCACAATCGAAACATCGGATCTCTTCGAACGCACAATACAAATACCACAGATTATTCGATACTCTCGACATGGCTTCTTCACAGCACACCAATGGCAGTCTCATTGAGTATGCGCATCCTTGTTTGAATATCGAGCAGTCACTAACATGTCTTCAGTCGGCTTCGGTCTGACTCCAAACCTGTCACGATTCTCCTGAAGGGACCCGGTGCCCATTCGTATCAGATTCAGAGGACCTTCCTGGCAACTGTGTCGCACTCGCTGGCTGAACGATGTTCTGAAAATTACAACAACCTCGACGTCAGCAACGAAGCGTTCCGCATCTTCCTTGCCTGGCTTCTCTACAATGACATCAATCGAGCCGCAAATTCGCAGGAGTCCCTTGCCGAGGCCTGGAACTTTGGCGCAAAATATCTCATGCCCATGTTCCAAGATGCAGTGATGCATGTCCTCGTGCCATACCTTAAGAGCAAGTACGTCTGTCCTTACGCGGTACTTGAGGCTTACAGAGTGGACGAGCGTGACACTCTCCTCCAGCGTGCTTTCGTAGCACAGCTTGCCATCGACATGATAAGTCGGACAGGCAGCGAATGGAGAGAGGAAGTCTTCGCGGAGCACAAGTTGGAGAACGTGGCGGGCTTCTACCTCGCTCTCACACAAGCCATGTGTGTCACCGCTGACCACAGCGAATGTGTCGAAGAATCCATTGAAGCTGCAGACTACCTCCTCGATGATAAAGATGAGTGATCGAAGGTCTATTGGGGGATCACTGCGTGTGAGATCCTGTTTACGGAAGGCTAAAGGCAGTATGATAGAGAGATTCTAGTGACTTTCCGGACAATCGAAGATTTAGATGGCTCAAACATTTTGGTGAGTACATCTCTTCATGTTGCTTTACACAAATCAGTCACAAATAACAACTCAAAGACCTTCACATGATGATAAGATCTGCATCACATGTAAGCTCGAAAGGAAAGTAGACGGACTTCGCGATTACATGGTCTAATTCACAGCCAATGCGCTCGACTTTCTAGTTTCACCTGTTGTGCTAGACTGCACCACTACTTACAGATCCACCACACACCCTGCGTGAAGTTTCGCCACATCGCCATGGCTTGTACGGGCCACGAGAGAGACGTCGTAGAGTATGTTCATCCAAGTCCGGCCGAAATGAACGCCTTGACTGACTATGCGACGCAGCCGGCTCATACAGGACAGCGCAACTCCTCTCAAGATCTGCGCCTCGGTTACCTCAAGCGACTGCAAGGACTCGAAAGAGTCGGAAGACTCAAAATACTCAAACTTCACCTGCTTCGTCCCGAGATCTCTTCTGGCAAGTGTGTCGCCGAAGCTTGTCGACACTTGCTCTCGCGGGCTGCAACTTACTCACGTCAGTGAGAAAGTCATTCGCATGTTCGTCACTTGGCTCCTTTATCGGAAACTTGACATCGACGAAGGTGAAGAGGGCACCACACAAACACAGCTGGCGCAGGCCTGGAACTTTGGCGCTGAGTACGAAATGCCGGCCTTCCAGGACAAGGTCATGCGAAAATTAGTGAAGCTTCTGAGTACGCATTGCGTTCACCCAGACGCTGTGGTGGAGGCTTATCGCCCGCCTGAACGCGGAAGTCTTCTTCAGAAAGCTTTCGTTCAGCAACTGGCTTCTGACAGAGAAGAAGACGAGGGCATTGCTTGGACTAGGGAGGATTTTACCGGCTGTTCTCTGGGTGCGAATTCGCGGTTCCTTCTGGATCTGCAGTTCGCAGGTACGATGGGTGATGTTGAGGACTTCCTGAGCTCAACTGCTGCGGGTTGCATTTGAAGATAATGCATTGAACGGACGACCAAGCCTACCTCTCGGTTGGCTCGGCCTGTAATGACGATTCGCTTTGTCCCTCGGATTTCACAATCTTCGGGCAATAAATCAAGCAATAGACGAAATTATGGAGACTTGATTCCCAGAAGTCAATCATCTTTGAGTTCGATGGGCAGATGTGATAGGTATTGTATCATAAGGTGTTCCACGCAGCACAGCATTTGTTGCTGGTCCCGCAACCCTCACTCCATCACTTCACATGCCAAAAATACACATTGGCCGCACGTGCCGCGGCCAACGCAGCCACAACCCAACTCTTCTGTAAACTCCCTTAGACTTTGGCTTCACTACCACTGCCAGTCTTGTTTCAAACTTACACCCTACCAATACCCATTACATCAGAGGTTGTACGATGGCGGCGGCTCAGGCAACAGATACATCTCAAGGCCTTGTGAAGTAAGACTTGCAACAACGCATCTCCTTTTGCCGATCGGGAATGCTGACTTCCTGACACAGCCAACTGCAAGCCGATGACCGTATTTTCAAAGTCAGCGCTGTGAGTGGCCCACCTTTCTACATCCAAAAGACAATACTTGCAAGTGTCTCAAAGGAACTTGCGGACGATCTTAAACCCGACCACGAAGGCATCTGCCGATTGTGCACGACGACCTACGATGCTCTGCGCATCTTCATTGCCTGGCTGCTGCGATATCCAATTGAGAGTAAGTCACAAGAGCTTCTGGCACAATCATGGCGCTTTGGTGCAAGATACCACATTCCGGCATACCAGAACGAGGTGATGAGGTGTTTAGTCGGTGTCCTCCACTCCGAGCCAGTTGACGTTTTTGCTGTCCGCGATGCTTATGTGTACACATGCGACTTTGAGCCTCGGATCGCAGGCATCATTATCAAACGAGATCGATTACTGCGCAAGGCTTTCGTCACTCAGCTTGCCAGTAACAGCCGGCTTGGACATCCTTGGGAAAGTGAAGAGGAGGCTTATGTCAGCAGCGGGTTAGATTTGAACCACGACTTTCACAAGGACTTCTTTCACGCTGTGTGCCTTGCCTCTTCCGAGGATGGCCCAATGGAATCTGGGGCACAGATCGAAGGGCTTTTGGTCGAAGAGTCGGGGAAAGAAGGTGGTTGAGGCGCTGATGGAAAGCCGACTCAGGCTTTTGAGTTGCTCGGATAAACCGGGTTGTGGAGACACAGACAACATGTAACGATATGTACACCGCTTTCCAACCCGAATGCAAGCGAGTACACATGCAATCCTTTTATTCACTCGGAGTCAAGAATTGGAGGCGACTCTCACTTCCCATTACTTCACATGCGATCGTTCTCTTCGTTATCACGAGTAGTGAGTCAATGTTTGAAGTCGGTTTCAAGGCACTCCCATGCCTCTTCGATCGAGGCGATAAGTCTGTCACATGTAAGTTGAGGAGCTGCGCGGCATGGTCGTCCAATTACAATAACAAAGACATCTCCCACCCTCGATCAACATTACTCCCTCATCAACCCAAGTTCCTATTGATGCCGCGCAAACCGCCCACATCCATACAGCAAGATGCCGCCAGAACAAAGTATTGACCCTCGCAAGCCTCTTATTGAGTAAATGCTCCAAAACCAAGAATTTTGTATGCAGAATATAGACACTGACTGATAAGTAGTCAATTGCGAGATGACAACAACACAGTGAGGATCTGCGCTGCCGAAGGCTCTCTAGGAGGGACAGAAGATTCTTTTCCAATTCAAAAAACAATATTGGCAGGCGTCTCTACAAAGCTTGCCAATCACTGCGAATACCGTCGGAATTCCCTTCTCATAGACTCCGAAGTCTTGACGATCTTCTTCGAATGGGTACTCCGACGCCATGTCCACATTAATGACCAAGAGACTATGGTGCGCGCGTGGCAGTTCGGTCGCAAATGGGAGATTCCGGCCTTCCAGAACGAGGTCATGCGTAATCTCGTCGCCGAGTTCAGCGACAAGACAATCAACCTGCGGGCCATGCGTCAAGCATATGGAGCCACGTCATCTCAAGATGCGGAGCGCGACGAGCTCCTCCGGAAAGCGTTCATCACGGAGTTCGCGTCTGAGAGTCGAGACAGAACCTGGGTCGAAGAGGACCTATTGGAAAGTGGACTGGACAAGTGCATCGAATTCCACAGGGACTATACCCGCGTAATGTGCATCGCCTATGACTACGACGATGACTACGACCCAAAGGCAGACGGTGCGCGGATCGCAGATCTGTTGGTGGGCGAAACAATCGAATGAAATTATTTCAGATCACCCGTTCGAGAGGAGCCGATTATGCCGCCGAGAAAGCTTCCATGTGCTCCGAGGGGAAAACAACATCGGAGGCAAACGGAGGAAGGGAATATTGTTCTGGGAACTGGTAGACGGGCAGGTTACGACGAACAATCATGTCAATCAATCTGTATTAAGAAATTGTTACAACTATGGACGAGGGCCCGCGGCATATTTTCTCCTACAACTCGCTAGGCAGCGACTCAGGAATGTAAGCCAAGTTCACAATAGCAGCAAGACCGTAGTTCGCTGCCTCGTTGGTAGAGATCCAAGCAACCTCATCAATCGGTGCCAACACCTCACTGCCGTTGAAACGCTGCACTTCCCAGGTTGCTGATGTGTTCAGACCATCAGCCTCGAACTCGCTCCAAGCACGCTGGGCATAAGTTTCGTTCTGTGTGAGGTAGTACGCGTGAGCCAAGAGTCTAGAGTGATCCTGTCGCAGAGTGGCAGTACGAGTCCAGTTCGTGCCGTAGCGGGCTGTCTGCTCGGCGGCAGGAGCTCGGTAGTAATAGCAGTAGTCTAGCCATGCTTGTTCAAAGCCTTCGGGAACATCATCGCCGAATTGCTCAAGGATCTCGGCGACTACTTCCATCAGACCGAATGCGCCTGCGAGATGAGACACAGCAACGACACCCTTGTTGTCGGGGTCTGTGGGTGGCGGCAAAAGGGTGCCATCTTCGCGGTTGTACAGAGCAGAGCCAGTCACGAAGCCATTCTTCAGGTCTACCACGCCAAGCATGGTGTTGGTGAGCTTCGTCTTAGCTTCTTCCCACCTTGAGCCACGGCGCTCCCACTCAAGAAGCCATGAGGCAGCGAGTCCAGACCAGTCAGTTCCCAAGCCGATGGTAGCAGGCTCACCCGGCGCCGGTGTCCAACCATCAGTGCGAACTTTGCGGTTGGGGTCAAGGCGCTCATATGTCAAGTCAGTATCAAGTGTCTCTTCAACAAGCTCGCCCACGCGCTCATCACCGCCAGAGACGAAGTAGAAGATCTTCCTGTATTGCGCGGTCGAGATACGGGCCTGTTTAGCAGAGTCGCCCCAGTGTTGGATGCCGTGTCTGGTGCCAAGTCCCTTCCAGTCGCCAGCGTGGTACACATCCACCTCGCCAGTGTGACGTGTCAAAGCTTCGGAGAAGCGGTAGATGGCTTCGCCTCCCGTGCGCAAGAACTGCGGCCAGAAGAAGAGGTCGGGAGACAGCTCAGAGTTGTCCCATGCGTAGCCGCCGATGTCGTAGCGCCATTGATGTCTGTCAATATCGTAGGTGTGCATAAAGTCTCCGAAGTCGAAGAATCCGTACCATCGGCGTTGCTCTACTTGGTCTTGGTAGAATTCGGCGAGGAACTCAAGGTTGCTCTCGATCTTAGTAGCGACGCTGCTAGAGGTGTTTGACGATGGCGGAGCCCACCAAGTACCGGCAGCTTTAGTCTCATGAACATATTCGGGCTCGGCGTACAGGACGGGTGGGTTGTTTGTGTGCTCGATGAGGCTAGCAAGCTGTTCTTGAGGCGGGGTCTGCTCGAAAGCATAGATGTACAGCTCATTCGTGCGTGCGATGCCATAAGGTGTGTCGAACCCATCTTCCCAGTCCTCGTAGGTGATCTCAAGTGCATCGAGTTGGTCCTCGTAGGTTTCCTGGCCTAGCCCGTCGTGATACGGACGCAAGTCTAGTGGCTGGGCCTCAGGACTGTAGAGCCAGGCAGTGACCTCGCCGACGTCTTGTGCTGCATTTCTGATATCAAGCCCAACTGGATAGTGCTTCCAGAAGTTGCGCAGACCGACAGCAAGGCCACCCTGCGTTGCTCCTCCAAGATAAGCCAGACCACCAGAGCGAGTCGATCCTTGGATGTTCACCCAGCTTTGTCCAGCCTTGGTGCGCTTCTTGAGGGTGAAGCCATCGGGAGACAGTTGAGACAAGGTGTAGTCATTCCAGTCGGGGATCCAGTGAAGCCTACTTGACACGCGGGTGTCCCATGTGTCCGTGCTAGGGGTTGCCTCTCCTTTGAATTGAGCAGATCTGACAGCTGCGCCGGGGTCTCTGCGCAGCCCAGTGATGCCCTTCACGGCTTCACTCAAAAGGCCTCCGTCGACGCCTGCGATGCGCACATGGCGGTTGTACAACTCTTCCTCCGCCAGAGGGACTTCAAATCGCACGCCAGCGCCAGTGACAAAGTCTTCGTCGGCCTTCCCATCGAAGACGAAGGTGTGAATGAGTCTGATCGCATCGGAGTTTGCGTAGAGATAGAAGCGGAGGACAAAGGGTAGCCAGTTGTCGTGGGCATTTCCATCGGCGACCTGGTGGCTTCCACGAACCGTTACAAGAGTGCGAACTGGGCTGTTCTCAGAGATGGTGACATTCTCAATGTTGCTCTTGAAGTTAAAGTACTCAATCGAAGAGTTGCCTCTGCTCTCGATATCGCCGGTAACACCGGACTGAGAATTCAAGACAAGCTTGCCATTTTGTCCAACAACTTTTCCACTTGATGTTTGAATCCTGCCAATGACATTGCTACCGGATCTTGGGAATGTAACTGTAATCTTTCCAGTGTTGACGGTGTGCTCTTCCTCGGAGCTTGAAGTCGTGAGTCCTGCAGCCTGGGACGAATTGCCATTGCCAGAGGATGCAGTGACAGTGTACTGATCTAAGCTGGTCTCCGATGCTGAAATTGCATGCCCAGTCCACTTGATCGATCCATCGTTCCAGTAGGCTGTGATCCAGGATTGCAATTCACCCTCATTAAGGCCAAAGGTCGTGCTGTTGGGGAAGAATTTGCCGCGCGCCCATGGTAGTCCAAAAGTCGTTCCGGAGGTGTATGCGGGTGCTGAGCCGCTGATCCAACGTACATTGACGCTCTCTGCGCTGCTGTTCGTGTACTGTTGTGCACTGCCGCTCTGGATCAGGGCGGCAGTAGCAGCAAAGGTGAGGAATTTCCCAAACATGCTGATTGACAGCAGAAGCTCGGTATCGACTGCAACATCGTGGGCCCAGCGCTACCTTTTAATTATACTACCGTCTTCACTCGGAGAGATTGCGTTCGTTAGTACATTGCAATTCATCCGGCGCGATGCGACTCCCCTCATGCGTGACAAGACGCAATTATGGCGCTATGTTACCATAGCGTGAATCCTACATTAATGCGCAGCAGGCACGAGACCAATCAAGAAGGCGCCATGTTCGCTTCAAAGGCCAAGAAGATATAAAGCGGGAGCACTGCCGATATTGGCAAAGATGTGCCCTGTCGGGTGTTGATACAGCGAGTATGCACGTCGGTCTCGGGTTAATTGTGGGAACATACTCGACGCGATACAGAGCATATCCGGCTTGATGGAAACGAGGATATGTGCAACGCGAGTATGGAGTTTTTGCGCCAATGGATGTGTTCTGTAAAGGAAGAGGTTGGTGAGGAGAAGACGGCAACACGTCGTGGCTCGGAGGAAGTCTTCTCTTGGCGATGCGCAGGAACTCCTCCTCTTCCTTCTAGTGACCGAATTCAGGGATAGAGACAACAATAGCTGGAACTCTCCGGTAACACCATACCTTAGCTTCGGTGCAGGTGCTAGACGTCAAATCCATCCTCGTACAACTGGCAGTAGGGTTCGCCTGTACCGCATATGGTGTCTTCACGAAATAATCACGCTGCCTGGCTAATTCGCTGGAGCCCTTGATCCGTGTATGGAACTGACCACGTGCCATTATAACCATTGACCACCCTGCATGAAAAATTGTCTGACGCCTTCAGCGACATCACAGTGTATGGAGATGGAGCACTTCTTCGCCGGGGCTCCAAAGAGACAGAAATATGAGATTACCCTGGGCTGAATCTGCGCACTATTAATTCCGATGATCTGTCGATTTGGCTCGTCATGCCTCTATAGTCTGTGTGATTCAGGTTTGCTACAATATCATCATGCAGTCCGGTCTGTCTTTAGCTGATGCTCTAAAACGGAGTGTTCGGCTAGGACCAAGTTCGATTCTTTCATGGGCTACGACCTTAGCCAAAAGTAATGCCCGCAAACGTGATGTAAACACGATCTGTGCTACTCAGCCAGAAGCTATTGCACAATGTCGCGTTCTAGTACCGCGCTATAAGTAGGGAAACTCTTCTATTCTAGAGCACGTGTTACGATGTTGATAAAAGAAAACATGTCATTCCCACAGAGAGCTCTACCTATGCTTAGTACAGACCAAGTTCAAGCTAAGCTCTTGCAATGCAGCATGGTCGCGATCTCGATCCAAGTTCTTTCCTCCATTGCATCTGATGACTTCCAGTAGCCATGCATGATCCATGGAGCCAACGCACCTCAGTCTCGCTTCCAACAGTCTCGACGCGAACCCCACATCCATATTGTACGCTCTCAAGATTGTCTCTGTTGTATCCGGAGTTGTCAAGCATGCCTTGCCCAACGTTCCAATCCGAACGCCCTTCTTTCCTTCGCTAGTTATTCTTGGCTTGCGCCCTTTCATTCTGTATTTACCAGTTCATGCCGACTGTGTCCTCAAAACAGCACCCCGAGGGAGCGTGGATCTCACTCCGTGGCTTCCACCAGATACACAGCCGCGCTGGACTCCTTCTTAGACGGCTGTTGCAGTTGCCCCAACCACTCCTCTCGGACTATGTCCCACTCTTCCTCTGGACCGGTTGCTTGGATGGTGACCTGTTTGCCAGGAAGACGCGCATTGACTTGCTGAATAGCTTTTCCGGGAAAGAGCTCTGCTACTCTGTCCAGAAAAGTTGTTCTAGTGTCGGTTGGAGACCATCGCAAGCGTCTCGACATCGCTTTGCCACGAGTTCTAGCCGGATCGAGACGAACAATGAGTTTCGGTGACTCGTCGGTATGGCTGTGACTTTCGAGAAACGATCTGGGGCTCACAGCAAGGTCATGAAGCCTTTCATGTGCAGCCCTACCCATATCATTGTCCGGGATGCCCGCCTCTAGTGAGCCTTCTGATTGCTTTTCGACGTCTTCCGTGTAAGTAGGCGGCCGTCGAAGTAGATTAGCACTTTCTGTGCGGCGCCTGCGAGTCTGAACTTCATGTTCCATAGACTGATCTTCAACAGAAAGCGGAGGCAGCGAACTCCGTGGTGGCTTCTTTGTTGTCTGTGGTCGTTCGTGGGATCTGGACGGCTGATCTGTAGTCTTGTGCTGTCTCTCACGTTCGAGAGCTTCAGACACCAATCTCTCCTGCTCGATGAGACCCCTCTCGTATTCGTTACAATCCTTCACGAGCCACTTGCTCTGTGTCCATCGATTGGCGAAATCTTGCACGAAGGCCTGGTAAGCATTTTTCACATCCTGGCTCTCAAGCTCTGCCAACATTTGAGTCACTTCGAATTGACGGGCTTCAGACTTCAGAAGATTTTCGAACTCTTTTGTACGATCCCCGATTGAGACGACAGCGCCGCGATATTTGTGCAATTTGATGCCTTTAAAGATCTTCGAATTGTTGTGGCCGATATTGACGCGCAGGTTTCGAATGGCATTAGCCGGGTTTTTGTAGCTCTTCCTTGCTGAGTCTGTCACAGACAGGTCACTCCTCAAGCGTTCCAGTGCATGCTGGATCTCAGACAGGAGCTGTCCTTGCTTCTCTGACCATGTTCCAAGTTTCCACTGCTTGGCCTCCCTCCTGAATTGATTTGTTAAGTTCTCGTCTTCTTGTTCTTCGAGCTCAGTGTAGAGCAGCTGTTGGCAATCATGAATCTGCGCTAGGCAATCATAGAGTGATCCGAACTCCTGTTCCAGTCCCAAATTTTCGGGTTTGACCTTGTAGGTATCAGATGCTTGAAGGCCTTGTGCAAAGTTGTGGATGTTTATCACAATTCGGTCTCTCAGGCGTATGACACGTTGTTTCATACAATCTGACGTGACTTTTCCTGTGTATTCTGATGGTACAGCTGGCTCTGCTGGTAAGCGATGATTTAGTGGCAGCTTGACGACCCTACAAACGGCAAATGTCAGTCCTTTCTCTCAGATACAATGGAAGCCTCAGCTGGGTAGTAAGTGCAGACCTGGAACTACCAGATGTTCTCTCGGCGGCGCAAGCTTCGGGATTTTGATTGATGAGCGTGTCGATACGGCTCCTTAAGTTGCTTTCAGTGATAGTCGTAGTCTTCTGAAGTAGCAAGTGGACCCCCTCTGCCAACATACGTTGATCATGGCTCCATGCGTGTGAGTCGTCGCCCCATAGCTGCTCAAAGCGTTTCGCCGCCTCGTTCTTGCGTACGTCACTCATACTGGGCGAGGGAGACCGAGCCGCGGTGTACATGTGTCTGGACAGACTTCGGTGTATGTGTATTGCTACAGTCCCCGCGAGATGTAAGAGTCAAAATGATGAGTTGTTGCGAGTTCTTACCAGAGTGGCCAGAGCCAATGCTCAATTCTTTCCGACTTTTGTGGTGTGTTTGTTTCTTCCTCCTGTGAAAGCTGTGTAGTAAACACTTGGCTGGTGTTAGCCTCAGGCAACCTTACACTGATGGGTCTGCAAGCAAACGGTGTCAGTTGCTGTGTAACCAAGTAAACATGTTGGTCCCGCCTTTCACTTCCGGATAGAGAATTTTCCAATGAGACCCCACCTTGCCTGGACAACTTTTCCTTCCTGTTCACTCATGAAGCAGTCCTCCAGGCCTTCAAAAGCAATCATGGCGTCTGAGTCTACGCAAACGCAGACGGGTAGAATTCCACTTCCAGACAGACAAACGTACGTGACGGACAGCCGTGACACTCGTAAGACGTGCACTACTAATCTGATTGCTAGTCTCGTTGATCACATCACAGAGTTGTTTCGCTCGCAGGGGAAGATCGATGCGCAGAACTCTCCACACACCAATACAACTCTGCCTGACAGTCACACGGTGGTGGAGGTAGACTGCGTCAAACAGCTCTTCGAATTAGAAGAAGAGAATCTAGCGAGAGAAGTGCTTTGCTTCATGCCAGACGACCACAACGCTGCAGATCTCGGCCGCCCGTCATACGATGGGCTCCAAGAGCAGTGGAAGAGCGAGTGCGGGAAATGTGGAAAGGGTGACGGCAGTTATCCGGAAGTCCGAAGGACAAACGCACCTGAGCCCTTCAGTAAATGCACGTTGCAGTGCATATGTGACTCATGTCACCACGGCAAGGCTGCAAAGATCCAGTGCGACACATATGACTTTGCAGATGACTACACGGTAAGTGACTTTCTTTCTTCTCGGTGCGTGACGGTCGCTGATTGCTCTAAGATTCTTATCCACCAGTTCCAATACGGGGATGAAAATTGGGCTGTAATCCTAGGCACTAGAGACGACCCGCAGGAGTACAGTATATGGGGCAAGATCGATGGCACCACCAAGCAGACGGTCTACCACGACAAGATACTGCTCAAGGAGGTTTCGCCTCTGAAATTACCCAAGCGCTCAAGTCGACGGGCTGTTGACGGTGGCGACGATGGCGAGTTTTTGCCAGGGATCGGGCGCGAAAAGAAACGCAAGGATGGTTCCGTTCCGTTAAACCCGAGCAAGCGTCCTCGAACCTTGAACACGCCTCGGGGCAACAAAGGTCCTGCTCGGAAGGGTATAGAAGGGAACAACAAGACCAGAACGTATACACCCGTCAGCGACGATGAGGAGGACTTGACACTCTCACAGCTGAAGAAAATGAAGCGCAAGACCGTCGCAGGTCTGATCGAAAATGACAGGTCGTCCGCCACTCCTGCCGCAGCAAGAGCATCATCGCCTCCGCACGCGAGTCCAGACATTCAACAGTCGGAGTCGCACGACCTCCGAAAAGCATTCGTCGATGTGCAGGCGCACGTGAACAGCCAGGTGGACAGCGACGGACTGCCCGTCATCTGCTCAAACGCGACACTGGAGGCATGCATGAAAGGTCTCGAGGCCGCGGCGGGTAAGAACAAGGCCTACGTATTCAAAAGCATGCGAGCTACTATCAGCGGAGAGCTGGTGAAAATCGGAGTCTCGGCTTTGTCAGATTTCTGAAATGGTCGCGGTTATCTGCCTGAGTTACAGCCCCCTACATCTCCGCGCTGGGCCGAGCGTGACGCGGATGTTCTTGGACGGCCTAATATATGCAGCTGTCCGAGTAGGTTCTCTGGACACATGTTGGGTGGAGTAATTCCAGCTTTTGTATGGTCGTGCTGTGGCTGCAGGATCTTTGATTCCAGAGCAGAAATGCTTACAACTGTGAGCAAAGACTTTGGTTGGACCGAGACTGTGTAGTGTTCGTGGTACAATCAGGTTGAAAATTTGTGAAGGCTGGTAGTTTGACAAAGCTTCCGGTACAACGTCAATCCTCTCTCGATGGGAGTATGTTGTGTTCTAGGCTCGCTGTCGTGATACACAGGCCTCTCGAAATGACATTATCTCCTAGCCCCAGATCATGCCTGTCAGTAATTTGTGTCAGCACCCGCGGCAACGTGCGTGCCAATCGCCTCAAGGAGATTGCACAGCCTCTGTGACAGAGTCCATTTCGTAGATGTGGTTGTAGTAAAGGAGGATGGTTGCAATCAGGAAACCGAAGGGAGTCGTCGGCGGACAACATTCGAACCAAATTGGGTAAGTACAGCCGACATCCATTCGGCTATTAATATGCAGGTCCCACAGCACAACGCATGACCCAACTCCGAGCTCCTACAATCCTTCAATATCGCTTCAAGAATTTTGGAGTCATTTCAGAGCATCCTGTAATCGACGCATATATATTGTGTCTTCGAAGCTCTCTTCAAGCATACTTCCCACGCTTTCCTGCACCTCAACTCATCAACAACTCTCGACTCATCACCAGTAACAAATCCTCAAGAAACATGTCTTCGCCATCAACCGTCCAGATCCGCCCAATCCAAGCCTCTGACAAGGAGACATGGAAGAATCTCTGGGGCCAGTACAATGTCTTCTACAAGCGGACCGTCCCCGACAACGTTACAGAAGCCACCTTTGATCGATTCCTCGACCCGCAGAATCCCATCTCATGCGCGGTAGCAATCAAAGGAGCAGACAGCCAGCCCATTGGATTTGCCACATACTACCCTCATCCTTCGACAGCGAGCATTGACCCCAATTTCTACCTCCATGACTTGTTCGTTGATCCGTCGTCGCGGGCTGCGGGCACCGGCGAGAAGCTCATCGACTATGTCGCGGACAAGGCTCGTGAGGCTGGTGCTTACCAGCTTTACTGGCATACTCAGGTGAGCCATTCATGTTCCTGGGCCGAATCATCATTACTGATCAAGATGCAGTACTTCAATTACCGTGCGCAGGGTCTCTATGCCAAGGTTGGCGAGAGGTCAGACTTGGTCTTGTGGAAGAAGGGATTGTGAAAAGCGGAGAGATGAATTCCACTGAATGGACAGTCTCTAACGATCAGAATGTAGATCAATTAACGACCGATGTTTAATGCACATATTCCTCAGCCTGAGTTGTTTACTACATGTTTCATGACCGCCATTGCCTTTGCTTAAGCCAATTGCTTATCTACCTTAGGTAGTTCAAAATCCCTCGACAGTATCAGAAGGTGGCATGAAGAATCCCTTATCCCACTCCACTTTGTCTAGCCATTGAAGGAACTCCGCATCATTAGCTGTCGGCATGAGGAAGCTCATGTCTTCGAAAGTGCCATCTGCCTCAATAGTGCCATTGGCATTGAACGCAGGTGGTACGCTCGGACTAAGAATCTTGTCCAAAGCACCTTTCAATGCTCTTTGCCCCTGCTTGCAAATGTGATGGTTTGCGTCTCCGGTTCGGACGTCAGCGAGATGGCGGATGAATACGCTTATATCCTGGATGGTATCCGATCGTGGCAGGATGTCTTGAGTGATCTGCCGCGACTGCTCCTGCTTGAGCAACTCGACCGCGAGAACACCAGCGCTTGAGACGCCGACTTCTGCCATGAGGCACGCTACGTCCACTTGGAAATCGCGGAAGAAGTCTCTCCGTGTCTGTGCCATAAGCACCACCTTGAGCATGCGCCGCGAAATCGGTATCAAGGTTTCGGTGGGCGTCTTCATCCTGTTTATCTGGGCCCGGCGCAGGTAGAACTCAGTTTGCATGATGCCCAGGTGTACGACGACGGCAGAAAGAGTAGAATTCGATGGCTTCGCAAGATCGAAGATCCGTTGCTCGCTCTGCATATCGCTGTTCGCAGGATATTTGTCGATCTGAGGAATACCTTGCCTTACAAATTGCGGCAGGGAAGCATCGAGACGCTGCATTTTCTGCCAGATTTCGTTGATGCGATGCTCGACGTCTTCGTCGGCAGTGCCGAGCGACACTTCCAGGATTTCTTCGCGAATACGGCCGTACAAGAACCAGGTGCGAGCCCAGGTAATTCTGTGTAAGCAACCGGTCGTGTTCCACCCGCTGGAATCGAGGCTTGACAAGGCAGCCTGCAATTCCGCACCTTGCAATATAAGCTGATCACTTGTTAGATCAAGTGGCAATTCTAGCTTGCAATAGCGGTAAGACAAGCGAGGAGGTCGGCCAACAAATAAAGATATCGACTTGTCGTGGTAGTATGCGGATGCGAACATCCGTCTGCGCTGTTGTTGAAGGAAAAAGGGGGTGTCTGGGCTCTCATAATTTCCTTGGTGTAGTCCCATTGCAACCATGGCGTCGCATAGCTCCCCGTTGCGCTGCCACGCAGTGTAGTCTGCCAGAAGTCAGTATCCATCACCCTCGTTTTTTTAAAGTTTGGGCATTGAGAAGAACTTACGAGAGTCGCCTTTCAGCAGTTCGATCAGACATAAGCCTTCGTATATGAAGCATATGTACAGGTCGTTGAGGGTCTCGCATTCGTAACAGAAGCATAGCACGAGCTCCGAGGCATTCCTCATTCTTTCGGAGAAAGTGACACGGTCAACAATGTCATCTCGAATGTCGTCAAAGATTGAGTCCCAGTCGCTCAGATTGCCAGCGACAATTCCGACACAAGCGAGAATCATTCCAATGACTTCCCACCTCAAGTTGTTCCCCGTTGACGATGCAGCCCACTCGCTGTATGTCATTTGCCCATTGAACACGACAGGCCGCCGTGTATTCCTCCATACCATCTCTGAGAGCGCATAAAGTTCATCTGGCTTTGCTTCTGTCAAGACATCCTTGTGCACGTTCCACATTTCTTCTTGCCAAATGCGAAAGACCGGTTGCAAGACAATAGAGCTCTCGCTCAAATCGAACCAGCGCTGAGTGAAGCGACGGAAGCGCGACATATCTTGGAATAATGCAAGGACGTCCGCTCCTCGCTGTATATACTCGGAGTGTATTGGCGCAAGATTTCTACTCTGTTCAAATTCATCAGGCTCGAGTGCACTGAGACTTGCTGCAAATATGCGTGTCAGCGGACGACCTTCAAAATTCGCAAAGCTCTTTGTGAAAGCTGCTCTACAACTCTCGCATCTCACTATCAGCCTTGGAACTGACACAGCCAGGGCTAAAATCAAATCGCTCTTTCTGCCAAATAGATGTCAAGCATCGATATACAGCACGTGTGACATGCTCAAAGCCATGTCACACGTTTTGGAAGAGGTACGTTTCGCTTACCTGAGTTTTCTGTGTACACAGCCGAGTACGATGTGGGACCAAGAAAACCAGTTCTGGCGTCTCGAGATGTGTAAGTCTCGGGAGACCGGTGTGAGGCCGTTGACAGCATTTGAGTACCGCGTGCTGCGCCCAGCGTTCTGGGTAGCGCTGGCGAGCCTTGAAAGGATTGCGCCGAAGCACTACTCCGACTGGAAGGTTGGTCTGCCATGAAAGCATTTGGCATCATGCTGGGTGGGCTGATTGGTGTTGTTTGCTGTTGTACCGGCGATGCTCTTTCTGAGCTTACTGGTAAAGACGGTGCAGCAATGGCTACGTCTGGAGAGGCTCTGGTCTTGGTCAGAGGAGCAGGGTGATAGACGCATTGACTGCGACAAGTCAGTACATTGCAAGGGGTTCAGAGAGTTATGACACTGTGTTCTCGCAACGATATTACTGTCTTGATCGTGCTGATACCATCGTCGCCAGCGTAGAGACAACGGCGGCTGTTCAGAGAATCGTACCTATGTTTATTGCGCCGAGCGCATCTACCACACACAGGGCTGTTGTGGTCACAACGCAGCTTTCCCTTGCGGCACTGGGGTTTGTCAGCAATAATTTATAGCGTTTGACCTGTCGTCAAACATTTTGGAAACCATTCACGATTGCATGCGTATAAGCAACAGTTGACTCACCGGCTCACAGCTAAAGAGCTTCCCGTTCCGTCTGTATGACACCAAGCTGGCGTTCCTTACTCCACGAAGGGAGTCAGCCATTGCGGCGATATGCAGGGTTCCTAGCTGGACGTGCTCGACTATTGATAATGCGCCCACGAAGATAGTCGAGTTGTGGATAAAGTCGCATTTGCTGGTTTTTCTTTCAACTCAATGCTTGTTTTCTATGCGACAAGTTGCCTGGGCGCATAGCCTGTGTCGCTAGCAGTCTCGTCGTACTCCGTGTATCAATCTGTGTAGGAAGTAGAAGCTGCCGGGTCACAAGATGGTAAGGCAATCGGCAGTATGCATATAAACTGTATATGATGGCTCTACTCTGCTGTGAGAACAATATTCGATGATGCTCGACCCATAGAGCAACACACAGCCAACTTCTGCCTGTTCAGCTCACCGTGTCATGAGCGGTTAGTTGGACTTGAGTACGGAGCTCAGCGAGCGGAGAACCGTAACGGACATCGGAATCAGAAGTACGGCGTTCGTGATCGGAGAAGCCATGCGTGATTCTCATTGGTCACATGTCGTGCAAAGATAAGACAGCGATGTCGGCACTTCAGAGCAGCTGAGGTTGCCGATAGAGGAATAGAGGAAGCCTGAGGCGCCAGCTCGATCCAGCCGCTTTCCTGTGGTGACTCGCAATACCGTTCGACACATCTCGCTTAAAGCACCATGAGTGTGCTTCTGCGACCTTTTGCGTCATAGGATTGCGTTGTGGCATTCTGATCGAGACGCCAAACCGATTTCGAAAAAAGTACGCTTGTCGTTCGGCCAGAACATGGTGCCCAGGTAAGGAGGGATTGTCAGGAGTGGTTTTGAATTGACTGGGTCCGCACAGGAAAGACTATTGATATATACGATAATCATCGTTGCACTGGCTTCTGTCGTCGCGGCGTTCGCGGGGACTAGCGGACATCGTAAACCTCCGTTCACCCTCGCACATGCGGAACATCATGCCGGAGAAATCTCATATACTTAATTGCGATACTTCGCCAGACACGTCTCAAAGACCCACTGATCTCCTTCTGGGATGAATCATCTTGCGACGTTCACAGGGCGTGAAGCTTATATGTGCTTAGTCGGTGTGTAGGACCAACAACCTGTCACAACCAATAAGATTCCGAGACATATTGTACACAGGTCAGAGATTACTAGAAGGTCACACGTTCAAGCAACAGACCGTGAAACGATGTCGTTCAAGTCAAACTCCTTCATTCCAGCCCAGGTCAGCTTATACAAAGATCAGCAGGCGAGAGATGTCGTAACCCTCATGACCGATGTGTGTGTGGTAGGGCGCGCATCAATGTATAATACCCGGACATCCAGCCCTAGCTCCACTCATAGTACGGCGTTGGAAGTATCACACAGGGCGTGAGAGCTTACCAATGGATCCGTACACCCTTCGACACGCGACTGACGGCATGTGCTAGCGGCTTGCGACACCTGGAGTCATAGGAGCGTTCGTCCGACTGGGTTCATATATCACAACACTGGCAGGTATCGACTTGTATTTCATTTGCCTAGTCTCATCTCCACATATCACACAATGTCTTCCGAAGACGTTCTTCCCACCTATGATGAAGCCATGAAGATGTATCAGACGCCATGGCACATCATAGAAGACGAAGCAATGAATCTCACGTTCAGACAACCCTCTTCCGCATCGTCGAGAATCAAATCCTTCATCTCGCGTTCGGAGTCAGCGTCGCAGCATGGTGTATATACTGGTCCCAAAAGAAAGAGCAAGATCGTAGTGTTCGTAGAGCACATGTTGACAGGTAGGCATAGGGCTCGCGACATGTCACAGTCTGAACAGTACACTGACCTGTTTCTTCAGCTCGAACTCCGAAGAAGTTCCACGTAGCGGAGCTTCGAGAAGCACAAGAAGAGTTGAATAGTCAAGAAGCGCACTCACGGCAACGCCAAAAGGACTCGTCTGATGATGCAGAGTTATTCGATACCTAAGCCCAAGCCCTGGCTCTTCCAGCAAGCTATACTCCTCTTCATCATGCTCGCGATCGATGGATCTCGAACAACAAAAATGAAACCAAACAGCTCTCGGTTGTCATTACACATACCCGACGACTTCTTCGGACTTTCGAAACTCGCAGCTCTTCACTTCAAGCTGCCTTGAAGTCTTCAAAAGCGGCACTTACCTGGCTTATCTATAACCACCACGGAGATGGCCCAAATCGAGAACAAATGGCCTTCTTCGTACCTTTCATGGACTGCGCAGATCACCTCAGAGGACTTCGATGAATCGGATCCTACATAAAAGAGTTATTCCACTGGGTGTATTGGACACGGTCGTTCGATCTCGTGGCCCAAAGCCATCATTGCTCATTAGCAACATGCTGATGGTACATTGCATTGCCTTCGCAAAAGAACCGCCTGACGCGCTTGGTATCTTCAACCGATGCCTTTCGGCTCCTCAAGCAACAAGATTCATTACGGTCGGACATAGATCTTGGCCTAGGAGCGGTAGTGTCAGAGTGGGCATCCAACCCAGATGCAGGGGACGCTTGAAGGAGTTGGACTTTCTGTGTTTCTCGTATATAACCCAAGCGGTGTTGGATCACCATTCTCCATCGAACCGAAGTAGTTGGCAGTATCAACGAGAGATTTGTGACGTACGACTGTAAGTACTAGAGAACAACACGCAATGCTTCTAGATCCTGGATGCTGTACGAGGACATACGTGTCGGCTTATGAGGCGTTTTCGGCATGTGATTATTACGTCATACAATGAATCAATATCGTCGACGCGCCTATGACCTTCCTAAAGAGTTTCCACGTCGACGCGTGTGCATGGACTGTCTTGCTCGCTCGTAAATCTAATTAGGAATCCTGATCATCATGCTCTTGACCTTCGATTATTTTTGCCACCACCATAATGTCTTCCGCCGTTCGTGCCTTCAAAGCAGCGACTAGCCGCCGAAGCAGCGACGACGAAGCTGCCGCCCAAGAAGCTGAGAAGTATCGCTTGATAGTGACCGCAGGACCTTCTTACGACAAATCGACACACAAAGTCGTTGGCGTCAATACCGGAGAGGCCGTATCATTCGAGAACGAATTCGTTAGAGCCAAAGTAAAGGTCCGCATACGCGGTTACAGAGGTCTACCTGGACGATGCCCGCCCACCAGCCCTTACTTCGACGACCCGTGGCATGCGAAAGACCAGTATAGCGTTGCATTCAGCTTTGTGCCTAAGCAGGATCTGCCTAGTTTGGATACTGTTTGGGGTAATGATTTTGGTACGGTAGTTTCCTGCAACGAATGATTCCGACTTTAGCTCGTGCTGACACTTCAAACTCTAGACCACCCAGTCCGAGACCGACTGCCACCAGGCTTCAACACCGCGTTCAAAATCGTAAAAGAGTTCATCGACCCCGGCCTGCAATGCGACGCATACGCGGATGAGCCCTGGCTCTACGGACCGAGTCTAAGCTGCTGGTTCGCATTTCGAGTCGGTGAAAAGGTGGAAGAAGGACAGGACTTCCCTGCACCTGGCGAAGAGAAAGTCACACGCGAAGGCGCCGACGGATCAGGCCAGGAGGAACGAGCGCGGCTCGGTCTGCCAGAGAACAACGAGAAGCGTCGGAAATACTTCCTGGATGCGAAGAACAGAGAGGGCTTCGTCTTCCAGAAAGGGAGGTGCTACCAGGCGGATTTCTTCAACCCATACTTGGACTTCGGCAACTGCGCGCTCAAACTGCCCGGATTCAGCTTGAATGTCATCAAGTATGTGGACCAGAAGAGTCATTGTCTGCGGTATGTGTTCAAGAACCGGGAGACGGGAAATGTGTACCTGAATGTCAATATTGCGCTTCTGTGGGACGAGGACTTGAGGAAAGCGGTCGAGGCCGACAAAGAGGGCGATGCTGCATTGCAGGCAGTTTTGGGGAACAAGGTCGAGAAGGAGAGCTCGCCGCACGATTCGCTGCAGGCGGATCAGAAAGATAAAGACGAACGGCCAGCAAACAGTCCTGGAGAAACCATCGGTGAACAACCTACGAGCAACAGCGAAGCAGACAAGACCAGCGAAGCCGCCAGTGCGCTCAAGATTGACTCGACACCTACTCCCAATGGTGAAGAAGCCACCGAGAGCAATCCTATCACTCACAGCAAACATGATGGCGACAGCGCACATGACACTGACAAACGCCCATCAGTGACCGGACTCACAGCTGTTGAGCATGTGTCAGATGGAGGAGCATCTCTCGGAACCTCCACCCCAAAGTCAGACAGCACTCCTGGAGTCCGAAAGGATGATACACAGGATCTCTTGCATGCCACCGCAACGAGTGACAAGCGGGGCAGTGAGACTGGCATATTTTGAGGCATAGGCTGCGGCGAGTTTGGAGATACAAGTACCGCATCATGAGTGAAGATACCCCAACAGCGACGTATTTATGATTGAGCGCAATTCGCTACCTAACTATATATTGCTAAAATGTCCAGCGCGCATACACAACGTTCTATCGAGGTTATTGCGTGATGTTTAGAAATTCATTTATAGAACGGCGCCGATCGTCTTACCGCATGAATCTTGGAGGGGAGCCCACTATCCATACACTTCTCTTTCTACTCAACAGAACAGACAGGTACCTGTCTGATAAGAGTGTTAGAGATCAGAGAGATGCGGAATCAGAGTAGTAGCTGCGATAATCATATGTCATACTCATGGTGTATGTGTGTGTACACAATATATATGTCCACCCCAACGCCAACGCTTCCAGACTATACCAAAAGCAAGTGAATCTCAACGCCAATCCAGACCAAATAATGAGATCAACTGTCCCGTCGTGGAGGATCGTTCCATCGTTCCCTCTCCCTCTCCCTCTCGCGCTCCATACGCCTGATCCTCCGAGCCTCTTTCTCAAGTTCCCAACCCGGCGGCCTCTCTCCGTTTTGCCAACCATCATCCAGCTTCTTGACCCTTTTCTTCCTGGTGCTCTTGCCACCCACAGAACTGCCTCTGCGCCGTGCCCGCTTGATGAAGTCAGGCGGTTGAACCAACCTCGCGTCTTGAAGCAACTGCTCGAATTCCCATCCCATGGCATAGAATGAGATGGCGCTTTCGTGCTTGGTGCAAGGCGAGTGTGCGACGGGCAAGAGCCAGTGGTGTAGGTGTGTACCGAAGACAGAAGTAAAGTTGTGGTACGCGCCGAGGTTCCACGGGTTCATGCCTTCGGGTGTGCGTATGATGGCGAATGTTCGGCTTTCTGGCGCTGGTAAAGGTGGGCGGTCAGGCGATACATACAGAGGGTAGGTGATGGTGCCATGCCAGTATTTTGCGGCCGGATCATCACGGCTGCGCTTTCGGGGTCGGGAGGAGCGTTCTGAGGCGAGTGGGTTGGTGTTAGTGAAGTAGTTGGCGTGGGCCGGGTCGTCAATTTCAGATGCCAGTGGTGCAGTGCTGTCAGCGGAGCGCGAGGGCGGTGTGGTGTGACGAGACAGGGATGTTGGTGGAGGGAACTGAATATTTTGCTCGTGCTGAAGCTCTGGGGGTAAGAGAATAGCAAGGAAGTACGTGGCGGTATTGACGTCGATGTTTTCAATCGTTGTCACATTCCGCAGGGCAAGATGCGTCGACATCAGAGCCAGACCGAAGGTAAAGAGACAGAAGAAGGCGGACAGTCCTAGTACGACGACCCAGTGGACGTTCCCAATAGTGCCGCGGTCATGCTTGGACTCGGCGACGAAGAATGCCATGGTGACTACCAAATAGGCTGTAAATATCGTCGCGTATGTTGTGAATTGGACGAAGAATTTATGCCCGTTTTCGCCGACCACGCCTCCCACCCATGGACAGAAATGATCCATCTTGAGACAACATCTGCCAATGTCGCTGCAGTGGTGACTTCGGTCTGGCTTCCAGTTCGAACATGCTTGACACCACCTCGGAAGGCCATTGGCATCGCACTGGAAGACATCCTTGGTATAGTATTCCTCAATCCCCGGAGGCGCTGGCACACGACCTTTCAATATACCCTCGCGATCCAGGTCGATTGGCTCCTGATAATCCGCTATTGTGGTACGTGTGCATGATCGTGTTGTTACTGTCTGGTCTTGGGCGTCGGGCGCCTTCTGTGAGGGATCTCGGGGTGGGTGGCGCTGTTCCGTAAGGCCTGGGTTGAAGGTGACAATGTACAGGAGGCGAAAGTATGAGACTGCCACGGGTAGGAGAAGGCAGAAGTAAACAATTGGGAGGGCTATTCCTAGCCCTATGCGCTGAGGGATGGGAGGGCCTCTAACCTTCTCGGGCGGGTTGAGGAGATATTCAACTGCGTATTCTTGTTAGCAAGTACTACGATCGATTCGCGATCCTGCGCATGCTCACTCACCAGACAGGGGCCCGACAAATACCCAACTCGCGTATATGACGGCGCATATCAAGAAGACCGGGATGCATCTGGCGACGGCTTGGTTGCTCTTCTGCCGCCGGCGCAGCTCCTTCGCGTCCATATCAGCGCCGACGATGCTGTCCGCGGACTTGCAGGCGCATCCTCTGAGGGAGAGAGAATTGTCGCGCCGCGCAAAAGTGCCATGGGCAGTTGCTTGCTTGCTAGTACCATTCAAGTTCGAGTGGCTGGTCACGGCAAGCAACGATGGCGTAATGTTTGCGGCTGTTGCGGGGCGGTCTGCACTCCGCAAGTGTATTCCACTTCCTCACCTTCACTTCTGCCCTATACCATCAACATGGCTTACATGCATGATTACACTAGACGATCAAATGGTGCATACCGGACTGGTATGCCATTTCGACTATTTCCTCTTGTCAACCTCATATGCTTGCAAGATCTACTCTCGGCGTCCGACAGATCTTGTCTGAGACACACCCGCACGAAGAAAGCCATACCAGCCACCGCTGTGCCAATCTGATCTGAACTCACCTACGAAGTACAAACAACCTCGATCACGTGTAATCCTTTCGACTCTTGTATTGCTATAGGACTCAGCCCACGTGTCAGTTGGTCAAAACACGACAGCCTAGCTTCTCGCGTGTTAATCTGCCAATCCTTGATGTGTTGAGACCACCTCTACATTCTGGATCATTGCATCGTTCGCCGTGATACAATCGTCCGCAAGGCTGACAGATAGTTTCGACTCGCTGTCAAAGCCATACATGTAGTCTTCCTCTGATCCTGCGTGTGACCAGTCGTTGATGAAAGTTGATTGCGGTATTTCGGTTGGTCTGCGAACATACTTCCAAGTACATGAACATACGTTCATATGCCGCATAGTGCTTCAGATGAAGCAAGATTGAGGCCATAACTTTCTAGTGCGGATCGTATGTACAAGTCCACATATAAATCGACTGTAAATGTCAAACCCTAACCCCAAACCCTAATAAGTGTGACAGACCACATGCGTACACATCACTCCGAAATAGGTTTGTTTTCCTGCGTTACCATCACAGAGGCAGATGCGTCGTACTATCCCCGAAGAGCGTAGTCGACCACACTTTCCAACGTCCAACGTCCAAGATTCACAACAAGCTTAGACTACAAACACACCTCGAAGCATCTGGTACTTATTAGAAAGCAATCCTACAGCAGAGTATCAAGGTTATTTCAAGAGTCGTTCTTCCAGAGTTGCTAGTGACAGCTGTCTCTCAAACTGACGCAAGCACAAATGACCCTCGATTAGCTCGAGTTCGAAGTGCTAGCAAAACTCACGCGGACAGGACGCCTGTCACATTCATGCAAAGTACTAATCGGGAAATAAGTGTGAGAAGGAGGAGAGAAAAAAAATGTTGTGATTACTGATCGGTGCCAAGTCCGTCTCGTCACTCAGGAAACTTGATACACCTTCGTATTTCGTATACATTCCCACCTCCCTCATAGAGGAAGCTTTGCGCAGCAAGACATATAGCGAACCGTGGTCGAGCACCTGTACCTCCCAGCGCTAAATCTTTCTCTCACAGGCCATTGTGAAAATCACAGGATGTCCCGTGCGGCCCCGCATATGCTTGTTTACATAGAGTTCGGCTCGTCTGTCACCGTTGCCGGTGATGCTGTAGCCGACTCTCGGGGTCAAGATCCCGATCAGATCGTCCTGCCCGTTGCGGGACGCCGTAAAGAGTCTATGTACTCAAAGGGGGGCCCGTACATACGCAAAGTAGGACGAATCCAGCTTCTGACCCGCGAAACTCATTTCTTCGCTTCGACCAACCCTCGCTTCGACAGGAGGTCCATCTTTTCTGCGTGCGTTGCATTCGCTTGCAGAGCTCATTGCCTGCCTGTAGGCTCGAGCACCCAGCAACGTGTCATTTCGCGTGTGCGAGGTGACGCGGCACGCCCATGGGAAGTATCACCGCCACAGCAAAAGCAGCAGCCCAGCTACGCGCCACACTTTGATGAAATCGAATCTGGGCCCTCTCAAGCCGCAGCCGGGCAATACCACGTCGCTGGGAAGAGGCGGAAGTCTACACACGCAAGTGGCCGACCCAGCGCCACGTCTCGACGACGTGACCAGCCGTGCCTCCGTGAAGAAAGACCGCACCAAGGCGCTCGGCAGCATCGTGCCGAGAAAGTGACAGTAAACTGGGAAGGAAGTTGCGCCACGCGCACGAGGGCGAGGACCTGGGTCCGTGACTTCGTGGCGTGAGCTCAAGGGTTGAGAGAGGTACTGGGAAAGTCTGATGGGAGAGAAGACGCAGGACGGATGAGTAGCTTACCACCGGCCTTGGAAGAGAGGGTTTGCTGCGGCAGGATCTCCCGAACGATGTTTGACAGCTTTAAGCGAGAAATGGCAGGATGAAGGAAGTACGTAGTGATCTGCACGGTATAGCCGCTAGGCCAGTTAGCGAGCGTCGAGAGGTCAGAACCTCGTCAACAAGGACGAAAGCGAGCAAAGCGCGTATAAGTGAGTGAGGCGACCAACGCAGGTACACAAATATTACTCAACGCGAGCCCGAAGGTTCCCTGGCGGCGGGCGTGAAAAAGCCCTCCCGCAAGCTTAATCTCAATCGTAAACCTAGTGCTAAGCCTCCCCGTCGTCAACCTTTTGGTCGTGGGAAGCCTACCGGAACGGGTCATCACATTCCCAGAAGCAGTAGCAAAGGTGAGAGTTTGCAACGGGGTGGTTCGTGCGGGAGTATTTCATTGTTTTCTCCTGCCGTTGCTTGTCAAGACTCGGCTGTCGTAGGCCGTGCCTCAATTTGACATGTGCCCTAGCCACATGGCTGACCGCGGCCTGGGAGGATGAAGTGTGCGTGTCGCCCCAGCCCTAGGTCTAGCAAACGCCCGTGAACGTCGTACATACAGCACGTGAAAGGTCCAACTGATGCAGAGCGACGATCCGAAAAACGTCCACACAGCGTGTGATTGTACCATATGTCAGCTTGGCAGCACGCCGTATACTTACGAGGCGTCAATCACGAACGGCGTTAAGAGCTGTTAACACCATCACGTCTATCGCTCAATCACGCACATGGGCACCCGCGACGATCTTCCAAACTGTGCGACATGAAGATCTCGAAGCGTTCTCCGCGGCTCTAGCGCCGCACGCAATTTGTTATAGGCTTCCGCCGCGACCCTTGAGCGGGAGACAGCGTGTTGCGAGCCGTCCAATGATGGCCTGTGATCCAGACTTTCGGGCTCCAAATTGATACTGTTTGCTGTGTCAGTGATGTACGTGCGCTTGGGGAATGACAGGCTCATGACAGCACAGCAAGGTAGTATTGAATAAAACCCGAAGATCACAATTTCTCCCAATAGGGCAAACGCCGTCTGTCGATTAGACATTATTATATACATGAAACTCCACTATGCACAAAGTTCCAATACGCTGCAGTGCTATGTTCGCTGGGAAGCCCGCTGCGGCTGCAGATCGAAGCCCTAAGATTTCTGTGGTGTCGTCGGGGTGCCCGTCTCGAATCTGTCATTCGGTCCGTTGGCTCCATTCGTATCTCGTGTCTTTTGACGATGTGAAGCGAAGCTGTGCTTTAGTCCATCTCGGTTGCGTGTGAGGTGGACCGACCTGAGTTTCTTGGATGGTATATAGAGTGTGCCGGCTCTGGCCGTGTAGCTCCTTCCTGGTGGCCTGAAAACCCAACGACATGGGGAAGGGTTCGCTATGTAACCAGGCTCACGGGCTGGACCGGGTACGCAGCTAGCCGTATGCATTGCAAATGCACCGGATGTGTGAACCAGAGAATGCTGGATCGCTGCTGTCACCTGCTGAGAAGTCCGTTGTTGGCCTCACAGGAGAACGGTGTGCTTGTATCGTTGATTTTTGGGGTCGTGACTGTCGTTAAATTTGTGTGTATGCTCGTCTTGGTGGTACAGTAGAATCTCAATCGCTGCCGTCAAGGCCGCCAACGCGCGTTCTGTCGCGCTTGTCGCGGAGTTCGGGACAGCGACGACGGTGATTGATGAACCAGTTACTAACTTGTGTCATGCTGATGCCCGTTGCCTTTGCAAGTCACCCGTTAGTGGTGGACACTGGTTTTTACATCGTCTTTAGCAACTTACATTCGAGAAGACTGCCTTCTGCTCTTCTGAAGGATAAGGATTGGTGATGTTCTGCAAATTGTTAACAATCTTTCACAGCAGGAAGACTGTCCTGTCTTGTCTTACCTGATCGAACCATGTCTTCATGATCTCAGTGGACTGCTTTGGCAAATTGCTTCGCTTCCGTGTCTTGCCCTGCTGGTAGTCGTAATGACTGGGCATAAAGAACGTTGGCTGGGCTTCTTGGTAGCCTGAAATCTTGGCATACCCGTCGTGTTGTTGCAGTCTGCTCCTCTCCATGTAGTGTGGATGTTCGTGTGCCTCATCGCGCAGTGGAAGCGAGTAGTGCGCCGGACGTGTTGCTGAGTAGGCGCCACGAGATGGTTCGACTGGGTGTGGAGGAGCGTATTCGCGCTGGCTTGTTACAGATGATCGTCGTGATGTTGGGATTGCATATCGATCAGTGGTTGATGGGAAATAGTCGCCGGCTGGACGAGATGACGCCATTGGCGTCTGGCCATAGGATACCTCTGATCTCGACGAGGAATAGGAGGAACCTTCTGGCGACCTGTGTGGAGCTGTGGCAGTGACTCCGTTCGGTCGTGAGCGCGCATCGTCCATGTAGCTTCGAGTGTACTGGTAGTTCACTGCACTGGGAGAGGTCTGCTCATGTCTCAGTGTGGGTGCCTGGTACAGCGATGGCCGACGGAGGCTATCATGCTCTGAATGCGGTGTTGAGTAACTGTGCGGTGCGCTCGATCTCTGACCGATACATGTAGGTCTTGTCTCGATGGTCGAGCTAGACAGACCCGGGGAACTCAAGCTACTCCTGGTGTTAAATGTAGGCGAGGGCTCGAGACCAAATTCTGTGCGAGGCTTCTTGTTTGGGTAGAGAGCTGGAGGCTTGTGCGTCGACGCAGAGAAGGCTGGCTCACGAGGACCGGACTGGAACAGGTCTTGCTGCGTTGGTGGGGTGTCAGGCGGCGATGTGATGGCACCATTCAACACCTGTAACATATTATTAGCACATTACTCGATGGAATCTCACAGCTTGACGTACTGTCTTTAACGGAGGCAATGATGGCTTTTGGCTGTCTTGTCCCTGGTAAGGAGGGGATCGAGGTGCAGCGTGATGCCGTCTCTCGGAGTAGGCCGTCGCACTTGCGTACCCACGATCAGAGTAGTCGTTATTGTGATCAGCTTGCTCGCTCGAAAGCAATGAACAGATACGCATGCTGTCCCTTGCGTATGTTCGGGGGATTTGCTCGTCGAGCGAACCGTTGCTGCTTCGTGAGGCCTCAGGTGTGGGAAGACGAGGGGAACGTCGTCGATGATCCCTCGCTCGTGGTGCATAAGCAACAGTTTGGCGATGGTAACCCATTGGTTCTGTATATCCCATGGTCATATAGATGCACTCAGAAGTAGACTCAATTGGCAATTCGAAAGGTCGGATATGTCGAGAGGCTGGGCCTGGCGACGGTTAAGTCCAAAGAAGTGCGCAAGGCCACGACGATCTCGGTCGTATAGCGTCTCGAACCCGGGCAGGAAAGGGGAGTTGGAGCCGGAAGCTTGCTGTGGAGGATGGCGACGAGCTAGGCCGACAAGTCTTCAGGGAAGAAGCTGCAAGCGTGCAGCTCAACAGTACGATTGCCTCGATCTGGGATTGCAAGGCTACGTAGTGAAGTCTGCTTAGATAACGAAGTAGAGGTTTGGAAATCGACCTCCGTCGACGGTGGCAGAGGAGAGTGTTTTTGTTGGGTTGTGTTTAACGATCGATCCCGGGACTAGTGGGAAAGTATTGTAGTGTAGTGGAGCAGGGTATCGTCAGGTCAAGTGGCATTCCAAACGCTGGGACGATCAGTGAATGACCCGCAGCCTGAGCTTATGCGGCCGAACCCATTTCATCCTGGGCAAGAAAGGAGTCCCTCGCGCTTATGCAGTGTTGCGGCAGGTAGCAAGAGAGCAGGGCGGCCGGGAGGACAAGGGTGGTGCGGATCCCGAGGATTGAGGACCGATGACAGCTCGTGGCGCCACAGGGGTGTGTTCGAGCGTCCCTAGTACAAGTCGTCAGTCAAGCCAGATCCAACGGCCCGCATCGCACGTCGTGGCTCGAGATGTCTGCTGCCGCACTTGGTGCCTATGCAGACCCCGGCGTCATACGCAAGCATGCCGGGTCTAGCTAACTCTCTTTGCTTGATGCACGCCGGTGCCGCAACAACGGTCACCGGCTCCGCGGGCTTCCCCAGTCCCGTTCGAGGTACTGCAAAATCGCACGAGCTTCAGCTAGAAGGGAGCCCTAACGCACGGCACGCTCGCAATTACCATGGTATACTGCTTGTCGTTTATCTTACGAGCGACCACTTGCGAGGGTGGCGTTCAGCCGTTATATGGGAAACATGGGTGCTTGTTTCCATCGCGAATTGACAACTCCGTGGCAGCAGTATTTTTGCTCTGCTACTAGATGACTCGTAATTACCTTCTTGCGCAAAGCGAGTGAAACTTTTAGCGGCTCAAAAGGATCAAGCACGTCCGCCATTGTGCCGACCACATTGATGCGTCTGCCGCAAGCATGCTATTCCTGTAGAGCCAGTGATACCGGCCGTTTAGAAGCCACAGCGATGGCCCCAGAGAGCGAACGTAGTCTCCAGTGGGATTCAAGTTGACAGCGAGAGCCGGTGATTAGGCGGGGACAAGCTCTCACTGGAAGAGCAGTGTCATGGTTTTCAGGCGTGTGCTGTGCGCCACGGTTGCAGACAGAGAGCGTTGCATGGCAGTGAACACTGAGTTGAACCCTTTCCAACGTGGGCCTTTGTCGATCAGATCGTACATCTCGTAGAGTCCCGTGCGGTGAGGGTCGGCGCGTTGTTGACCAAAACACCGCTAAGGGATGCATCTGCTACGCCTCCCCTGTCAGGACGATTAGCTCCGTGCTGTGCCGTAAAGAAGAGAACCGGGCTGCCGGCGTTTGCCAAGGCGCGGCTGGCGCGCGGACCCTCCCACGGAGGCAGCATGCTCACGGTCGTCTCTTGGTCTGCAGGACGGCTAGTCGACAAGACTGCAGGTAGGGCTTTAGCGGTGCAGTAGCCTTAGGCGTCCTCTACCTTCTAGCAGTGACAGGCCGCCTTTGAAACGTAGGCTGGAGCACCATAGAACTGTAGCTTCTGGCAAGGATAGCATGTGTATGTGTACCTCGTGTCGAAAACAGCAGGTGGCAGCAGGTCGCGCTGTGCAAGTCATGTTGCTGCTTGCTACCGCACAGTAGGAGGCACTATACCAGGCAGTACCGCGGTGCTCGGGCATGGTGCACGCCTGAAACGGCGCCAATGTGCTTGACAGGCGAGTTCGTGGAGATGGCGCATGTTAGGCGCAGCGTGCAAGGACGTGCAACACAGTGCCAGGCCACAGGCCGGCGCTGGCGATGGCAACGGTGGCCGTATCAACGGTACAGACTATGTATGGCCGCGAGTGCTGGTGTGCTGGTAGTGGTGGTGGAGTGTCGTCGGCACTTGGGCGCGTAAGCGTATAGCCCAGCGCGATCACAGATGGGACGCTCTTTGTCGGACGGACAGACGCAGGGATCGATGGGTCGCTCGAGCCGTCGACCCGGAATCTACCCAGCGAGCCCGCACCCGCCAGATTTGCGCGCCATCCGCCAGTGGCCATGCTTTTCCCTCTTCGGGCTTTTGACAGGCATCATTAGTGTTATATTATTGCATGCCATTACGCAGGCGATGGCTAGGGCTCAGCACATCGAGGGCATGGGCAGGGCACGCTCGAAAGGCATCTGGACACGGCTCCTCCCACTCCTAAAGCCACTCTGCCACCACTCCCTCTGCCTGGGCCTCCTCGAGGCCTCCTCGTCGTCCTCCTATTCGCAAATAGAGTCTGCTAGAGTGTCAGATGCCCCCGTGTGGACTGCACGCATGCCGTGCTGGCCCTCGTTTCCATCCATCGAGAAGGCGATGCCGCAGGAATACCAGTGTCACGGATGTCTGGATGGCGCTGCTTCCGTACAGCAGTAGGCTGCAGTAGGCTGTAGTTCGACGGTACAGACCGCCCCGTACCTCCTGGCAAGGTGTGTGTCTTTTGCAGTAGCATGTGCTCTCTCTCGTCCCATGCCCATGCACGCCCATTATTCCCTCACCCTTCCACTTCTCCACACGCTGCGGTGACGCGATGCTGGCATACAGGACGCTGCTGCATGCTGCGTCGATGGTGCATACCACGACATGCCTCGATGGACGTGTGCACAGTAGTGTCACCCACCAGCCTGGCTCCGCAACCTGCACGCAACACCCACTCACCGTCCGTCCATTGCGCCGACCGAGCATCTGCGGTCTCGTGCTCGACCCGGCGCCGCGGGCGTGCCTACCGACGATACAGCAACACACGCCCATGCCGTGTGCCCGTGGCGGACGGCGCCAGGCGTGGTTTGACAGCTCGACATCACACGCCCCGACAGCTTGGGTTACCGCCTTTCCATCGCGAACCGCAGACTGCGTGCCGGCCGGGAGGGCCGTGGCGAGCAGGTTGCAGGTTGCCTTGTTGCGTTACGCACTACTCCTCCATCTCCATCTCACCTTGCATTGCACACTCGACTTCATCGCTCAGCCTGCCAATCGCGACGAAAACTGCCTGCAGCGTGTAGCGAGCGCCTCGCTCACCCGTCGTGTGTGACGCCGCCACTGCTCCCACGATCCACGTGACATGTCAATGTCATGCATTAGCTTGGTTTCGCAAAGGCTCGCTGTCGAGTCTCTGCTCATAGGTTTGCGCTATTTTTTAATACTCCATAAGCTGATGCCGGCGGTTGTAGGTATCAATGTGTGTCGCATAGTCGCCGGAAAGCACTGAGATCTGTTCCAGTGTCCCAAAGGCAGTGAGAGTATTATCCTCTTGCAGAGACGTAGAAGCTTGCCCTCACCACCGAGACGTCATGCGCAGTCTTCTGACGAACACGGCGCTGGGTTGTATCGAATGACATCTTGGTTCGCGTTACGGGTGGCGTTCCGTCATCTCGACACGACCCGACAGCGCAACGAGCGAATGAAAAAGGCCCGGACCCAACGACCAGGCGCATGTGCTCGAATGCATGCTCCGCCTCCCTTCTCTCACATGCTGTGTTGCGACGTTCCGTCGCACTGGGATCTGGATCAAAGTGCTCGGGACCGAGCAGCCGAATCGCAGTCCTCATGGTTGGTACACGGAGATTCGGTGCGCTGTCGCACAAGTGAGCCTTACATCTGCATTTTCTTCTGGATCTGACGACGCGCATCTGGGAGAGAGGAGAGAGCGTCCCCCGATAGGACGGGCAAACGAAGATATATGTGATACTGTGTTTCCCGCAGGCAATCTTGCGCAGCTCAACGGCAGGTCCGCAAGGCCCTTTGGACATGCTCATGTGATGATACCTCGGAGGTTTTAATTTACCAAAACTAGCAAATGCGTCTATATTTTAATTGTGTGAGCCCGGCAGCGTGGCTCCTCACCGCTGTCTCCTCACGCAGCTACCCTCAGCAGATCGCATACCCGAGCGTCGCCACGATCAAACCCACACTCCAGTACCCGAACGCTGCATTCACACCCGCAGCAGATTCCTCAGACTCGGTGAGGACGTCTTTCGAAACGCTGGCTCTGCCGACAGGGTTCGTCACGCCGTTGACGGAATCCACTGATTCGATTGCCGGGCCCACGTTGAAGAAGTCGACCAGGACGAATGTCGGCTGCGTGCCGTACTCTCGGCTGCACTGTCCGAGCTGCATACCAAGCATGCCGGTGGAATTTCCGGGAGCATTCGTGGTGGTTATGTTGCCCACGTTGGGACTTTGAATGCCAAACGCCTGGTTGAGGTAAAGGAAGTGGTTGATCAACGCCATCCTGCCTCCGGTCGAACCCGAGCTCAATCCACTCGGTCTATTGGGTGTGCACGAGAAATCGGACAGCTCCGAGTTCTCGTACGAAGTCTCAAACACATACGTAAACTCGTCCATCAGGTACGGCGCGGCAGTGTTGCCATCGAGAGACGCGACAAAGTTGACCAGCCGAGTGTTGCTGCTGATCAGGCTCTGCAGCGTCGGCCACGTACTAGACGCAGATGCTGATGAGGGCACATAAGAATACGAGTCCACGCCTGCCGCCTCATACTCCGCCGCCAAGTCGCTCGCGCTCGCATCGTCGGAATTCACGAGTAAGATCGTCACCACCTCGTTCGGATTGTCGTCCATGAAGCCCTTCACCTCACCCAGCCAATCGCGAAGCGTTCCAGCATCTAGCAGGTCGCAGCTGCTATGGCACAGGCGTAATGAGCCATTTTGCGAGTGGACTTGTGCGGTGAGGAGGCGTACGCCGGCTTCGAGTTGTACGGTGGTGTTGTAGAACTGATTGCCGGACGTGCTAAAGCTTGTTGTTTCATCTCTGAGGAACGGGCTATCGTGAGCGCCGAGATGTGTGATATTGTTGTATTGCCGGCTGCACAGATCTGGGCTGTTGTTGCAGGCTTGTGTCGACTGTGCCACTGCTGCTCGAAGCGCCAAGGGCAGCAGCAGTAGTGATCGTAGTGTTGACGTGAACATCGTCTATGTGTCGACTTCTGTGAAGAAGGTTCGGAAGTGCAAATCGTAAAGTATTATTCGAAGCCAATTTCTCTTTATCTGAAGAAAAGGAAATGAGGGTATCTCGTGCAGTCGTGGCGACGGCAATCGACACTAGGAGAAAAAGCGACGATCTTGACCAAGCAGAGAGGAAGAATAAATCTGGCAGTAGCAATCAATCACTCGAAGCAAACAAAAGTAGGCGAGAGAATACTGGAAAGGCCCAACGACGTCGAGACAATACTGTAGGTACAGGTTTGACGGTCTTACAATAATCGCCATCCTATTTTTGCAGCGTGTCTCACAAGTGGCGCGGCGGACTGCGCCCCTTCAGTGTACGCGCAATAATCCCTGCCAGCGCAGGGCAAAGTCCACTGGGCGACGCGGCGGCTGACGATTACTGTGAGAGATCATACGTTTATGTGAGGCAAGTCATCTGTACCTGCTCTGCTCTTCACACCTGCGATAGAGATCACAGAACAGCCTTGTGAGAGCGTCAGACGCCGTTGTCAGGGTTTCAGTGGCTGGTAACTACATGTAACCTTCGCTAGAAATTTAGAGGTGGCTTACCGTTGCTGCGCCGAAGTTTGTGTACGACTCCCAATGACAAGCAAGTCAATGTGGCCAACCAACCACTTTGTGAGTGATGGGTGCTACGAACTGTATCTTAATGATCGACGTGTACCTTATGGTGCCTAAAGCTACAAGTCTAGCACATACATCTAGTAATAGTTGAGAAGTCGGAGGAGATCGTGGTTGTTGTGGTATATCTAAACTTATGAATACCGGGGATCGAACGTGCTGTGCTAGCTCGTAGAGGCACAGTACTAGACATCGTATCCAATCTCGACAATTCGTAACACTGTGCCTTGTCCCCCTTTGAATGTCAATAATGCAATAATGATGTATGTGTGCTACTCGTTGCCGAAGGACATTCCGCCTCGTCGCGGCTCGAAGGTCGCTCTACAAATTCCAGAAACTCAAATCGTTCTCAAGCCGTTTCTGACACGCTCCGAAATGTCACTGTCTAGAAGAGCGGACGATGCGCGTCCCGTGAAGAAGTGGAACACTCAACTAATCCCGATTAATAACGAATCCGGCTGGAGCTTCACGCTTGGCTCGTGTCGGCCTTCCACGTCCCTGCCGGGCATCTGCCACGCTTGTCTTGCTCCGAGGAACAGTCCCAGAGACTGGCCCGGCATCGTCTCCGGAGCATTGCAGCCCTAAAAATACCGACGTCGACGCGGCACGAAGGATCGTTTAGTAAGGCTAAGATGAATACTTGCTCACGGCGAGGTTTCGTGCAGGATTTGGGCAACTGTAATGATTCATGGGCATGTGTCTTATTAGGAGTGTCTTCGGCGCTGATCACCCAAAAGCCTCGCGCCACTTCTGCAAGCCACCTGCATTCTCAAGAGTCTTAGAATGTGACGATTGGAGTCAACATCACGCCGTCATTTTCATTCGATCGCTTCATACGCGCTGTCTTCAGCGCTGTCAGTGGCGTTGTTGTCCCTGCAACTGCTGCATTTGGCAATGAAGTCGACCACATGCCGGACCATCTCGTCATTGACCGGCACGAAGTGTCCCCCGGCGTGAACGATCGTTCTTGACATTTTGCTCCCAGATAGCTTCGCCAGCACCGCATCTCGCTCCTCATGGTCGACCATAGGATCCCACTTTCCAACAAAATGACAGAACGGCGTATCGATCTGCGGATCTTCGTACAGCCAGTCTGAGTAGCGAGTCGTTCCCACCCGGCCAGCATAAAGGATTCCAAACTTGAAAGGTGGATGTGTCAGGTTGATGAATGCACTAGGGTATGGCATGATGTCCGGGGAGATCTGCAGCGCGCGTTTGAAAGCATTGACACGGTCTCGGCCCTCCAACAAAGATGCCAGTATGGCGGCAAGGATCGTGCCTTGAGAGAAAGCTATGACTCCGTCGAATGGACCATCGCGAGCGAGGATGTCCGCAAGCATGTCGAGACTTTGGAAGAGCCCGTGGGGAGGATCTTGAACATATCGGAGGTGGAACCATGCTCTCAGCTCGGGACCTTCATGGAGCTGTCGGTCGTGATTCGAAGATTCGTGGCCAGGAATATCGCTCGGATGTATTTGGAGAGGACCTTCAGGCCATACGAGCTCTGTGTCAGGAAATATTTGATACAGTCGCTCCGCTAATCTGCGGAGCTTCCTCTGGAATGTACGGCTGTTCTGGGAATAGCCATGGAGCATTAATACTTTCATCGCTTAGGTTGTAGACAAATCGGGAGAGATCGTGGAGTATGCTTGTACATTCTTATTATCGGTTGCACGCAGGTGGAAGTCGCTGAATGCGCACTCTAGATTGCTCACCGCTAGGACATGCAGGTACGGTCGGAGGATCTCTTGCTGAGCGGTACGTGGTAAGGTAGTCACATTGACCAGATGTAGCGCCTGCTGGCTTTATCCGGGTCCCCAATATTGTTCACCGAGAGAAGGGATAAAGCAAAGACAATATGAAGCTGTCCCACATTCCGGCGCTGACAAAATCCACCAAAGACATGAATGTAAAAACTCACCATTATGGAAAAACCAACTTCGTGCTTCACTGGTATGAACTGCTGTCAAGCATGCCGTCGAAAGATGGCTTCGGTGTGCCGGCAAGCTCCTCTGGTGTCAGAACATCTCTTCTCATCGGAAGTGATCAGTATCTACGCTCAATCACCTCAGCGAAATCCACCAGATGCATTTTGCTGGACCCGTTCTGCCAAACCTATTGTATACATGTATGCCATCCAGTCTTCAGAAAGATGTATGGACGTTGTTGGCCTAACTATGCAGTTAACGGAGCAAGCGCAAGCCCTCGGGCTCCCAATCGAATCTGGAACGTGCAATCGAGCTCAGTTCTTTGCATCGGTCAAGCTGTAAACGATGTGCGAAGGTCTTCAATGTGATTTCTTGAAATGTTATCCAGGCGTAGGCCGTTGGAGGTCAATTTGCATGTGCTCGCGATCTCAATTCCGATGTCAATGACGTCTTCGGCGTTGCTGATCGCCTGTGCTTCTGAACATTGAGACCAAACACTGACAGAACCATTGCGCATCTGTCAACCATCCTACAAATTCAATACTCCTTTAACAACTGAGCAAGGCGGCGAAATCTAGGACTAGGGGCCTCTTCTTCACCATAAACCGACCACCCTACACGGAATCACACCACATCCGCGACAATGGCTTCAACCGCAGCATCCGCGTCCGCCAAACGAAAGATCGTTGTATGCGGTGGAAACGGCTTCTTGGGCAGCAGGATCTGCAAGGCGGCCGTCGCGAGAAACTGGGATGTCACTTCAATCAGGTAAGCTTGTCCGAGGATCAAGCGACAAAGAGACAGTAATGCTAACAAGACTTCTCTACCCAGCCGCTCCGGCGAACCCAACTGGTCCTCAGTAACCTCTGAAAAAACCGCACCCTCATGGTCAAAGAACGTCAACTGGAAGAGCGCAAACATCCTCAACCCCGAAACCTACAAAGACTCGCTGGAGAACGCCGACGCGGTGGTCCACTCGATGGGCATTCTGCTGGAAGCAGACTACAAGGGCGTCGTCTCGGGCCAAGTCTCGCCCATCGCAGGCCTGCAGCGCGCCTTCTCTACCACAAAGATCGGCTCGAGCAAGAACCCTATGGAGGCGGATAGCATCGAGCCCGGCGAAAAAGACGGTCAGATCACGTACGAGCTCATGAACCGCGACTCGGCGATCATCCTGGCGAACACCGCGGCCGCGGCGAAAGTGGGATCGTTCGCGTATATCTCTGCGGCGGCAGGTGCACCCATATTGCCGAAGAGATATATCACGACGAAGCGCGAAGCGGAGAGTACTATTGCGTCGAAGTTCCCTACCATGCGCTCGTTCTTCGTGAGGCCTGGCTTCCTATACGATAGCAGTAGGGGTTTCACGATCCCCATGGCCGCTGTTACCTACGGTGGCTTCATTGCGAACAGTCTGACTGGTGGCAACCTGACCTGGCTGATGGGTGCAGGCGGCAGCAAGCCACTCAAGGCGGACCTCGTCGCTGAGTCCGTGGTCGAGGGTCTGTCAGATGAAGGCATCAAGGGCCCCGTGGAGATACAAGAGATCGAGATGTTGGCCAACAGGGCTTGGAGGAGAGGCATGCTTTAAGCGAGTCAGTTTGGAATCGAGAGCGTTCAAGCGGAAACCCATGTAAGTTAGCTGAACAGAGAGTAATTCGAAAGGCTACATTTGCCGTTGCCGAACTGCCTCGACGTCGTCACGGAAGCCTTTGATCCAATCTTCCTCTCCCCTGCTCGGTTTCCAGCCCAAGCTTCTCGCTACGCTCGCTACGGACCTCGAGTTCGAACACAAGCCTAACTCGAGCTCCGTCGAGTCCTCGCCGCCCACTAAATCTACATATGCCTTGAACGCTTGCGCCCCTTCCTCGAGGCTCAAATTGACCACGCGGCCTTCTTCGCCCATAGCATGAGCCACTCTTTGCGCCACTTCCATCCAGGTATGCCGCCCGTTCGAAGCAAACAGAATAGCTTTCTTGCCTCGCGGCAGCCTCTCACCGCCATTCTCGAGAATCTCCTCCACCAAAATCGCATACAGCTCCGCCAGGTCCTCTACGTGCACGTGGTCGAGCTCGCCGCTGCCCTCTCCAACCACCACCGCCTGGTCCCGCCGCAACGCCGCTTCGACGTAAACCGGGATCTGGACGCTCACGCGATTGAACAGCCCTTTCCCTCTGCCGAAGACAAGCGGCGGCATGACAACAACAGTCCTAACGCCCAGTTCCAGACTCCTGTCGATAATGCCCAGCTCCGTGGTCCGCTGGTGATAAGGCCGCAGGTCGTTCCTCATGCGCTCATACCCGTACACGTCGTCTCTGAGATCGTCAAACTCGCGGTCTTCAACGTACGCGCGCGTCACTGGCTGGTCGGCCAAGTTGGACGCCCCGGAGAGGTGCAGCATGTACACTTCGCGTCCAGCTTCTGCTTTGCGCTGCGCGAGGCCGGCTAGCAGCGCTTGCGCGGAGGCGGCCTGGAAGCCTAGGGTCATGTTGATGACCAGGTCGTGCTGTGAGGCGGTCAAGGTCGTTTTATCCAAGTCGTCGAGGCCTTCGTATACGACTGCGTGGACGCGGATGCCCCAGGCGGCGGTGTAGGCTGCCGCGCGAGAAGCATCTCGGACTAAGACGGTGAGTGTGAAGTGCTTTGCTTTGAGGTTAGGGAGGCTTGAGGTCAGGAGGTGGTGGAGGACTGTGCCGCCGATGAAGCCTGTGGCGCCTGTAATCAGGATGCGAAGGGGAGGCGTTCTTGCTCCGGAAGACATCTCGCGCACTGACAGATAGCTTGTCGCAATGGGAAATCATTGGAAAGTCTGACTTTAAATGTTTATCACACTGCGGTCGGAGATAAGGGGCGTGTCAGCATGGCTATCTCTATATGCATGACGGAATTTCTTACCTCCAGCCTAAATCCTTCACATTGCATGAGCACGCCTATACAGCCCCAAATCATTGCAACGATGCTTGTTTGAATGATTGATGTGAACCACGCGGGGATCAGAAGGAATGTATATACTCAATACATACTGCGAAGCATAATAAGGAGAAAGCAGTCCAGCTGCTGCTGATAGCCAAAGCTAGCCAACAAAGAGAGAGAGAGAATGTTGAATTGCGTCGTCATCCACTGCACAGAAACGATCAAGCGCACCCAAAGCAGCAAGCTAACACCGAAATGTTTGAGTCTTGAGCGTGAGCTAAGATGTAAGTAGTCTGTCTCTGTAGGTGGTCTTGTCGTGAGAGGGCAGGGGTCATGTCTGATGGCGCATAGCCTGCGGAAATCATGAAGTCCATGATGAAAGCCGCCCAAGCAGGCTACTACCAATGGCGACAACTGCTTAGAACTTGCGGCAGTAAACACACTTGTAGTGACCATCGATCGGGCAGCGCTCCGGCGTCGTCATTTTCGGGAGATTGGTCTGGTTGCACCCGCAACAGACCCTACGTACACAGATGTCAGTACTTGGACAAGGTTGTACGGAAAGAGTAGCAGCGACTTGAACGCGTACCAGGATCCTCTGGGTGGGTACTGCGAAGCATAGGAGCTAGACTGGGCACGTTCGGTGGTGCGTCCGCGTGTTGCGAGGGGGGAAGAAGTGGGAGTGTACTGATGGCAAGGCATTGTGAAGTTGGTGATTTTTTTGTGGCTTTTGTGGCTTTTGGGATGTTGGGAGAGTGAGAATGAAGCTGTAGACGAAGAGGTGCTGTTCGATTCTGATACTCACAATTTGAAGCAAGAATCTCGCGCTTCTTATAATTGCTGCTAGCATAAATCTCAACAAGAGGGCGAAGAGGCCTCATTACTACGCCTCGACGTTTCTGAGCCATTAAAGAGCTCATGGCGAAATGATAGAGCTTCGATGGAGCCACGATGTCAAGTGGGTCGAGAGGGCGGAGTCGATGTGATGGAAGCGGTCTGCGGTGACCATGACGTGGAGCAGTGGGCGGCCATAGAAGATATCAAAGGCGTTGACTAGTTGTTGGGTAAGGGATCGAGGCAAGGAAAGAGGCGAAGTAGGGGATGAGGCGCCACTCCGTCCACTCCATGTGGCTTCCGATTGGAACGCAAAGACAGCATGTTTAGTGCTATACCCGATGACTGTTGGGAGCTCAAGGGTAGCTAGGGCTTGCGAGGCGATGTCGGTGGCCATGTTGGGCCCAGTAGAAGGGCGAGCAGTGAAATTACAAACTGGTGCATGAGGCGGTGTTGTGGTCGCCCTTCAAATGGCGCATGTCGAATTCAGAGCCGAGAGAGCTACGTCGATTGTCTGCAGGCATTCATGAGTGAAGGCAAATCATGATCCGATCTTGTGGCTGAGGGGAGAAGACCATCAAGCTTCAGTCGGATATCGCGGAATGTTGTTGCCAACTGAAAGTGGCGGCAAGCTGTGAGACGTAGCAAGATTTCTGGAGTGCAGGGCGGTGTATTAGCAAGGACGGCCTCCAGAAATTATTACATGCCCCCGAAGGCGGCACGGGAGCCTCTACATCATGTATTAGACTTCTGCTCAAGGGCGTCGACCGACGCATGTCGACAACGGCCGAAGCGTGTCACCAAGACGTAGTAGCAAAGTGAGGCGCTCAGTTGAATTGCGTTATTATAGACTGTAGGCAAGAGTCATCTTGGTGAGGCCGGCCTGTTCGTGGCGTAGCACCTAAGCTTCGCAACTTGAGCTTGAGCCCAGACAACCTCTGTATAAGACAGTATATAAGCGAGACCAATGAGGCCAAGCTAAAGATGAAATACTGCAGGATGAATCGCCATTTCGTGCCAATAGTACCAGTAGTAGGCAGCGAGGAGTAAGCATGGCAAAGCGGTGAGAACTTGGGCATTATCTGAGCGACTTCGAGCATGGCTGTGCAACCAAGGCGATGTGAAGTAAGCCACAAGGCATGTTTTGACTATCCCGCAACTTTTTCGCGGGGCGGCCATGTATAGAGCAGATGATATCGCCCAGAGGAGCTCAATGAAGTCCGCACAGCAAGCAGTCGTTGTCCACAAGCATGGATCGCGCATACATGACCACGTGTGAACTGATCACGGAGAGATGCATGCAAGTAACCATCCATGTGCCGGCATTGCAGGTTCTCGGAAGAAAAGACATCCAGAGCCTAGGATGGAGGTCTCGGAGAAGTGCATAGCCTGCCATCCAGGCGCAGTACGGGAGTCCAGGTTGACGCGCCCAAGGCCAGGGCGGCCTCAGGCGTGGGCACTCAAAGGCCTAGACTAAGGTGAGGCGACAATTATATGGTGTCAGTGCCCTTGGGTTGCCAGGCAGTCCCAGTTCCAGGTTGCCGAGATGGTATAGTGCCTGAATGCTCACGCCTCCAAGCCTCCAAGGCAAACAGTGCAGAGTCGTCTGGGTTTCACACCGCATGATAGGAAAGGCGTGCCTCCACACGACAGAGGAGGCGATATTCAGAAGTCGGCAGCCTCCCAGTATGTCGGTGAAGAAATAGAAGGGTTGTAGAAGGACGGGGTTCGCATGGTTGGTTGGTGGGGACAACGGTCACGGTGCATGAACTACAGGGCGATCGCTTGTACTGGTGTTGTGCTTGTCGTCATGAGTGCCGGGTGACGTCGGAGCGTTGCTTGCGGAGAGATTTGCCCCGGGCTTGTGTTTTGAGCAGCAGCTGTGCAAGATTTGGAGAGAGAATGCTCGTCCCGTGATATTGCTGCATCGCATCCCTGCACCTGCTGCTCCTGCAATCACAACACAACCCACTTACCACCGACATCCTCCTACATCCATCATCCCGGCCGACTCCGACTGTCCCCACGCAGCACGCAAATAGTCAACTGCCCTCGTCCAGGCCGTGTGCGCCGCCCCAGTCGCATCAGAGCTTATCCATGAAGCACGCGACACATCAACCACCCGCCCACTCTTGAGGTGCCTGACTCCCTCGGCCTCCATCCTTCCTTCACATCCGTCGACCAGCCTTTGCGACTGCCAAAATGGCTTTCAACTTCAACTGGTCGCCGTTGATCGCCGACACCGATCGCGTGCGCGACATGCTTACCACCGCGCTGAACAAATCGCCCAAGCCGCCCATTATCGTTGACGATATCCTGGTCAACGAGCTGAACCTGGGCTCAACGCCGCCCGAGCTGGAAATTTTGGAGATTGGCGACCTTGCGGAAGATCGGTTCAGAGGAATTTTCAAGATGAGCTACACGGGAGACGCATACTTGACGCTGAAAACACGGGTGCAAGCGAACCCTCTCAACACATACCTATCAACAAAGCCATCATTTGCGAGCCCACAACCCCTGGCGGCGAGCAGCTCGCTCACCATCCCCCTGCAGATCACACTATCGGACATCCGACTCTCTGGTTTTGTCATCTTGGTCTTTTCCAAGCAAAAAGGAATCACATTGGTGTTCAGAAATGACCCGCTCGAGTCGCTGAAGGTCTCGTCAACCTTCGATGCGATTCCATTCGTGCGCGATTATCTGCAGAAGACTATCGAGAACCAGCTTAGGGTGCTGTTCATGGAGGATCTGCCTGCGATAATTCACAAACTTTCACTGCGCATGTTCAACCCCGAATACCAGGTCGCCGATATTGTACAGCCCAAGAAGAACCAGGTGGAGCTGAGGGCACACTCGGATCCGTTCGGCAGCGCAGCCTCTCTGGGCAGCGACGAGGACGATTCCTTCACCCTTGATCCTCCTACGGAAACATACGCAACCTTCTCGCAGAAGAACCTCCTTCGTCTAGCTGCACTGTCTGAAAGTCAGAGGACACTATCATTATTCACACCAAGAGTTAGGGATACTGTCTATCGTGCATGGTCAAACGCCGGCGAGCGCAAGGATGCGGCATCTGGCGCAATCACACCGAACCACAGGACAACGACACTGTCAAGGATACAATCATCCTTGGGCAGACATAGCGCAGGCTCATCGGTTGCATCAGAGAATTCAGGAGATATTGAGTCACACGGAACCAGGCAAACCTTACAGAGCATCCCGTCAACGACTTCATTACAGAGCCTCGGAACTTCTCGATCAAGACCCCGTCAACGTAAGAGGAAGAACAGAGTCGTTGATCTCCGCAAAAAGGCTGTGGCGAACGACAGCGGCGAGCTCGCAAGCGTGGCCAGCAGTTACGAAGACGGCTCAAGTGTGAGCGGAAGTCACTCGAACATTCCCAGTGCATCTGGAAAGAACTCCGCAGATGCAACCAACGAGCGAGAAGGCGAGATCGTTACTCCACCTCGAAGCCCTACAAAGAAAGTTGGTGTCCAGCCCGACAGTAAAGCCACTCAGCCAATGCCAGAGATGGCACAATCTAGTTCAAGCCAGCGCCCAGTCACACCGCTCCAACAACCTTCACACAGCCTCGAAGACGATGACCCAACGCCACGTGCGTCCGTTGTCCTCCCAGCCCGAGATGCTGAGAAGAGACCACATCGCCGTGACCTACCTCGCATGCGAACACTGCCTGCTAAGTCCAAGTCTATGGACATCTCTCGCTCTCAATCCGAGGCGAACCTCTCCAGGCTCGGGGCCTCCTTCGGCGAAGGCTCCACGGGCGGCATCCTCGAGCAAGCGTGGATGATGAAGATGGCGCACGAGATTGCCAACCGCGTTGCCGAAGAAAAAGCCAGAGGCGGCATGTGGCGGAGCTCGAGCTCTGACGACGCGAACGGCGTCGAAGCACCTCCCGCGTACGTCTCTTGAAGCTGAAGAGCTGCGTACTCCTCCTGCTCGCAAGCAGGATGATGATGAGTTTGTGTTTTGAAAAAGTTGACGAGACTCGTGAGTCTCTTTGTATCGCGATACCCATTCGTTTTTAGGATTTTTCCGGGACAGCAAGGCGTTTTTCTTTTTGAGACAGACACATGGTATCGGCGCATACCAGTTGTAATGGCCGGGAGATGATTGATTTTTCTGGTTCTTACGCGAACTCTCCACCTCACAAGTCACAGCCACCATAGAAGGACAAGAAGAATGGGAAGAAAGCGTTTTGTAATGCGCCCCCGACATGCTTTTCCCGTATATCCCATAGCACGCGAACCAAAGAGCAAAAAGTCTATCTGAAAAAATCACCATCATGATACCCACCTGCCCTTCCTCCTTTATGATTCAATCGTCAATTAACACGTGAGGACGCTCACGCCGCAGACTCGTCCTTCGTGCTCTCCGATTTCGCCTTCGCTTTCTCGTCTTCCTCGTCCTGCGCCAGCAACTGCTGCACTTTCGCCACCTTGTCCGCCGGACTCTGCTTCTTGTCCATCCGGCTGCCGACGCGGATGTCGCTCTGGATGCGCACGACGCCGTTGGCGTGCAGGAGGCAGTGTGCCTGGCCGATCACGCGCATGACTTCGTCCCAGGATCCTTCTGCGGAGGTCGTCAGCTGGTGGAGATGAAAGATTCAAAATAAATGTTTGGAGATTAGGTGATTCTGGTGGAATTGACGGGTGTTTGGGAGGACGACAGCTCCAAAACGCAATTTGTTCTACGCACCTAGGGTTGTGCCGGCGCTGTGCATTGTGTACTCGACTTTGCTCTTCTTGAGCAGGCGTTGCACGGCGGCGACTTCGCTGGAGACGGAGGCTGATGGGGTGCCGATGGGGATGAGGCAGAAGTCTGTTTGTTCATTGTTAAGAAATTGTCAATAGCGATATAATGCCTGTACGAATATGAAATCAATCGAATTGGAGGGGTGTTCTTGTTCTCTCTCTTCGCAGATGACGGCATTGACCTCATAACAGCAGAACACAAAAGCACGACTCAATGAAAGAGGACATAGCACTCACCAGCCAAACACGCCGAAGGCGTAGGCAGCTTAGTAGGGTCTGATTCGGCCATTCTCTTCAGCACGTGCTGCAATTGCGGCGAAGAGTCCATATGATTGTAATGCGATCAAGTACGGGTGGGCGGAGGTGTTGTGGCGTTTGCGAGGGTGTGGATGATTAGGTTAGATTAGGCGTATGCTCGGTCAACGGGCCCTCCGAGCCGATGGAAGGGAAGACGTGAACGAGCCCTCTCCTCTCAGCCATCCATGGTGGGGGAGGCGAGTATCGCTGTGCTGGCAAGCTCATGCAGCCTTGTGGGTAAATGGGCGCTTGTGCTCGCAGGCGGCGATGGCGCCACTAAGTGACTGCGCGTTAATCTATTCCACGTGCTTGGGCTGCGTTGGCTGGTGGGTATTATCACAAGGCTGCCATTATTACCTGAGGACTCATTCCTGCGGGCGGTGGGAGAGAGAATTAAACTTCGGACTGGGAGGAATCTCGTCGTGGAACGAAAGTCTGCACCAGGTCGCCAACCACAAACTTGTGTGACTTCGGACAAAGAAGCCATCCCGATAGCAGCTAAAGAACCTAGCTCGATTCATGGACGGGATGCCGGTCACAGCTTACTACGCTGAGGGTAATATACCACAGCTCTCGGCGACTCGGACGGATGAGGTGGTGGCCTGCAAAATCAAATATCTCAACGAAGGCGGCGCGAACTTCGTGTTCACTATCCAGAAAGCAGGCTCCGAGCTGCCAAAACCTTTAAGAGGCAAGCTCCTACGGCTACGAAAAGATCTCTCCCATTTGCAGGGTACCAAGGAGCAAGTAGAATCTTTCAACAACAACTTCCGACCTCTCTTTCCGCCAGACTGTCTCGTGCAGCCCGAGCTCGTCGCCCTGAACAGCAGTATTACTACCGCCCTGAATCGCGCGCTAGATGCCTTGAATCGACCGACTCGACGCAGGGCGGACTCTCTGCCTGAAGACGAACGTTACGGTCTGCTCGTGACGGACATGATGCCAGCAGCGGGCAAGGCTATGCTCGAAATGAAGCCCAAATGGCTGCTGCAATCGCCCAGCGCACCTTTGAACGCGAAGCGCTGCCGGACTTGCGCATTGCGTGCGCAGCGAGCATCGCAGGGCAAGCGCACAGCCACAGACAAGCAGGGTAGCTGCCCTTTTGATCTCGTCAGCGAGAGGGTAGGAGATAGACGACGGGCAGCTAGCCAGATCACAAGCGACGCGGCGCTCGCGGATTTCCTCGTCGAGGGCGCGCAGCCTCTGTTCGCTATCCTGAGAAATCAACAGCGGTTCCTGGACCCGCGAGGCGTTCTGAAGGTCGTGGGCGCGGATGGTATTTATGAACTCTGCCGTGCGATGACTCTGCGAGATTGCACATTGTTTGTTAGGGGCGGTGAGACTGGTATTGAGGCACGATTGGGAGACCTTGACTTCAAGCAGCCGGAGAAGCTTGGTCGGTGGAAGGACGTGGAGAGGCAGTTGATAGACGAGGGGTGGTACGTCAACGCTGAAGCGAAGTCGGTATGGTCTGAGGAAAGGATCTGTCAGTTATCTCGGTACGCTTGAGCATTGTCGCTGCTCCGGCTAGGGTGTCTACTACTCTAGACTATGACCAAAAAACGAGTCGACACCGAGAGAGTGCGAGAGTACTGTACAATATACCCAGCTCCGAGCCCAAGGGCGCGGAGACGAATATATAATTGAGGTCTCAGGGCATATCGCTACACTCCAGGTATAGTGCGAGTTGCATTATTGCTAGCTCTGCATCCTCCATACAGGTAGAATGCCGGGCATAACCATGGCCATACCTCGGAGGTAGCGCACCCCGCAGCACGTACATACATCCGAACTCTCTGTCTATCTCTACTTGCCTCGCCTCCGTGGCAGAGACGACATGGGTGTACAGATAATGAGGTTTCACTTGCGACCCTGCTCACATGCAGGGCATCAAACTCATGTTCAAGTACCTGGTTATCTCACGTTATTGTCTTGACACACGGCTCCTCACGGGCAGACTGTAGTGTTGAGCCATACCCGTCCAAGGAGAAGCAAGTACTGCTCCGATATGTGCGTAACAATATGTATACTGTTGCTATATCCAGCGAACACGGCACGGGTGTGCGTGTGCCTCGTGGCACGACAGCCGTTATCACGGCTCCCACCGGGTCCCCCCGAGCCGGACCAGGAATTGGAGATGTCAAGGAAAAGTTTCGCGTGAGCACGTGTGCTTCTAGCTCAGGAGATACATATTGCTGGAGTACTGATAGATGAGCCATTCATCTATCAGGCGAGAGCACGATAGCCTGCTGACACCAGATTTGTGTTTTAGCTTTCTTCTGACAGTCGGACAACAGGGTCTGGACCTAAGGAAGCACGCTATCTCGCCTTTCGTGAGAAATACTCGCATGCAGCCAAGGGGGTCTTCACGGCCTGGCCGATAGTGCCGGCGCCACGGGCTTTCGCTTGATTCGGATCGAGCGTTGGAATCAATACCAATAGTCTTGCTGCACACTGGACGCCTTGCAATAACGCAACGGCTTGCGCCTTTCCATGATGTGATGCCGTCTGAAGAAACAGAAAGTGAGGGTGCGATTGACAGGCCAACCAGGATTCCAGCAGGGGATCATCATCTGGAACAAACCAGGATGATCGACACTCGGGATCTCCTGTCGGTGACGTATCGCACGTATCAAATGACATGGGGTCGCTCACGAAAAAGGTGGGCCTCGATCCATTGGCCCGCCACGCGTGCTAAAGTGGAAGTCCCGATGACCCTCTAGAACGGGACGACCAAACGCCCCAGAGCAAAAGGCAGATGGCTGTCGTTGCACCGCAGTTTTGTGCCGCCTATCCTCTTAGCCTGGCACGCCTGGTCTCTTAGACCCAACGTGAGCGATCGAGCGAGCGAACGAGTCACTGGTTTTCTCTTCTTCTCTTCCCTCCATACACGCAAAAAGCAATAACCTGTATACGCTCTCGCCATCCTTGGGACGACCCCAGATCCTACGACTCCTCTGGACCCTTCGCTAGAGCACCAGGCGTGCTGCACGATCAGCTTGGCTTCTCAAAATCCTGCCCAGACGTACCGATCGCACAATGCAGCGCGAGCGCTCAATCAGTCCCGTCGGGACTTCTAAATTCGAAAAGGAGTATGCGCCTCAATCACATCACACCGGGAGAGGGTATCAGACTTCGCCAACGCCTAGTTCGCCCACACTTGATCCTCGCCGGCATGCCATCCATATCAGCAACGCTTCGAAAGCTTCGACGATCGACTCAATGCGTTCTGCAGACAACAATGCCTATTCTACAGCGCCGACGAGCCTCAACAACTCGCCGATCGGAGGAGAAGATATTCAGGCACTTCCCAGACTACCGACACTTGTTTCCTCGTCGTCACTTAGTCAAAGTACCATCAGCCCAAGTAAGCGCGAGCGCAAGCATTTGAAAAAGGAGCGCAAGAACGAACGCAAAGACGAGCGCAAGAGCGAGCATAAAAACGAGCGCAAGTACGAACATACACACCATCACGATGCCGACACAGAGCGCGAAGTGAACGTGGTCGACACGGAAGAGTGGTTCGCGCGCTTCCGTTCTGGAGATGACTACGATCCCATAACTGACGACTGCCCCGACCGCGCAACTCTCGCTGCCGCATATAACATTCCCATCTATGCGGCCGACGGAACTCCTATGCCGTTCGGGCAACTCTACCACCCTGCCACTGCGACCCACACTCGTCAGCTTATCATCTTCGTCCGCCACTTCTACTGCGGCGCCTGCCAAGCCTACCTCAAAGCGATCAGCGACAACATCACCATGCAGGAGTACTTCTCGATCCCAACTCCCACCAGCATCGTTGTCATCGGATGCGGCCACCCAGAGCTGATCCCGTTCTACAAGATGAAGACCGGCTGCCCGTTCCCCATCTACGCCGAGCCCAGCCGCGCCCTCTTTAAGCGCCTCGGGATGGTCTTGTCATTGAACATCGGCACGAAACGTCCAGAATATATGAAAGACATCTCCCCTGTAGCCTGGGCGGCCGGCCAGATGACCACCATCCGCAAAGGCATCAAGGCACGACAAGCAGAACTGAACAAGGCGAAGCTCGAAGCCTCCGAACGTCGGAGGCGACAGGCGGAACTTGACAACGATGCCGCGCAGCTGGAAGCTATGGAGGAACAGCAGTCGGCACCCTCGATTGTGGCGAGCTCGTTTGGCGACGACAAATTAGCGATCCGCAAGCGAGACGTCATCAAGGGTGGCAATATTTTCCAGATCGGTGGGGAGTTCTTGTTCGAGGAGGGCGAGGTGGTGTGGTGCCATCGCATGCGGAATTACCGCAATCATGCTGAGGTGAGCGTGATCAGGAAAGTGCTTGAGCTTGACGATTGAGCCGGTCTACGACTGGTGAAGACGAGCCGTTCAAACGGTTGTTCCCGCGTACGTGACGAACAACCACGACAGATTCGCGGGGCTGAGACCAGAGTGCTTGTGCATTGCAATCCGTGCAATTAGGGGTCTTCTTTACGAGAAACGCCATTTTGACACGCCGAGCGCTGTACTGATATGGAATGATGCAAAGCCAGGCAGAAAGGTCAACTTGCGACTTTTTGCCATCCCCTTTTCTGGAGTTGTCCTATCCCTCGAAGAACCGGCGCCTTGCTCGCGGTATGGATATCATGGTGGGGATTAGGGGCGTTGCACCAACGGTTTTTGCTTTTGCGTTTGCTGCAGCGCATCATTAGGAGGAATTTCTTTCTGATTTAGGCTTACCTGGGATCAAAGCGCATGAGGATATACCAGAGTCGATACGAGTGCTTACGACTTAATGAAGGCCTTAGGATAGGAATCTGATATCTCAAATTAGTATTGATTTGACTTGAAAAACAGCCTCTGGGAGTCAGCAAAGCGCAGACGACCATCGTGACATGCGCCAAGTATTCTTCAGCCAACACAACAACTGAGAGTCTTTCGTGTTTTAAGGAAGATGTCAATGATTCAATAAGTAATGATGCGATTCCCACGAATTGTGCTTCGCTGGTATGCGACTAAGTGACTGGGCGTGAAAGGCATAATTTTCCACCAAAGATCAGGTGTATCAAATCACAATCACCGCTGCATGGTACGGCTTTTACATCTATATTTGCGCTGCCTCTGATCACCAGCAAAGAAAGTGTAGACAGTATGAGGCTGCGGCTAAGCTTCTGCGAGGCGTATTCAAGCATTTTAGCAGTTCCTCAGCCTGTACCTCCAACAGGCTGTCTTGAGAATCAGGCCAGTTAACGATGCATCAATGGCCATTGAAAGTGCATTTAGCCGGTTAGATCATCAGTCCAAACTTAACAGCATGAGGGGTATACAACACATCCCGTCTCTGCACAAGCAAAAGCGTGGACGTTCACGGAACACGGCACCGGGCGTCATTTATCAGGCACTTCCTACGGTATCCGTGTTGGAGAGTTCAGAGCTATTCTCCCGGAACAGAAAATCGTATAAATTGCAAGTCAGCGCGTCGAGTGCAATGAGTCCACATGACCACAACATCGTTCGTCAAACATGAAGACCCACACTTTTCTTGCCGGCATATCGTGTGCCTACGCGCAGTCGTACAGTTACGACCCAGCTGGCATTGACACCCACGTGTCAATCAAAGTCAATGGCCACAACAAGCATCAAACGATGATCGGAGGAGGATGCTCGGGAGCATTTGGTATTGCTTGTACGTCGATCGGCTATCATGGTAATGACACCTTCGAGCGAATTGCTAACTAAAATCCTTCGTCCCAACTAGGTGATCAGTTTGGCGCCGCCGGTCTCTCCTACAACAACCAACAAGAAGTCACTAAGACGCTGTTTGACGAGAACATCGGCGCCCTGTCCGTCGTCCGAAACCTCATCCAGTCAACAAAGCAAGGCTCGATCCTCCGCTCTTGCCCAGCAACTCCGGCCGGACCGTTCAACTACACCTGGGATGGCAATGATGCGTGCCAAGTCAACCTGACCAAGACAGCCTTGAAGTACAACCCGAATCTTTTCGTCTATGCCGATGCGTGGAGCGCCCCAGGCTGTATGAAAAGCAACCACAACGAAAGCGACGGCGGCCTGATATGCGGTGTCCGCGGCAGCAATTGTACTGCCGATTGGAGGCAGGCATACGCAGACTACTTGGTCCAGCTCGTTCGATTCTACAAAGAGAAAGAAAACGTCACGATATCGATGCTGGGCGCTTACAACGAGCCAGACTTTAATCCGGGTTACTACTCCAGCATGCTTTCGGATGGTTATCAGGCGAAGGATTTTCTTGAGGTGTTGTATCCTACGGTCAAGAAGGCTTTCCCGGAGCTGAAGATCGCTTGTTGCGATGCTACAGGTGCGAGGCAGTTGAGGGATATTCTATATCAACTAAACAGGATTGGAGGTGGACATCTTTATGATGTGGCGGTGAGTATATAGGAAGCTCTTCCTAACTGTGTGTATGCTGCAGCACTGACACACCGGGCAGACGTGGCACAACTATCAGTCAGAGCCGAAGGAAGAATTCAACACTCTTGGCCAGCCAAATCTTGAGACAGAGTGGGCAGATGTGAGATCAATGCGTGTAGGTTGTTGCTACGAAAGACTCTACTGACACGTAGTAGGGCACCGGAGCCTGGAACGCTTACTGGGACGTGACAGGTCAACTTGCGTAAGTTGACACATCATTCATACCCCTACCATGCATTCCCCTGTCGTCCCCGGCGTCCGATGGCAAAGTTACCCGTAGCTAACACCCCGACAAGCGAAGGCTTCCAGTGGGCAATCTACATGCACAACGCCTTCACCCGCTCCTCGACTTCCGGTTACACCCACGTAAGTCATCTTTCACATTGCCCGCCAAATATCAACAGCAAGCGTGACTAACACCCTCTCGCAAGTGGTGGTGCGCCCAAAACACCACCGGCGATAACGCCCTGATCCGCCTCCACGGCGACTCGTACAGCATCTCCGCCCGCCTCTGGGCCTTCGCAGGCTACTTCCGCTTCGCACGCCCAGGTTCCGTGCGGGTTGATGCCAGCAGCGATGCCGAAGATGTCTATGTCTCATCGTTTGTCAACAGCAACGGGACAGTTTCCGTGCCCGTAGTCAACGCAGCGCACTTTGCTCAGAGTTTAAGGGTGGACTTGAGAGGGTTGGGGCAATTGACGAAGGGAAATGCTTATCTCACGGACAACACGCACAATGTCAGTCTGGTAGATCGATTCGAGGTCAGGGGAAATGCTTTCACAGCCATGGTGGAGCCGAGGAGTATGAAGACATTCTTCCTCGAAGAATAGGCTAAGGTCGTTGTACAAGCCCACCAGTCTACGGAGACGAACAGAACCTGGTTACCTGTTGCTGGAGAGATCCTGGTTTTGATCGTTACATCGACTTCTCTATAGCTTGGCCGGAAGGCCGTCGAATAAAACAGATGGTGAGCTTCGTAAAATATCGAGATCAATATGTACACAGACGTCCGATATTTTACTCATGAGGTAGTACGGCGTGTCGCTCAAAAAAAGTTGGATTAATGATCCGCTCAATTCTTCCAATCCCCCAAGTACGATAGCCTATGACACCGAAACAGACAGGCTCAAGCCTCATCATCTTCCAGAGCATACACCTCTGCTTCAGCGATCATCGTCCTCGCAGGAATCGTAACACTGATAGGGAACCCGCCATAATCGGGGTCTTCGCTAGGCATGATTAAAAACGCACCACTCCTAGTCTCGTCACCATTCAGCATTCGCAGTGTCTTCAACGTCCCGTCCTCCTGCGCTTCCTTCTCATCAAATCTTAGGACTCCCGTAAATGGGGCGGATTCATGTTTGAAAGTGACCTGGAAGCCGGCACCGATGAGCATGAACTTCGCGTCGCCTTGATGAATAACCATGCCGAAACCTGGACTAGGATGACCAAAGACGAACGAGCGCTCAATGGTGAGATTCCAAGGTCCGAACTTGACCTTCTTCGCTGGCGAAGGGTCTTGTGCGTCTGGGGAGGTGGGAAGCTCGTCGAAGTAGAAGCCAACACTGTTGAGCTCGCGCTGCGCTTGCAGGATCTGCTTGGAGACTTGCGCCATGAGGCCGTAGTGGCGCTTGAATGGGTTTTCGTGTGGATCGAGGGTCTCGATACCGAAGGGCGAGCAGCCGAGACACTGGTGGCTTCCTATGGCGACCCAGACGCGTCTGGCGCCGTACTCGTCGCGGCGCTGCTCGGGGATGAAGAGCGGTTGGTCGCGGTGGCGATACTTGGCACACGAGCTGCTGTAATCGTTGAGGTACACGTCGGGCGAGATCATGTCCAGCGAGGGCGCGAAGGCCTTCCAGATGTCGAGTACGTTGATCACGCCGCCGCCAGATGGATAGTCTCCCGGGTTGTCGCCGCCACCGACGACCACGGGGAAATTGTTGTCTGCGTCGTCGTCGTTGTAATTCTGCCATACGTTGGTGTACAACGGGATTGGGTACGCCTTCTTGCCGGCACTGGCGACTTGCTCGAGGTACAAGGCATAGTGATATGCCATGAAAAGCTCATCTGTCCGCCGACTGCGTCCAAAGACTTCCGGCCACGTTCCAGTCGAGTTCTTGCTGATGTTTTCAAGAGCCCACTTCAACTCCGGCCTCAACACGTCCCTGTCTTCCGTCAGCGCTTTGATCAAATCAGAAGGCACCGCAGAGTTGAAGCGCTTCTCAGCAGCACTTCCACCATCGCGCGAGTCACCTAGCAGACCCGTCTCGTTCTCGACCTGCACCATGATGACCGTCGAGTGCTTCTCATCGACCTCTTTGAGATGAGCCATGAGCCGACCAAACGCTTTAGCATCAGCTTCCTGCGCTTCCTTGTGGAAAATCGACACCACGTCGCCGATAGCTAGCTCGCCACCTGCTTTGCGTAGTCGTGCGCGCGGGAACCGCTTCATATCGGTCTTCACCCAGCGAGGAGCGTAAGTAGAGATTCCTGAGGGGTGAATCTTGTCAGCAAAGTCCTGACCATCGAATTGTTCGACTACAAAGCACTCTCACCATTCTTAAAGCTCCCGAACCAAAGGAGCACAAGCTTGATGCCATGCTGTCTTGCTCCGCGCAAACACTCGTCCAACTCCGCGAAATCGAACTTGCCCTCCTCAGGCTCAATCTGCTCCCACGCAACACTTCCTAGAACCGTGTTGATGTTCGCCTCGGAGAGCTTTGGCCATGCTTCAGCCATGTATTTGGACGAAGAGAATGACGAGTTCTGCAGCTCGCCGGCACGCATGAGGAAAGGCTCGCCATTGACGATGAGCTGTTTGGAGGTGGGCGTTGGGCGGAGGTGAGGGATCTGGAGTTGCATTTTCGGTGGGAGGTTAGGAGGGACTGTGGTAGTGAATGTTCTTGTTACGAAGGGAATGAAGGTGTTCCTAATGATTGTAGAGGGATGTGCGTTGCTGCCGTGGCTTTTAAGAAGAAGGTTTACGACGCCAATGCCACCGTGCAACGATGGGTGGCAACAAGACCCGCTATCTGCGTGACATTGGGGCTCGGTTAATGCGTGGTCATTCCAATACTGCAACCGATTCACCCGGTGAGCTCGAGTTGTTGGATGTCCGACAGCAAACAAAGTATCAAATGCATCGATCCCCGCAGTGGAGGAGCTGGAGAAGAGTGGAGACGACGGAATAACAGGGTCATGATTCGCTCAGACGCCGGACGGGCATTGTTTCGCATGTGTCCGATGCCGCTGATCTACCGCACTATTCTTTCGCGCCACGTTTTGCTCCTTGGCGATGCAACCCGCGTGGACAGCGACGATTCATACTCACAGTCCCTCACAGTCCCGGTAAAGCATCATGGTGATTGGGCGGGATGCCGTCCGGGGTTTCCCATGGGGTAGGTCCACATCGAAGTGAATGTAACGCAGAAACATTGCCGAACTAAAAGCATACGGGCATTGAGGTATATATCTCTCCTCCGATATCCCCAATTATCTCAGTATATCTCCCAGAGTTGCAGCAGATCGCAGTTCATCTTTCCACTTTTGTCCCCACCGAGGCCTTCGACATGCCTCCTCGCACCACAATGGAGGAGAAAGCAGTCGACATCGAGACAGTGCAGGCCAGCACCGAGCCGCACGAAGCAAGACTTGACATACCGCCCGTGACATGGTGGAAAGACCCCGGCCTGCGACACCTCTACTTGCTGATGCCGATCCTCTTCCTCGGCTCGACGATCAACGGCTACGATGGCTCTTTGCTCAATGGTCTGCAGACGATGGAGCAGTGGAGAAGCTACTTTGGGTATCCGTCCGGTGCGCAGCTAGGGCTGTTCACAGCGATCCAGAACGTCGGTGCCGTCTGCGCTCTGCCTTTCTCTTCTTATCTGGCGGATCTCTTCGGTCGGCGGATCGGCGTCGAGGTCGGGATTATCATGGTCTTCGTTGGTGTCATTGTACAGTCTGTGCCTGGCGTCAACGACGGCATGTTCATTGGCGGTCGGTTCTTGGTTGGGTTTGGGTCGAATCTTTCGCAGGGCTCGGCGCCATTGCTCATCATGGAGGCAAGTTCAAGTACAATGATTGCTACTTTGATGGCGTAAAATGTATGGATTGATATCTGACTATGATTTCAGCTCGCACACCCCCAGCACCGAGGCAAGATCACGACCATGTACAATACCCTATGGTACATTGGCTCTATCGTAGCGGCGTGGACAGTGTTTGGCACCATCGGATACAAAGGCGATGCAGCTTGGAGGGTGCCTGTTGCGCTACAGGCTCTGATGCCTCTGGTTCAATTCGTCGGTATCTGGCTGTTGCCTGAAAGCCCGAGATGGCTGTGTTCCAAAGACAGAGAGGAGGATGCACTGAAAGTGCTGATCAAGGTATGCACAATAACCTGGTCCCTTCCTGGAGAATTCAGCTAACACAACACTCGCCAGTTCCACGCCAGCGGCAATGCCCAAGATGACTTTGTCAAAGCCGAGTTCGCTGAGATCCGCAACACGATAGAGCTAGAAAAGCTGAACAAGCAGAATGGCTGGAGCGTCTTCATTAAAACTCCTGGCAACCGCAAGCGCCTCTTGCTCATCGTGCTCACCTCCTTTTTCTCGCAATGCTCCGGGAACGGTATCGCGTCATACTACCTTCACGACATCCTGCAGAGCGTTGGAATCACCAGGTCCTACGATCAGTCTCTTGTGAATGGCGGCCTCCAGATCTGGTCCTTCCTGGTGGCGGTTGGCTTCTCACAGCTCGTGGACAGGGTCGGACGACGAAAACTCTTCCTCATCGCAGCTGTCGGTATGCTGCTATCTTTCAGTGTTTGGACAGGCTGCTCGGCCGTGTATGCTCAGAGCGGCAATCAGGGAGCCGGCTCAGCTGTCATCGCCATGGTCTTCTTGTTCTACTTCGCCGCCGGTTTCGCTTGGCCTGGTTTGACAGTGGCCTACGTCGCGGAAATCTTGCCGTTCAACATTCGTGCCAAGGGCATGGCGATTGGTTTCGCATGTACTTCAGCGGCTTCCGTGCTGAACCAGGTAAGACTTTTTCAAACGCGCGGAATTTTGGTACACAAGCTAACAAGCGCTTTAGTACGTCAATCCCATTGGACTCGAGAAGCTAGAGTGGCGCTTCTACTTCGTCTACATCGCCATCCTTGTGATCGAAGTATTGTGCGTCTACTTTTTATTCGTGGAGACTAAAGGTCCTACTTTGGAGGAGATTGCGATTCTATTCGACGGACCCAATGCCGCGGTGGCAGATGAGCCAAAGATAAGTTCAGTACTGCAGGAAAAAGCCGGTTCCGAGGAAGCGACCTCGCATGTCGAGTGGTCAAGACGGTAGAATATGGAGCATATCAATGCTATACACTTCATCAGCCTGTGTCCAATACATTGAAAGTTCCTCATGCTCGCAAGCCCGAGAGAGCGTTCTTAGTGAATCGTCCCCGCTCCGACAAGCGATGCAGTTCAGGTCTTTCGGATGAAGCAAAGTCTTGCGGAGAAGTACTCTCCAGGCGACTCAAGTCGGATTTGTCTTCCAGCAGTATCGCATGCTCGAGCAGAAACTTGACCATCCAGTGGTCGATCTTGTGGGTGTGGTTGTCTACAGTGCGCAAGCAAATCCGTTGGAAGAGAAAAAGTCGGTCCGTCATCTGTGTGACGCTGGGCCACCACGCCTTCAATCGTACGAGGACGTTGAAGTTGGATTCGAGCTGGCGTTTCGCAGAGTCCAGTTCTTCTTCCGCGCCGAAGAGGAGAGTGTGGAGGAGGACCGAGGAAGATACGACTGTCATGTGTCCGACGATGTTGTGCATGCCTTCACACTCGCCGAGCTCGTAGGATGTTTTGAGGAGATCGCTGTATGCAGACGCATGCTGGCGGCACCTCTCGGCATAGATTGCAGCGAAAGGAATCGAGGCTGATGACTGGTCCAAGAAATGAAAGGAAAGCAGCGTAGCATAGTGGAAGTAGCCCAGGTGCAGCGCAACGAATGTCCTACCGTGCCCTCGGCCTTTGTGGAAGTTCAGATTCTCAACGTTCAGCCGCAGTAGCTCGGGAAGGTCTTCTTGCCACTTCTGCAAACGTGAGAACAGATGTGCGACATGCGAAGACACATGCTCTTGACTCGCTTTGCCGGAAGCGATTGAATGATTCAAATCAGTGATGGGACCGAACAACTCAGCCAGGAAAATCATATAAGCCCACATCCCTAGCTTGCTCGGACTATCCCAGTATTTCTGCCCGACATCCAGCCTGTGAAAGTCATGTTCGTCCAGTGGCAACTGCTGCCATTCTTGTCTCTCAAGTTGACGGGGCGTGCCCAACCCAGCAGATGACCAGCGATCTATCATATATAAGGTCCACCAGATGCGAGACTTTGTCTCTCGAAGAACCGCGCCATCTTCGGGTCTGTGCTGTGCCAGTCCAAGGAGGTGTGCACTTCTGATAGCGATGCCAAAGAAGAGGCTTTCCGAAGTAGAATTTGATTCGGCTCCAGCCACGTTGCCAGCAATGACCCATGCCTGGATTCGCGATAAAGATAGAGTCTCCAGATCTTGCTGCAGAAGCCGCTTCGCTTGTTTGAAGAACCTTGGACCTAAGCTGCGAGACTTATTTGTTGCTGCAAATCTGGCGGAAAGGGCCAGTACACTGCAAAGCAGCGCTTTGTCGATACTCCGAGAGGCGACGTCTGCTCTCAGAGTTGGAACATGGAACAACGTATGTGGTTTGTCGTGTATACACTCAATGTAAAGTTCGACGAGCTTGACGATGGTCCCGTGATCGGTCAAAGCAAGCGTGTCTTCCTGACAGTCCAAGCCTGCACCAGACGTGCATTGAGCACTCCTGACATCTGATGATGGCCTGAGAGGGGATCCTGCGGGCTTCAAGGCGGTTCCTGCTTTCGCACGGTTGGCCGATGAACAGCCTAATCCCCTCTTGTTGCATGGTGTGCAGGTAGCCCCGAGAGAGCCATCGCATCTGCGCTTACCCTGTCGGCACTGAAGGCATGCTTTCGTTGTGGTCCTCATCCATGCGCTTGGCTAGAGATGAGCCACGAGCCAACGAAAAACTGATCTCTTCTGCGTTCACCAAAGTTCGCCTTCCAAGAACCGCCAGGAGATGGCAGTGGCTCAATCAGCATATGGTATGTTGTGTGCCGTTGGATAGGATGAGACGTAAGGCCGCCTGCGGGGATTTCTGGAACTACCGTGCTTGATGGATCGACGGCGGTAGACTGAAAGTGGATGGTATTGCATGAGACAGTGGCGTTAGCACCTCATGCACGCACCGTGACCGTTGTTGCCGTTGTCAGAGCCGATGGGCCCACATGTACGCCACGTTTCGCGAGCATGCATGACCCGAGGGTTCGGATGTGTACAGTAGACTAGAGCATGGTAGCAGAAGGGTTGCTTTTTGTTTCGAGTAGGCAGAGCGATTAGATTGCCGTCCACACAAGAGCGACAAGGCACTACTGGCGAGTGTAACATGACAGCGAGAGTTTAACGCGAAGGAGACTTGACCGAGGCTAAGCGCGCGGCAGTAGCTGGTTGTGGCAGCATTCACTAGCACTAGCGATGGGCATGGAGGATGGACGTCCCGATTCCTATCACACCCACAGCCTGTGCAACATGGAGCACCTACTAGACGGGACTCGACCGCATCACACCCAGCGCTGGACAATCCCTCCTCCTCCTACCTTATCCGCCGGCCTAAGTATTTCCTCTTGTTGTTTCCTTGCCTTTTCGACTTCCATCTCCACCTCCCCCTCCTCACTTTCGCATGCACGATGATGATGCGCAGCCTCGACCACTGCACATGTACCTGTACCACCACCACCGCAACCGCCGCCTCGCCCGCCGTCAGCAATCCTTATCCCGCGCAAGCCTGGTAGCCTAGCGAGCGAGCGAGCGAGAAAGCAAGCAATCAAGCGAGAGAGCGAAGCGACCAGAGAGACTAGCGAAAGCAGCAGCAGCAGCAGCAGCAGCAGTAGCAAGACTCCCATGCGCGCCACGAACGCATGCCTCACCACCCACCAGCCCGCACCCGTCCTCCTCCACCACAGCAGCAGCAATACCGCCAACAAGCACCCTCCCAATACCCCGCTCAAGCCCGCCCACACCCTCAACAGCAACAACAGCAACCCTCATCCTCTCCACCAACCTCAATCCCCGACACAAATCTCGGTCTCAGCGCCCAAGATGTCGCCGCCCTCCGCCAACACCAACAACTCGCGCACACCTCCGCGCGCTCCAGCGCCGGCAGCCAAGCCTCCTCGCAAGGCCGCCTGCTCCTCGACCCGGGCAGCCTGACGCTGCTCGGCCGGCACCTCGAGCGCGTCATGGGCGCCATCAGCACGCGCCTGGAGCAGCTCAACCGCGCGACGGAGCTGGCGACGCAAGCGCAGCAGCGCCGCGGGGAAGACGCTCTGGCCGCTGCGGACGCGGAGATCGCGCGCTTCAGAGCGTTGCTGCGGCAGATCGACGAGCTGGAGAACGAGTTCGAGAAGATCCAGCGGATTCGCGATATCGTGAGGAGTTTCAGGGCGAGGGTTGAGGCGATGGATCGGAGGATTGGGAGGTGAGGATGGGATGCTAGTCAGTGGTGGAGAAGAGGATTTGGGAGACTCGGTTGATGTGAGTCTTTGGTCGAGGAGAGAAGGTCTGGCGGTTTTTTGAGGTGTTCATGTTGTTAACTTGGAGGTGTCGTTTGCCGACTTTGATGGAGAATTGTCACTCAGCAACCCACTTTGCTCAGACAGCTTCACTGCTGGGACAAGAGATCTGGGCCATGTTTTTTTTTTTTTTCCTGTCATTGCAACAAAAGGGTACCGCTCAGATTGTGAGCATTGGCGCACAGGCGAAACAAGGCGCCACGGAAAGGGAAAGGGGAAACAGAAAAGACCGAGAGCCTCACGGCCAAAATATCTCTTTCAGAAAAATCTGTAGTCCGGGTCCGGCGTTTTATTTTTCCATTCGATATCATCAAATCTCTACAAAGTGGACTTGCCTCAATGGACCAGATTGTCTCCAAAAAATACTGTCCGTTCATTTTCCCTTCCAGCCCGTTTGTGTGGCCGTGGTCGCGACCTGTCCAGTGACAACAAAACATTATAGACAAGCCGAGTAAACACATTGGCCAAGCTTCTCATCACATGACAACACAATTCTCGTCGTCCTTCTTCTTGTCTCGCGTCAGCTTGCCGTGCTGCACGTTCCTACTCTTGCCACCCTTGCGCAACTCCTCCAACCGCGCAACAGCCTGCGGGAACTGGAAAGCTAGAAACATCGCAAGTCAGTACAGAAGCTCTCAACCAAATCCATAGGAGGGAGAACAATCCCAGGAGATACAGAAACTTACAAGCAGCCCGTCCGTACCACCTTTTCGCCTCCTCCAAACTCTTCGGACACCCGATACCCTGCTCAGTGAAGTAGCCCATAGCAAACATCGCCTTCGCAAGCGGCGGTTCCGACTGCGCAGCCTTGCGCGCCCAGAGGTAAGCTTCCATGTCACTCTGCTCCAGCATGCCTTCTGCGCCAGTGAGGTACCAGCCGCTCAGCGCCAGCTCGGCATTGTGCTCGCCCTGCGCGGCAGCTTTCGTGTACCACGCGATGCTGGCGCGGTTGTCGATCTCGAGGCCCAGGCTGCCGTACTCGTACGCCTGGCCGAGGCGGAACTGCGAGCGCTTGAAGCCGTATTCTGCGGCTTGCTTGAAGAGGGACAATGCGTAGGCTTCGTCGGGGACCAGCTTCTCACGAACCTGCGGGTCTGGGTTGGTGGGTTCGTGCAGGGTGGCGAGCTCGTGCAGGGCATGCGGGTTGTCTTTGTCTGCACGCTCGGCGGCGCGCTTGAGCCAGGTGAGTGCTTCGCCGACATTACGTGGGACACCGAGCAGACCTCGCAGCAAGACGATGCCGATTTTGTACATCGCGGCTACGTCGCCTAGAGCGGCGGCGCGGCGGTACCATTGGACGGCCTTGGCAAGGTCTTTGCGAGTGCCGCCGCCTTCTTCGGGGCCAATTTCGCAGGATACGGCGGTGCGGAAAGCAGCGGCTGCATGGCCTCCTTTGGCGGCTGCTTGGTAGAGCGAGAACGCTTCCTTGGGATCGATCTGAAGTCCCATCTCCCCGGAACCGTAGCATTCGGCCATGAAAAACTGTGCCTCGGGGTAGGTGTTTCTCACAAGCTCCTTGACTCTCTTGTATGCCTCGTTGAGGTACTTCTCACGGTTACGCTGCGTGGTCTTCGCATCGAGGCGCCCACCTTCGGAGGCAAGCACATGGGATGCTTCGACAAGCTTCTTCGCGTAGCGCAGTGCAAGTCGTGGGCTGGCCTTGTTGGCTTCCATGTCAAGGCGAGCCGACTCAAGGTCTGCTTTGGTGATAGGTCCTTCAGAGATGGACGCTGGCCTCTGGTGAGATGAGGTCGATGAGCGGTTGTCATAGTTTCTGACCGGTGCCGGTTTGGAAGGCTGAGGCGTTCCTTGCTCCATCAAGCCAGGCCTATATGGAGCTGGATGGTGTGGCAGGGAGTCTGGGTCACTAAGCCTTTGTCCTTGCATTGGTGGTCGCATAGCCTGCTGTTGATCGAGAGGTGGGCCGTTACGTGGTACACCGGGTGGGGGCATGCCGCGCATAGGTTGCTGGCCAGGTGGTGCACTAGGTGCTCGATGCTGTTGGTTCATCATATTCCCGTTTCGGGGCATACCATTGTGAGGCGCACCATACGGGTTTTGTCCCATTGGGGGTGCTGTAGGTGCGCGCTGCATACCAGGATCTGACCAGCCAGCCTGGTTTATTGGCGGGCGGGTGGACGCAGAGCGTTGTTGTGGTGGAAGCGGACCTCGTCCGCCTGGATGAAATCGTTGTCCTTGAGGGTTCTCGCCTGGTGGGCCGCCGTGCATAGGCATATTCATCTGTCTTTGGTCGACAGGAGACTGGAATCGCCGCATATTCTCGGGAGGAACAGACTGGACCGGCCTGTACGCCATGGGCTGCTGACGGGGCTGCATCTGTCGAGGGTCATCGTATTGCTGTTGAGGGCGAACTTGTTCTCCAGGCACGCCAAAGACAAAGCCGTCTACTGCGCCACCTTGGTCATGCCTCATGTCCCTCAAATCTGGTTGCGAAGCGACTGCGCTTTCTTGGTGATGTGCGTAAGGCTGATGCCTTTGCACTGGCAACGATTGCACGCTGGCATTAACATGCTGAGAAGGCATCACTGGCATCTGGGGAGGTGTCTCTGCTGGAGCGCTATTCAAATGCTTGTCGACCGTTTGTTGACGCTTGTGAATGCCGGAAGTCTGCCCTGGCGCTGCACTGTCGAAATCTGGCATTTCTGCCTCAATTTCCTCTTCGCGGTTCTTCGGCGGCATCGGCACAGACGCAGTTTGCGGCTGTTCCGTGCCGTAGTAGTCATCGTAAAGGTCATCGTAATGATCGTGTGGGTTGGCCTCAAGCGCTGGAGCTATAGGTGCAGGATTAGGTCTGGCGAAGTTCTTGTGAGCAGGTTGGCCAGCAAATCGCGGTTGTTGCGCGGCGGGATCGAGAGCTCTGGATGACGATTGGTGTGCAGCAGGAGGTTGTGATTGCGGGGGATACACGGCCGGCGCTGGGATGACTTGGGGTTGCGGCGTATTGGATTGGTCTTGAGCATATGTAGTTGGAGGACTCGTGCGCTGTGCTTCTTGTCGATGTACGGGTTGAGGTGCAGGCTGAGGTACTGGCTGAGGTTCAGGCTTTGGGGTTGGTTCGGCCGCGGGTTTTGGAGTAGCCTTTGGTGCTCGATCGGCTAGTGGACGCTTTCTCGGCGGTCCTGTACGCCATGGCTCTTGTGGATAGTACTCGTCAGAATCCGCGGTAGTTTCAGGCTCAGGTTGCGGCTCGGGCACGTTGGCACGTGCGGGTTCGGCAATTGGGACATTAGTCGATTGTGAGGGCGGTTGCGGTTGCGTATATGGCGCCTGAGCATGAGGAGGCGAAACAACTCTCTGGCGCTCGTTCAGCTGCCCTTGGTCGTAAGACTGCTGGCCGCCAGCTGAGTGTGCTTGCGGCGGCATCCTGTTGTCCGAAGACACGTTTGGCTCACCGTGGCTCCGAGGCACGGAGTCAGTACGCGGTGGGAGTGGACGACGAGCTACGCCGTTTACCTGTTGCTCTCGCTCGTAGTCGCCTCGTTGCTGTGTATACTGATTCGGGCGTCCCTGTCCAGGCTGCTCATAAGCGGGAGCAAAATTCTGTGGTCCGCGAGACTCATAATGCGACTGTCCGTTCACTGCAGGTGGAGGTGATGGGTGTTGCTGGTCATTGCCTTTGGAAGTCGCAGGTCGAGATCTACTACGGCCACCCGACGTCGAAGGACGTGTCTGTTCCTCGCTGGTTCGTGCACTACGGCCTTCACGGCCTCCGGACTCCTTCCCTTCTTTCTTGTTACCGAATGTTGGAAAGGCATTATCTTGCGGAATCATTTTTGGCTTGTTAGCGGCTTCATGCATTCTGGCCTTCTCCTTTGCTTTCCACTCCTCCATTGCACTCTTCTTGGGGTCCTGTGGCGGTGGCTGCTCCTGGTAGGATCCACCATTCGATTGCGGCGGAGGTGGCCGTTGATCTGGCCGATTTCTAGCAGCTTTTTGCTCCCTTGGGTCATTTCTCGGATCATGTTGATTTCGTTCCGCTTCTTGGCCTTGGTAACCCGGCCGTGGCTGGGGAGGGCCATTTCGCGGATCAAAGCCTCGGGGCTTAGGTGGTTGACCTCGATAGTCCTGATTTGGCGGTAGCTGCTGTGCATGAGGTCTTGGTCCACTTCTATGATCCGGATTTGGCGGCCCTTGTGATCTTGAACGATTCGGTGGTGGAGGTCCACCTCTCTCTGGCCGTTGCTGGTAGCGAGGATCATATGGCCGATCTTGCACGCCAGCATCGTGATACTGTCCACCGGCATAGCCATCTCCTGCATATGCACGTCCATTGGGTTGTTGCGCATGTCCTCCTCTGCCTGGTCGCTGTTGGGCTCGTTGGTCATATTGTCGATCCTGCGAGTTGTAGGCTTCCTGGTGTCCGTTCGCGTAAGCACCATTTGGTCTTCCATATCCATTCGGCTGCTGTTGACGACCTCCTTGCCTATAGTCTTGCTGTCCATAATCTTGCTGAGAATAGCCTTGGCCATACTGCTCGTATCCGTAGCCGTTGCCAGCGCCATTGTCTCGGTAGTTCTGGCCATGCTGCTGGTTCATGTCGTATCCATAGTCATCGTATCCACCGTATTGCTGGGCGGAGTGGCCATAGCCCTGATCATAAGGCTGGTCGTAGTTGTCGTATTGCTGCTGCGGAGGATAGCCGCCATTGTGTCTTTGCACCGGAGCCTGCTGGTGCTGGTCGTAGTATGCTCGACGAGGAGCTTGGTAGGAGTTGGACTGATCGTACGCCATGCTACCAGAGCATTGGCTGTGAAAGTGGTGAGATTGCGTGTATGCTACAGAAGGGCACTACTAGGAGAAAGGCTGCATTCAAGAAGCAATGAGAGATGTACGGCCGAGAGGCAGGCTCCACAATGGACGATTCTTAGTGTAGCGATATGGACGAGGTAGCTTCAGTGTTGCTAAACAGCATGGGTTTATTTCCAGCGTGCCAGGTTTCGGCTCTGGTTTGAGAGGTGGGAGGGGGTCAAGAGTGGTTGTTTCAGGCGCGAATTGGCCAAGGCGAGAGAGAGGGTGGTTTGACGAGTGGTCGGAGCAGTCGGAGCTAGTTGAAGGAAGGCAGGGATGTAGTGAGCGTGAGGTAGTGAGCGGAGTGGGTGAGAAGGTGTTAGTGTCGGTGGTGGTGGTGGTGCATAGGAGAATGGAGTGGTGGCATGACGGATGCTGGCAGCGTCGCAAGCGCGCAATCTTCAGATCAGCCGGCTTCTTGTCGCAAGACACAGCCAACCAGCGCCGTGCCTGGACGAGCACCGCCACACATGCAGGGATCGTCATGCGCTAACATTCAAGCATGATTTAACTTGTTCCCGCTACAGTGGCGCAGTCTGAGTCTTCCTTGACCTCAGTTGGCTCTTGCTACCTGCTTGATACGTCTCAGTGTCATGTGATCATTAGTATAGATATCCGAAATTGATTGCGCATACGCCATGTAAGTCGTGATATTTACAGCATATCGCATCCTTCATCACATGCAGCCCTATATCAGCCACATCTTGCTTGCATCCTTCTCGGATCGTCACCAAAATAAATCCGGGGAGAGGATTTGAAGCTGTCTCAAAACGTAGCGCAGTCCATCGCGAGCGATCATGTCATAGCAAGCACTCCTCTCCTACACGCCCACCCAATCCTCAACATGCCGCCCAAAGGCCCTCCACCTGGAGCTGGAGGTCAACAGGGCAAAAAGCGCAAAGATCCGCCTAAGCAATCTACAGGCGCACCCAAGCAACAAGCCGCCAAACGCCCACGCTTCGACAATGGCTCCAAGATGCGCGACGCCCGCTTCCTGGCCACTCAAACCACTTCCAAGGCGTTCAAAAATGGCGAGCTAGATGTCGACAAGTTCGTTAAGTCGCGCGAGTATGAGATTCGTGCGCTCGAGCAAGGTCTTGCGCGCAGCAAGAAGGCTCTCACCAAGAGGGCTTTTCAGCAAGTTCCTAAAGAGCTCAGGAGGAGGACGGCGAGTCACAATGTAAAGAGGATCCCTAAGCGCTTGAGAGAGAGAGGCAAGAGGGAGATGGTGGAAGACGATACGCCCACTGTTACCGCTCGACGAAGGAAAGCTAGCCGACACATGCGATTGCGACTTGAGACGGTGAAAAAGATCAGAGCTATGGGCGCAAAGAGAAAATCGAAAAAGGAGGAATCAGATGAAGAGAAGGTCACTGTTAAATCAGGAACCGCCTCCGACGATGCCTCAAAGATAGAACAGCCCGGTGTGGTCAAGACTCGTGCGCCCAAGGTCAAGAAGGCAACCCTCAATGAACCACCGATTGCAAAGGCCAAGTTCCGGAAACGCCAGATACACAAATCATGGCTGCCAACACACATGTTCCACACCAAACGAGCTCGAATGTCATCACCGAAAGAGCCTCTGTGGAGGTTCGCTATTCCAATGACACCCACCGCAAAGAGCTACAGACCAACACATCGCACGGCGAGCGAGCGGGGAGCTTTATGCTGGGATGTCAGCTACATGAGTACGATATCGTTGACGGGTCGGGAATCCAGTATAGCTAGTATGCTCAAGCAGCTTGGTGTTGGCGAGAACGACAATTCAGTGTGGACGACAAAAGGAAAGAAGTGGCGAGATGGCAAACGAGTGCTGGAGTTCTTCTTGCATGAGCGCGAAATTCCTCACTCTCCAATAGCGCCTGTCACCGTAATATGGTGCGCATCTGACTCGGTCGAGTCTGAGGAGAAGTGCAAGCGTCAGGTCATGCTTCGCGTTCACCCATCGGCTTTCTTACAGTTGTGGGAAGAGGTCCTACGGGTAGCAAAGATTGCAAAACCTGCTATCATGGTGGAAGATCTGCGATTTGAGATGGGCAGCATTGACGTGACGGGCCCTGCTTCGACAGAGGCATTGCTGAGCGCTCTGTGGCCATCATTACCCTCCGGACAGTCGGAGCCCCTGCCAGGAAGCCCAGAACATACATTCGCCCATCTGCATGGTCTAACCAATCCTGCACTACTACCAAGTGGTGCAGTGCTTGCATTCGATATTCAAGACCCGAGATTACACCATCCTCCACGACTTGTCAAACCCCCGACCGCCCCAGATGCACAGATGAAGCTTCTAGAGCTCATCGCTAAGTGGCCTTCAGACAGTTGCAGTACACCAGCTAAGATCTTCGACCGCAAGGCCAGAGTCGCTGCTTCTGCCGGTCTGCCCAGCCAAAAGGCCATCAACAGACGACGCACTCTCGCCACGCCAAGCGAATACCCAGAACCTGTGGCGAGAGATCCTCGGATCCCAGTCATGCTTTACGTCTTGCCATCAAAGCCGCAATCCAGAAATCAACAGCTCACGTATCGATTACTGCTGCCTTGGAAATGCGTTCAGCCAGTGTGGTACTCGCTCATGTACACACCATTGTCAACAGGCCAGCAGCCGAAGTTCGGTGGCTTGGATGAGCAGCGCCAAATCGCTCTCGAAAGAGGCGAGCATTGGTTCCCTGCAGATTATCCGGGCACAAAAGCAGGCTGGGATTGGGAGGTGGAAGAAAGCAGGAAGAGGAAGGCGGATTGGGAAAAGCGACCAAAAGCTAAGAGGGCAAGCTGGGAAGCCGTTGACCTTGGAAACGGCAAGAAAGGCGAATTAGGCGATGGTTGGGCCTGCGACTGGCGCATACTGCACGAGAAGACGACGTCCGACACGCAGACCGAACCCTCTACCACCACAATTCCCGCGGATCTAACACAGCTCCCGCCGTCGACCTCGCACGCAAATTCCAACAACGCCGCAACAAGCCTCCTACCGGTCCGCATCAACCTCATCACCCGCGGTCTCCCCACTCCTTGTGCCCGCATCTACCGCCTTCCCACAACATCTCCGAAGCTCCGCGCCGCCTGGCTCGCCCTCCACCCCTCCAACCAATCCACAACGCACTCGCAACGCAAGAAAGCTGCTCCTCCAATTTCAGCAAAGGACAGCAAAGATCTTGAAGCCCACGTCCGCCAGCAACGCCTCGCAGCCTCTCTGTTAGAGCCCCCACGTGCAGGCGCTGAGAACTACCCTGCTTGCCCCGGCGAAGAAGACCTCATTGGGTTTGTGACGAGTGGGAACTACGATCTGGGCGCCGGGAAGGGGATGGGAGTGGGATGCGTGGTTCTGGGAAAGGTGGATGTGGAAGCGAAGGGAGAGGAGGAGAGGCTATGTATTGTCAGAAGTGCTGGGGTGGGGACGGCGAGGTTGGGAAAGTGGGAGGTTTGAGGGGTTCTATTGACGAGACATGGTCGGTTTGGGTTGTAGCTCTGATGTTCCCAGTCTGTGTACTACGGAATATTCTTGACAGGCTCGTGTGCTAGTAATGTCAGCTGCAGGTGCCCGAATAGGTGCTCTGGCCGTTGGGATGATGTTGATAAACTGTTGTATATCTCAGGGTTTCACATGCTAGTTCCGTTGACTGTAGATTCAACTTGACACTACTTGCCGTTGAGATACTGGCTTTGGCATACGGACCCAACTTCAGTGTAGCGAATACGAAACAATCGAACAATAACGCAGTAAGTTAGTGTGATACAGTCAAGGGCGCTAGGTAGACTCTCGCGCAGTCCTGAAACTTTTCCCGAGAACCTCTCGGTTGTATGCGCGTGCAAACGTCTGCAGGTCTCAGTATTGTTCGAAGGCAAGGCAGCTCTGATCCACCGTCGTCGTCGATGTGGACGTTGCGTGCGAATCCCGACACTCAGTCCCACGAAGTCGCGATGGAGTCTGTCCACGGGCTCCGTACCGACCATTCCGTCCAGCCAACTCAAACCTCGTGACCGCCCGCAAACAACCACCAAACCCCCGACCGGACTCCAGCGCAGCCATGGCCGCCGCAGCGGAGGTTCAGCCGTGCAGTGGAATCTTCTCCGCCGGTCCGCCAACTCTCCGTCGCCGCGGCGGTGTTGGCAAGGACACTGCTCCGACGGGTATGGCCATCCCATTAGCGCCCTTGACCTCTGAGCCAGTGGGAGCTCAGGATAGAAAGCTGCCAATTTGAAGAGCGGACAAAGGGCGGACGCGGCACCGACGCGGATGGACATCCCATTAGCGTCGCGCAAGGTTGGACCAGTGGGAGGCGTGAGATGGAGAGCTTCAGGCTTCGCGCTGACACTTCGGAACGGCGTGGGAGCCGGGCGAGATGACTGCCGGAAAGCTACGCCTCTGTCAAGTTTCGGGACTTCTCCGTGCTGTAGCGTTATTTTGGCGGAGACATCGTTGCGACCTGTTGATGATGCGCTGTTTAACGATGTTCTGACCTATCGCTTCGATCGATTGATGCCTTTCGATACCAGCACACGTTATAGACGGGATTGATTGAGATTTTCCGCGCACGCATTCTCAGGTGTGGCCTGGTCACGATTTACGTCTCACACCATGCAAGCGTCCAAAAAGGCAAAAGGAAAACTCGACGTTGGCAGGACTCGAACCTACGCCCCCGAAGGGAATTGATTTCTAGTCAATCGCATTAACCACTTTGCTACAACGCCTTTCCGTGAGAGAACCACAGAGTTAAAACATGATGTATACCAAATCTATGGTAGGATGAGGACCTTTGGGCCGCCCGGCTCAAACTGTTCTTGATTGAGCCGTGATACTCTAGGTAGTTTGTGTGCATACTCTCAATAGCACGTAAGTTTTCTTAATTGCTAACGTCGAGCATGCAAGCATACCAATCTCAAATATTGATAGGCGGTGTTCGAAGCATCTCAACGGCTAATGTTTTCGCTAACATATCTATAGCCTATGATACTGGGGATAGCAACAGTAACAAAGCTGTAGTCGGTGCTTCAATTGTACACAAACTTATGCGTATGTACTGTTGGCTTTGAAATTTACTACATGGCCTCAGGCAGCCATAATTCTTTTAGGAGCGACTTCGGCAAACCGGGAGAACCTTAAAACTCAGTCCCTTCGTGGCTCATCAGCAATGATTCCCGAAGGAAAAAATGTAGTTCACCAACCATTATTGAGGCACTCGTGTCCTACGTGCTTATTTGTTTCGTTCAGTTGAGAGGAGACAGCGAAATCACAAGACTCCTTAAACAGAAATCCTATCTGTGGAGAAATAAATTTCGTCTTGTGACACCTCAAAAACAACCCCATTCGGCGGAAGCGATATCAATATGTGCGGCATCATCGCGGTCATTCTTGCTGGAATCGATCAGGACGCAGCTCCTGAGATTCACCAGGGTACGCCTTGCGGAGCCTTCCCATCTGTAACTCTAGCTGACACCAGTAAGCGCTGTACTACCTTCAACACCGTGGCCAGGACGCTTGCGGTATTGCCACATGCTCGCGCGGCGGCAAGTTCTTCCAATGTAAGGGCAACGGACTTGCAGCCAAGGTTTTCCACAATGGTGAGCGCGTGAGCGATCTCCCTGGTTACATGGGTGTCGGCCACCTCAGATACCCGACTGCTGGCAGCAGCGCAAATGCTGAGGCGCAACCGTTCTACGTCAACTCTCCTTACGGTATCTGCTTCACTCACAATGGTAACCTCATCAACGCCCCCAAACTCAGGCGTTATCTGGACCAGGAAGCCCACCGCCACATCAACACCGAGAGTGACAGTGAGCTTATGTTGAACGTCTTTGCCGATGAGCTCAACGAGACTGGAAAGGCCCGTATCAACTCTTCCGACTGCTTCCTTGCTCTTGAGCGCATGTACAAGAAGTGCGAGGGTGGTTGGGCCTGCACTGCCATGCTCGCTGGTTTCGGTCTTATCGGCTTCAGGGATCCCTATGGTATTCGCCCAATGGTCATTGGTGAGCGTCAATCTACCGAGATCGCAGGCGGCATGGACTACATGATGGCCTCCGAGTCGGTCGCGCTCAGCCAGAACGGTTTCAGCAACATCAAGGACATTCTTCCCGGTCAGGCCGTCATCATCGAGAAGGGCAAGGCTCCCGTCTACCAGCAAGTCTCACCGCAGCTCGGCTACGCACCTGACATTTTCGAGTACGTTTACTTCGCTCGCCCGGAGAGCGTCATCGACGGTATCTCTGTCTACCGTAGCCGTCAGCTCATGGGCTACCGCCTGGCCGAGACCATTAAGAAGCAGCTCACCCCCGCTGAGCTTGACGAGATTGACTGCGTCATCCCCATTCCTGAGACTTCGCTTGTGTCCGCCTACGCCGTCTCAAAACACCTCAAGAAGCCCTACTGTCAGGGCTTCGTCAAGAACCGCTACATCTTCCGTACTTTCATTATGCCTTCCCAAGCGGCACGCCAACGTGGTGTGCGTGCCAAGCTCAACGCAGTGCCCGTCGAGTTCAAGGACAAGAACGTTCTGTTGGTAGACGACAGTATCGTCCGTGGTACCACTAGTCGCGAGATCGTGAACATGGCTCGTGAGGCTGGTGCAAAGAAGGTCTTCTTCTCAAGCTGTGCGCCGCCCATCACCAACGCTCACATCTACGGTATCGACCTCGCCAGCCCGGATGAGCTTATTGCACACCAGCGCGATTCCGCTGGCATTGCCGAAGCCATTGGCGCCGAGGCCGTCATCTATCAGAGCCTGACTGATCTTGAGGAGGCCTGCGCACAAGATAGCCCCCGCGAGACTCAGCGCTTTGAGGTTGGTGTCTTCTGCGGCAAGTACGTGACCCCTGTGGGCGAGGAATACTTCAAGCACATGGAGCAAATGCGCGGCGAGGCCAAGAAGCAGAAAGTGCTCGATGGCGCGCGTCAGGCCGTACGTTTCGGCGTCGCAGGTGCAGAGCAGGTCCGCATGGCGGCAAACGGTGTCGACGTGACAGAACAAGGCGAGGTCGTTGCCGCCGGTGCCGACTCAACCCGCCCCAACGGCGTCCACTCCGTGGGCGCTGCCAGTGCACCCCCGATCGTGCGTGGAGACAGCCAGGATATCTCCATGCACAACTTCAACGACTACGGATCTGCTTAGACGAATTCGAGATGATACGAGAGAATGAGGGAAATGGAAGGTCATGGGATAAGATGGAGGATAGCGTGCGGCGTCGCGATAGATTGGCATGAAGGCTCAGGAATATACATCTCTTTTACGTGTATATATGGGCCATCACAGATTGGGTCGGCGGTTCGATTTCAGCAGTCTGACACTATACAAGAAAAATAAATACCCGATTTGTTTCTGCTCCGCTCTTATCGAGGCTGAGTTCGAGCTTGGCCAACGATTGAAAGTGTCAAACAATCGAGAACCATCATTATATTAAGAAATTTGGGATTGTTTCGCTAATCTGTTCTGTACGAACGTTCCCTGCGAGCTCAATGTTGAATTCGGTTCCATGTTCGGCATCAATTTCAGTGGTACGCTTGGTGTCAAGCCCGGCGTGGCAGCCACCGAGCTGAAGGAGATTTTTGAAGTTCTAGTCTTCGTCAGTGAACAGTAGCAGAGACAGAGTCTCCAGGCAATGGCCAAGTAGCATTGTTCAAGCGATGGACATGCAGTGAACGAGTAAACACAAATATCACCAAAATACAGAAACTCTCACAAGGCACAGCATCATCGAGAACATCTTGTTGCATCAATCGTTAGTGACCTCGTTGGGGTTGAGTAACAGGGTCAATGTGTTGTTCGTCGTTGACGCCTGAGGCTGCACCTCGCTTCACTTCCGGCTGGCAGACTTCACTTCCGTTCTCATAAGACATGAGGTGAAGAACACTCTACCGCCAACTCCCCTCGTCCGGTATGTGATGCTATACAGGCACTTGTTTTTTTCGATGGTGCCTCGTGCGGATGTGCCTCGAATGCGCCGGGCCGTCAGAGGAGCTCCGCTAGTGAAGCATTCAAGTCAAATAAGTGAGCGCAAGTGAGCTGGCAGTGACAGGTGACGTGAAGAGAGTGAGGATCAGGAAGTCATGCTTCAGAGCTCGATTCAGCAAGCTACGTTTCGGCTCATACTTGATGATATTGGACGAACGAGGCTCGTGCTAGGTTTGAACCTCTTCAACCTTGTGCGAAGAATATAGTACTACAGGATCATTACTTTGACCTCTTATACTAGTGCATGGGGATCATACCAAAGCATGAAGCGTATAGCTTCAAAACTCACTTTTGCTTATCATCTAGCTTGCCTGCAAGACGAATGCTTACTCTGCTACCTCTTCCAGCCATCACTTTCACTGTTTTACTTGCATGCTCATTACGGGTACATGCATGACGGACCGTGCATTAGGCAGCAAAAACAAACGCCCACTTGAGGTGCTGCTCTTTTCTACAGTCCTGCTTAAATCTAGACGGCTGCACCTAACCACCCACATCATTCCGACCTCACGCGACCGCAACTTCGCTCCCTCGCTCCCGCACAGCAACTAGGAAGAGCTATGGAGACCGCCCCTAAGCTTCCACGGCCCGTGGAGAAATTGGAAGATGACGATGAAAACGACCAGCCCCTACAACTCTCGGCTCTAAAAGAGGTCATCGACCTGATCGCCGGCGAGGATGAGGACGATGCGATCATCATTCTGGACGACGACGATGAGGCCGTGCGCGAGATATCACCTGCCTCTATGCAGACAAAATACCACATACCTCGTGATTGCGAGCAGGTTCCTCACGTAATCTGGAACAGTATGTTCCTGCGACCTGGTATGCATGTGGAGCTTCGCGACGGCGACTTCCTGCAAATCAGACTCGTGTTCTACAATTGTGCTAGTCGTTGCACTTCACTCATGGGCAACTTGCTGAGGCGGAACAACCGCATGGACTGCATGCTTGAAAAGAAGCTGAACGAGCTTTGCTACATTGCGCAGACGCCGAGCGACAAACAAAACTTTAAGCTGGACGACTGTCTCGTCATTCGCGACTCGAGGGATGTGGTCTGCGTGCGCGAAATCATTGCCACGAATCACGACTTCCCGAATCACAGCTGGAAGCAGACAGCAAGTGCAATCATTTATGCTCAGACCGACAGTTGGAAGAGGGAAAATTTGCGCTTGGTCGTGCGCTGGGTGAAGATTGAGGAGACGAATGGGAATAAAGTCGTCAAACAGACTTTGAGACGTCTGAACGAGGAGGAGTGCAATGAAGGCTTAAGCGTCGACCTGACGAAGCGTTTGCGTGACTTTCTAGGGGACGAGCGCGTAGCGAAAGTGTTGAGCGCGGTCGCCGACGAAGACGAGGAAAACGACGACTTGATGGAGATCGCCCAGCCTGTCGGAAGGCCTCAGAAGCATGCAACAAAGCATGCAGAATTGGGGCGAGTCAAACACACGCGAACAGAAACGCTCAAATGCGTCAGCTCAGCAAAAGAGCACATCATCAAACGCACGACGAAGATCAGCGATGTCTTCGTGACCAGCAAGCGGCAGCACCAGTCAAGCAGAGCGTCAGCGACCAAACGTACCGGCGATCCCAAATATCCGTATCATCGGTACACGCTTGGAGAAGGCTGTGCTGGAGCAGGCGGTTGGGCGTGCGGCGCGAAGCAGGCTGGCGTGAAGCACAATTTCCTCATTGACAATTGTGCGCCTGCTTGTGAAACGCTACGTAAGAATGGTTTCGGCGAGGGTGGAGCGAAGATCATCCACAAGGACCTGCAAGACTTCGTTATCAACGGCACGCGCTACGTGTGGGAGATTGTGGACATTCTCCACGTCTCCTATCCCTGCACACCACACTCTTGGGCCAACACTCGGGGCGGTCCTAAGGACGAGGCTGCCCTGGATTTGATCATGTCGCTCTCGGCACTCCTGGAGAGATGCAAGCCGCGTGTCGTCACGTTAGAGCAAGTCAATGCAATCACGCAGAGACGCAACGGCGCTTACTTCAAGCTCTTGGTGCACCAATTGACTTCCAAGGGCTACAGCGTATCGTGGAAGGTCGAGAACTTCGCAGAGGTCGGGAACCCACAAGCTCGTGGACGACTGATGATGACCGCCGTCTGTCCAGGCGAAGAACTGCCACCCACCATGCCCACAACTCACGGCCTAGGACCCGGAAAGAAGCCGTTCGTTACCATCAAGAACGTACTCGACATGATCGCAAACTACCCCGGACGCATCCCAGAGATCATGAAGTACGCCATCCAACGTAACGGACAGCCTTTCGACCCGAACATTCAGAAGAAAGGCCTCATCACCGGCAGTGGCGGCGTTCACGCGTTGCATCCCTGTGGCAAACGCGACTACAACCTGCAGGAATTTGCAGCTTTCCAGACCTTCCCCATGCACCACAAGTTCGCCGGCAACATCAGCGACATCAGACTCCAGATCGGAAACGCCGTCCCGCCTGTCGGCGCAAAGGCTTACCTGGAGAACATCGTCCGCAGCCTGCAGAAGAGCGATCGCAGAATCGCAGCCTGGCAAGAGGAGATCATCGAGATCTTGGATGATTCGAGTTGAAGAGATTCTCATGTTGCGGTCACACGCATCCATCGTACAGCCTACTTAGTCTGGTCCTCCGTCTGCTTCGACATCAACACTTTGCTTTTCTCTTTCCTTTTCTCTTTGGATGGCAGCTACTGAAGAACGATCCGCCAGCAAGAGCCAGGGCATGGACGTCGCTTCCATCGCCTCTCTGCGTAAGCATTGGTCTCTTCCCCACTGCAGCACCTTGTACGACATTCACAGCATCAGCATTAGCATCAGTATCAGCGTTCCTCCCATAGCATTCACATAGCATGAGCATAACAATGAAGTCAAAAGTTACCTTGACATTCCATTTCGCGCCTATATCTCCATTTCCTTGGTAGTTCGCAACACCTGCGATGTAGAGGGCAGTCTATTGCAAGAAGTCACGCACAAAACAGTATAAGGCCACAAAAGTAAAGTAAACAAACTCAATTCATTAATTACGCAATTATCAAGTACCAAAAGAGAAAACACAAGTCGGGGTTATCAAAAGAGAAGACCAAGAGTGTTGGCTCGGCTCCAATCATGTATCATCGTAAGCCCACCGCAAAGCGGTGGTATCTCGATGCACTCGACTTCGTGTGCGCGCGCATCACAAAAAGGAAAAGACAACTTTCTTTCCGGGTATCAACACACCATCTTTCCCACCATATTTTTTCTCGCCTGGGTATCTTTGAATGCATCTCATCTCAGCTGGCTGATATGCGCACTGATTTAAACGGCACCGCGGTACACGGGGTTGTTGTCACGAAGCAGGGTGTGCTGGCCCTGGTCGGCACCGGTGGGAGCCTGGCCGGGAAGGGCGGTGCCAGTGGTAGAAGTTCCGACAGGGTTGGTGCTGAAGGCGTTGTCGACCTGGTTGGCGAAACCGCCGGCGGGGTTGGTACCGGTAGTAGGGAGACCAGCAGTGGTACCAGCGGCACCAGTGCCAGCAAGACCAGCGCCAGCGAGGGAACCAGTGTTACCGGCAGCGTAGGAGCCAGTGTTGCCGCCAGCAAGGCCGGCGCCAGAGCCGGCGGTGTGGCCAGCGTCACGAAGACCGCCCTGGGCAGTCTGGTGCGGCTTGCGGGTCGGGTCCTGGATGCGAGGAATGTTGGAGGTCTCGCTGGCGGAGCCGATGCTGAAGACAGGGCTCTCCCACTTGTCGCCCTTGGCGGCAAGGTCCTTGTACTCAGTGGCCTTGGTGGAAATGCCACCAGGAAGCTGGATGTGCTTGAAGATGGAGTCGTGCTGTGTCATGGCAACGTTGACGCTCTTGTCAGCCTGGACCTCCTCCTTCTTCTTCTGGCCCTTGGTGACCTGCTTCTGGAAGGCGGTGAAGTAGCGCTGGTAGATGTTCTGAATGTTCTCAGGATCAGGGTTACGCTTGGCCTCAGCTTGAGCGCGGTCAGCCTCCTGCTTCGCGGCGTAGAGCAGGGAGTCGAGCTTCTGAACGTTCTCGCGAATCTGCTTCTCGACAACCTTCTGAAGGGCGGGACGCATGACCTTGAGGAGGAGCGGCTTGAAGAGGCCGAAGAGAAGCTTGTGGTTTGACTGCTTGAGCTTGATGTTCAAGTGCTGAATGTCAACATCAATGGTGTTGATCTTGAAGAAGTGAGCCTTGTCGGCCTTGTCAGAGGTCTCCATGGCGACCTTGAAGCTCAAGCCAGTGCCACCGAGGAAGACGTCCATGACACCCTTGTCAGTAACGCTAGGGAAGCCCTCCTTCTTCTTGATGTAGTAGGAGACATCGCGCAGGTCACACTGCACACCGGAAACAGACAACATCACCTTGTTCTTGTTGCTGTTCTTGACCTGCTTGCGACCCCAGCGCCAGTAGTTGTCGCTACCAAACTCGAAGACATTAGGAGCAAGGTTGTCACCCTCGACAACCAAGTTCTCAACGACGACATCCATCATGTGGTCAGAGAACTCGATACGGGGAATGGGGATGTAGCGGACGTTCTCGAAGAAGGCTGGAAGAATGACCTCAGTCAAATCCTTGACCAAGTGAGGCTTGAAGGCCGGCTTGCCATTCTCGTCATGGCCAAGGTCGTTGAAGAGCTTGTTCATGGACTCAGCGAAGGCCTTGTTCTGGGGGTCCTTGTCGAATTGGTCGCCAATGAACTTGAACTCATCAACGATTCTGTTGGTGTGGTCCCTGTAGCGGTCACGGAGCAGGAACTGGCCCTGGTCATAGAGCTTGTTCCACTCGGCATTGGACTCGTCCTGGAGGATGTAGCCCTGCTCCTTCAAGCAGCGGCGAACGAACCTGTTCATGCTGGAGAACCAGTTCTTCAGCTCGGGATCCTGCTCAGCATCGCGGTAGATCTGGTTGACGGCATCGGTAAGGTCATCGAATGAGGTAGAGTTGGCGAAGCGCTCGAGGAGAGTCTTCAAATTTGTCAGCATTGGCTGCTGTTGCCCCAAAAATCCTGTGAAAACGCACCTTAAGGTCAGCTTCAGCGAGTTGCAAACTATCCTGGTTATGGGCACCTTTGACGCTGTCCGTGCTCTGGCCAGCAACGTTCTTGCCATGGCTGGTGTACTCCTCGGCCAGGCGGAGAATGGTGTCGATTGCCTGTGAGTCTTTTCGATGTTAGCCTGATGTTTCCAGTCCAGCAATTTGCCACTTACAATCCTGGTGTCCCTGAATCTCAACGACCATCTTCTTCAGGCGCCAGATAAGCTGCTCACGCCTCTCCTTGGGCATCTTTGTCTTGAGGTAGTTCTCGCTACGCTCACGGATCTCCTTGGCCCTCTGCTTGTCGTTCTCGCTGGTGTTGGCAGAGACCTTCTCCTTGAGGTTGGTAGCCGCGACCTCAGCGCCGGCGCGAGGGTCGGTCTGGGAAGTGCCCTGCTGCTGGTCCTGAGCTGCACGCTGAGCTGCATCGGCAGGGTCACGCGAGCCATCAGGGTTGGCTGCCTGGGTGGCGTCACGGCCAGCCTCCTCGACATCCTTCTTGCCGATGGGAACGCGAGACTTGAGCTGCTGCTTAAGGTTGTCCTTGTCAAGGTTGGGAGCCTCGTGCCAGGTGTTGTCGTCGGCGGGTCTGTCGATGTTCTGGAGCTCCTCGTCTGTAGGGTTGACCTTGTTCGCCGACTTCTGTGCAGCATCGCCAGCAATGTCGCGAAGGAGGACGCTGGCGTCGCTAAGGAGCTTGCGGAACTGGCCATTGGTAATGAGAAGCGTGCCGAGGGTACGAAGGCCGTCGAGAGCCTGATTGCCGTGCTGCCTAGCAGTCTCCTTGTCGACAGGAGCACCAGGCACCTTGGCGTCACCCGCACCAATCTGCTGAGTCTGCCAGATGAAGTCCTGGATCAGGTTGCCCTGGTTCTTGGTGAGAAGCAGGATCTTGGCCTGCTCGATGACCTTCTGGAGATCGTTGGTGAGCTGCTGTCCCTCGGTGGAGAGCCTCTTGCTTGGCGATGAAAGGCCCTTCCAGTTGTAGGCGGTGTTCATTGCCACATCAATCTGCTTATTCTGCGGTATGGGTTAGTATGGCTGGCACGAGTTGGTGATCAGCTTCTTTTGCGACGGTACTGACCGAAGGGACCTTGCCATTGGCGAAGGCTGCAATCGCGTGTTAGCTTGTGTTCTGTGATTGCGACAAGCGCGACTGGGCCTGCGGACAGGCTATTGGGCGACAACATACCAGAGTAGATGCCATACAGCTGGAGCTTTGCATTGACATCTTGCTCCTTGATCTTAGGGTTGGTCGGTACGTTGACCGAGGAGGACATGGTTGCGGAGGTGGATGTGGTCGTGATGGTCGTGGGGTATTAGTGTATTACTGGTGAAAGGGGATTAAGAGGTGGAGTAGTGAGTATGGAGCACGGGGCTCGAGAGTGGTTCGTGTGTGGGAGGGGTATCTTGGTATGAAATTAGATAGTAGTAAGGTGCAAGAGAGAAGGGAGCAATGGAGGCCAGGAATGCAGTGGTGGCGGGAGTTTTGTTTCGTTGCTACAGAGCTCCAACCGCATCACCATCACGAGGGCCGTGCGTGGGCGCGATGATGTCAACAACATGTAGGTCTCTTGCCTTGCCCAGGTGTCGCGCGCGCATTGTCAAAGAGTCGCATCGTCTCTTACCGCATTTTGGCTAGGCCAGCATGCTTTTGCTTTGCTTTGCCTTGCCTGAGCCCGTCGAGCCCGCGGGTCAGGGCGAAACAATCTGTGTGCTTCCATGTCGCGGACGATCTCACGCACACAACATCCCATTCCCATATTACCTTCACGGTGAATGCGATGCGCGAGCTACGGCGGAGGCTCTGTTGCACATGCTCACTCCTACGCAAGGATTGACGGCAGGGATCAAGCAATAATGACACGGCACATCAACCCCCCAAGCTCCTCAACCCTCGCTCCAATCCCTCCCATTACTCGCTCGCAATTGTTGGCAAACAGGCGAGCCCAGCGCAGCAAACACCTCCTCACACGTCATCCGCACGTTTTACACAGCGCCATCATCGCAACCGCTGCTGATCCCCCCGCGAACACTTGATCCAATCTCTTTTCCTCCCTTGTTAGTGCCAACGCCTTTCCCTCTGCAAAAGCATCACCGCACATTGGGGCCATTGTTGCCTCAAACCGTGTGTGCGTTCCCCCTCTTCGCACAACGTAATCCCCAATGTCAAAACAAAACTCAAATCGTGTTAAACTCAGGAACACCCAGGAGGCAAGGTAAACCAACCCCTCGTCCGTGCGTGCTCCAGCAGCAGCCTCCAAGTCTCGCGGCTCCGCATTTGCGCGTGTGGATCACCACGGCCAGCCACCCGCTACGCATCATTAGCCAGCGATCCAGCCTTACAAGCTGCGCGCTTGGACAACTTCCCTGAAGCTGAGGAGCGACCATCTCTCCTGGAAAAAGCTGCTGGCACAGGCGGTGTCGTCAGGACCGCGCGGCAAGCAGCTCTACGCGGTACGCCACTCGCACTCGCTGTACCACAAGCTTGGCCATTTTCCGTCTTCACGCGTTTCCTTGCTCTTAGCACTGGGAAATCTTGGCTACTAGTATGATGTTCATTGACGAGATGGCTTTCCGATCGGGCCGCTCTTCGCGCTTCTTGACGATACGGACTGCTGGTATCTGCCGTCGAATATGCCCTCTCAAGACTCTGCGGCCTTGACGCAGTAATCTCGCTTATGACGATCATCTTACACATTATAGGAAAAAGGAAAATCACAGGACAATTGAGGCGTCAGCGCAACTACTAGCTTCGATCGCTCCGGTGGTCTTGCCAGATCAATCCCGCCGTTGTGGCTGTGGTAACGCGTTAGTTCGACCATTCGCGACTAACAAGCGCACGGGTCATGCGATGTTGAAGGCTTCAAGTGCTAGGTCTGTCAGGGATAAAATATCAAGCGTAGGTACGACCAAAAGTGATGATAATTTTAGTGTTTACATCTCTCACGCTTGTCAGAACGCCGAAAACAACGCCATATGTACAAGAAGCAGCTAGCAAAACTGCCACCAAGGGTATTCGGTCCTTAAAAATAGAAATAGAATAAAAAACACGCAAGCTCATCCACCAGGAGCAAAATGTGCCTCGTTAAGAAGAGCCATCTCATTGAGAATCACCTCATCCTCAATATCTAACCTGTGGCAGAGGTCTATACCGACTATGTGCATTCGCGCCCTCGAGCGTCGACCTCGAGCCTGGGAACCCGTCTGTTCGCGCCTGTAATTTCACACGCTCCATCAAATGCCCGACTGGTAATGAAGGGTGTTGTAGCTTCTTGACCAGCTGCACCCGCTCGTCGTCGTCATATGCGTGCAGGGCGTAGTGCTCGCGGATGAGACGCTGTGAGTCGGCTTGCGAGGCCTGGTAGACTTTATGTGAGCAGCCGTCCAGCGCGCATACCCACGTGTCTTCTTGGATGGGATCGGGTTCGTGTTTTAGGCGCACGGCGAGATCGGTTCCGGGAGCTTCGTCCGAATCATTGCCTAGAGCACCTGCGCCGACGTCTGAGGGCGTGCTTGGTGCGTCGCCACTTGCTGGTGAGGAAGGAATATCGATGCCTTCATCTACATCGTGGTTGTTCGATCTTTGCTTCGACCTCCTCGCGTTGGTATGTGAGTGTCGCCTTTTTGCTGCTGATGGCGATAGAGCTGCAGGATCTTCGTCTTCGGAGTCGTCGTCGAGGTCGAAAACAGGTGCTTTGCCGCCTTTTGATGCGCCTTTACTGGCCTTTGTGGCTTTGGGTCGTAGCGCCGAGCGTCCCTTCATGGATCTCCGGACGTGGTCGTTATTACGATGCGCTGGTGTTCGTGTCTCTGTTTCAGACGTTTCTGTGCTTGGTGATTCGCGACCGCGCCTAGAACGGCGTGAGGCTGCAGGCTTGGTCGTCTCGTCTCTCGCCGACTCTTCGACCAATGATTCTTCGCGAGTCGAGGCAATGTCTTGCGAGCGCTCTTTCGTAGCTCGCCCGCGCTTCCGTTTAAGATTGCTGGCATCTGAATTTACCGATGTTTGTCGTGCGTTACGAGCTGGTCCGCTCAGTCTAGCCTTGACCAGCGCATGATCCTCAGGGAATTGCTGGCTCAGGTGCTGGTAGAGCGGATTCTTCGTCCATGTGATTCCCTCCTTGCCAGCAAGCATACTCGCTAGCAAAAAGCTCCGCTGTTCATGTATCACTTGCGCAGCCTCTTTGCCACCTTTCGCATCCTCCAGCACCTCGTCTGCATATTTATCGAATAGCTCTTCCGCTGTGTAATCCGGCAGGACCTGTGCGCTCTTTCCTTTGCCAGTCCGACGCCTCTCGCGGTATGCATCAACAATCCAGTAGAACGTATTGACAGACTCCACCATGCCGCTCCATATTGATTTGTAGGCCCTCGCGGGCTTGAGCGCGTACCAGCCTGCCTTGCCACCTGCCCACAATCCGATATTGCCGTCTTCGAACTGGCCGTATGAAAACGTTCGTACGTCAGTTATTTCGACGAGCGGGGCCCGTTTCGTTGTGGTTTGTATTTGCAGATGTGTCTGGTCTTTTGAGAGCGGTTCGAGGTGGCCAGTCAACGTCAAAGGGTAATGCGCCGCAGCATCGAGCAGGCTGGTCAATTGTGCGGCATTGTCTGGTATGTGTACTCTGACATCCTTCAGCTCAAACTCTGGCCAGTCGTCGGAGTTGTTCTCAAGTGCTGGATCGCGAGCGGCGAGGATGTCGGATTCCGGGATTGCCTTTGTCGTCATGGTCTCGTGTCGGGTCGTGGATGGGTTGGTCTAGGTCATGAGGTCGTGGATAATGTATGCAATCATTGTCATGCGTTGGTCGGAGTGAAGTGTGTGGCTATAGATCAGTGCTTCTCGAGAGAGCATAGGCCGGCGACATGGCGGGCCCAGGCACGCACGCGTAGATGGAGTTGATCTTCAATCTAGCCTAGCGCCAACGCGTGAAGCAACAGCCGAGCCGAGTCGATTGAGTGAGTATATTGAAGGTGTCTACTGCAAAAGAGGCGCTTGTCAGTAGAAAAGCAAAGCCAATGGCATATTTCTGTGATTTAAGCGTATGTGTTACACACGATCCAGAAAATACAAAGTCCCATAACAGTGTGAGAAAGTGAACCTATTTTCTAGTTCTTCCCTTCAGAGAGAAAGACCGGACTTTACCTTCTCTTCTCCACCAAAAGCACAAAGCCCACCACACGCTTGCAACATTTTATTCACTTGCATTCAAATATCCACCCTGCTCATCCAACCCATGGGCGGCCGTCAAATCCTTTGGCGCAGTATCTTCAAAGCTCCAACAACAATGGCCGCCAAATCGCCCGAGGGCTGCTTCGGTATCGTAGGGTTCCATCCCCTGCATCTCACCCACCCATCAAGCTAATCGCATACTGCTACTATATAGCCATCCACAAACCCACCGGTGTGAGTTCAGCACAAGTCATCCGCGATGTGCAGAAGCACTTCAACCCTTCCAAGCTCTTCGCGCCTGGCCTGGCTGCCGAGAGAGAGCGCATGGAGCGCGAGCATCACAACCAGAAGCAGAAGCGATCGCGACGAGCGAGGCAACCGCCGCAAGTGAAAATGGGCCATGGCGGTACTCTGGATCCTCTTGCGACTGGCGTGCTTATTCTTGGCATTGGGTCTGGCACCAAATCGCTACAGGATTTCTTGGGTTGCACGAAGAGCTACGAGACCGTGGTACTTTTTGGTAAAGCAACCGACACCTACGACACAGAGGGCAAAGTCGTGGCGCGCAAGGGCTACGAGCACGTCACCAAGGAGAAGGTTGAAGAGGCTTTGGCCAAGTTCAGGGGAAAGATCATGCAGAAGCCGCCGATCTTCAGTGCGCTGAAAGTGAACGGCAAGAAACTTTACGAATATGCACGCGAAGGCAAGGAAGTGCCGATCGAGATTGAGGAGCGAGCAGTGGAAACGGAGGTCTTGGAGATGACCGAGTGGATGGAGGGCGGCACTCATGACTACCAGTGGCCAGAGGTCGAGGCCGAGGCTAGTGCGAAGCAGCTCGCCAACAAGGTCTTGCATTTGAACGGCGACAAGACTCCAGAACCTGAAGAAGCGAAGCCTACTGAGACTGAGGAGGCAGCTGTTGGCGTGAAGAGAAAGAGAGACGAAACCATCGGTGGCGCCGTCGAGCCTCAAGACGTACCCACACCTAAACGCACCAAGGCTGAGGATGAACCAGAAGCCTCCGGTGCGCTGCCAGAAAGCAGCTCAACCGAAGAGCCCGCAGCACCCGTGAAGCGCGAGCCTTGTCCTGCACCAGCATGCCGTCTTCGCATGACGGTGACCTCCGGCTTCTATGTCCGCAGTCTCTGTCACGATCTGGGTGCCGCTGTGGGCTCACTTGGCCTCATGGCCGCCCTTGTCCGCACCCGGCAGGGCGAGTTCGAGCTCGGCAAGAACGTCTTTGAGTACGAAGATCTGGCCAAGGGCGAGGACCACTGGACGCCTCAAATCCAGCAGATGTTGGAGAACTGGACTCCCAAACCTAAAGGCGATCGTCCCGAGCAGAGACAAGGTGGCATGCACAAGCAGCCGGCGCCCAAGCAGAAGTCCAAGCCTGCGCCAGTACGACGGAACTCGAGCTCTGGCGAGGAATGAGCATTGTACCCTTGTAAAATTGTAACACGACGAAGAAGAATTGTTGAATACCAGGACGTTCGAATTATCATCTGAAACTGATTCAAACCACATGACGTTTCTGTAGTACCATCACTATAGCGGCTCGTTCGTTTTGCACGAAAGGAAGCCTCACATGCCCTTCTTGTAAACACAGCCTCCCTTCTCAGGTCTGTAAATCTCGAAAACAGCTAAAGTCACACAGCAATATCAGCTCATCGTAACTTCCAAATAGTCGTAAATGTCGTGAAAGCGACGACAGCAAATCAAGGATGTAAACTTACGCGGCTTCGTCCACATTGGCTCCACGGCCTTCATATGCGGCCCATAATAGTCCTTCTTGAACTGCACCTCGCGGTACCACTTGAGCGTGCAATTCCAGCCCTCGCTCCACCAGAACACCACTTCGTCGCCGTCGCCACCTTCCAGCGGCTCGAACGTCAAATCGTTGATCGGCTCACGGCGGCCGAAGTTGAAGAATACACACTCGGATTCTGCGAGGGCGCGGTCGTTGGTTTCTTGTGTGATTTTGAGGAAGGCTTCGGCGTCGGTTGCTTTGACGGTCATTGTTGCGTTGATGATGAATTGCAGGGGCGCGATCTCTTTGGTGGTGGTAGTGGGGTTGGACATGGTTGCTAAAATACGTTTTGGCTGTGTGATAAGGTAGAGATCGATGAACGGGTATACACGCCGTTTATATCGTCTGATGTACAGTGATCTGTGACTCAGCAATGCAGTATGTGGTTTGTCAGAATGGCTCACCATTTCCTTGTTCGCTAAGTAGCAGGATGCATTTTGATTGTAGCTGAAGGGCGAAGGAAGCTTAGCGCGTAGGGTTATCGGTTGTTTTACATGTGCTATCCCTCACCTGAACACTTGTGCACCCAATATTGGCTTGTATTTCACAAGTCAATGCACAATTATGACTCCCTTTCAAATCGCTGGCGAGGTTGTTTTTGAATGAATATAATTAATAAGCAAGGCAAGATGACAAGAACACCTCGCCGGCATTACAACTCCCACTGTGATAATCCAAGACTGGCCCATCACTTCTCAACGTCTGATTCGCTCTGAGTATTGCTGGCTTGGATAGTAGCTTCGAGGTTGTCGAGTCGACGTGACATTTCGTCCACTTTGGTTCCATGTTAGCATCTTCGACCACTATGGCTTTGCTGTTCCGTATGTAGACTTACTCTTCTCAATCAGCTCGCTTGACATTGTGCTAAACTTGTTGGTCAACTGATTCAACAAGTCGTCTACAACGTGCACAAGGTCTGAGGGCTGTGTGTCAGGCGCTGGCTATATATAGCGTTAATATGTATGCATGAAGTGATCTCCATTGCTGGTGTGCATCGTACATTGGGCGAGCCGGATACACTTAGTCGGTTGATTTGTGCTGAAAGTGTGGTATCGTTGTCTGAAGACATCTTGAGGCGGTAATTGATGTGTCGCACCGTGAGTAGGAGGCCGTAGGTTGAAATATATTACGAATGCTCTGGTGTCTCGTATGCGAATATACCCACCCAGCAATGCCAGCCACCATCCTCGTCTCGTCAGCTCAAGTCTCACATGCACACGCTTTGAAGAAGGCTCGGCACCTTCCGCGTCCGCTCGCAAAGCTCACGCTAGCCTCTCTCCAGAAAAGTTCTGGCAGGCGCGAATCGCAAAGTTCAGGTTCCTCGGTTTCTCGCCTTTTTTAATTATTTGCTGTACATCCACCAACACATTTCACAACCATGGCTAAGGGCGCTACACTCAAAGGCGCGATTGAGCGCGAGAAGGGCGTCAACCACGCTCTCCTGAAGCAGAAGAAGCAACAGAAGGCCGCTGCCAAAAAGAAGCAGGCCAAGAAGGAAAGCGAGGTCGATGTCGCAGCTCTCGAGGATGCCACCGACGGCGCAACCGAGTCCGGAAAGGACTTCCAGGCGGAGCTAGCTGAGCTCGCTGCGAACGCTGCTGAGGCTGTCGACAAGGAGAACGGCGAGGGCGAGGGCTGGGAGACCGACGAGGAGGACGAGGAGGAAATGGAGGGCGTCACTATTGGCGAGATGGACGACAGCTCAGACTCAGACTCCGACGACGAACCTTTCGACAACGAAGCCGCCGACGAAGACGACCTCGCACTCTCAGACATTGAATCACTTGCTTCAGAGGACAAGGAAGACATTGTACCCCACCAGAGACTTACCATCAACAACACCGCCGCGTTACAACGAGCATACAAATCATTCGCCTTGCCTGCAAGCCTACCTTTCGTTCACAACCAGACAATCACTTCTGCAGAGCCCGTGCAAATAGAGGATGTTGACGACGACCTCAACCGCGAGCTTTCCTTTTACAAGCAAGCTTTGGACGCCGTCAAGGATGCCCGCGCAAAACTCAAGAAGGAAGGCGTGCCTTTCACCAGACCCACAGACTACTTCGCCGAGATGGTCAAGTCCGAGGAGCAAATGGGCAAGGTTAAGGCGAAGCTTGTCGACGAGGCGGCGAGGAAGAAGGCCAGCGCAGATGCCAGACGCCAGCGCGATCTCAAGAAGTTCGGCAAGGCCGTGCAAGTCGCAAAGCTGCAGGAGCGCGATCGTACGAAGAGGGACACAATGGACAAGATCAACTCGCTCAAGCGGAAACGTGCTGGTGGCGCCGACCTCAACGACAAAGAAGACAACTTCGACGTTGCGCTCGAGGATGCCGCGGTTACTGAGAAGAAAGACAGAGCGGAACGCAAGGCCAGAGGTGAGGAGGCCAGGAGGCAGGGCAAGCGCCAAAAGAAGGACGAGAAGTACGGCTTCGGCGGCAAGAAGAGACACGCTAAGAGCAACGACGCAACGTCTTCGGGTGACATGTCTGGCTTCTCGGCCAAGAGGATGAAGAAGGGCGGCGCTGGTGGAGGCAAATACCGCCCTGGCAAGTCGCAGAGGGCTAAGAAGTTCTAGACCATTTGTCGACACTTTGTAAGATTGCTTGAGAGATCGATACCAAAATTAGCGAACAGCACATTATCAGTCACTCTCATAGACCACAGGTTCTAAGATGCGTTCGTATACGTTGTGCAACGTCAATAATACGGTGATGGTGGCCTGATATACCAGTGATCGCTGAGGAGAGATTTGTTGTTTGGTGGACTATATCATACATCGTAACCATGCCCTCGTCGTTACCCGCCATTCCTCATTTCTTCCATGTCGCATCTGCATCCGGGTGAATCTCCGGCTCAGGAATATGCTTCCTGCTCTCCTTCTTCTTCTCCGAATCAACATTGAATCTCCTGTTCCTGTCCTCCAGAGCGCCCTTCGGTAATTGCTCGTCACTCGTAAAAGAAGTCATCAGCTGTGGCATTCCCAGAGGCACCTCGTCCCCACGATCAGTTTGCCACAAATGAAAGACCTTTCCGTACAACACAACCACTTCCTCCATCTCCTTGTTCTCCGCAAGCTCCCACGCAGCATCCGGCAACGCATCAGGCGCAGGCATGATCAGCATACCGCTCTTCACCTCATACACATGCGAATGCCACAATTTGCGCTCCTCGGCATCGAGTTTCTCGTAGATCCGCGGAGAGACCATGTATTCGACGCCGATCAATCGCGCGTTGGGCTCGGGGCTGTCGTAGAGCACACATTGGCGCACATCTTCGTTCAGGTGTGCGCAGTAGTGGTTTGCTTCGACAGCGCGAGTCGGGTCCGACGTGTAGGCGTGGAAAGCATTCAGATGAGCACAGATGCGCTTTGTTGGGGCGAAGTTTTGGACTGCGCTGGCGCCGGTCTCGAGGGTTGCGTTTTTGGTCGATTCGGGGGCGCCTTTGGTGGCGTTGGTGGTTGGTAAGGAGTCCATGGTCTAGGTAGTCTTGAAAGTGTCTTCCGTGGCTGATTAGTTATGTGATACCACCTGGGTGGTATGTGATAGATACTATTCGTCTTGAATTACAACAGAGAAGAAAGGGAGGGGTTTATATGCTACTCGAGCGGAGAATATATAAGTATTTTGATAATTCACTCGCATGGAGAGTCAGCGATACGTCACGAAGCATCAGTTTACACATCACTTTTGCTCGCGTGACTTTGCCATACCAATGAAAGATGGGAGTGTATGTGGTCGAGGGGCATATCCATCAGTTTGGACGTGGTATCAGCAACTACCGTATAGGAGAACATCGCTCTTCTTCATGTTCTGCAAATCTTCACGCAGGAGACGACTCAAGTCACATGTCGGCCGTTGGCTCTTGCGTCTTCAGACTGCAAGTTTCTGGCTGGCTGTCGTCAGTCTAGCTTTCCAGGGTCCGCGCCCGCGGCTCCTTCTGCATCGAGCGCGCGACAGCCTATCCGACGCCCGACGCCAACAAAGCCGCCCACCACTCTCTTCTCTTTTGTTTGCCTGTTCACACCACACCACACCACCATTCACTACGTACCGTCATCTTACACTGCATACACTACTCGCCCCGCCTATACACTCACTACATTCTGCTTGCCTTCTTCGTTCCACCAGCGACATCGACATCCATTAAATGCCTGCAAACGCCTCGCAGCAATTATGAATAACTTCTTAGGCGGCGCAAAGAAGCCTGCCATCCGCCGCGAAAAGGTGATGGTACCTGTCAAGCCCACCAGCTCGAACAGCGCCTCCCCACGGCCTGGCTCACGAACACCTGGCCCTCCTGCAAACCGCTTCCAACTCTCAGCAACTCCTACCATCAGCAAACAACCAAAAAATCCCGCACAAAGAGCCGTGGCATCCACACGAGGAGTCAAGCGGAAGAGCGCAACACCCCAGCCATCTGGGCCACAGTGGAGCGATGATGAAGGACAAGACGACGACAGCAGCGAGATTGGAGGTAGTGACTCGGATGCCTCGCGCAAGCGGATCAAGAGCAGTGTCAGCTCTGTGGAGAGCACTGGACCTAGACGTACACTGGCTTCAGAGACTCTGAGAGAGGACGGCAAGGCGATCAAGTTTGTTCATGCGTCGACTCTCACGTCCAAGGATCAAGAAAGCAAGTACAAGAACGCTTTCGGAAGAGGAGAGACCACGAGTGTGTCTCTACAGTACCCAAGCAGGAGTCCCAAGGAGAGGTTCCAGCTGAAACGCCCCAGGTCAGAAGAGGATTACAAGCCTATGGAGGATATTGCTGAGACAATTAAACTCATATGTGAGTTTTACTTGCCTGAGGAGCTCAGGAAGACGATCACGGACGAGGAGGGAAACAGTCGCTTCTACCGTGGTCTCCTCAGAGCCTGGTCCTGTGAAAGTACGGAGGATTTCGAGGACACCGTTCATGACTTCAACGACTTCCTCAAGCCACTGGTCAGCGACGGTACGATTCAACGAGAGCTCACGCGCAAGACTCACATGCCGCTCTCGTGGGTGAAGCGCATCCTGGACCAAACGTATGCCCGGACGGTCTCCCCACGTGTCGACACTCTCAAGGCGTATAAGAACGGCAGCGACAACGTATACGGCGAGCTTCTGCCTGATTTCGTCAGCGAGATCCTGCATAAGACCGGGCTCAACCACGAGAAAGTCTTTGTGGATCTTGGTTCCGGCGTGGGCAATGTCGTTCTACAAGCCGCATTAGAGATTGGAGCTGAGAGCTGGGGTATCGAGATGATGCCGAATCCTTGTGATCTTGCGGACTTGCAGGCCAAAGAGTTCCCAGCCCGGGCTAAGCTCTGGGGCATGAACGTAGGCAAGGTGCACCTTCTTCGTGGCGATTTCACGCGCAACACTCGTATCGGCGAAGTCCTCAAGAAAGCTGACGTGGTACTCGTCAACAACCAAGCCTTCACGGCTGCGCTCAACGAGACACTCTTGTCGATGTTCCTGGATTTGAAAGAGGGATGTCAGGTCGTCTCCTTGAAGCCATTCGTTCCGGTCGGCCACAAGATCAACATGCGCAACGTCGACTCGCCCGTGAACATGTTCGTTCAGAAGGAAGCCGAGTACTTCTCAAACCGCGTCAGCTGGACAGACCGTTCAGGCACATACTACTACGCGACAAAGGATCTTAAGCCTCTGAAAGCTTTCCGGCGCAGGATGGGCAACTAACTTCTTGGATCTGGTTGAGGTTTAGGATACCCTTTCCTTTCCATGCATTATTAGCATTACGGCATTCTTCTCTTTCTTTTTCTCTTTTGTGTGAAGCATCATGCGGCTGCATTGGCTGGGTGTTCTTTCTTTCCTTCCGTCGGAATATGATACCCTGGGCATTATTTGTACGAATACATGGCGTGTAACACGATAGATCACGAAACCTGAATGGCATTAGAGTCCTCTTCTGCAGATACCGTAATTGAGGACCTGAACTATCCTTCCATGTCATGTGCCATGGGATCAGATGTCGACATGACTTGTGGCATTCTGATCACGCAAAGACATGGCTCCTTGACTGTATGCCAGAACAGAGTTATCAGGGCACAGAAGAACTCGACATCCACGCGGTGAACACGGATGGACATTCACAGCCCATATGAACGCAATCGCGTGCGATCATGAGATTTCAAGCACGAACGCGTTCATGCTACACGTGCTCGACGTGAGCTCAAAAGGCCCTTGACAAGACGAAATCAAGTCATGAAAACATGAACATGGACGTGAAGGAATGTGCTCTTCGCTTCTGACCGCATAGTATGGCATGAGTGGCCAGCGCGGTAAACCATTGAAGAGCAGGTGTGTGAGAATTACTCTTGCAACTGTGTCCACACTCGGCATCCTGTTTGCGACGATGCCGGGCTCTAGCTAAATGAAGTTGCGTGGTATTTGTAGATACCAACCTGTGTGTATGTTATGAGCATGTCTTCCGAAAATTGCCACGCGCTGGTGCAGATGCTGCAGAGCGATCTGGAAGCAGCGCGAGTGCATCGGATCTCCCGGTCAAAAGAGAAGGAAGTTTGCATTGTGAGAAGAAGTATAGTCGCAGGAGTAAGTTTATGGAAAGAAATAGTAAAGCGCTGCAAGCAGGCTCTTGGCACAACTCTTCATCCGTCGGCTCGGCGCGAGTAGTCCGTTCACTTGCTCGACTTCACGTCGTCATTGCTTGAGATCTGAGCGTCGGTTGATTGTTGCGCTTTGTCTTGCGACGGCGAAGAGATTAAGGAGTACACACGAATGTGTGACGGCAACTATCTATAATGGTGCGCGAACCCATGATCTTCATGCGCAACTCAACTAACTTGTAACCAGGCTCCCAAGCGCAAGCAACCTGCGCCCGCCAAACCAGCAGCTAAGCGACGCTCGAAGCTCGCCAAAGAAAACGACATCACCGCTGAGGAGGAAGCCGAGATCCAGGAAGCGTACAACATCTTCCGCCAGTATCCCGAAGAAATCGATTCGAAAGATGGCGCGATACCCACTGGAGATGTGCGCCGCTGCTTGATCGCATTGAACGCTCCACCAAAAGACAACGCGGAATTGAGGGAATTGATCGAAACTGTCGACCCGGAGGATTCGGGATGGGTGGACTACGAGCGCTTCATTGCGATTGCGGCGCTGAAACTACACGCGCGACACGACGATCCGGAGGCTCAGAACGAAGAGATTCAGAAGGCTTATGCGCTCTTCACCAAAAACCAGGATCGGGAAATCAACATCAACGACTTGCGCCGTGTCGCAAAGGAGCTGCGCGAGGATGTACCTGAGAATGTGTTGAAGGACATGATCAGGGAAGCTACAGGCGGAGGACTCGGTAGCGTCAGCATGGAAGATTTCGAGGGCGTGATGAATCGGGCTGGAGTGTTTGGCTGAATCGGACTGTCCTGTGGTCTGAGAGCAGGTCATGGTATTGCTGGGAGTTCTATGGCGCAAAGTGTGGATATACCCCCTGTGAGTACTTTTCTGGCGTTTTGCCGTTATCAAGTTCTGTTGGTCATTACATGAACGTCTTGCGCGCGCTTGAATTGTGTGATGTGCACTTTTCATGACATTCTCATGTGTAACGTTTCGTGCATGCCCTGTGAGATATGTTGCGGTGCGACCAATGCTCACATTTCATGGGCAAGCCTGCCTCCGGTTTTGACCCAATGTGTCAGCAGCACCGTTTCACTTCGCAAGAGGACAGCGGGAACACCCTTCCAATGCCTCATCAACTAAACGCACGACTTACTGTCATGCTGAGTCTAGTTTAGGTCCTCATGTTGTCCTCTCGCTTACATACCGCTGCCAGACTGGCGAGTGTCCTCTCGTTAGTGCTGTCCTCAGGGAGTCGCCCTGGGGGTATAAGGGGACCTGTTTCCCTCGCCCTTTCGCGCTCACAGAATCACTCACTCCCACACAACTGCTCTGCAAGCCATCACAAGCTACTATCAGCAGTCACAGTCTCAACCCAGCTTTTCGCTACCAACGAGACACCTCTCTCTCTCTCACACACACACACACATACAAGCCTCACAATGGCACCCTCCACCGGCAACCAGTTCCCCTTTGCCTTCGGTGCTGCTGATAACAGCACCTATACCTTCGCCAACGGCTTCGCTCCCGCCGGCATCAACAACATGCGCTTCAATGGCGCATATGGCACTCCCCCACTCGGTCTGCCCAACTACGGTGGTGCATACAACGCACCGCCACAGGCCGTCCCAATGGGGTACCCTGGGCTTCACCGGCCCATGTCCGCTGGTATGCCCACCAGCCACCACCCCGCCGCCGTCGCTCAGGGCCTCCCAATGGCAAATGGGCTTTACAATGTGCCCATGACATATGGTATGCTCCCAGGCATGCCCATGGCGCCGCAGAGAGTCCAGCAGCCTATTGCTGGATTCCCAGTGGCAAACGGCCGTCCCAATGCGGCCATGTTTGATGGTATGCGCTCTTGTGTAAGCAGCATTGTCGCATTGGCTAATTCCCCGACAGTGCACGCCATGCCTGAGCAGCGACCAGCTCCCTTGGTCGCACCCGCCAATCTGGGCAACGGAGTTGCATACAATGCTCTCCAATTCCCTGCTGCTGCGCCTGTTCCAGTGGCGCCGGCAGCACGTCCAGCTGAGGTCATCGACCTCACTAACGAGGAGCCACTGGCAGCTCCGATCACACCTGTTGCTGGCGCAAAGAGGGCGAGAGGAGATCGCACCTCCAAGGGCCCTACGAAGCCAGCGAAGAGGCCTCGCTACACGGCGTTTGGCCCTTACGCCACTCCATCGGCCACTCCTCCAGTGGTCCACACTCCGTCGGTGTCAACCACGCCGGCACTCTCGTCCTCTGCCTCTGCATCTGATGCAGAGGTGCTACCAGCGACGCCCAGCCCATCTGAGCGTCCCCGTGTGCCCAGGAAGAGGGCAGAGGACCCTCACAATCTTCGCGGCAATATCTACTACACGTTCGTGGCGCCGAAGAATGCTCAATTTGAGAGCAATTCTCGCCCTGTGTACAGCCGTCCCGAGGATCTGTCTGCCACGCCCGCCACATCTAAGCGCGGACGTAAGGGCAAGAAAAGCTCGAAGGCTTCAGAAGAGGCAGAAGAGGCGGTTGAGGCGACCGCAGCTGACAGCACCTCCGAGCCTGTATCTTCCCCTGAGAGGGAGGAGGCTCAACCTGCAGAAGACGGCACCGACGCCGAGGAGGACGCCGAGTTCGAGCTCGACGATGATGTGCTTGCATCTGCTGCTGCTACCCCCGCAACTGTCGATGCTGTAGACACTCCTGCCGCAGAGATCACCTTCGAAGAAGCTGCTCCGGTCGAAGAGGAGCGTGACGACAGCGAAACCATTGTGTTTGACGAAGACGGCAATGTCATCACCGATGCTCAAGGCCAGCCTATCATGCTCGATGTATGGCGGGCTCAGCAAGCTGCCCTCCTCGCGCCCACCTATACCGGCTCTGAGGCATCCAAGGATCTCCCTACGGCTTGCCAGAAAGCTACATCTCTCAACAACTCGACCTTGCCCGCCGAAAGGTCCTTCGCAGATCGAGAGAAGTCCATGGCGATTTGTTACAAGACTATCGTGGCCGCCGCCAAGAAGGACGCAGCTCCCACGAGGCCTACGGTTTCTCAGAAAAAGCTCCCTTCGCAAAGGCCCACGGTTTCTGGGAAGAAGATTCCTACGCAAAGGCCCACGGTTTCTGCGAAGAAGATCCCCTCACAAAGGCCCACGGTCTCTGGGAAGACGATCCCCTCGCAAAGGCCCACGGTTTCTGGAAAGATAATTCCCTCACAAAGGCCCACGGTTTCTGGGAAGAAGATTCCTTCGCAAAAGTCCACGGTCTCTGGGAAGAAAATCCCCTCGCAAAAGCCGACTGTCTCCAAGAAGCAAGTCACTGCTCACAACAAGCGCGCACCGAGCCCTGTCTCTGACGATGATGACGACGACAACGACCACATGGAAGCACAGTGCGAGGCAGCTTTGCAGGCGGCATTTGATGCTGACGACGAAGACGACGCGGAATCACAGCTCGAGGCAGCATTCGACACAGACTCTGCAGATGATGACGACAGCGACGATGATGAGGAGTGGCACCTGGAGGCTGGCGACATCCCAGCCGCGGTCACATATCCGGAGACCGCAGAGACTGCTCAGGACAAGTGCACTCTGCGCGACCTCGAGGCAAAGTTCGGAGACTTCAGACAGATTCGCGTCAAGCACGACTTCGAGGATTTGCACGAAGCGCTTTACAATGCGTGGGCGGCCGTTGGTTGTCGCTCTGGACCCCTCGAGGACAGGTGGAACGCCATGAGAGTCAAAGAAAGCGAGACTGATTACGATGATTGGGAGTACAGCGAGGACGAGTCGTGATAGAGGATCGTGAGAATGAGATGAGAATGTTTTGTTTTGTTTTGTTGTGTCACTTTCTGGTTTCTTTGGCTTTGCTGTGGTCATCGCGTGTTTACTTTGGTCTTTAATTGTACAAGTTTGTTTCAATTATTCGCTGCTGCCAACTTGTTCAAGTCTTGCATTCTCTCCGTTGCTTTACCGCCCATCGCATTGTCACAAATGATGAGGTCTCGTCTTGTATCTTGTGCAGTCACGACCACTAAAGTCTACACTGGGAAGGCGGTGCACGGTGCTGATCGGTAACGTGAACGGCAACATAGCTTCTCTCTGGTATTTTACAATATATAGTCACAGCATAAGGATACATTCCATCTACCACACCCTGTTCTCCGACTTCGTCAGGCTCTTGCCACCCTTGCTGGTAACCTTGTTCCTGTCCACGCGACCAGCGCCAGGAGTCTTGAAGAAGAGCGAAGGGCCGTGACCCTCCTCGACCATGTGCGACAGGTAACCTCTGTGTGCAGAGTCGCGGTAGTATTCCAGATCCTTTCTGCTCGTGGGATCGGGGAGTCTGTATGGGTACTTGCGCCTGTCGACGAGCATGGCCTCGGCGACGGCCTCGGCGCCCTCGGTTTCGGCCGGTGCCATCTGGATCCTGCTCTGCAGCGAGTGGATGGGGTGCATCTTGCGGGCCAGAACCTTGCGGATGGCGAATGGAGAGTAGAAGCGGGTTGTGACGGTGCCGCCGAGCTTCTCGACTGCCTCGATGGCCTCGGCGCTGGCGCGCGAGACGATGATGTTGATCGGGGTCGTGAGCTCCTCTTTGCCGCGAGCGAGCAGTTTGACGCCGTCCTTCACGCCGTGCAGGCATCGTGAGGAGTTGAGTTCTACCATGGTGATGGGCTTTGTTGGGTCGAGGCGGCCGGCGTTGATCCATTCCTGGATGCGGTTGAGGTTGATCGGGCTCATTTCCACAGAGAAGCTATCCTCGCAGTCAGCAATCCGCATCCCTAGCACTTCCGCATGTATGTGTGTACTCACTGGTTCACTTCACCTCGCTCTCCGGATACCACGATATCCGGGGTCTGACCACCATTGAACCTGAATGGCACTTTACCGTGCTGCTTCTGACCCTTGTGACCTCTTCCGGACGTTTTGCCCTTGCCTGAGCTGGGACCGCGACCGCGGCGGATGCGGTGGCCATAGGCTCCGTTGGTGTCGGACAAGGAGGAGAGGATGGACGCAGGGCGCTGCTGCTGGTGGAGGAAGGGGTATAGGAAGGGCGCGACAGGTTGATAGGCTGGTTGAGAGAAGACCCTCGCCGCCTGGCTGAGGAGTTGTAGTCTGGGAGGCATGTTGGCGATGGTCTTAGCGATGGCGCCTGTCGCAATGCGCTTCCGCCGCTGGTAATTGTTCCTCGAAAGCCAGATGAAGACTCCCGGTGTAGTTCCGCGAATTCGCGAATCTTTGCTTACCCCGAAACACTAACCCTTGCTTATGGGCGCTGGTATCCTGCACTTCCTCTAACACGTCCACCACTTCATCTATTGACCGGATGCTTATAGTGGAGGTGAGCTGGAGCTCGAATTGGAGTAATAGTGTATCGGATTTTTGGTATCGTGCGTGTGTCGCGCTGCAGTCAGTGTTGTTGTCTACTTGAAGCTATATGCACCATTGTGACTTCAACTTTATATGGTTGCATGCACGCATTGACAGCCACGAGCACTTACATACTGCACAAAGAGTAATGACGAAGAAACATCGATTATTGTCGACGCAATCGAACCAACTCGATCAGTAAAACCTAATTTGATATGGAGGCCACTGAGGAAACAATCGGACGGCAGACACAGCAGGCCTAATGAAAGTACATCGTTCTATATCTGTTCAAGCATGATCAGAGGTTCACATATCTGGACTATGCACTTACAGATCTTCTCGATAGCGGTTAGCATCGATTCACGTACATGTGAGTAAACCGGCGAAAGAATCGACGGGACCGGGTCATCCGCTGCATCACCACGGGAAGACCACTCCACAGGAACGAGGAAGTTGTAAAGCATCACCGGTTAAGAGTTGACAGGATGGCCAGCTCACAATAGAGACACCGCCCTTGAGAAGCATTAGAACTGCCAACTCTATGTGGACGTGCTTGATGTGCGCCTGAAGAGATTTCGAAGGCTCTCCTAGGCTTTCTAAGCACAGCCAATGTTCACAAGTCCGAAGACCACATATTGATTCACACCCTCCAGGTCAGACGATAAGACACTTAGATCATGGCATAAGATCTGGAATCACTGGCAAAGGTCAACATTGACTGAAGCACCTGCACCTTTGAACGTGTCCTCGCACGAATCATCACTTAAGCAATTGCTTTCTAGCATCGACGAGTCGGCCCATCTTGCCAATGACAAGACTCGGCCGATCCAAGATGAATGGGTCAGGAAGCAAGCACGAAGAGATGGAAAGGACGAGGTCACTGTCGTGCTTTTTTCGACAGCCATGGCGGTCCACCAGAAGACTATTTCGGACATTGCTCAAGGTGACAGGTAGACGCAATGCGATCTGCGAGCGAGGCCTCCTTGTCCGCGTAGACAGAGGTCTCCAGCCAGAAGAACCCGAGAGCAAAGGTCGGTGTAAAGTCATCCCTACCATTGGTCCACATACTGCGGAAAAACACAAGAGAGTTACCTGGCCATCCTGGTTCCTCGGTGACGGTGACCGGCAAGTGTAGAGCAGAAGTGAACACATCAGTGCTATCGTCAAATCTCAACTTCGTGCAGTGCATGTGTTGAGAGCAGACTAACGAATGCTCAGCGCGCGTCAGAGGGTTTCTCTGTCGTGGTGTGATCCATCTCCACATGCACACGAACGCGGTAAATCCGGGTGGAGCGGAACATCCCCCGGGTAGCCGATTCGGCGAACAGAGTCGGAGGTCATCTCAAGCCCTCTCACCCAAAAAAAAGCCACATCCGCCAATTAATGCCGTTGAAGAGGGCAGAGTATTGCACAGATTACGGCGAAATTTCGTGCCCGAGTTTTGCGTGAAGGGGGCTTGTTGTCGAGCTCGCCCGGAAATGTTGCATTATTTTTCTTTTCGCATGGACCGCTTTGTGGCTGCGAGAGATCTGGTGCCACGAGGAAGGCTTCAGCCGTAAATCTCACGGGACTAGTACGGCCAGTGATGCAGATGGAAACGCGGGGTCAAGTTGCAGCGAAAACCTCGGGCTTGGACAAAGGATAAGAAGCATCATCATGATCGTCCTAAGTGATCCTGGAAGACGATATTTCCCGGACCAAGAAGGTCGTGTAGGTGCACGACGTGCATGAGCTCATCCTGGAAACTATCCCGGAAGTGTGGCACGTCCGACAGCCCTCCGACGTGCTCAGTTCGAAACAGGATTGACAAGACAACGTCGCAGACATGGTGTGGGTGGGTATAATAGCCGGAAAGACCAATGTTGGTGAATGCGAAAATTGCTAGCATCAGCCGATGCAAGGATATGCGGAAATGACACGGCCGACACGATAGTCAGATGTTATTCTGGCGCACAGTGTGGCGCTGAAACTGCATATAGTTTTTTGCGCTTTCGTATACGCAATGCTGGAGGAAGCTTGTCCAACGTTCAATCAGAATAGACGCCGATCTCGAATGGGCTGGTGGAGACTGCGAGTAAGACGAGTTTGCCCGTTAAAGGACCCGACTTTTGACCGCTTGCTGCAAGTACTAAGTCATCTGATATATCAAAAGGGTGTTACGAGAGGCCGAGGCCATCAACATGTGGTCGAGTCAGAGCAGCCGGCATCCCGGCGTGTGATGGGGTAGGAAAAATGTGAATCCCTGATGTTCTGTAGTGGTGCAACGCATGCAACGCCTAGCTGCAGGAGAAAATGCTAGAGAGCAGCCGATATGGAACCCGATCCTTGGTGATGGAATAATGCGGTGGAGTTCGCTATTGGCGATCTCTGGGCGGTACGACTAGATGCCTGCGTCGTCGAAAGCAAGCCGGCGGCACAATCCGCGGAGTGACGAACTGGATACAGAGTTGCCCAGAGTTCAGGAAGGTCTCGCACTCGGGCTCTCCTATAGGCCCACAAGTTAGATCGCGAAGGTGGACAGGATTAGCCAGAAGTGCCAAAGTAGGTCGCCGGACCGAAGGGAGGTGACACGCGAGCCAGCCCAGGCATCCGCAGAAGCCGTGCAGACGTTGGTTCAGGAGTACGGATGTACTTGGCCCGCAAAAGATAGAAAGATAAACGCGTTGTCACACGGTCGAGCGATGGCTAGCTGCGCCACGGCATCATGCTTGCGCGGTGCATGAGAAGGAGGCGACTAGCGAAAAGGGCGGATCTTCAAGTGAGGACACGACGAACACGATTCAGGAAACTGCGCAGCCGTGGGATCAGGGCTGTTCGAAGGCAAAAGTTTCAGCCTGCTTGATTGCTTGCTTGGGATGGGTTGGGTCAGGGTGGGGAGATGAAGGGTGAGAGGGCGCGAGGGTGACAGCATCTGGGCCGGAGGCAACGAGACAACAGGCGTGCATGCAGCGTCCGATTGGCCCAATAATCGCAGTAAAACGAACTCTTACGCCGCCGCTTCGGAGCACGCCCAGCCCAGGGTGCCAGGCCAGCACTTCTGATCATCATCGTCGTCTGTCTGTCTCCAGCCGGTCCCTAAGCGGAGGCTCACCAAAAGTCTGCCAGCAAATAATAATCATGCTTACGCAAAGCACTAGTAGTTACCGCTGCTTGCCCAGGGCTTCCCGCCTGTCTGGTCTGGCCTCTCGCCTCTCCAGCAGTAGTCGCCGAGTCGCCTTGGGCCACGCCGGCCTTGCTCTCGCCAAGAAGAAGCCTGTTCCTCTCGTAAGGTCTCTGCAGGTCACATCCGCCGCGTGCCATATCCACTCCACAGCGGAGGCAGGCAGGCAGGCGCGAGATGAGCGGTGACATCTGATGTGTAGCTTTGGGGCCACTGTAATCCATCGTGCCCAGTCTAAAAAAATTCAGGTTCGTGGATACTCGCGCCCCGATAATCGCAATTTGTCGCAGCGATGATGACACAAAGCGCACCGCATCTGTGATGTGATGTGCACCGCACCGTTCCACCAGTCGAATTGTTCGCCAGCTCACGCACCAACGGTGTCACTCGAGTCTGTCTACAGACGCGTCGTTGCGATCCGCGGGCGTGACACGCTGGCCTTGTCTCATCATGCACTCAATCATCTGTCCTCTTCCGGACTAGGCCATTAGACGAGCCTGGGCGAGCGAACCTCCACTCTTTCGAAGAACCTTCTGCCTCTTCCGCGTGTCGGTGCGACTAAGATACCCACGGCTGGCCCGCCTTTTGGTGCTCACCACTGAAAGGGGAGGTATAGCGATCGTCCGCTATCTAGCTGCAACGCCGCCGCAGGGTACGAAGCTGTGACGAGCCTCGTACTCGCCACTACTATGGCTCGTCGAAAGATAGTGCGCGTCTAAGGAAAGTCCCCTTAAGCGACGCCGTGCGGTCCGAGTAGAGAGATATGCACGCGGCTGAGGGGCAAGACAAGGCAGAGTTCAAGCGCGCGCGCGATCGTGTTGCAGGGCGTCCCAGCAGTGGCTGACTATACGTCCAAACACGGCTTGGCTCCCGTGAGATGTACGGAGGTAGTTTTGGCTGGTCGAAAGGTACGACGTATATGACCTGTAGATTATTGACTTTATCGGTTGTTTGACAGGCGATGCCGACATGACAGTGGTCGGGTGTGTGGCATTTGTTAATCTCATCATCGTATCATCGTGATCATCTGCACCATCCTCCTGCGAGACGCCCAAGCGAAGCATCAGCGCTTAGTGCAGGTGATTGCTTGCTTGCGATGGCATGTCGAAACTCGCTCTGGATGCGACGGCTTCACACACATTACATGTCATACAGAGCCCATCGTATCACGGCGACACTCCTTCGATACGCCTAATGCATGGCCGCTGATCGCTGGCGCCGCACGGCATCCACAGCAATAATAGACTTGCGAGTCAGCCCAGGGTTGAGGCAAGGTACTGCCGTTGTGGTATTGCTTTTTGGGTAGCCCTTGTCCAACGCCCACCGCCTGAGACAACAGGTAGTAGCAACGATTTTAGTCCGCCCGCATCCGACATCACACACCTCCCTCCGCCGCTGCGACATATGCACCCGAGCAAAGCAAGCTGCAAACGCTACTTCTCAGGGTTCGGATTGGCTCTGTGGGCACGGGGCGCGCATAAGGCAACTTGGAGGCCTGCCTGCACAGCCGATATGCATACACCTTGTTGGATCAGGTTATATCAACGTATGCTACGGAAGTCTGGCGAGGTCATCAGTAGTCTTTGCCGCGTCGCCGCTATGTGTAGCTTCAATCCTATGGCGCCGAGCCATCGATAGATAGAGTGCCAATAATATTAAATCATAAAGGGCCCGGCTCTGGCTTTCTGCTTGCGCCACGGCTGGCTGGGCTGGCCAGAAGTCGGGTCAGCAGCCAACGGACAAGTAGTGTTGCGTGCGTTGGGCAAACGGATCGCCTGCCTGCTTGCCTGCCTGCCTGCAAGCTGGGCATGGATGTTTTCGACGTTGATTGCATCCCATGCCGATGAGACAAGCACCGTGCCAGACGCACGCAGCCCGCGAGGAGGGTGAATTACGGGTGTGCAGGAAGGAAGGACATGACATGGACGCGAGCACACACGGCAGCTCCGGAATGGGGGCGGTGGTGCACTGGTGGTCTCGCCAGATTGCAAGTGTCTACAGTATTGATATTCGTGCATTCTTTTGACGGGGTCCGGCACGCCGGCTTGCGTGGGTGTGTGGAGTGGTGGTGCTCTCGCTCGCAGGCGGTACGAGACCTGCGCTGGCTCTGCCCTCTCTCAGCCCCGATGCAGTCTTTTTTGCACAGTCTGCACGCCCACGCACTGACGCGCCGCTCCACTCAAAGAGACAGACAGAGGCAACGCAGCGCAGAAGCGCAACACGCAACGCGAGCAACGCCTCCGCCGGAGCATATCAGTGCTGGCTGGTGATGCGCGGCTGCACTAGAGCGCAAGAGTGTGTCCAGCCAAAAGAGACATCCATGCCGGCGAACTCCGCCAGCATGGCACGACGACGGCGGAAACACTCGCGGAGGCCTACTCCAGGCTGGGCAAACACACTTCACTCACACACCCACACACGACGGTAAGACCCCTCTCTTTGCTCCAGCTCCTTCCTCGGACCATGGCATGCGCAAGCTTCGGGGCAGCGTGATACGTGCCGCTCGGACGACTGGGCAGACTCAGCAGCAGCAGCAGCGGTTTAGCCACAGCGCCCCGTGCCAGGGCTCTGCTTGCTCTGCTCACGCTTGCGAGCCTGGCTCGCTGGTTGCGGGCGATCCGGCCGCGACCTGTCTCTGTAGCGAGCCAGCAGCAGCGGTGGCAGTGGAGCGTTTCTGCGCTGCGAAACGAGCGGACGGCGGCCAGCAGCAGATGCTAGGTTGTGCTCCACTAGCCTGCCCAGCACTGTGGGCCAACCAGAGCCAGACACTGCAATGTCGCAGCCCGGACGCTGGCTCCGTCGGGAGAGCGAGCATATGACGGCTGGTGCTTTTTGCATATGCTCACACCCACGGCGCGGTACGGTACATACAGCACGGTGCACACACGGTACTGACTTGTTGCTACGTACAAACTCGTCAAACGCATGCGGCGTGACAGAGAGAGGGTAGGACAGGGCTCGATGGATGTGGCTGGGGTGTTGCTGCTGCTGATGATGATGATGCAGCTGCAAAGGATCCGATGATGCCTCTTCTGACTGTGCTGCGGTGGACAGTGTATGGCTGTACCATAAGTACGGCACTGCATAAATGTACATACATAGATACAGTAGATGACAGTGGACGGATAGCGGGAGCGCTGCATATGCCAGGCTGGGCCTCCGAGGACGACGGCGGGTGATTAGTGAGGCTGCTAAGGCTTCTGTGCCCCTTCTTTTTCCGCATGCGAGATGTGGCACTGAGTGGCACCGGCGGGCACTGACTGGCACGCACGCACGCACGCACGCACGCACGGGGAGATGGCTCAGATGGATCGCGGCGGGCGCTCGCATTCATCATCGTCGTTAGTTATTTGGCAGGGCGTTTAGCGAGACACGCGCTAGCAGGTGAGGGCCCGGCGGGCGGCATTTTCACCTGACAGTCAGTAGTTGGTGACGGCGGACGCTTCTTCCCTTCCCTTGTCTCTGTAGCATGTTCCTACCTGACATCGGCGGTGCCTGCGCCTCGCACGCGTCGGTCTGTCTGGCGATCTACCACTGTACTTGCTTCCAACGCCCGCCTGGATTATGCTCCATGCTTGTGCTTGTGGCTCGTCCTGCCGCCCGCTCCTAATGAGTCGTTGCTCATCGGTTGCTGCGCGGAGTGTGGCTCTCTTTGGCCTCTGCGCTTCACTGCTCCCACCGCCTGCGCCGAGCTGGTGCTGCTCCTGCTGCTGCTGCTGGCTGTCGTTAGACGATAATCACCCTGCCGTTAACCTGACCTCGCCGAACCTTGACCACCTCACTGCTGCTCACCACGCCTGCCTTGCCTTGCACACACCTCGGCGCCAACTCTGAGATGAGGCTGCTGCTGCCGGCCCCAATGACCCAATAGTCCTCTGGCATTCGTCCATCACCATTCACTTCTTCTCCCTCCTTCCCACCACCACTCCTCCTCCAACCTTGCTAGCCTTGCTGCCGCGGCCCTTGCTTCACGCAATCCTCGTCAACAACACTCTCACCCTCCTCTCACACGCACCTGCCGTACCCGGCCTGCCCTGACCTCACCTTCCTGTCTCGGCTCTTGCCATCAACCGTTCTTCTTTACTTCTCTCTTACCTCACCTTACCTCCCTCGACCTTCCCAACCACGCTCGCCAGTCGCACTCCACTGCACTGCACTCCAACTGATCTCCATCCACGCTACTGCCACGCCACTGCACAGCACTGCGGCCGCACATGACAGGCCGGCCAAGTGCCCTCTGCCCACCAACACCTCACGCCTCTCCCTCATAACCAGCATACATCCGCCGCACCCAATGTATGCCAACGCCGCCATCCAGTTCAGGGACCCTTTCGCCGCGAGAGACAGCACCATCAACCGCCAACCTCACGACTACGCTTCCTCCCGAGCGAACTGGGCATCCTACACCAACACCCAGGACCTGAACAGGTCCCTCACTCCGCCGCCAGACATGAATAACGTCAGCCATGCCCCACAACATGTCACCCACCAGGAGCACGGACAGCGATACAACAACCACATGCCTTCACATTCGACATATAGAGCTCCGGTTGCCAACTACCCGTCACATGAGCCTTCCAGAGGAAGCCATGTGGTCGAATCAAGAGATGCCAAAGTCAGCCCGACAACGCAATCACGAGCCGCCGCGCTTGACTCAGCAATCGAGACCCATTCACGGGTGAACAAGCCAAATCACAACGCAATTGCTCCGTCGTTCCAGATTCCCAAATCTGTGAATGACAGCGGTGGAAGCTTGTCAGAGCTTGCGGCAGAAGTCAGTTTTTGAAAGTCCTGTGACGCAAGCTATTGATTTACTGACCATAATTTAGATCACATGTCTCTTCTGGTTCGAATCATCAGATCTCCTGCAACAAATCGAGGATTCGCCGATTCCCTTACAACCACCCAGAAAATTGGTCAAAGATGCAACTCCTACGACTGGCTTCCGCAAATGGGTCACCACAATTCTCTCCACCACTCTTGTGGCCCAGAACGTTGTTCTTTTGGCGTTGCTCTTCGTCTACCGCTTGAAGAAACTCAACCCCGCCGTCAAGGGCAAGCCTGGAAGTGAATACAGGCTACTCACAGTTGCTCTCATGCTGGGCAACAAATTCCTGGACGACAACACATATACGAACAAAACCTGGGCTGAGGTGTCTGGCATTAATGTTGCCGAAGTCCACATTATGGAGGTCGAATTTCTCAGCAATATGAAGTACAACCTTTTCACGGATGTCGATGACTGGTCCAAGTGGCAAACTTTGCTTGGCAAATATGCGTCTTTCCTCGACCGAGCTGCAAACCCACCTCCTGTTCAAACCCGCCCAGTTCCAATCCTTCCACCTGCTTCATCCTTGCAGCTGCCAATGGCTCTACCTTCTCCTCCAGCATCGAACCAGGCTTCGCCACCGTACGCCGCCGATGTGGCTCACACTGGCTTCAGCTACAATGCTACCAACTCGCATGGTCCTACTCCTGCACCCTCGCCGTTGTCACTCATGCCTGTTAGCAATACCAGCTATACCGAGTCGAAAAAGAGGAGCCGTGATGACCATGCCACTGAACCTCCCGCCAAGCGTCTCGCTAGTGGCTTGCAAGATTACGCGTCGCCACGTTATCCCACAAACGCCGGCCACAACTCAAGGCTCACATTACCGAGCCTTCCCATTCCTACCAGCTCGGCACCAAATGGAAACATTCCTATGCCCGTCTCGCAGCCTCACCAACTACCTCCTTTAAACGTACCTGCCAGGGCAATGGGTATGGTCTACCCTTCCACCACCGGTGCTTCAAATGTCCATGCTGGCGTGACGGCTGGACCGTCCTCGCAACCGGTGTCTCAAATGAATTCCCAGTATCAGTCAAGACAGCAAAGCCCTTTCCCAGGATCTGCTGGTGCCTCGCCAACCAACGGGCTTCAGCCTTCGACTGCTGCTCTACACCCACCGACCCAAGTATCTCCCACCTACTTCCTCCAGCAGCGGAACTCGCCGTACAGACCAGTGCATAACGTGTCGACTCTTCTGTACCCTCCACCATCTGGCGCCTTGCAGCATCGCCCACAGAGCACAGAGTTCCAGAGAATGCGCTATCAGCCACTCGGAAAATCTGTGCAGCAGCCACAAACTGGCCACTTGCCTTACGTCGCTCAGAATGTCTGGCTTGATGGGAACCAGCAGCACGCAATGACCCCAGTACACCAATGGCCTGGCTTTGCGAATCAGTAGGACTGGCTTCTCTGTGAATCACCTGCTTGACTCACCAGACTTCTTGGGCAAGATCTAAGAGTCGGCTGACGGCGTTCCGATATATTCGTTTCGTGTTAGTGCCGGCCACTGAATGCATGCATCGCATGCTTTTGTCATGGGTCCACATGCTGGCTCTATCTCGATTTTTATTCACCTTTTCATTTGCTGCGTTCAAGCGTTACAACATCACCAAGCATCATCGGCGTTCTCTCTCGGGTCTGAATTCCCAACATCAGGGAAACTGCCGGTCAGCCCATCACGGATTCACGACAAGCATAAGCATCACTATCCGCGGCGTTTTTTTTGGGACTTTCTCATTTTGTTTTCTGGGGACATAAAAAAGCGAGCTGTATCAGCGGCTACGCTTTGGAGACATGGGATTACGGATTGACGGCTCTTTCCAAACATTATTTCCACAAATGTTCCCTCTTCTTCTTCTTTCATGTACAGAACTTCAGCATGTTGCTTGTTTATTATCAGTGCCGTCAATAGCGGCTGGCTGTGCTGACCATTTTTTGCTTCGGTGGTCCTGGATAGCTTAGGTGTAGCTTAGAGTTGCATATCTATGATATCCTTGTCTCGCGGTCATCTGCGCTTTCAGGCGCGGTTTGACTGCTTCGAGATGCACCAACTATGTTCTCTACGTGACGTGCTTGCTGTGGTGGTGAGATCTTCTGTCGATGTTTCAGTGCGCTGTCTTGTACGTCAGGCACGCTTTACACCCGCTACAAAGAGGAGGTATATGACGGTGTGCCGATGGTTTGCTCGCAATTCTACATTTGTTGATGTGCGAGAGAAAGTATATTGGATGTTCAATTGGGCTTTAACTAATTCCCACTCCTTATTCACAGCTCACCATGTCGGGTCAATTCTCATGCTGACAACCTCTGTTTGCTTTCAGGGCTCGTACTTACACGACTGCATGAGATATGAAAGGATTGCGTTTGCTGACGGCTTGGTGTTGTCTAGATCGCTCCTTTGTTGCGAACATTATGTTTGTCATCTATGTCTAGCCCCCGTAGTTGATATGTCTTGATCACCTTCCACATCGGAGCGACACTGCGTTCAGTATATCGACATAACACATCACTTCCTGGTATCGATCGGACATCTCGCAAGACAAGACGAAACTCTCGATTCCGCAGTGGATGTGCCCTGCACAAAATCACATCGATCGGCGCAAAAGACAGCAACACTCCCACGCCATGAAGACTCCAGCGGAGCCAGACGTCAAGACACAGCCCATAGACGATGCCACCAAGCCCAGTGAGACACACCACGCTGACACCACACATTTTGAAGATGGCACCGAACAACCGCTTGTTCGTGTTGATCCCGGCAAGGGTCTGGAGTCTTCTCCTCTTTCAAAGTTACCACCTGAGCTACGTACCATGATTTTCGAGATGGCTCTCGTCCGCCCTACAGGTATGAGCCTCCGAGCTGGCGCCATATCGAACGGGCCACACGGCGACGAACTCCACAGTGGTTATGTATTCCTCAATACCGCGCGTCTACAAAGAGCACTGCTCGAAAGCCTATGCCCCACTACCTCGTGGGCTCTTGGTTTCATGGCTACGTGCCACCAGATCCGGTCCGAGACCAAGGACGCAGCAGTGCTTGCGCTGAACGACATCAATGTACATGGCGTCGAGTTCTGCAACGTTGAAAGGCAGCAGCCTGGTATTTGGAGCACTGTTCCGCTGATCCAGAAGATCTCGTACCTTCTAGGCATGCCCTCCGGCCGAGTTGTCCTGTGGCAGAATTGGAACGGCCATTACTTCGCCCAGTATGAGAGAGATCGACGGGCAGGTCTGCCTGTTGCACGATTGCCTGAGCTGGACGACTCGTTGTCCAGGTACGCGCGAGCGATCCAGCCGTTCCAGCTTTTCATTGGCCTGAGCATGAAGTATTCCAATCTGGGCGGCTCCAGCAACGTTTGTGTTTGCAAGCGGGATGCTCCAGTCACTCTCGCCGATTGCTCGCGTATCCAGTGCATCGTGCCGCTGGGCGACCGTGTCATGGCAAGAAAGACGGTCGACGAGGCTATTGATGGCAGATTGAGATTGCTACGGCGCCACTTCTCGCATCGGTTGTGTAATGTGCGCGGGATGAGGCAGAAACTCGAAAGCGGCCTGGCGACGGCACGTCAGTATATGCGAGAGGAGGTGGATCAGATTTGCTAGGCCCAGAACAGAAGTGTCGAAGGTGGAGGGTGCTTAATGAGAAACATGTGGTGTCAGGATTGTATCCAGTAGTGTGTTCCGACCTATTGATTTTCGTACCTCAGCGTGTAAAACTTCATTGACGCAAACGGGCCCAAGTTTGAGGTGTGTTCTAGATCCATGCGCTTTTTGTGAAAGTCGTGACACATGGCAGACGATGTAAACAAACAACGTGACCTCATGCTAGCAACACAAAGACTGGGCCTTCCATCTACGCACTTCCCATTCCACCACGACATTTGCAAACCTTCGGATTTTGCTCCGTTACGCCAAACAACTCCACCAAAGGTCAGTCAAACACCACCGGACTTGGACCTTTCACATCCTCCTCGAAACCCGAGCGCGGCACTTGAATCTCCGAATTGACGCAGGCTATGGCGTTGAATACCGCCACTATGAGGTCGATCAGTACCACTGAGAGCGATGATGCATCTCACTCCGACACTGCTCACATCGAGCAGGCATTAGCGGAGCTCCAAGTCGCCAACAGTAGCGGTTTGGAAAACTCCCCACTCGGCCGCTTACCTGCAGAACTGCGTAACAGAATATTCGAAATGGCTATTGCCCACCCGACAGACCCCGACGCTTCTTACTCCACCAGCATGACTTCATTTTTCAGCAGTTTGGGAACAAGGCGGGCATCAACAAGCTGTCGCCACATCTCTTGGGCGCTCGACATCATGGCTACCTGCAAGCAAGTTCGATCCGAAACCGAAGGCTTGCTTCTTTCGCTGAACGACATCTACATTGACCGCGGTGCGCTGTGCTCGTCCTTGGCGCAACTGAAGCGCAGCATGCCGCTGCTCAAGAGAATCCCAAGCAGTCTTGGCTCGGACTTGGGGAGAGTTGTCCTACACCTCGAATGTCATGTCTCTCGCTACAGGAGAGTCGCAGGCGAAGAGCTCCGTGATTTTTCTTGCCCAGAACTGAAGCGCCTATTGGCCACATCCTCGCAAGCAATTCGACCCTTTCATCTTTTCTTGGACTTGGATATGCGTTTCCATGCCTGGGGCGGGGGTGACGCGCAACGCGACGACGTGCTCATTTGTCGCAAGTACGCTCCTGTCACCTTAGGTGATTGTAGCCGCATTCACAACATCATCCCAGTCGGTGATCGCGATGCAGCGCTGAGTCAAATTGACGAGGTTGTCGATAGCAGATTGGAGTTGCTCCGGCGCCATTGCTTACACCGGATCTGTCCTGTACGCGTGACACTACGCCAATTCGAAAGTGGCCTGGAAGAATCGCGTCAGTACATGCGAGACATCGTGGACCGCACCTTCGAGATTCCGTGAGGCGCGGCCGTGGACTTGAGCGCTTAGCGTGGTTTAACATCGAGTCGTCGGTGGTCCTCTGGAAACTGACCGTGTTGATGAAAGCGCTGACCACTTCGCTATGCTTGCCGATTAGCGATCAAAGTTGCGCTGGAAAGCGGAAGGATGCAATGAACCCGCTAAGTCCAAATTGGTGTTCGGTCGTGTCGTTGTGACCGTGATGATCGGTACGACAAACATGCGGCAAGTCTGTACTTCAGCAGCAGGACTAGTCACTCGTTTATGTGGCCAATGGTCCCGCCAGTGCTTTAGTCACAATAATACCGACGTGCATTTTTGCGTGCTGACATGCATTGATTGCGGAATGTTATCCCAGACACAGCATCAGGCTCCAGGGGTATGTCAAGGGCGTCTTGTTTGGAAGGTAGATGGAGGCTGCAGTATCAGGCTTATTGTGTGAACAAGTCGTAGTGGTATTGACAATAATAATTTGGACCAGAATTTCTGCTAAGTGAGGTCGGTATAGGTGCGCGGTTGAAAGTTGTCAAGCTGCTCTCTACCTCCGTACCACAGGTACTGTCCAGATGTGGAGAGTGGAGAAGACCCCAGCCTGCAAGGATCCCCCTCGCAGGCCAGACCTTTGCCATGCGGTACCTGTTTATCTTTGTTTATCACCTGCCCTTTCCAGGCATCCCAGATGCACATCATGCTAACCGAGGCTGTCTCGAGGCTTTCGACTAACACCATGTGCGCGAGTCGCGCCTACTAGAACCTGCAACCTGAGATTGCAACATGCCCGAGCTTGTAGTCTTGGCCAAGCTTCGCCACTGAGGCCCAGCGAATGGGAGCCCCCGTATTACTTCCGTCCATGCATATATATTTGTCCAAGACTTTCCCAAGACACGCCCAGCGATATCGACACCAAGAGTCTTTAGGAATGTGATGATAAGAATCTTGGCCATCGTCGGCCGATCCTTGGTTAGGAAGGTATTCGTATGGCAATAATCGACAAGCAAAGCAGGTGGCCGTCGCGTGAGCGACAATGCTGCCCGGTGCGGGATAATGTGTGCCGCCTGCTAGGAAGATATAAACCAGAGGTGCCTGCAGGCGGTTTCCTGGAAGGGTCAATCACCTATTCCAACTGCTACCAATTTTCTTGCAACGATGAAGTGGTCCGCAATCTCAGCTGCTGCTGCGGCACTTTTGCCTTTGGCATCCGGTGCCGGCTTTACCACCGAAGAATATGCCAACGGCGAAGTTATGGAGTTCATGATGCAGGCTAAAGAGAATGCCTGGGCACAGCAGAGGGCCATGGGCAACCACGACTCCAAGAAGTGGAACGGCTTCGGCAAGAAGCGTCCCAACAAGGATGTCATCAAGTGCAAGAACGGCAAGGCCGAGGCCGTCAAGGGCGACAAGAACCAGACCTACAAGTGCAAGGACATCGTAAGTTCACAAACAATCAGTAGTCGAAGGATCGAAGACTGACCATGCTCTCAAGGACCTCTACGACTTCAAGACCCACGCCGAGCTCGGTGACGCTGTTGGTGAAGGCTCCGGCAGCTGGGGCTGGACTCACAAGGGCACTGGCAGGGAGTTCGTTGCCATTGGTCAGACCTATGGTGCCGCCTTCGCAGAAGTGACCAAGCAAGGTCAGCTCGAATACCTTGGACGTCTGCCCGCCAGCAATGACAGTGTCATCTGGCGCGAGATCAAGAAGGTCGGAGACACTCTGATCGTCGGATCTGAGGGTGCTGGCCACGGTATCCAATTCTTCGACATGAAGAAGCTGCTCAAGCTCAGCCCCAAGAACCCCAAGACCTTCGACGTCAAGAAGGACATTGGCTGGATGAACATCACCGACGGTATTCCTGGCCGTTCGCACAACGTTGTTGCCAACGAGGAGCTCAACTACGCCGTCGCTGTTGGCTGTGGTGGCCGCGCTGGTCGTAACGATACATGTGCCGGTGGCCCAATTTTCATCAACATTAATGATCCCTCAAAGCCATACCAGACTGGTTGCGCCCCACAGGATGGCTACACACATGGTACGAGACCCCGATGGATATTACCTGACATTACATCTGAAAGGCTGTGCTAACTTTTACTCTCAGATGCTCAGTGCATTGTGTACCGCGGACCTGACAAGAAGTACTTTGGCCGTGACATCTGCTACGGCTACAACGAGGACACCCTCACCATCTACGATGTCACCAACAAGAACGGTCCCAAGGCCGGAAAGATCATCTCTCGCACTCCCTACGTCGGCGCTTCTTACACTCACCAGGGCTGGGTTCTTGACCCCATGTGGCAGACTCACCTTGTCATGGACGATGAGCTTGACGAGGGTGAGATCGACCCCGCCCGCACCGCCCCCAACTCTCCCGCCAAGGACGGTTTCCCTGTCACCTACATCTGGGATATCACCAACCTTGAGAAGCCCAAGAACACCGGTTACTACAAGTCCACCACCCGCTCCGTCGACCACAACCAGTTTGTCCACGAGGGTCTTGCCTACCAGTCCAACTACCAGGCCGGTCTCCGTATCCTTGACGTCAGCTCTATTCCCAAGTTCCCCGATGGCAGCAAGGTCGAGGAGATCGCATACTTCGATGTCTTCCCTCAGGATGATGAGCTTCCCGGTGGTGGCTCGGCTGTCTGGGACTCTGGTACCTGGAGCCACTTCACCTTTGGTTCGGGCTACACTGTGATTAACACGATCGATCGTGGCGCCTTCGTTGTCAAGCCCAAGTTCGGCAGGGGCAAGGGCAAGTACTGGCGCAAGAACTAAGCTGCTTAGTCGCTTGAGTTGGACGTGGTCGTAATGCATATATTCACGAAAAGTAACGTTGTATTGTCTTTCCAAACAATGCTCTCATGTTTCATATGCGCTCCATTTGAAGCACTCTCACTTGTAACACAGGCGTATTCTTGATTGCAAGGAATAGGCAAAAGGACACTGTCTTGACACCATCGATTTTGAGTGCACGTGATTCACTCAATAATTGATCACCCCAACCCTAACCCTTCCGATTCATCATTGCGAAATGTTTCTTGATCAATCATCATGTACCATGATGACTACAGATGGTATGAGCAAGTGACAGTATCTACCAGAACCAAGTATGATTGAGTGCTATCGTTTTTGTCCTGAGCTTGCCGTTTGAAATGTTGATTATCAATTTTACGAATCCCACTCAGATCTGTCCGTACGTATGCACTACCGACACTAGAACTTCCACTGCAAATATAGTTCATCTTCCAAAAGGTCGTAACAATCGAAACGCATTTGACAAATGCAATAGATATGTTTATATCAATTGGGATTACCTTTGTCTGATTCCTTTATCCCACCAGTGCCAACCATGTTGGAAGAACGCTGGAATGGAAAATAGCATAAAGTCCGATACGACCCATTGATCGAGGGCTGCTGAAACATACTTGGAGTAGATGGGTGTATCGTGGAAGCTGTATGTCTGCACATCGCTGGCGGGTTCGTTCGATGGTTTCACCGGCGATGTCAGTCTGATATCACACATACGAAAGCTTCGAGTGCCAGATGTGCAGACTGGTGATATGGACTCGGACACACACTTGCACATGGCACGAAGACACATCACGGAGCACTGTAGTGGGTTTCCCAACCGACGAACGATGATCATGGTCGACAGTTATCGACATCCCACCAGAATATGTCGCTGTATCGCGACCTGTCAAAGCGGCGCACAAAGGCATTGTTACATTGTTCGACCCGTATGCGGGACTTAGATTCACAGTTGCTTCTAAGCTAGAAACGACGTAAGTTACTTCAGTTTGAGGTGAACACAAGGGTGTCGGCCACGGAAGGGTGCTCTACTTTCACATGACGCCCAACGTGCCCAATAAATGTACGGGGTCCCCTCTTGCTTCCCAACACAACTAAATACCACCCGCCTACCTACAAACTCTTCAAGTCTCTCCGAACTCTCCACGGACATACGCAACCTCCATCCCACATCAACAATGTCCTCGAACGAATCCACCGAGATGACAACACTAAACAAAGGCCTGTCAGAGAGCATCCTTGGGCGTCTCCCCAAAGAGTTGAGCAACAAAGTCTATGACTTTGTCATGGACGCTGAGTTCGCCTCGATAGGTGGATACTCCCGAATTCAAGTGACCGCAAACACCACACAAAAAGCGAAGCGTCTGACACTTCGCCAGGAGCTGGCCCCCCTACAAGTCTGCCGTAAGATGCGCACCGAGGCGATCGGTTACTTCTTCCAGAAGCCAATTTGGCTTATGCATGAAAAGCAGAATCCGGACGAGTATCACACAACAATGGCGGTCCCATCGAACGACGAATTGAAGAGGTGGTCGGCCATGATTGCGAGGATCCCCACGCACCTGCGTTCGCGCTGGTTGACTTTCCAGTATTATCACGCATGCGAACTGAGCATGTTCTCAAAGTGCAACCCCACGCCACGCGAACCCGGACCTGAGTTTGAAGCTGGCATTCGGGCGCTGGTCAAGGCAGCACGACCCCATTATTTGAATCTGGCCATCAACCTCTTCTTCCACAGGATGGGCGCATTCGGGTCATCTGGTACGGGGCCAATGGACACAATTTACATCTGTGTTCGCGACGAGCCGATGTCAGTGGCTGAATGCGAAAGCATCTTCATCGAAATCCCGACCAGCGACGCGGTTAAGGCGTATCGTATGGTCCAGGACGCATTTGCAGAGAAGCGGAGGAAACTTGAGACGCACCGCTCTCACAGGGTCTGCTTCATCAGACTTGGCCTCCAGGTATCCTTGGAGCGTTTGCAGATTGCCGAGAAGAAGATCCGTGAGTTGATGGAGAACGTGCCAGGCTTTCCAAAGCCCTCTTGAGAGTGTTGTCTTTCAATGTTAGGCTCTGACCATGAAAGGGCCCAGATTTAGACCGACGTGTCCGTAGCACCATTAGAGATGGTGAGATGTTCGAAAACATGATGGAAAACTGCTCAGTATGTTCGACACTGCCTGTCAGCAGTCTGGGAAAAAGGTTTTGGGAGTTCTCGGCGTTTTGTTTTTAGGGAATCAGGTGCTGTAATCGAATTCAATTTGACCGTTTACACTTCATCAGCATGAGCCATGTCTCGTTCTTCATCATGTTGGTGCTCTATTCGTTATTAAAGTGGATGGCGAGTCGCTTGTTCACAGTCTCGGATTCACAACACTCGCCTTGCAGAGGAGGATGTGACTGCTGTATGTGAACTATTGCATAGGGCAAAGATCACAAGTCTTCATGCGAGAAAGTGTATCCGAGGGGATTCGGTCGTCGGTCAGCTCGTTGAGGTAGATCAGCCGAGCGCATCCTGTGCCATTGGACGTGACGATGGAACTGTGCATGTCTGTTCATGCGTGTGAATGCCTTGGAGTCGAGAAGCACATGCACTCCAGTCGCCAGGACCCTTGTTGCCACGCTAACACCTTGGCGGAGCTACCGCGTCAAAGCACTTAACGCGCTCTACGCGTGGAGACTGTCAAGTTCGAGTCTCTACGTGATAGACAACGCCCGCCCTCTGTTGTTTGCACATGTACCAACAACCCCACCTCCTCTAATACATACATTTGCAATAATGCCGGGCTTAGTCGCTCAGTCGTCATCGAATTCGCAGTCCAAGCGAATCCTACAAGACAGCACAAGCTCCCGCCGCAATGAGCAGGCATCGCCTTCAAAGAGACGGAAGCTGGAGGATGGCGCAAACAAGTTCATAAAGCCTGCGAGAAGAGATGTCAACGGCGGTCTGGTCGGATCAAGCCAGCCAAAGAGTCAGTTCGAGTCGGAAGTGCTGGAGAAGCTCACCCAGGATATTGGCACATTGAAGAAGAAGAACGCAGAGAAGGACCAACATTGGGGTCGACCAAGTCTGGACGACTTCAACGAGAAGACCGACAGACTCACTTTCCAACAAATTGATGCCGAAGAAGGCACGTTCCAAGGAGGCAACGCGAGTGTCAAGCTGTTCGGTGTGACAGATGATGGCCACTCCGTGCTACTACACGTCACTGACTTTAAGCATTATCTCTACGTTGCTGCGCCCGTCAACTTCGGCAACAAGGATTGCGAACCTTTCAAGGCTTACCTGGAGAGTACGCTAGCACAGCACCAACCTGCCATCTTTTCAGTACAGATGGTCATGCGCGAGAACATATATGGCTTCCAAGGCAATCAAAAGAGCCCGTACCTCAAGATCACCGTAACGGACCCCAAGTTCATCCCTCGACTTCGCACTGCTATCGAACAGGGCAACGCAAATTACAAGGGCCTCTGGAAATCGGCCGACAACAGTGTGTTGACATTTGACGCCATCCAATACGTTCTCCGCTTCATGGTCGACACTCACATTGCCGGCATGTCATGGGTATCAGTCGATCCAGAAAAGTACCATGTGATCCCCGGCAAGGACAGGCATTCCCACTGTCAGATCGAAGCCTATTGCCATTACCGAGATCTCATCGCGCACCCGATCGATGGTGAGTGGGCAAAGATGGCGCCCCTAAGAGTGTTGAGTTTCGATATCGAGTGCGCTGGTCGCAAAGGTGTTTTCCCAGAGGCCAACATCGATCCCGTCATCCAGATCGCGAACGTTGTCACAAGATATGGCGAAGACAAACCGTTCGTCAGAAACGTGTTCTGCCTGGATACATGCAGTCTCATTGTCAACACCCAAGTTTTCGAGTTTGGTGGCGCAGATGCCGAGAGTAAAATGTTAATGGCGTGGCGTGATTTCGTGGAAGAGGTGGACCCAGATGTCATTATCGGTTACAACATCGCAAACTTCGATTTCCCGTATCTGCTCGATCGAGCAGCGCATCTCAAGGTGCAGAAATTCCCCTACTGGACAAGACTCAAGAACATGAAGTCTCAAGCCAAAGAGACGAACTTCTCGAGCAAACAAATGGGCAACCGAGATACCAAAGCGACCAACACCAACGGCCGTCTGCAGCTCGACCTGCTTCAGCTCATTCAGCGCGATCACCAACTGCGAAGTTACACTCTCAACTCCGTCTGCGCTCACTTCCTGAACGAACAGAAGGAAGATGTGCACCACACCATGATTACAGAGCTCTTCAACGGAACTCCTGAATCGCGGCGTCGTCTTGCAGTCTACTGTCTGAAGGATGCCTACCTACCACAACGTCTAATGGACAAGCTCATGTGTTTGGTCAACTACACCGAGATGGCAAGAGTCACGGGAGTTCCATTCAATTTCCTTCTGTCGCGTGGTCAACAAATCAAGTTTTTGAGTCAACTCTACCGGAAAGCAATGACAGAGCAACTAGTGATTCCCAATCTCAGTTCGCAGGCGAGCGATGACCAATACGAGGGTGCCACTGTCATTGAGCCAACAAGAGGATACTATGATGTGCCAATTGCAACGCTCGATTTCGCTTCGCTGTACCCTAGTATCATCCAGGCGCACAACCTCTGCTACACCACATTGCTTAACAAGAACGCTGTGGAGAAGCTGAAATTCGTCAAAGATGAGGACTACATCGTCACGCCGAACGGCGACATGTTCGCAACGACCAAAGTTCGAAAAGGTCTCCTCACAGTCATTCTGGAGGAACTGCTGGGTGCGCGTAAGCGAGCGAAGAAAGAGTTGGCCGTTGAGACCGATCCATTCAAAAAGGCTGTGCTGAACGGTCGTCAACTCGCTCTGAAAGTCAGCGCCAACTCAGTCTACGGTCTTACGGGTGCCACAGTGGGCAAATTGCCCTGTCTGGCCATCGCTTCCAGTACAACATCTTATGGTCGTCAAATGATTGAGAAGACAAAGGCAGAGGTCGAAAGTCGCTACACCATCGCCAATGGATATACTCATGACGCACAGGTCATCTACGGTGACACCGACTCCGTCATGGTGAAGTTCGGACCCAACGATCTTGCTAAATGCATGGACCTGGGTAATGAAGCTGCCATCCACGTGTCCGACAAGTTCATCAAGCCAATCAAGTTGGAGTTCGAGAAGGTGTACTTCCCGTACTTGCTCATCAACAAGAAGCGTTATGCGGGACTGTACTGGACTAACACCGAAAAATACGACAAGATGGACACCAAGGGTATCGAGACTGTCAGACGTGACAATTGCAGATTGGTTCAGACTGTGATCGAAACCAGTCTAAGAATGTTGCTGATTGACCGGGACGTGCAAGGTGCGCAAGAGTAAGTGCAAACACGTATGCCCGTATCGCGACCGACTGCTGACACATCGATAGTTATGTCAAGGAAACCATCTCTGAGCTCCTGCAGAACAAAGTCGACATGTCTAATCTTGTCATTACGAAAGCTCTTTCAAAGGTCGACTACGCTGGCAAGCAAGCCCACGTCGAGCTCGCTGAGCGCATGCGCAAACGCGACGCAGGATCAGCCCCTGCTCTTGGCGACCGTGTTGCGTATGTCATGATCAAGGGCGCTGCCGGCAGCAAAGGCTACGAAAAGTCCGAAGACCCCATTTTCGTGCTTGAGAACAATCTACCCATCGATTCGAAGTACTACCTGGACAATCAGCTCGCCAAACCACTCGGACGCATCTTCGAACCTATCTTGGGTGAGAAGCAGGCCGCGTCACTCCTTACTGGTGCGCACACTCGATCCATTGCTGTTGCAGCGCCCACCATGGGCGGCTTGATGAAGTTCGCGAAGAAGACTGAGACATGTCTTGGTTGCAAGAAACCCTTGACGAGCGCGGAGGAGAAACATGGCGCGGTCGGTGCCGAGTGCAGACCAAGATTCGGCGAGCTCTACACGAGGACATTGAGCAAAGTGGCAGATGTCGAGGTGCGATTCTCAAGACTGTGGACGCAGTGCCAGCGCTGCCAAGGCAGCATGCACAACGAGGTCATCTGCTCGAGTCGCGATTGCCCCATCTTCTACATGAGGATGAAGGCCAAGAAGGATGTGGAGGACGCTGGCAAAGAGCTGGATCGGTTTGATAAGGATGCGACGCTTTGGTGAGGGGTGAAGGGGGTAAAGGGTTAGGGACTACTGGACCGACCCAAAGAATGGCGGTGATAGTGTACGATCACAGAGCGATTGACCTACGTACGCGGATGTCGATCGAGGCGTTGAGGAACTTGGTTTTCGTTCTCCTGTGTCAGGACGGGAGGAGGGTTTGGTCAAAGTGTCAAAGGGTCTATGAGAGCAAAGACAATGTAGGACTTGTAGGCAAGGCGTTATTATGCATTAGATCCAAGCGGTGTTCACGGGCGGTGTGTGTTGTCATTTTACCTTATGTAACCTTGCGCGAAAGAAACGCGAAACGGTCTTTGGACGTTGGACAACCCTCTTCCGGCTTCGCAGTAGGCACAACGTCCCAAAGCATAAGTGCATTGGGTATGTATGTGCTTTTGTGCAACGCTCCCAGGAGGGGCAGGTCGAGGTAGAAGGCAGGGCGAGAGACATCTCCCGATCCAGTGGGCTTCGGTAGACGAGGGCTTGCTTGCAACGTGTAACGGTCGAAACGTTGGCAATTTCCCTGCACCGCAAGTTAAGCTTATCCGTACGCAAACTAAGCGTCAGCCCGCCGCCATCAGGCGAAAGGCGGGTTTGAGCAGTGCGTCATAGAGAGCGTTAGGGAGAGTCGAGACACTCGCATCGGGGAGGCGCGATGGCTTAACGTGTTTCGGAGGGCCGACTCTGATATCAGCCTATTCCGCTTGCATCCATCGCGTACCACTGCCAACCTCACTTCGCGCCCGCCATGTCCCGTGATACCGTATCCGAGTCGCGCGCACGTCTGAGCGGGCGGTCGCTGCGTCCTTCGAATTCTTCTCTGTGGTTCTTCTAGTGCGTCGCGCATCGACGTGTCGTGTCAGTGTCGACGGCTGTGCGTGGACGAACGATTCGCCATTGCGGCCAGTTACGAGTCGGTCAGTTTCGAAATGTGACATCTTTCGAGCGACGTTGTCGGCTGGCGAGTCGTGGGCCTCGTACGTTGTGGCCCTATGTATAGTATGTTGGAGCATAGTGTATCCACCCACCTGGTCGTTCATCAGCGATCTGCGATATGGATGTTGGGCATATCGCAAGATGCGCATGGGAGGCGGCGACCTCATGGGAATCGCTTGGCGGGTCGCCTGCCTAAGCGGCTGGCGCGGAGGGGAGATCTGCTTTCTCCACAGAGTTTGGCTCGCTCGAGTCCTCCGGGCTGGCCTGCCTCGTCTATATTGCGACTTACGTTGTCTATATGCCAAGCAACAGGACACGAATAGCGATACGGACCGGATAGCAGAACTCTGGGAATCAGACCGTCCGTACCACCATCGTTCTGGAAGCATTGTGAGTTCCATGATCAGACATCGCTTGTCCACTGCGACAGCTACGAGGCAGTGCATCGAACTATGGACTCCACCATTTGCTGGAATATGCCATTGGCCGATATCGTCTCGGAGGACGTGTGGGCACGATACAGCGCGCCCACTTCTGTGCTGGTGCATACAGTCGAGCTTGTGGCGCGCGAGATCGAGGAGAATATGGGGCTGACGTTTGCTTATATGCCACTGCGCACCTATACCAGACTTGCAGAGTACGGGCTGCAGATCTGTGTCGTGCAGCGATAGGAGGCCAGATGTCTTAGTAAAGCGCAGACGGCCTCGGCAATCCTGACACCTGTGGGCAATGCGGGCATCCCTGCTACGCTACAGTGCGCGATGTGGGTGGCGTGCATGCAAGCGGTGTGTAGGCGCCGTGTGTCGCCAACCATGCCACGCATGCTTCACCATGCCGCCTGCGCCGCAGCCACGCAGGATATTCTCCGATCTCACTCGTGGGCGGCGACTTGGCACGATGCAAGATGCGTTTACCCGCTGCAGGAGAGAGTGTGGTACGGCGAGTACGGATGCACGAAGCAATGGCCTGTCAGCAGTCGGGTGGACTCGGCCGTGCCACGACAGCCACGCAGAAGAGCACCGCACGGAGGAAGAATGACACGGCAGTGGTAGGGCGAGTAGATACGTCGAGCTCTGTGCTGCGACGATCGAGGAGCGAGCGAGAGAACAAAGCGCGGTACGGTCAAGCATGTATAGGGCGGTAGTAAGTAACAGCGTTGGCGGTGTCGCAGACGTGCAACGGCGCCTCCCTGCTGCCAACGCACCCCGGGCGGGAATAGGCTGGATAGTTTACTGGTGGTGGAGGGAGGCATGGTTTTACGGCAATAGCAAGACGAGGCATTGGAGTGTGATGGTGGAAGAGAATGAATAATGGCATCCAAAGACGAGCTCATCATGACGCCCTGGCTCATCCTTCATGGTGACATACACACTGCCGACTGAAGATGCTTTGTTTACTTATAGCACACGGCATATTCCTCCGTCAGGAGGCGAGTCAGTCGCGGCGTGCCATCATGAAGAGTCCCCGACCTGCAAAGACCCACTTGGCGCACGCTCGATCAGACTCGCAGTCAGGTACCCGCCTCTCGGCCGCGCCCTCGCGCTCTCTCTCGCGTGTGTGAGGCTGTTGCGCACAGACGTCGAGTACGCCTGAAGCTGAGACTCTGCTCGGACCTGCACAGTGCCCCCTGGACAATTGGTTTCCTTCCTCACCACCACCACCGCCCGCTGTAGACTGCCTTATCTCGCTCATTTCCCACTCCGGACCTCACTTGCCTCTCGTCATCCACACGAGCACCGCACTGCATCATCACTCTCTCTGGTGCTTTGCAACATCTCTTCCTTTCATTGTACCCGGGCCCGCCGTCACTCTTTCCGGCACCCTTCGCTTACTTGCCCTGCCATTCTTTGTCCCCGGCGACCTCGACACCACCGACGCGTCGACGACCCTTCTATTCTACCACCGCTTGCTCCTGGTCAGCAGCCATACTATACCTTTGAACTCTCCGCCTGGTTGCTGGACGCCTGTGCTCGACACGGCTCTCATCTCATCCCTCTCAACCACCTCGTCTTCTTCACGGCTAAGCTTCGGTCCCAACTACCGCTGCCTCGCGCATTCTTAACGACGACAACACACGAAAAGCGGACCCAATAATCACTTTCACGCTAAACGGCATCCGGCACGAATCACCACGAAGCTCGAACACCAAGTGTAGCACCAAATAGCAATCATGGCGGACGTCATGCAAGCACCTCAGCTTCCGCAGCCACAGCACGACGAACAATCGAGCATGGCACCTCCCACAACCACACCGACCCCAGCGAGTGCTGCCGCGGCCGCAGCTGCCAGGAGGCCTCCGCGCAAGAGCACGCTCACACAGCAACAGAAGAACCAGAAGCGTCAGCGTGCGACACAGGACCAGCTTATCACCCTCGAGGTCGAATTCAACAAGAACCCCACTCCCACTGCTCTCGTCCGTGAGCGTATTGCCCAGGACATCAGCATGACGGAGCGATCTGTACAAATTTGGTTCCAGAACAGGTGCGTACATAAAGTCATGGGAAGCCAATGAAATCTTTACTAACGCAATTGACAGGCGCGCCAAGATCAAGAACATCGCCAAGCGCAGCATTGAGAGCGGCGAGGATTGCGATAGCATCCCCGATTCAATGAGACAGTACCTGGCCATGCACGCATACGGCCCTAGACCTGTTGGCGGCATGCCTGGTCAAGGCTTCCCATACGGCAACGCAGGCCTCATGCTCAACACTGACACCACATCTGGCAAGACCGTCATCCAGCACTTCCACTGTCGCTCCCTGTCAGTCGGCACCTGGCGTCGTGTCGGCCAGAGCACCATGGATCTGGTCATTTTCTACTCGCCCGAAAAGGCGTGTATTACTTACTACATTCACAACGACGCCGCAGGTTACAAGATCGAGTACCCTTTTGCATGGATCAAGAACATTTCTCTGGAACAAGGAGATGTTCAGTCTGCTGCCGAAGGCGCTTCTCAGCGATCCGGTGGCCTCGTCGTTGAGCTCACCAGGCCTCCCAAGTTCTACATGGACAGCTCCGGAAGCGGCGGCTTCTACGAGTGTGGCGATTTCACCGAGGATCAGCAAGCCAGCCGTATCTTCGTGCACCACCTCGGCGGTCCCTCCAAGGTTCTCAGCGGACAGCTTGCGAAGCTTGTATCTCTCGAGTCCTACCAAAACAGACATCACGTCTTCGACCCCAGTGCTTTCAGCGTCACCTCCGCCCCGGTGTCACCTGTCGTGCACCGCCCTGCCAGTCAGCCCAACCACATGGTGCACCCTCACCACCAGATGAATCACCTCTTTGCCCCAGACCACACCTCTGGCCTGATGGGCCCGCCCGCGCCTCGCGGACACAAGCGCCAAAGAAGTCGTTCAGTGCCTGCTGCTATCGACTTCTCCATGATCCGCCAGCCGATGCCTTCCTTCCTCATTCAACACGAGAGCCAGACTCAGCCTGCTACATCAGAGCCCGCGCTGTTCGCACCTCAACCTCAATACAGTCACCAGCCCAACTTTGCACCGGGACCTGCTCCAGGTTTGAGCATCGATACATCTGCTCAGTACGGCATGGACTTCCGCTTCGCTGGACCCATGTCAGCGACCACAGTCAACTCGCCAAGCGAGTTTGGCACACCAGCATTCTTTGCTCACGGCTCAAACGACGCTGGTCTTCAGCCACAGGTCAGCACGCCCTACAACAATGGCTTCCTCGCTGTCGACCAAGCTGCCATGATTGGTACCACCAACACACCACTTTCCATGGCCAGTGGTGGCGACCCAGTGATCGCAGATCACTCACCACCTCTCAACGCGATGGGCCGCAGCCAAAGTGCCGATATCTTCGGCACCCCTGGTGACAACTCTCAATTCGGCGATGACGGCCTCTATCTGTCCGAGTCTTTCAACAAGCAGATGGCACTTCCCTTCAGGAGTCCCATGAACGATGAGTTCAACTCACCTATGCCTGATGCTCAGTACAACTTCGAGCTCCCTCCGCAGAGCGCTGATAGCTCGATGAGCTTGCCCTACCGCGGCCAGGATGGTCCTATGAGCTTCCAGAGCCCACCACACCAGACGCCTGACCACATGTCTTTCCAGTCTCCCACACCTGGCGGCAACATGCACCAAGACAGTGGCATCGCTTTCTCAACACCGTCGCACATCCCCCAAGATCAACAGTACAACTTTAACAGCCCCAAGGACACTGGCATGGTCTACCAAGACTCCAAGGTTTACCAAAGCCCTGCACCCATGCAGCACATGGTTGATGACAACAACGTCTACCAACAGAGCCCCCTCGGCCAGAGCACCCCTGGTCAAGCCTCTGACATGGATATGCAAAACATGGGCTTGTACATCGACCCCAACAACCTGAGCCAACAGCACCAGTAGGCAGGCAGTTGAGCTGGTCTCGAATCATTTCACGCGGACAAGCTATCGGACTTGAGTCAGATACGCTCACGTCTTTTTACGCAGCTCACAACGGTCTTTCATCATCTCTTTATCACCCGAGCGGTCTTTCGTAAGCGGAAGGCACCATTCGACTTTATTCTTTTCTTCTTTTGACAAGCGAAGCAACAACAACACGCACACAACATATGTTGGACACATAATACTAGTGCTTATTTTCTCACACGACCGAGCGGAAAGACGTTCACAAAACTGCGCCGCAGAGCGAGCGACGGCAACGGATTCGGAGTCAAGGCGAAAGAGACATGAAGCCTACGGGCCTGTCGTCGCGCAGAAGCTGATGGGGTTCTTGGGACATTTGCTTTTCACATTCTTGCAAAGATCAAGAGACCTGCCGATGTCCATCTTTTTGTTTTTCTTCTTCTTCTTCTTCATTCATGCGACTTCTGGGAACTCGAGTTTTCTTTTTTGTTTTTACTGGGGAAAGGAGTGATTGGGTGATTTGATACCCTGTTTTTTTTTTCTTGTTTGGATTTGCTGGTCTCTTCAACAAATTTGTGGTGCATCTTTTCTTTAGTTGGTCCTTTTTACTTTTCTACCTTAGCAATAGCAACACCGAGAGAGATATGGAAAAAAAGATAGAGTCTTTATCCTCACATCCTGTCCATTGTTCATGATCGTTCGTATCTTATGTTCCATGAGGTGACCGATACGTGGCACCTGATCCTCTCACTCTGGCGAAAGTTGTCACTGCCAGGATTAAGACCAGTGTGAAGAACGCCCGCTTGTCATGCATGAAGCAAGAACTGGAACGAGCTGCCCTACGAGGCGAGAAAAGTGAATGTAAGTGAACACAGGGCGTATTGCCTCAGGCCACCAGGCAAGAGCGCGTCACTGAACTGCCCCGCGTTAGGCAATGGTCCAGTCGTTTACCAGTGTTGACCTAAAGAGCTTCAGACAATCTAACCGCTTGAACACATCACTTGCAACAATCACAAATATTTCTCAACATGGACGCACTCAAGGCCTGGGGTATGGTTGCTTTGTTCGTATTCTGTTCATACAGAGCTGACATATCTTCTTAGAGGTCGAGAACGCCGTCAAGCTCACTGACACTCACCGCGACGCCCTCTACGCATTCGATCCCCAGGAGCAGAAGAAGATCCAAGACGCAAAACCATGGCGCACCGATCCACAGCACTTCAAATACGTCCGCATATCAGCGGTGGCACTTATAAAGATGGTCATGCACGCGCGATCTGGCGGCAACCTTGAGGTCATGGGCTTGATGTTGGGATATGTTCAGCACGAGACATTCATTGTCACGGACGCCCTGCGTCTGCCTGTCGAGGGCACTGAAACACGAGTCAACGCACAATCAGAGGCAGACGAGTACATGGTGGAGTTCTTGCAGCAGTCAAGAGAAGCTGGACAAATGGAGAACGCGGTCGGGTGGTACCACAGCCACCCCGGATACGGCTGCTGGCTGTCCGGTATCGACGTGGCGACGGAAGCAACTCAGCAGATGTTCCAGGATCCTTTTCTTGCCGTCGTCATCGACCCGGACCGCACCATCAGCGCAGGAAAAGTCGAGATCGGCGCTTTCAGGACTTATCCGGAAGGCTACAAGCCCGTCGGTCAGGAGTCTGCTGCTGAGGGCATGGCAGCTGTACCTCTGGCGAAGGCTCAGGACTTTGGTGCACATGCGAACCGCTACTACTCACTCGAGGTCTCCCACTACAAATCAACACTTGACAGCAAGCTATTGGAGGCACTCTGGAACAAGTACTGGGTCCAGACACTATCTGCATCGCCACTGTTCACCAACCGCGAATACGGCACTCGACAGATCGAGGATCTCGCGGGAAAGATCAAGCAGGTACAGGAGTCACAGAAGCAGCGCTCAGGCATGGGTCCCATGATGCCCTCCAAGAAGAAGGGAGGCGACGAGGCCATGACAAAGGTGGTGACCACTGCCGAGAAGATCGCCAACGAGGAGAAGGCTGGCTTGATGGCCGCCATGGTCAAGGAGAAGCTGTTTGGAGGCGCTGTCATCGTGGACGAGGCAGCTCACGAGATTGAGTCGAATGGACAGCAGGACGCTACCATGTCCGATGCCAAGGCCGCATGAAGGGACTTGTCTACATTTCAATACGGAGTTTATGATGTCCACGAGCGTGTTTTCTGGCATGGGTGGCGTTTGGGCGCGATGAGATCGACTATGGTGTTGACACGCTATGGAACCAGCGACAGTGCGTCAAAGCTGCTTCCCTACATAGCACAAAGCATCACTAGACTAGCAATGATACCCGATGGTCGTTGATTATTTGCATGTGAATTTCGAACTAGTCAATGCAAGGCCCTGTAGCAGGATCTTGGATCCTTCGGCAACTCTGTGGACAAGGTATGGACAAGGCCAATATCGAGAAGAGTAGGACGTTTCGAACTCGTGCTACATACATATCGACATATCGAGATTTGAGTTTACACTGAAGCCACATCCTTGTCCTCACGTCATTCGAGACCGTCGGGTGTGGAGAGCGAGGTGGATTCCAGGCGCAGCTTCCGCGCGCCGCCGGACGGTCTAACAGCAGCACCATGTAAAATCAAACATAGATCGGGACATTTCCACCCGGCTTGGACACCTTTTATTAATTAATCTTTGGAGGCTGACCTGAACCCACGCGACTCGCGCTAATATCAATCCTGGGCTGAGCTAGCCTGTGCCGGGCGCAACACCGTAATCGATAGCTCACGCACGCGACATTCTCGAAATACTACGGACACCTGTAGACAATGCGCTGGTGAACTCGCAGTGCAATTCGCACTCCCAAGGACATGCTGCTTCGACTGAGCCACGGACCTGTCCAGCTTCCGCGCCACTGCATGCGCAGCTAATGGCGCCGACACCGACACCATGCCTGTTCCCACCGTCTCATTCCTCGTCGGGCTCGTCGTCCTCGGCTACCTGTTCACCTTTATTGTTTTCGCCATACTCCGCGTGATCACTGGCATATCGATCCAGCGCGTGGGATACTCGGGATTCAGGCGCATAGCTTTCTCTCCAAGTCCTGGGATCAAGATCACAATCCGAGGAGTTGGGCTCTCTCCTCACAGGCCTACCTTCGCGCTTCCTACATGGTGTAGCCTGGTTGTCACTGAGCTTTGTGTTACTGTGGATCTGAAAGCGCTTGAAGACGGCAAGAGATCACGGAATGAGGGATACAAGCACGCGAATGGGAGCGCTCGCAAGGCCAACGGCTCCGCTGATGGACCTTCTGAACATAAGGACAGCGACGAGGGTCATGGTAAGCTCTGGAGAAAGCTGACGGAAGTCAAAGAGAAGATTAAGAGGTTGCATGGCAAGATCCAGTGGCTGAGGCTGGTGGACCTGATTGCGGATGCTGCAGAGGTGAATATTGTGGGAGTGGGAAGTCTGCGGGTAGAGCGTGCAACACTATGTGTGGATACTCGCAGTCAGACGGTGGATCGAGGCCGACTTTTCCAGCACCACCAGAGCAGACTGGAATCCCAGCAGCCAGCTGAGTGGAAATCGATTGTCCGCAGTGTGCTCTTCACGCCTGAGGGGCGTGAATCCTCGGAGGTCCTGGACTACTTTGCGCTCAATATTCATGGACTGCTGCACCGGGAGCTGCAGGGTCTTAGAGATGCTTCTATCACTTTCAAACTTGGCCGACTGAATGTACCCTACGACGATATCGAGCACGCGATGAAGAGCGCGGACCTCATTCGTGGAAAGTATGCCCAGCCGCACGAAGCAGGGAATTCAAAGCACGTGTCTCTTTCCGATGCTTTGGACGAAATGGAACAACCTGGAAGCCGCGAAGAACGCATCGTGCAGACGGTCTCCGATTCTCGAGCTTTCATTGCGTCCATTTTGCGTGGAATACAGGAAGTCCAGGTAGCTGTGGGATTCTTCGGATTTTCGAAGAAACTCTCTGTCAAGACCGATTCAGATGCGAGCGTTTACTTCAACATGGCAATGAAAGAGGTCGGCATGGATATCCTCCGTTTGGACCCCAAGACTCCCGCTCACCGCATGTATTTCTCAAGAGAGGATGTGGCTCACCAGGGACTTTTGACAGCCATATCCATCGCTGCGGGTATCGACGACGGGCATGAGCGTCCCGAAAGGATGGTGTACGTTCCGATGATAACAGCTACGGTGAAGACTACCTTACCTGCAAGAACACTCCATTACTCCAAGAACGACAGTGCGGGCGAACGCAACTCCAACCTCCTGTATGCCAACGTTGTATGCACATCGCCTTCGATCGACCTTGATCCTAAGCACCTGCCTCTAATACTGCAGATGGCCAACAAACGCAAATTCGCGTCCTCAGAACAGACCAAGAAGTCGAATAGCCACCGTATCATCTCTCAGCTCCTGCCCAAAGCGAGCGTGAAACTTTCAATTCAAGAGCCGGTCATTCGAGTGTCTCTGCCACCGATGGACAAGAGTGCTAGTCCCGAAGACTACGACCTGCTGATATCCTCTGTGTCGTCCATGTCCCTGGAAGTAGAATCGTCGCATTCGCCAGGCGATCACTTGCATTACAGTCTTGCATCCAGCTATCGACACACGACACATCAACTGTATTACCAGACTGCAGCATCTGAACGACACGACCTTATGCATAGCGATACCGTGGAATTCAAGGTAGACATGAATGCCATACCCGGTGCGACTGTGACAGCCTTCGGCCGTTTCCAGACTTTCACGATTTACCTTGTCCGACCGGACATTTGCGAAGGCGTACGACAGATTGTGAAGCAACTTCGGAATAATGTTTTGGGTCCGTCTGAGCACAAAACTCAATCGCAGATGAGCTTCTTACGAAGAATGCCATCGTGGTTAAACACATTCCGCCTCGAGGGTCATGAGTTTGGTCTGCAGTTGGCTGGAGTTGATGACAAGGTGTCAGCAGATACTCGCGGCTTTGCGCTGGAGCTGGAGACATGGACTGTTGACTACAAAGTCAACAGAGACGATGTCCAGCCGATTGATCATCGCCGCAGATCAAGCAGTCGCGTGTCGATGAGCATGGATAGAGCGACCCACTCTCCAGCGAGATCCGGCTCGCCTCGAAGGAAGAAGCAGAATTCCACTGACGGAAGGCGTCTGGCCGTTCACATACAGAATTTGGATGGCCTGATAATAGATTCTATCGAGGGCTCGGAGCCACAACCTTTCATGTCGCTACCGCGCTTCGAAACGGCCTTCTCGACGTCAACCGACGCACACGGGCCGATCTTCCACATCAACTCACACGCAAAGAGTCTCCTGCTGCATTACTCTCTGTATAGCCACTTCGCGATAGGAGTGGCATTCTTGGTCGTCAAGAGAACATTCCTGGACCACCATGGCGGCAGAACACGCCAAGGAAGGCCACCTCCGCCAGCGAAACGCTCGAGTCTGCAAGTGCCTGGATCTTTCACGAGCGCAGAGGAGGTCGCGAAACACGAGATCACTACTGTCGATTTCAAGGCTTCGCTTATTCAAGTGAAGGCCACATTACCTGCAGACCCTCCGATGATGCTTCAAATATTCGGTTTGGAGGCAGGTCAACACCGGTGGGCAAGCGCGTTCTTCCGAAACAGACTCACTAGGTTGTACGTTCGTGCACCCAAGACCAAGGCCGCTTGGAGCAGGATCATCAGCATCAAGGCGCCTAGAGTAGACCTCCGAGATGTCAAACGCAAGCAAGGGACAAACACCATCACCGAGAAATCGGTCGACTTGGCTATGGAGGCCATCCGCATCGGCGTTCCGCATCAACTGCTAGTGCACAGCATTTTCGACAATGTTGCCAACATCATCAAGACCACCAAACAATTGCATCACCACTTTGCTACTGGTACCCTGGATGACATCTTAATGAAGGAGCCGGAGGGACCTAAGAATATACCTCGCATCTCGCTTCGGTCTCAGATATTCATATTTGAGGTTGAGGACAGCAGTTTCGAATGGAAGCTGGGTGCCATTTACCGCGCCGGTCTTTTGGAACAGAAGCAGAGATTGGCTAGACAGGAATTGTTCGACGCCAAAGAGAAGAGACTCAGACGTGCCGCGCGACCAGATTCCCGCAGAGCAAGATCACAACACCCAGCAAGCCGCTCTCGATCCAACACGAGGCCAGATGAGACCAAACCGAGAAGCAGAAGCGTGCAGCCAACGCCCGAGATGGGCAGCCATCGCAACGGCCGTCGCAGGATGCGCTACGATACCGAGGGTAAATGTGGCATTAGCGACACTTCTGCCTTGACAATTGAGCAAGCTCGAGACCGGCTTCATCGACTGAACGCCGATACATGGAAAGCTCGCATTGACAGGGTTCTCAATTTCCAGCAGCGTACTATCAAGGACCTTCGTACTCTGTTTTGGGGAGCCGATGAGATTCCAGAAGAAATTGAGCAACACGAGCCTATACTTGCTATGACGCAGCGGCCTGCGCTTCTTGCCATCCACATGAGCAACTTGGCAATCACTGTGGACAAGCCATCTTTTCCTGTGGACGAGTGTCCTAAATTCTTGCACGATATTGGCAAGGGTATGCCGTATGACATGAAGTATGGCCTTCTGGTGCCGATGAACCTTCATGTCACTACGGGAGAAGCCAGGGTTCAGCTTCGAGACTACCCGTTGCCTTTGCTTCATGTTCCGGCTTTGGCTAATGGCCAATCCCCTCGACTGCCTGCTATGTCTCTCAAGACTGATTTCGTTATTGCGGAGGAGTTCCGAGATCTGGAGTCTCAAAAAGAGGTCAACATTGTCATTGTTCCCAAAGACAAGATGGGACCTGGCCGTGACGACGCATTCTCTTTCACTGTGCGGCGAACCATTTCACCAGTCAAGACGTACTCGAATATGAAGTTTGAGATCCACACCAGCCAGCCAACCAAGATCACATGGGGCACATCATTCCAGCCGGCTATACAAGACGCTATGCAGTGTATCGAAGGCTTCACAAAGCCTCCCATCGATCCCTCAGATCGCGTCGGATTCTGGGACAAGATTCGCTTGAGCTTTCACTCACGTGTCAATGTGGCCTGGAAGGGTGATGGCGATGTCCATCTTACACTCAAGGGTTCGCGTGATCCTTACGTGGTTACCGGCGATGGTGCGGGCTTGGTCATGGTGTGGCGCAACGACGTTCGCTGGAACATAGCACAGCACGAAGATCCCCGCCAATTCATGACTGTCGACAGTGGAGATTACATTCTGGCAGTACCTGATTTCAACAAAGTCGCTAGATACGATGCCGATCCAGATAACAGCGATGACGGCTCGCTCGGGTCTAGCAGCACCTCGAGACGTGACGCCATCTTCAAGAAAGTGATCATGAAGCTGTCTGGCGAGGTACGATGGATGGCTGGTTTGATGTTTGAGCGGGACCTTGCAGATGGCTCCCGTTCGTTCGATTTCAAGCCTCATTATGATGTGGTCCTCAAACACCCTGAGTTTGCGAAGGCGCCACCCGGAGGCGAATATGATGCTTTCCGCGACTTCCGCAGCCACCACATACACATGTCTATTGCCATCGCTGCACCACATAGCCGAGATTGGTCGGTGACGAACCTCAAGCCGTCGAACAACTACAACTCCTTGCACCTAACGCCGAAGTTTTTCTCACACTTCTTCAGCTGGTGGTCGATGTTCTCGGGCGTCATGTCACTACCAGTGAGACAAGGTCCCTTGTGGGGCATCACGCAGAAGAAGAGCAAGAAGTTCGGTCGGCACATCGCGAGCATCAAATACAATCTCCTCTTGTCGCCTCTCTTTGTGAGCCACATCTACAAGCACAAAGACGCTGAGGAGTACGCGGACGATGGGACAGTATCTGCCACGGGCTTGAAGATGAAGTTAGACAGCTTTATGCTCGATCTCCATCAGCGCCGAGAGTTCTTCGATATCAAAGGCCACGACGATGCCGCTGCGAAGAGATCAAGCGGCATGCGTATCAATCAGACTCAGGTCGACTTCATTTCCGCGGACTTGCGTGCGGTCTCCGCCAGCATAACAGGTACAAGTGCACAGGAAATGGAGAAGGCGACTGATGAGACCTTGGCTGGATTCCAGACCCAAACACCTCGGGTGAACCTGTCCAAGTTCACGATTCCTGACAACGATTTCACATGGATCGATATGGACGACTTTGTCGAGCTTGATTGGATCCTGCCTGCAGAATCCGACCCGGAGACAAAGATCTTACCGCTTGGATACGCTCCCAGATTTACCTACTTCCGGCAGACTGACCACGGAGACTCCATCTCGGGCGATACTACAAGATCCAGTCCGTTTGGGGACGAGCTAACACATTACTGTGTGATATCACCCAAGAATGATCCTCGACGAGTGCAAGCCGAGCTGATTGGTGACCGTCTGAAGGCACTTAAGGCGCAACGTGAAAGCAATGAGAAGGCCGAAAGTGACCAGGAGCTCAAGATGATCAAATCGATCGAGAGCGACGTTGACGCAGCAGAAACTAAGATGGATGCTATCCGTGCTCACGGTGAACAGCTTCTGCAGAAGGAACGATTCTTGCGCCAAATGTTGGAGACGCTGACCGATCGACTTGAACACGATGATCCAGCTGCTGTTCCCGAGCTCGAAACTGCAGATGAGTTCTATGAAGCACACGAAAGTACGCCTACTCCTCTAGCTGACCCTGATGTGCGTCGCATGGACTCTGCGCCTCTCGCGGACTATACCAGCGACTTCAACAACCGTTTCATCGTGCACAATCCGCAGATCAAATGGAACAATTCGCTTCGGAACATCATCTTGCGCTACATCCACCAGAACAGCCAAAGGCGTGGATTCGTCTACTACATGTCTCAGCGAGCTGTCAAATTCATCGTCGACATTCTGGAAGAGCAGCAGAAGAAGGATGGCAGCTCCACTCCAACACGAACAAAGTCTTGGACGACCACGCAAGGACCAGGGTCGCCGGACATGGACGATGATATGACTGTTCAGGATCGCATTGAAGAGCTGCTCCGCGACGGCCGTACCTACGTCAACGCTGACGACCCAAACACTGAACAAGATCAAGAGAAGACTGGCAACAGCGGACCGACTGACGAAATCTCTCACGAGTTCACGCCTTTGAACACCTATCACTTCCGCCTGATCGCGCCTCAGATCCAGCTGCACAGCGAGAAGAATCCTAAATCGGCAGTACTTGTCACAGCCAAGGGTATGCAGCTGAAGGTGGTACAGATCATGGACAAGGACAGAGTCAACGACGAAGTCAGTGGACTGGTGCAGCGTCGCTTCACAGCTGCCATGGACAGCCTGCAGATGTTTGTCACCAGTACCAAAACGTTCTCTACAGAGTATCTGCGAATGTACTCCGGAAACCGATATGGCGTCAAAGCTGGCACATGCTGGCCACCATGGGTTCCATTGGAGATGATGTTCGAGTTCGAAGACAACCCGTACGGCTTCAACAGAGTTGTACACCGGACTTCTGCCAGTCTCCGTTACGATAAATACAACACGTTGCGACTCAAGTACAACGACGACGTGTCTGGTGGTGACTCGAAGGCTACCAAGAACGACGACGAGACTGAGAACCGCATGGACCACGTCTGGCTCGAATTCCCACAGTTCCGCGCGATTTGTGATTCTGCGCAGTATTTTGCGCTGTACATTATTGTCATGGATCTCCTGCTGTATAGCGAACCGCTGGAGAAGACGCGCAGTGAACGCCTCGAGAAGATCATGCTGGCGTCTGACTTTAGTGATCTGACTGGTGCGCCGGAGATGGTGCAGATGCTGCAAGGACGCATCAGACAGCTTGAAGAGATCAAGTTGCAGTTCCAAGTACACGAAAAGTATCTCGACAGGCAGGGATGGAAGGATCGCATCACGATGGATCAAGACTTGGCAAGCTGTGAGGACGAGTTATTCTTCATGATGAAAGCCATCACTACTGCGCAGCAACGCCTGGAAGATCGCCGTGAACAGGAAAACGCAGCAGGCCTATTGCATCTCAACATGTCCGCCAAAGAGATCGCATGGCATCTCATCAGGGACAAAGGCGAGTCCTTGGTGGAGCTGCAGCTGAAGAATGCATCCTTCGACCGAACGGACAATAACGACGGTTCCAACTACAACTGCATGCAAATCGGACGCATCAATGGATTGAACCTACTGCCTGATGCGATGTACCCCGAAATCATCGGACCCTACATTGATTCTACCAGAGGCTTCCACGAACCTGGCGATGCCAACATGCTCCGCGTGCAGTGGCTAATGCTTGACGCCATTGCCGGTATCCCTGTGGTTGATTACTTCGAGGTCGATCTGGTACCTCTGAAAATGCAGCTGGAGAGAGATATTGCAAAGAAGCTTTTCGAATACATCTTTCCTGGCGAGGGTGGGAACGCGTTCGACGGTGGCAGCGGTTTCTCTCCATTCCTGGTGAGAAACATGATTCCGCCTCAAGAAGATGACGTGGACGAGGAGATCTCAGAGAATGCTCCCGCAGATGCCTCTGAGTTTGGGTCTAACTCGAATACCGAATCAATCAACGGCAACAATGAAGGGACGGGGGCTGGGTCTCTGGAACGCAGACTTGTGCCTACGCTTCACTTGCCGAAGCAGAAGAAGGCCAAGGTAGACAAAGATGCTCGAGGCCTGGGTATCTCAAGCACTTCTCACCACCATGGCTTCAATCTGTTCCACTCCGACAGAAATCGCAACCAACTCAATCCCAGATCTGCGGCTTCGAGATCGGCGCTCTCGCATAGCAACAATTCGTCAGGTATGGTCCGATCTCCCAGCGAGCGGTCCATAAGTACCATGCGCAGCGACGCACATAGCATGGAGACGGACAAAGCCAAGCGTTTCGCGGCTTCGCGTCACTCTGGTGAATCGAAGAGAAAGGTGGAAAAACGTGGCGATGACTTGACCGAGATGATGAACCGAGCATCGAACTACATGACTCTGGCCTTTGTCAAGATTCCAAGTATGGTCTTGTGCCTCAGCTACAAGGGCAAAGGACACCGCAACATCGAGGATGTGCATAATCTTGTGTTCCGCATGCCTACCTTGGAATACCGCAACAAGACTTGGTCCAACTTGGACCTTGCACTTCAGCTCAAGAAAGACGTGATCAAGGCCTTGATCTCCCACGCAGGTGCCATCGTGGGCAACAAATTCAGCAACCACAAGCCGACCAGACAACAGATCAGCCGTCTGCGCGAGAAAGCCAACATGAGCACTTTGCTGAAGGACAGCAGCTCTGCTCACCTTTCTGCCACCTCGGCTAGCACCCATGAGTTTGACCTCGACTATGCGAATGGAAGGCCTTCAACCTCCTCGCTTCGACCTAGCACTCTTAGTAGGAGTGTGTCTTTCAATTCGACGCCCTCGCTCTCTGAACCAGAAGTAGAGCGAAGACCTGCGACAAGCGGCGCGCGTACTGAGGACAATGTGGAGGCATCTTCGCAACGGCTGCTCGAGCCGCCTGATGTAAGTCATAGACTCAACCCGCATGTATTGCCCTAATTGGAGCTAACGCTATGATCTTAGGCACCACATCGGTCACGTACTACATCGCTCTCGCGGCGTCTCACCGGTGGCTTCAGCAATTCAAGATCACGTACAGATACAAACCTCACAGCCACCTCGAACGGAGATGAGAACGAAGAGAACAGCAGGAAAAGCAAGCTGCTGCTCGGAGGACAGAAGCTGCTGAGGTCTTTGCGGGACTGATAGGAGGTACCCCTTATTTCTTTCTCTCATTTTTATTACTTTCTTCCTGGCGACCTGGTGCGGGAACCATTTGATTCTTTTTTGGCACAATACCCACTACGCTGGAGCGGAACCCTGAAAAAGTGCATTTTCTGGAGCAAGGGTATGAGGCGAGTTTAGTGTTTGAGAAGTGAAATGCTTCAATGGTGGATGCGATGTAGATATCTTTCTATTAATTCGTTCTTAAAAAAAACTTCTGGAAATGCGATCTGGAACTGTCTCACCACGAAAAACCAAAATCCCTCTTGAACACATTCTGCCACTCTTGGTGTTGATCCTGCGCTTTGGCTTTCGACTTACCTTTCCCTTGGCTGGCGGCTGAGGGCGCCACTTTGCCAGTCTCATGTTGATGCGAAGCTATGTTTAACCGATCAGCCACTCATACTCGCAATGGGACGTTTGATTCACTTACCAGACTTAGACGGAATGCCTGCAAAACCAGCATTCGACTTCCAATCGAAGTCAAGATCGCTACAGTCGGGGATTGGAATGCCCTTTGCTTCCATGTCATCGATTGTGGCCGTCACGTTTTCGAAAAGAGCCTGGTTGCGTGCCATTGCCTCGTCGATAGCCTGGTTCTTCTGCTGGTACTGAAGATCCCATGCTCGGTTGCGGCGGGCTTCTTCCTCTTCTTCTTCGGTCAACTCCTCAGGAGCGACTTTCGGAGCAGCCAATTGCGCTTTGGCTTCGGCGATGAGAGCGGAAGACTTGGCGATCGCAGCATCTACACGCTCGTCGAAGTCGAGCTGTTCGGGAGTAAGTGGAAGCGGAGCTTGGTCTTTCGCCCTCCATGCTTTGGCGCCAGGTACAAAACCGGCGCGAGCGCGAGCGGCGTTCATCATCTCGGTCACGAGAGGAGAACTCTCGTTGTCGGCTGGAAGCTCTGCAGCGTCGGCTGCCTCCATCATAGCGAAGACCTCTTGGGCGCTAGGGTCGACTGGGGATTTTGAGACCATCATCCAAGAAGACGTCGATGGAGAATCGACCTGGGAAAGGCTGAGTTCGCAGAATTCGCAGGTTGGAGAGCTGCAAGGTGAGAAGTTTTGGAGGGTCTCGCTGGTGAAGGTCTGGACAGACATCAGAGAGCTCGCTTTAGGCATTTTGTTGGATGTTTGGCGTAAGCTCTTGTGTTTGCTGTCTTAATTTGGTTTGACGAGGTTGGCTACGTTCACAGAACGAGCCTTTGAGTCTGTTGGAAAGAGACCACTGGCAAGCAGTACAGCAATCCATGTTATGTATCATGCCGATCTTGCGATTTGACAAAGCCATTGTGTTTGTGTAGGTCCTTTGTCTTCCGATAGTGCCTTGTTGGTTTGGCCAGGGACAATGTAGGAACAAAGAAAGAAACTCTAAGGCAGCTTGAGAAAGCAACAGTACGTCAGACTCCCACGCCAGAGAGCAATCTGAAGGCGGAATGCTCAACACTGATGCCAATGGATGGATGAAGAATGTAAGACGTAAAAACATGTATAGTGGATGACAAAATGACTCAATACAGAGGCTCAAGAGCTTAACAAAAGATAGTGAAAGACGAAGAATACCTCTGCTACATTCCACACAGTCATGTAGACAAACATACGTCTCATACAAATGGCCGCCGATAAGATGAGCAGAAGCATCCGCTGATGGGCAGCGTTGTATGGCATGTAATCCACATGGGTTTCAGTCGATTGCTAAGCCCTTTGAGAGCCTGAGGACATATGCGTGATCCCGGATAATACACGTGCAAAAGTGTAAAGACTACAAGCGATCACCCAGCATCTCGCCGGTCATTGGTGCCGATATTGACAGGAGGTAGCTGTTCAGTTCGGCGTCGTCGCAGCTGTTGACGAGATGCTCTCCAACAGTCTCGTGGTAGCTGGACCATGCACATTGGCAGCAGTGATCTCGATGTCGCAACATCACGGCAAGGCGAGTCAACACCGTGGCCAATATGGCTCATAACCTACAAGTCTTCGCAAAGTCAGCAGGAGCTCAAGTGTTATTTCTTGCTGATGTCGAAAGTGTGATTGAGGTGTAAAGTTCAGTTGTTTGCGTATAATAAGGTTTCTCGTCAACCCGCTTTTCAAGACGGGGATACGACAGCTCCAATATTTTATGTCTCATCATGAAATAATGAATATAGCGGGGAAGGATTGCAATGGGTTGTGTGAACGTACCTTGGTGATATGGTGTGCGCAGGGCACGTCGAAAGGCACCTGACGGGATTTGGTGCATGTGATACACCTTTGTAAGGATCGAAATCGCGGCTTCCGGTTGTTGCGATGATGTGAAGATGGCCCGAAACAAGTCGTTATGGCGAACGTGCTTCAGGCACCTTCATCGTCATCAAAGGCAAGTTTGATAGGCTTGGCCTTCTTCTTCGCCTTCTTCACAGCCTTGGGAGCGATGTCTTTCTCAGCACCAGTAGGCTTGGAGGAATCATCTTCATCTTCGTCGCCAACAACCTTGGCAACTTTTCTCTTCTTGACAGCATTACCATCAGTGAGCTTCTGCTCAACACGAGGCTTGCTCTCAGCAGGCAAAGCACCTGAGGCCTCAGGCTTGCCATCACCTTTCAGCTCGCCAGTGACATTGTCGACGGTCTCCTCACCTGAGGCATCGCCTTTAAGCCGTCTCTCGTAGTCAGCTTTGGAGACCAATTCTCCAGACTCATCGACAAAGGTAGGCCCATCGTCATCGTCTGGATTCTTGGCCTTTTTGGGACGAGCGAGAGGTACTTGGTGGCGGTCTGGATCTCCATCATCGCCGTAGCCTGTGTTTTGTGCGCGGAGACGCTGCAAGAAGGGAGGCAGACTGGAGTCGTATGACAAGTCTTTCGACTTGATTTTGCCCGACATGATGGCTAGCTGTAGGATGGAAGGCCAAACTCGGTCACGAGTACAGAGGCAGTTTGCAGGCAGGGCGAGCTAGCTGCAGCTAAGCGCTCTAGCTAAGATGTGAAAGTGAAGAAGGTCGAAGAAGTTGGGCGCGGAGTCAAAATTTGGTGACGGTGTGAGTGGCCCATGCGTCCATGAACGCTCGCCCCTGCCCCGCCGTTTGGCGGGACATCTTTCTGAAATCATTTCCCACCGCAAACAACAACTGCACACTCCAGCATAACTCACTCGCCAGCACGTATCCTCTATAACTACCACCGAAACCAACCCCGCACAAATCACAGACAAAATGGCTGAGGAAGTCAAGGCCACCGAGAACCCCGCCGTCGAGGCCCCTGCTGCTGAGGAGAAGAAGCCAGTCACCGAGACTGTCGCTGAGACCGCCACTGCAGCCAAGGAAAACGTGTTCTCCATGTTCGGTGGTGGCGCAAAGAAGGAGGCCAAGAAGGACGACGACGAGGAGAACGATCGCTCTGGTTCCGCAAAGGCACAGAAGGAGAAGGCCGCCGAGGGCGGTGACGATGATGACAAGGTCGAGGAGGAGGAGGCCGATGTGCACTTCGAGCCCGTTGTGCACCTCACCGAGAAGGTCGACACCAAGACCAACGAGGAGGCCGAGGAGCAGACTTTCAAGATGAGGGCCAAGCTCTTCAAGTTCGACCGCGAGAGCAGGGAGTGGAAGGAGAGGGGCACTGGCGACGTCAGGCTGCTCAAGCACAAGGAGAACGGCAAGACCCGTCTGGTCATGAGGAGAGACAAGACCCTCAAGGTCTGCGCCAACCACTACAGTAGGTTCTCGAGATCTGGATATGGTGACTGCAAACACGCACTAACAATTTTTTAGTTGTTCCTGACATGAAGCTCTCTCCCAACGTCGGCAGCGACCGCAGCTGGGTCTGGAACGCCGCCGCCGATGTCTCCGAGGGCGAGCCCGAGGCTGCCACTCTTGCCATCCGTTTCGGCAACTCTGAGAACGCCAACCTGTTCAAGGAGGGCTTCATCAAGGCTCAGCAGGAGAACGAGGCCCTCTTCGCCAAGGAGTCGTAAGCGACGTCCAAAGACAACATGAACTCTGCATTTGGTTTCTGAAGCACGAGCAATTGCGAGATAAAGCCGCCACTTGGGTCGAGCAATCGTACTACGTGAGCACAGCAAAAGCAGTCTTCACATGAACCCTGGTGTCTTTAAATACACCACCGACAGCACATTTTGGGCGTTCCACACTGCATCACATCAACATACCCCTCATCCACACACCACAACCACAACCACATCACATCACAATGCCGCGACGAAGAACATGACATGATTGACGTTCAATGGGACGTTCGAGGCATGGCATGCATCGCATGGCGCCAGATAAATTATGTAGGAACGAAAGCTGCTTCAAAAATCGTCGTTAGATTCCCTGCGTGATTCGATATTGTCAAATATAAGTAAAATGCTAAGTGAATTGTTTGTATCTAAAAAGACCCCGTCTTCCTGGAGAGAATAGTGCTGGTTCGGTCTATGAACTGACAACAACCGCTGATATCGGCGTCCGAGTGAAGGTTGCTTGACAGACAAAGCAAGGTTTGCTGTGTAGTCACTCACAAACCAGACAGCACATGCATGCGTAAGAGTGAGGTTAGCACAGTGACGGTAATGGTGGCTTCTGTCAAGAGTAAAAAGACAAAGGTAGTATACCTTGGTATGAAGCAATCTCGTGCTGTCGCCCCAGAGCCAAAAGTCTAAAGCTTCCCCCACGCGCCTGCCCGCTCACTTCAGTCGACGAGCGCTTCAACTCCGCCAAACACTTTACGCGCAACGAGAACTTCGACCTTGCTCACCACTCCCCAGCTACCCACTATATACCAATCTCACGACGCGACACTCTTCCGCGACTCCATTGATCCCATCTATACCGCTCGCAGCAGAAAGACCACCTCCCAAAGTCCTTTGCGCCGCGCACTAGCCGGCGCGTCCAACAAACACCATGCCTGATGTACGTGCCCAATACCGCCACGCAGATTCGCGCATACCGCAGGACTCCCCAACTGACATGCAATCACAGGTCAAGAGAACCGTCAAGCTCGTCACCGAGCAGCACGCCAAGTACATACAACACCACGACCTGCTCACTTGTCGCATCATCAGCACTAACACCCTCACAGCGATGACCCCATGGAGGTCGAAGGCATTCCCATGCGCAGCTGGAACATCCAGATCTTCCTAGTCAGCGCCGACGGCGACGAGCTTCCCGCTACCTGCTACGAAAAGGCCACCTACGTCCTACACGACTCATTCGGTCCCAAGCGCATGCGCCAGTCATTCCGCCGCCCGCCCTTCAGGATCGACGAGAAGGGTTGGGGAGAGTTCGACATGCAGATAGTCCTCACGCCCATTGGCGCTAGCAAGTCCGGCGAGCACACTCTGGCTCACGACCTCAACTTCCAGCAGGAGCGCTACGAGAGCACTCACAACGTCACATTCCGCAACCCCAAGGGTGCGCTTCTGGATGCGCTGCGCGAGAGCGGCGACGTGGGTGACCCTGCGCCGAAGTCAAACGGTGTCACTAGCACGCCAGCCACCGGTCAGGCGAAGGAGAAGAAGGTGCGCAAGAACCAGAACCGCAACGTGGACATGGAGAAGCTGGCCGAGGCCCTACCTCAGCTGGGCGAGGAAGACCTGCTGCAGGTCGTGCAGATGGTGCACGACAACAAGACGGACGACACATACACCAAGAACGACGTCGACAGTAAGTTATCGAGTCTTGGCTTTGTGCACGCGAGGGTATTTCAAGCATACTAACATTCCCTTTCCCACAGACGGCGAGTTCCACGTCGACCTCTACACCCTCCCAGATCAACTGATTAAGATGCTCTGGGACTTCACCTCCCACAGAGTCAACATGGCCGAGCTGGCATAGAATATCGGCTTTCTGAGTGGCGGACCAGCACTCCCCACACCTACAAGATGCTCTGGCAGGGAAAGAAAACCCAGCAGGAAAACCCGTGAATGAAGATGGGTGCACGCACACATGCGCAATGCTCACTGTGGCGAGCTTTGGCTTGCGGTTTGGAATTACCAGAAACGAGTGTCCAGCCCTTTCTGGTTGGAAAGCTGGCAAGACGGAAACACTCTTGACACTGGGACTGATTTTTTCTTGCTCTCTGCTCTGTTTTCCTACGGGCGCCACGACTTGTTCAAATCGACCTATCTCTTTCATTGGGCCCCGAAAAGACTCTACGGGACAAACTGGAGCGATGGAGTTTAAGGCGTCTCAAAAGGCTCCAACCGGTCTGTACTCCCGAACAGGGTGAAACTTTTATTGTTGATGCGTTGCGACAGCGGGTAGAATTTAGTCTTTAATCGAAAATAGCACAGAGAAGTTATTCTGTCGATTTATCGTCAGGTTCCAGTGCTTGTGAGGACGTACGTGTTATCAACATACTACAAACGGCTATCATACTCCTTCCACTTGGCTCTTCGTCTGCAAAACTGTACGTGTCTGTTCGACGTCTTGCCTTCCGCGCCAATGGAGGCGGGAGGGCGCGAGTGCACACAAAGTCAACCGCAAAAACAGTAGGGCGATAATAATAGGACGTGACCAGAACCAACAAACCATAGACCTCGAAGAATTGTCCAGCGTTGGCCAAAAAAGCAAACTTTCATATAATCTAGATTTTCTCTCCCTCGTCCTCAACGCCAGACCTGCCAGCGAGGTCACATATGCCGCTGACAACAATCTCAAAAAAGGAGTTGGTTTCTCAAAGCAGCAGGAAAACGAGATCCCCCGCTAGCAGAACGAACTTTACATACAATCTCTCTCCGTTTTTCCTTCCCGACACTTTCTCTTGCGATTAAGAAGAAAATATAATATCGATCAAGCCGGCGTCACAAACCCGCCGGCAATTTCCACCCACTCGGGGATACAGCTGCCCTCCTTGCCCTCGACGTCGACGATGTCCGTGTCGCACCTGCACCTGCAGCCCACGCCGTTCTCCTTCTCCGCGTCCCACTTGGCCCAGTAGTCGTCGTCTTCCTCGAGGAACTTCTGGTAATCGCGGTCGGCGGCAGAGCGTTTTTGCTCAAAGTCGGTGCCGAGGTAGGGCTCGCGGGGGAGTTGGCGGGCGGGAGCGTTGGCGGGACAGTGTTGGATGGTGGTGTGGCGGTAGCCGAAGTCACGGAAGTAGTGGATATCGGAGGGGGAGAGGAGGGCGCCGGCTGCGAGGGAGTGGATGGGTGCGTCACCCCACTGTGATGGTTGTTAGCAAATATGTTGTTTGGGGTTCGGGGGATGGTTCATGATAGACTTACTCGCTCCATCCAGAAGCCGCCGCTACGGTCCATCATCTGGAAGAAATCTTCGTATGCCTTGCTGCGGAAGAAGTCGAGGCGGGCGATCTCGAAGTTGCTCCAGAAATGGCACATGTTGTACTTCTCACCTTCCATGGCTTCCGGGTCGATGTCTGGCAGTTTGCCGTCGCCTGGCTCGGTCTGGAGAATGTCTTCGGGAAGAGGCTTCTCATTTTCATACTTGGGGTCACCCTTGGGCAGGTCTTCGGGTTTGTTCTCCTCCTCTGGCTTGGGCTCGGTGAACATCTCCCACAGACCTTGAGAGGTGAGGTTGTTCACGCGCTTGTATGCGGAAGCATAGCGGAAAATATTGGGTACAGTCTCTTTCAGTTCCTTGACAGCGATGGTGAAGCCGTAAGTCTTTTTGTTGCGAGCCATGTGGACGAAGGGGTCGTAGGTGATGTCGCAGAAGTACTTGATATCGGGCTCCACGCGCCAGTACCAATCGTACTTCTGTAGGAGCTCGTGCTTGTAGAAGAAGCCCGAGTAGAAGCGACACATGTGGTGGTAGGACTCCATGCCACCGTACATAATCGCCTGGTCACCCTGCTTGGCGATACCCTCTTTGGCGACACGCGCATCTGTCCAGTCGGGGAAACCCCAGTGCTCGGCATCAATCTTGCCAAACTCGACGTTCGAGGAAGTGTAGTTCGCAATCGTCTCTTTGAAAGTGCTGTTGAACTCCTCGTTGTTGAGGAAGACGTAGGGGTAGTGGAACCAGCGGTTGAAATGGCGCTCGAAGCTCCTGAGACTGTCAAGCACACCAGGCAGCTCCTTGTTCCTTGCCAGGATAACAATGGCAGCGTTCTCTCTGGGACCCTCTGCATTCACGTGCGGCTCGGAGCATCCGCTGACGAAGACCTTGTCGTGCTTCTCGCTGATCTTACGGATGCTAGGCGGCGCACCGCTGGGTATGAGGCGTGCGGCGGGGCTGTCTGGATGGCGCACGAAGAGCACCAGGATCAAGATGACGACCAGCGTCGGGAAGAGCAAGACCAGATATAAAGGCACACTGATCTTGCTGTTCCCTCTTATCCGTACTCGTCGGCGGAAGAAGCCCAGCCGAGGCGATAGCTTTTCTGAAGCATCTTTGAGGTTTGCGTACTGTAGGCTCTTCAGGGTGGGCATGTTCTCCGCAGAGGGCATGCGCTTCCGGAGGAAATCCATGGCTGCGGTGGTGGTGGTGGGAGGGTGAGCAGAGCTCTGGTGTATGGCGTGCAGCGGCTAGGCCGCCTATTAGAGGGGAGGTAGCACTCAGCTACCGTGTGATTGTGTAATTGGGTGTTTGTCTATTCCGTGGGCGATGTCTGATCGGGTTGGGCGTGGTCGCAGTGCAGTATTATTTGCGGTGGACGACAGTTGGAGGGTTGGCTGGCTGGCCCGGCGTAGGGTGGTCCGGAGGTGGCACTAAAGAGCGACGTTGCGGAGGAGGACGAGGACGGACGGAGGGTGACTCGTGCACTTGGAGGACGCGCGCCGGGTTTATAGCAGTGGCATTGATGGGAGGAGTGTGTGTTGGGGAGAATAATATAATAATCAGACAGAGGACATGCCGCTGCTGCTCCTGCTGGTGTCAGGGTGCATGCACACAGACAGACACAGGAGACATTCGCCAGGCTTAGCCTTAGCCTGCTGGACCCCTGTCTCTCTCTCTTGCCTTCAATTGTGCAATAATAATGGCGAGCTCTCGACCAGGCCGTCTCCATATTCACATATCTGGATCCGTACTACTACTGTATGTATACATACCCCTCTGACGGCATCTCGTGCGGCAATCAACAACAGCTTCATTCGTTCCCTCTGAGAACCATCCTACCTGTCGGTCTTCATGACAGTACATCGCCTAGCTACACAGTAAGCAACTTGCTCCTTTCAAGCTTGCGTAACACAGACTTGGCAGGGCATTGGCCTCCTCGTAATACATGCGCATGTGCAGATCCACTGGGTACAAAGTCTGAACCGGCAAGATTGGCACTACATCGGAGAATGATCGTTCAAATGACAGTGAGTATACCAGAAAGATGCTATGTCAACATAGACTGTCCGAAATTCGTTACCCATCGACATCGCCGCGGCTTGTCTCATGTTTCAGTTCGTACGACCCTCGTAATCATTCACACCATCCGGATTCTTACTCCAGGTCTCTCCTCGACTCAATAAACTTGCGCCTACTCGATCGAACCATGCGAAACCTTTCATCGACCCCATCCTCGACCCTTCAAACCCTCTCCCTTCAACGCCACGTGCTACTAACCTCAGCACTCTGCTGACAAGCCGGCACCGTGTACGACCTGTTCGGATCACTCTCCCACGTGACCGCGCCCGAGGACGACACGATCGCAAACTTGTACGTGAACGTCGACCCAGCCGGCAACTGGATCGTCTGCTTCCACACCGGGTTGCTCGCAGTGTAACCAGTAGCCGACAGGCTTGGAGCACTCTGAGCGTTCCAGTTGCCCAACTCCGCGATGCTGCCGACGATCTTGACGGTATCGCCGTAGTTTGTGGCGCGCTTCTCGGAGAAGGTCACGGCGACTTTAGCGGGGCAGTTGGTCGCCGTGGATGTGCTCGATGATGTTGTCCTGGTGGACGTGGTTGTCGAGGCTTTGGAGGTCGTCGACGACGGGGGTGTCGTGCCGGAGCCTTTGATGGCGATGTCTGCGCAGCCGAGGTAGATTTGCGGCGTCTGCCAGGAGTTCCACTTGAAGGAGAGCAGGGTGTGCTCGGAGACGTAGTCGGGGATCTTGATCTTCTTGGTTACGGTGTAGCCGCCTGCGATGGTGGTCTTGCAGGACCCGAGGGCAGCACCGTCAACGCCTTGGCAAGCTCTACGCGAGTCTGCTTGGAAGGCATTGCAGGTGAACCAGTCAGTCCTCTTACAAGCAGAGTCCTGGCAGTCAGGGTTGATGCCACAAGTCTGGCCAGGAACATCGGTGCAGTCGAGCGTGCCAGCCTCGAAGCATTCTTCAGCGGCTTGCTTCTCGGCTTGAGTCGGGATGTAGCCAGGCGTAATCAATTTGTTGACGAGCGACTGGTCCTGGCAGATGCGGTAGGAGAACATGCCTCCGTGGTCGCCATTGTTGTCGACACACCATTCCCTGGGTGAACGTTAGGATATCCGGTCAACGATAGCGTTCGATTGGAATCTTACACATCGACAATCTGTCCCGGGCTGTAAGTCGCTACCGGCGAGGTTCCCCAAACGTTGCCGGGAGTGTTGTAGTCAGTGCTGACGCGAGCATTGTATCCGCAAGGACCACTGCGTCCGACCAAGGCACTGTCAAGGTTGGGGAATGTAGTCACTGGCTCCAAGATTGTGCACTCGGGGCAAGTGTCGTTGCCTTTCTGTGAAGTTCTTTAGCTTCTGACAATCGTAAATCTAGGACTCGATTTGCTATGGCTTACGAGGAAATTGAGCGAAGTCCGTGAAGATGGGATAGTCAAATATCCATGGGCCTCGACGGTAGCAACGAGCGAAGCGGCCAAGCCGGCGAGAGTAGCGATCTTCATCTTTGGAGATTGATGGTCCGTTGGTGAGCGATATTGACATTCTTACCGACCTTTCGACCACTTTATATACGCAACGTCCTGTCGGTCCTCTGTATTGCCATGTCTCTCCAGTCTCCAGTCCCGTATACTCGCTTACATGGTTTGATACAAGTACTTGCGGAGACTCCGCCCTGCAAGGTCCAACTCTGCCGCTGTGTAGTGAAACTAATGCAAGAGTAATACCGGTGGAAGCTTATGCCCTACTTTTTCAAGCAACGCGGGACGTGTCTGGCCTGACCGTTCCAAGAATTCAACACTCAGTCTGGCTCGTACTCCGATGGAACGTCCTTGACATGTGCAAATGTGCGCTAGATTCCGAGGTGAGACTTGCGAGATGCGTTCGAGGATCAAAGGTATATGGTAATCTGTTGTCAAAGGATGCAGGAACCCGAGATGAGCATTTAAGGCTGATGTGCGTCCTCTGCGTGTTGTACAGTATTCTAGAAGCTGTAGCGTGCATGCTCCGGGGTACTCACCTCTTCGCTAGCTCGAGGAGGAGGCGGGTCGTTTACGCCCACTTACCTCATACGGCTCGTGGAGACATGTTCAGATGATCACTTACATGCACGGCGAAGGGCTCGACATGTCCAAAGTAGTGCTAGATGGACACAAAGTCTCTAAGCGAGCTGCTGGACATATTTGTTTGCTTGGGCAGGAATGGAAAAACTTGTATATTGGTTGCTGATTGATGACAGTCGATGCTCGAGGCTGGTGTGATTACCTTCCTATTGCAGCATGTCAACTCAGGTGTTAACTGGCGCTATGGACGTAGGCACATTAGTATCCAAGGAATCGAGTACGGTCATTTCGTCAAGTTCTAGGCCATGTCCGTGGTGTTATAGGCATCGTATTCAGTCGTCAGTCCGGTCTGTTTTACGTACCATCGAGTTATCACGGCCCGAGAATACCTGCTAACTGATTGCTGTCAAGCGTGGTTTACAAAGACAATGTACATACCATCGAGATGCAGCTGCCGAGCGTGAGGTCTGTGACTGGCCAGGACTCGGCCACAACTATTGACATGACCGATCAGGCGGTCGGTATCGTTCCACCTTAGCAGTTCTACCGGCCCACACCGTGTCGAGTGGAGCTCGCAGTGTAGCCGACGTCGCCTGTTGGCGTTCTGGACAGAAGCGTGGTCTGCTGACAGACTGCACGAATGTGATGGGTTTCTCTGCGTTTACCTCGGCTGGACTATTTTACTGGTATGAGACGATGGGAAATTCAAGGCCGAACCTCTGTAGAGCTGAATGATTGTCTGACGGAAGTTAGGGACAATGGCTATCGAGACTATCCACAATTGCATGAAGCATGCATGTTGTGATACACTGCTTCGAAAGAATGACATTGTCTGCTGGCAAGCGGCGAACATCCACGGTCCATCCTTCTCGATGCTTGGGCGATCAATGGGATCTAATATGCAGTAGTGCAGCCTGTGCGGAGACGATTCCCTAATGGGGCGCGGCACCGGGCACAATGGTGAGCCCTGAAGAGGAGTAACAGCGTATAGAGTAGTGTTGCCTAGCGAGATTGGGCTGTGTAGTGACGTGCCGCCCGAGAGCGTCTTCCCTTGAAAGCGAGGGCGCTTCGCAGGCCATTGAGGATTTTGGCATGTGTCGAAAGAGTTTCCCAGATCGAATGATGGGTCGTTAGGAGCGCGTATTCCAGGACAAGCACATCTTGTGATGTGTGCCCGGGGTCCAACCTTTTAGCGCAGGCTCGCTTACTCACAAGCGCCTGCCGTGCCCCCCTCTCAAGGCAGCCTCCTGCCACAAGCACAAGAGCGGTCCGAACCTATCATCCTTGGAAGTGCTCCCTGATCAACTCTGCAGCAGCAGCATACGGAAGGTCCAACAAATATAACAGCAGGCTTTGCATGCCTGTATGCCACACGCGAAGCATTTAAACGCCCACCACAACCAACTCACGTTCTTTGCGAATGATTGCTGCGGCTCGCGACATAATAATAGAACTGAGCGTTTCGCCGGAGAATCCTTCGCGCTGCGCATTACTGGCCACCTAACGAAGATGGCGTCTGAACCGACATGGCCCTCTTGCACCAAGGATGAACGTTGCGGTCAAGATGAAAAGATGAGCGCTTGAAAATCATGTTTCTTTGTCTTCCAGTGTACATGCATTTCGCCCACTGCTTGCTTCGTATACAGAATAGTCAATCGTTCACTACTCACGACCCCTAGCGATCTACAGCTCTTCCAAGAATGCATCAAATCTCCGCCCTCAGCGTGGTCCTGGCTGGAGCAAATGTGCTCTCACTGGCGAGTGCACAAGAATCTTCGCAATCCGCAGATACTGCCAGCGTGATGACCATCACCGCTCCGGCATCGACAATCACCGTATCCGCCGGAACCTCCACCGGCTTCGCGTCAACCCCAAGATCCAGCTCAGAGCCCGACTCATTCCCCGGAGACTCCCCAGAAGAAGTGGCAGAGGAGAAACGTTTGGCAGAAGTGTGCTATCCAGGCTTCTCCGAACAAAACATCGACTGGACAGCGCCTTGTCCCGCTGTCCAAATCATCCAAGCGGAATGTACTTGGGGCCCCGAGGCACGGGAGTGGTTGCAGAAAACGCTTGGTAAGCCGACGGGCAGCGATGGGCCTGATTTCATCTCTGATGATTGGGAGCAACAGCCGCTCGACGTCCAGCGCGCGTGTTTCTGCTCCTCGCAGCATTCAGAGCTGGTCCTTGGGTGCGGAGCTTGCTTTGCATCTCATGGTGTCGAACTAGATGACATGGCGAGCTACCTCGCCACTTCCAACGCTACGGCCGTCCAAGAGTTTGAGAAGATGTACTGCGACGCTGAGGTGGAGCCTACGTCAGACAATCGCATAGCGGCATTCGAAGTCCTTCTCGGACAGGATTATGATTATACGAAGCCTCGCCCCTCGGCCTCTTCCACGGCATCGGATTCGCTGGGAAACGCTACTGCCGTCTCACTTTACTTCACGCCTTCCGTCAGCTCTGCGTATACCGTCGATATGCCTACGGCGAGCTCTAGCGCTGGCCAGACTCATGCGAATGCGTGGTACACTTACACGAGCCTTAGCACTTCGGACGGTCTGATTGTTCCTACAGCTGTCTCTGAGAGGAGGGTGACCGCGAGTCCCCCCGATGCCAGTGAGAGTGGTGCTGATGCTACGGGAGCTGGTGACAGCACTGCGACCGAGGCGGCAGGCGCGATGCAGACCGCAATGGTTCACACTGGCATCGGTGCTGGAGCCCTCGGACTTGCAGCGCTGGTTTTTGCGTTGTGAACCCAGAGATAAGATAATGTGTGAAGGAAGTGAATCTATGAGGAGATGTGTGCTTGTAATCTTGGAAACTTGATCTTATGATGCTTGATGGATTTTAGATAATGTCAATGTCAATATCAATGTCATTTTTATTCCGCGTAGCTTCTTGCTCCTCAAGAGCTGTGGATATTTGCGCCAAACGCCTCGCTAAAAATTACCTGCAAACCCATCTTATCGTGCTAGTAGCCACATGTGACGGCAAGATGCTAGCCGCCTAGTTCTCCAGATCCTACTCTGGATCAGGCACCCAGAACAAGACTTCCTTCTCTGCACTGGCAATCATGTTGTGCCGAGGGTTGTATCCCACAACGCTGGCAGGTCGCTGTGATGGCAGTTCTGTGGCAGGCTCCAGCACCGCCTGGCCCTCTTTATCTTGCACGTCCCATACCAGTAGACCATTTTGCCCTCCGTTGCCACCTATGACGTATCGGCCATCAGGACTGAAAGAGGCGTCTGCTTGGGTATATGTCGATGTTCCTGAAGTAGGCAAAGTATCGCCAGGTGCGAGATGTGATGTCGAGCCTGACGGACGACGCAGGTAGTGCACAAGCTTGCCATCAAAGGCGTCCAAAACGTAATGACCTGCACCACTGGTCGCGATCAAGAGATATTTGCCGTTGTTGCTGAATTCCAACCCTGACCATCCCTCCGCGACTTTCATGCCATGACTGTTGCTGAACCGCTGCTCTGTGTCTAGGAGATCGAAGGATGCGAAAGGCGCTTTGTCGAAGTTCTTGAGATCGTAGAGGAAGACTGTCTGCGCAGGTGGAGAGGCGATAGCTATGACTGTGGCGCTGGGATCGTAGGCGGTGAGGTATGCAGAGGTGAAGTTGAGCTGGCCTTGAGGGTTCGGGCTGCGGCAGTCCCAGAGTCGCACGGTGTTGTCCAAGCTGGCAGAAAGGAAATGGTCGGAGCCTGGCGACAGCGAGAGTGAAGTCACGCGATCTTCGTGGCCCTTGAAGTAGCGGATGAAGCTGTTGTCGTGCATGCACAGGTATCGGATGCCATCGTCCACCTTTGTAGACGCGTAGATGATGTTGGAAGAATTGTGTGTGAAGCGCGCCAGGGCGTTGCCGTACTTTTGCGATTTCAGCTCTTTTGCATGCGCGCCGGCTTTGGTGTTGAATAGTTGGATGGTATCGTCGGTGCGCGCCAGGAGCGCAAACTCGCCCGTGTCGTCGAAGTCGACAGAGGTGTATGAGGCGGGTGATTTAAACTGCTTTGAGGGTCTGAACGTGTGGATGATGTCTTGTACTTTGGTCATAGGCGCACGCTGCGCACCAGAGCCGGCGTCCATGGTATGGTAGTGGTGGTGGTATGTCGGATTTGTGGTACTGTATTGAGCTCTACACCTAGCGTCTGGCATGTGAAGATGAAGCTGCTTCAACCAAATTAGGGTTGCGAACCCTTGCGGTGGATCGCATGCGGGATTGACTGAGCACACTCCATGTCGGCACAACACCGCCGAGGGTCACAGAAGAAGAATAAGCTACTGCTTGCGGCATCGGCGGCTTGCTGCTGACACGAATGACCTCAGCCGAGTGTACGCGCGCATAATTTCCTACAACACATCGAAACATTTCTTACTATTCCCTGTGAACGCCGTGTTCTCTCCACTCCTTGCTATTCAATTCCTTTTCGCGGGCGCAGCAGAAACCACCTTCGCACCCTTCTACTGCCACCGAAAGCCGGACCTCGGCCACCATGTCGACGACCATTGGATCTTTCATTGCCGGAGGCATAGCAGCATGCGGCGCGGTCACCGTCACACATTCCTTTGAGACGATCAAGATCAGACTGCAGCTTCAGGGAGAATTGCAGACCAAGAAAGATGCGCCTAGAATGTACAAGGGTGTCGTCCACGGTGTGAAGGTGGTGGTTCAGAACGAGGGAATCAGAGGCCTGTTGAGAGGATTAAGTTGCGCCGTAAGTCATACCTCAGTCGCGAATGACCGAAAGATCGCTGGACGTCACCATGCTCATGCGCTCGCAGTATATCTATCAAATGACCCTCAATGGCTGCCGTCTCGGCTTCTACGAGCCCTTGCGACTCAGCGTGAACTCGTTGGTCCTTACGCGCTCGCCCATGAACACCACAGACCCAGCCGTACGAAACCTCCAATCGCTGCCCGTCAACATCTTCTCAGGCGCGGCATCCGGCATTCTAGGCGCAGCGGCTGGCTCACCCTTTTTCCTCGTCAAGACCCGCCTGCAATCATACTCTCCTTTCTTGCCAGTGGGAACACAACATCAGTACAAGAATGCAGCCGACGGCATGAAGCAGATTTACAAGTCAGAAGGCATCAAGGGTCTTTACAGAGGTGTGGTTCCCGCCATGGTCCGGACAGGTTTCGGATCTAGTGTGCAGCTCCCCACATACTTCTTCGCGAAGAGGCGGCTGGTACGCCATTTGGGCATGGAGGAGGGTCCTGCGCTTCATCTGCTCTCATCGACTTGCTCTGGCTTCGTAGTGTGCTGCGTCATGCACCCGCCTGACACCATCATGAGCCGCATGTACAACCAGACAGGTAACCTCTACGGCGGCGCTCTGGACTGCTTGACCAGGACAATCAAGGCAGAGGGCCCACTTGCACTGTACAAGGGCTTCTTCGCGCATTTGGCTAGAATCCTGCCTCACACTGTAAGCTTTCAACTTACCGAAGAGAGGTCTCGTGCATTGCGATCGGTGAATGCTAACGATTTAATTTCGCAGATCCTCACGCTTTCTCTTGCAGAACAGACCGTCAAACTCATGCGAAAGTTCGAAGATCGTATCCTACCAGAGAGGATAGCGGAGAAGATCTAAGGAGCGTTTTGCGAACCATTTCAAGAACAACCCAGACACGATAGACCGTCGATGCATTACATTTGTACATAATCATGTCGCAACAAAACCATTTGAGACAAGGCAAGAACCTTGAATCTTCAGGCATCATGCTGACTCCTCCCACGCATCCTGCAGCCCGATGACTCCCGCAATCATACCACAGCCTGCAAACAGTGCTTCACTGACCGGGCTTCTGCCGAAGTCCTCAAAACTCCAATGCACTGCCAACGGAATGGACGCAGCAGTCACGTAGAGCTGCCTCCACCACCTCTTCTCAAGCTCAGCACTCTGCACTTTAAAAAGCTGCTTCGTGCTAGCCTCCATCAGCTCTTGCGTCCGCTCCGCAACGCCATCCTGTCCTGCCTCGCCCCAAACTGCTTCTTTCTCCTGCTCCACCACCCTCTCGGCGCCCAATTCCTCCCTGAACCTCAGCTGCCGCACTCGCGCCAACCGCAACATCTCCAACCCCAACTGCGCAAGCCAGAACCGATTGCTCACAGCCCAGAACCAGCCCTCGCGCTCTCGCAGCCTCTCTCCTCGGAATACGCCTTTGCCTACGAGCAGCGCCACATTCTCCAGGACCTGGAACACCGTGCCAGCCGCCAAGGAAGCGTACAATAACGTCTTGACAGCCGGGTCGCGGTGTGGCTTGCGCCAGGCTTCCAGCACGGAAGTGTAGAGAGGAAAGAGCCCGAAGAGGCGGGAGAAGATGCGGTGGTCTTCGAGAGCGTTGTAGAGGGCTTTAAGGGCTGGTGAGCCTGTTGGGACGCGCGAGGATGCTCGTAGGAAACCGCCTGTGAAATAGGGGAGTTGGGTGTGTAGGAAGAGAGATGTGTAGCAGGCCGTGGCGAGGAAGGCGTCGAGGCCAGTGGCGGTTGAGAGGGTGCGGGTTAGGTGGTGGATGTTGGTGGAGAGGGAGGAGGGGAGGGCGGTTGAGGTTACTTGAGGAGTTGGATTGGGAGGCATGACTTTGTTCAATTTGGTTTAAAATACTTGTGTGATTATAGCATAGGTATCAGGAAAGCGATGCTCGGTACTATAGTGGATAAGGTAGCGATGTTGATTGTTTAGCGTTCGAAGGAGCGCTGCCCCTCTGCCTTCCCCGCGACAGTGTGGAGCCGAAGGCGCGGGAAGACGCAATCAGGTGGCGCGTCTAATCAGGTATCAGATTGATTGTTGTCCTTTATGCGATAGGTGGCATTCAATGTACCATTTGCTTCCTCAATAACATATGATACTGGCACCAGTCCATTCAGCTTGCTCACACTCCTGTTATGATATCTGCTTAGCAACCACACAGCATCTGTTTCCTAGCGACCTGGCGTTGCAGCGTATACTATAGCTGTTATCAGCAACACGGCATTCATAGCCATATCATACCACAACACAGCAGACTTACCCTTCAACTACCACTCCGCCACCATGTCCACCACCGGCCAATTCTCAACCAAAAACCCCACGATCAAACGGATCCTCAAAGAAGCCTCCGAGCTCGCAAACTCTCCCTCGCCAGACTACCACGCCGCACCGCTCGAAACAGACCTCTTCGAATGGCACTTCACCATCCGCGGTGCACCCGCTCCCTCACCTTTCGAAGGCGGCATTTACCACGGCCGCATCGTGCTGCCGCCAGCCTACCCACTCAAACCACCGTCATTCCGCTTCCTCACGCCATCCGGCCGCTTCGAAGTCAACAGGGAGATCTGCTTGAGCATTTCGGGACATCATGAGGAGAGCTGGCAGCCCGCGTGGGGGATTCGGACGGCGCTTGTGGCAATCAGGAGTTTTATGGATACGGATGCGAAGGGCCAGCTGGGAGGCATGGATGCGGGAGAGGCGGTGAGGAGGAAGATGGCGAAAGAGAGCAGGGAGTGGAAGTGTGGCTCTTGCGGGAGGGTGAATGCTGAGGTCATGAAGGAGCAGGAGGATGCTGCGGCTGGCGAGGAGGGTAGGAAGGAGGAGGAAGTGCCGGAACAATTGAGATTGGCTTTTAGGGAAGATTTGGGCAAGGGAAAGACGGAAGGGGAGGCTGAGGGAAACGGTGCAGTTGTTGAAGACACAGGTCCTATGGCTGCGGCCAATGCTGCACCAGCACCAGTTGTACCCCAAGCTCCTGTACCGATTGCCACGACTACGGTCCCGACTCCTACGGTGCAGATACAACAAAGACGCGCGCCAGTGGCCCAGCAAGAAGATATCCCAGCATGGATCGACAAGGCGATCATTGGCGTCGTATTCGCGATCATTGCCATCCTGTGGCTCAGGTTCTTCGGATGAGACGATTCTTTTATTTTTCCCGAACATCTTTCAAACTACGCCAATAGGAACTCGGGGCGCTTTCAAGGCTTCCCTCCAAGGAGCCAGATCCGCGACAGGTTCAGGTTCAGGTTCAGGATGAGACTCGACATCAGCCGCATCGTCCTCTGGCTCATGTGCTTCATCCATGTCGGCATCCTGGGTATCACCAGCGACATCCACTTCCATGGATCCGGCCATGGCACTGGCAGATAGTAGATCCGCCCATGACTCTACGAACGCCTCATCACCACCTTCTAGCAGCGCATTGCCAACAGCTTGAGACCAGGGGCTCGGATGCAAACAGCAGAGAGTCATCAAGTCAGCTTGCACGTCTGCGCCGGTAGAACGGCGGGCCTGCTTCCAGACATCCGCAGAGGCGATGTGCAGAAGCCAAAGGTGCAGCGCTTCTTTCTCAGGGTCTTGGAGGACATTGTGGTAGCCGCTTGGCTGGTTCAAGCGCTTATGCATACCACTCATTAGTGTGGAGAGGAAAAGGTGTTGTCGTTTCGAGATGGCTTGTAGTAGTGCATCCCACAGGAGATATGCGCCGTTCATAGCAGCACCGAATCTGTAGCAAGTCAGCCATCAATCTCATCCTTCAACAATATGGACGTGAGAACATACCCTCTGTCTGAAGGATACAGCATCTTTTCGTCGAGTAAAGTCTCCGTCAGCGCCACAATAGCACCCTCCTGATTACGACACAACGTCTCAAACTCGCCAGCCGTCTTGTTAACCAACTCGACTTGACTTTTAGCCGTCGTGCCACCCTTGACCTTCAGCCCCTGCTTCCTCGCACTGCGGAACTCTTTCAGCAGCTTTCTGCCTCCATCCCTGACTTGCTGAACATCAACTTCCTTCGGCTTCGCCACATCAACAGTCGGCGTAACCGTCTCATCAGGCAAGCGACTCCAGTACACCCGCCACAGCCACTCCAAAGCCTGCTCACAAACCGCCACCAAACGCTGAACACTAGGCAAATCCTCATGCGTCGCCTCGTGCCTCAAAGCCACAAACTCATCCGGCATGTCGATCTGGCGTGCGATCACAAGCATGCTGCTTGGTTCAAGAGCTCTTTCGCGATTCCGGCCAATGTCGCAGAAGCCTGTGACGAAGCGCGTGAAGGCTGCGGCGTAGACGGCGCGCACGCTGAAGATGGAGTTGACGGAGAGGTCGTGGTGGAGGATTGCGTCTGTTAGTAGCGCGGTGGATTCGACGGCGTGGGGGAGGTTGCCGCGGAGTTTCCAGGCCATGATGCGGGAGACGGCTTGGTGGCGGAGGTCGATGTTGGTGTTGTGGGGTTCATTTTGGTTTTGGTTTGTGTTGGTGTTGAAGGGGTAGAGTCGTTGGCGTACGGCGAGGAGGTCGGAGTGTGTACGCCAGGGAGTTATTGTGTAGCGTGACATGGTCTCAGATCAGATCAGTGGTCTGTTTTCATCCCCAGGATTATGCGTCCTTCCCAGTGCAGTCAGGCACACTTTGTGGTATGCGTGTAGTACACTCCTTAGCGATATCTCATGCAGAATTTGGTAATCTTTAGTAAGCTCCCTAGTGGACGAGGTATAATAGTCCACTTCAGTCCAGATTACTGTAGTTGTAGTTGAGATTCCAGTGTCGGCTTTATCCAAAGACTCGGCAGTACTTTTTGGTTTTTGTCAGAGCTCATTCGATCAACACGGAATATTTTCTCTCTCTCGGTCTCGGAGAGTTGGAAGTCTTCATTTAAGCTTCAGCGACCCTAACCCTATTCTAAATCCGACCCCAGACGGCCGGCTTGCGATTCCGAGGAGCCGCGCTAGGCATCAGGCTCGCAGGCTCATGAAACGTCATATTGATGATGGAAAACAATTCAGGCACTCGCCAGGTGTACAACGTACGGATGATGGCTCAACAAGCACAAGCTATGGATGCTCTTCAAAAAGTCGCGCAGCTTGAGAAAGCTATGGAGCCCGACCACCCCAATGGAACTTCAGAGAACCCGGTGCCTGACCTCACTGTAGGCCATACTCAGGTATGTAACAATGGATACACGCTCTGATTCAATACTTACTATGTTCGCAAATTAGGGCGAGTACGACTGGAACGTCAGTGATTCAGAAAGCTTGCAAGATAAGCTGGAAGTCATTTTCGAACGATCCGAATCTCATTCACGGCGGCGAGCTTCCATACAACCATCCGAAGAACAACGTCCAATGCGGCCAAGGCACCAAAGAAAGACGACCTCATGTTTCGTACACTCATTGCTCTCGTATAGGTCGCAGGAAGGCCAGTGGACTCCAAACGCGGAGGCTGAGCTGGCCAACAGCAAAGCCACCGACAAAGTAACCGAGACACAGTTTGATCAGGTCGACCCTCATACTCAATCTCGTCTTCTCACTAAGAAGCAGCTCTCAGACATGGCTTTCAATATCCGAGAGCTTTCGAAGAAACTTGGTCACATTCGCTTGCTGCTCAAAGTTCGCAACGTCTTTCTCCTCACGAAAGCTCATGACAAGAAGCTAATCGCATTCACACGCGATGTGTCACAATGGTTATTGCAGCAAGAAAATTCAGATGGGTATCCTTATACTGTTTGGGTTGAAGACACCATGAAAGATAGCAAGATCTTCGATGCCAAAGGCCTTGCACAGATGGACCCATCCTTTGGAGATCGGATCAAATACTGGAACCCTGAGCTTTGCAAGAAAAAACCCCACCTGTTTGAGATTGTGGTCGCTCTTGGAGGCGACGGGACCGTGCTCTACTCTTCTTGGCTATTTCAACGCGTTGTACCACCCGTCATGTCTTTTGCACTGGGCTCGCTGGGCTTCCTGACAAAGTTCGACTACGACGACCACAAGAACACGCTCACGAGGGCGTTCGCAGAAGGGGTCACTGTGTCGTTACGTCTACGTTTCGAAGGGACCATCATGAGGGCGCAAGCACGGGACGATGCCGACACGCACGAGGGCAGGGACTTGATCGACGAGCTTATAGGAGAAGATCGCGACAGAGCCACAACCCACAAACCCGAAGGAATTCACAACATCTTGAACGACATTGTACTGGACCGTGGGCCCAACCCGACAATGTCTACGATCGAAGTCTTTGGAGATGAAGAGCACTTCACTACCGTCCAAGCGGATGGCATATGCGTTGCGACTCCCACAGGATCCACTGCTTACAATCTTGCCGCTGGCGGCAGTCTATGCCACCCCGATAACCCTGTCATTTTGCTTACGGCAATCGCTCCACATACTTTAAGCTTCCGTCCGATCATACTACCAGATACGATGGTACTGAGGCTGGGTGTACCCTACGACGCAAGAGCGAGCTGCTGGGCCAGCTTTGATGGCAAAGAAAGGTATGGCTTCATGAAATCCGTTACCTGTGAAAATTTTACTGACGTCCACAGATGCGAGCTGAGGCCGGGAGACTATGTCACCATCTCAGCTTCACGCTTCCCCTTCCCAACAGTGCTTCCTCTGGATAGAAAGAAGGAAGATTGGGTTGACAGCATCTCACGCACGCTCAACTGGAACAACAGGCAACGGCAAAAGGCTTTCGATGACGCCAAAGCCTCCAAAGATAATTAAACCTTTGCCTATCTGTTGGGTAGAGTAGAAATACGATCAGACAAGATGAGCAAACGCCTATACAGGCACATCTTTGCCCTCTGCCTTTCTGACGAAATATCCCACTTTGGGGAAGTGAAGCCTTAGACCGTTCTTCAGCTCGATCACCGTTTTGGTTTTGCTTAGGCCCACAAGCTTTCCGAACTGAGGATATGTACCAGGTTTCGCGTCCGACGGCTCAATCGAGATCCAGTCGCCAGCCTGTAATTCTAGCGTATCTTCTGGGTCTATACCGGCGTCTGGGACCGCGTAGCTTGATGCCAACAACTGTTTGGTTGCGTCTTCAGCCGTCAACTTTGTGATTTGCTTTTCGGCCTCGTCGTGCTTAGGGAAACTTTCCACCCTTTAATTCTTTGTGTCAGCATCTTTGATTATGCATACACAATCTCTTAGCATCTTGGCCGCTGAGAGCGACGCCACTTACCATCTCCAGATCCGTGGAAACTCCTTCTTCCCAAAACCAGTACTTTCCGCCAAGCCTATAGTCTCAATCCACCACTTCACCATCCAAATCGCATGGATGTCTGCGAGCGAACAAGATGACCCACCAACGAACGGCCCATCCTCCTGTGCGCGAAGAAAACCTGCTTCCGCGCCTTGCAAGAACGCTCGCAATTCAGATCTCGCACTCGCTTGCAAGATCCCGAAGTCGTCGCGAGCAAAGACAGGGAAGAGTGCTGCGCGATCTTTGGCCAGTTCTGCGGTTACGAATTCGGCTGGCAAGCACGGTAGGGCGAGCCAGAAACTTCTCTGTGCATGTGTCAATGTGTCGTCAGTCGGCTGGATCATCTCGTTTCTTCTTTCGAATCGATTGCGACTTTGATTCACCACGGTCGGTACATGTAGAATCACTCACATAACCCCACGCCTCACATGCCTTATCCCACGGGCCCTCCCTCAAAGCCTTCCCTTCCCTCTCCAGCAATGATTGCATCGCTTCCAAGAAACTGGCATTATCCGGAAAGACGTCTTTGCCAATACTCAGAACCGGCACGCGGCGATACGTGATCCCCAAGTCGGTGAGTGCCGGTCGTGGGAGGGCGAAAGGCTGCTCGCAGATGGAGAAGGGTGTTTTGGTTGTGTATAAGTAGAGACGAGACTTCTGGGCGTTGGGGGCGAAGAGATAGTCCCAGGCTATGATGGGTGGGAGAGGCATTGTTCAATGTTGAATCGCAGGGGATTGAGGGAGGATGGTCCAAATGATGCAGTGCTTTGGATGCTATGAGACGGCAGACCTGAGAATTGCCGTTGTTTCTACATTATGAGGATGGACGTACCGTACCAACGCTGACGTTATGCAAAACATCTGCACATATTTGTCATGGCCTTTGTAGTGTGCCCAGCGGTCATAGGGCTTTTGTCTCTATACCATACTTTGCACCCCGCACAGTTGTAATGTTGATGGTAACCGGACAGAAGGATCGACATAAGGTGGCGGAGCTTTATTCCCGTCGAACCCAACGAAGCACATAGGTGCGAATCTGATTCCACTTACTGTTACATGCCTCCGGTCTATAGTGTATATACAAATCTGCTCATCATCATATCGTCGATCGCGCAATGCAAACACTATGACTGCAAAACAATGCGTACTCTGTTCGGCACATGCAGCATCTTCTTCATCTCATTACCATAACCACTCGCTCTTCCGACATTACCATTATCTTCAGGACCTTGCGAAAGTGCCTGAGACTAACTGAGCAGCTCTCTGATATCCTCGATGCGCTGTGTCTTCTTCTCCTCTTCACTCATCATGCCTAGGGAAGAAGCGAGGAACTTCTTGCGGTCTTGCACCTGTAAATCGTACAACAGTCAGTGCCATGCTTAAATCGCAAGAAAAATTCAGATTGGAAGTGATGATGACCTACCTTCAACATCTTCTCCTCGATACTGCCTTCCACCACAAATCTCGTTACGTGTACTTCCTCCGTCTGGCCCATTCTGTGCACACGATCAATTGCTTGGGCTTCGACGGCGAAGCTCCACCAAGGATCCATCATGAAGACTCTCTTCGCGCAGGTCAGGTTCAAGCCTACGCCGCCGGCTCGCAGCGAGAGGAAGAGGACTGTGAATTTAGGCCGGTTGGCGAATTCGTTCAGCACGCGGGCGCGTTCTTTCTGAGACATTGAGCCGTCGAAGCGCAGCCAATTAATGCCGGCAGAGGTGAGGGCAGGGCCGAGGAGATCGAGGAAAGACGTAAACTGGCTGAAAATGACAGTTTTGAGGAGTGGGTCAGATTTGCGAAGGCTCTTGAGTTGTGTGAGGAGATTTCTAATCTTTGCCGAAGACAACGTGTTGACCCGTCGTAATGTTATTTTCTGGGCTTTCGCCTTCTTGGTTTGAGTGCTGCTGTAGAGGTCGTCATCTTCATCATCAATGTCGAAAGCCTTAGTCAGTGCATTAGCATCCTCGTCGGGAGAGTCTTCGTCGTCGTGGCGGATGACCTCGAAAACATCGCGAGCAGTGATGGGTTCGCGGCAGTTGAAGCAGCGAGGTAGCTCGCCTTTGCTGCTTTGATGCTCGATGTAGTCCAGCAGGCACTTCTTGCAGGCGGAGTGCCAGCACCCAGTCACTGCTTGTTCTTCCATAGGTTCTTCACTGCATATGGGACACTCCATGTCGGCTTCATCTTGTATCTGCTTAAGAACATGACTTCCGAAACGGCTTGCATCCTGGTCACCTTCATCGGCCTGGAAGCGCTCGAGCAGAGCAGTCAGATCCATGTCATCGGCCAGACCATTCGCAATATCTGCAGCGGCAGCTGCGTCTTCCTCTTCAGCGACAATTGATTTGTTGCGAGTCAACATGGGATGACAACAACTTTGTCTCAGGCGTAAGATCTGTGCAAAGATTGTTGTGTAGCTCTTCATCAAAGTGCCTGCTTCCACGTTGGCACTGAAAGCTCGCTTCGCTCGGGCAAAGATTAGCTCGTAGACTTCACGTTCGGGATCGGATAGCTTAATATGCTCGATCGTGACGGTCTTCGGTGGCAATGGCACAAGTGCTTCGCCGTCTGGCGTCTTCATGTCTTTTGTTCTGCGCAAGACAATGGGTTCTAGCACAGTCTGCACGACATCCAAAGCGCGAACGAAGTCGCCCTTCTCGAAAGGAACAGTAATGAAGGTCTTCCAGAAACTGAAATTGCTCCATGGCTCGACACGCAAGAAGCGAACCAAGCTGAAGAGATCTTCCAATCTGTTTACGATAGGAGTGCCAGTAAGGGTCCAGCGATGTTTGGCGGCAAGCTCGTAGCATGCTTTCGCGGTCTTTGACTGCCTGTTCTTGATCATGTGTGCTTCGTCGAGGATGATGCGCCAGTACTCGAGACTGAACAAGCCTCCATGTGCTCCGCGATTGCCGCCTGCAGCAGCAACTGCGTTGAATTCACTGAGTATGGTACCGTAGGATGTGATGACGACGGTAGGTGCAGATGCGACGTTGGTAGCGGAGCATAACGTCTGCAGGTTCACGCTCTTCTCGCTTCCGTAGTATATCAGCACTTTACAAGTACCTTCTTTGGACGCCTTTTCCGCTTCGCTGGCCCATTGTGCAAGCAACGACATAGGCGCAACGACAAGAGTAGTGGCAGGCGCAGGTTCAACGCCGTTACTGTTCCTACCGAGTCTGGGCAGAGTTGTCACGGCATCGCTCTTAGTGTCGCTCATTGCAGCTTGCTGCTCAGGTGACTTGTGTGAATGAACCAGGGACAGCATCTCGATAGTCTTGCCGAGACCCATCTCATCTGCAAGAATGCCACCAAGACAAGTCTGCTCCTGTACTGGAAAGTCCAGACTAAGCTCTCCACTGTAAGGGTTAACATAGAAGCAGTCCTGGCCATCTACAGCAGGGAGATCCTTGTCATCTGCATCCTTCTTAGGCCAAGGATATTCTTCCCATAATGGATGCATAGACATCTCCTTGTGATCCTGCTTCTGGCTTGTCTCCTTCGAGAGCATCCAATGCAATGCTTGCTTTTGATATTTCCGTAGGTTCAGAATGAATGTGTCTGCAGGTTGCGCTTCGGGAGTATTGAAGTCGAACGATTGAGCCTTCTTGTAGAGACTGTCAAGTTGATCTTGCTCAAGCTCTTCGCCTTCCTCGTTCTCCTCAGAAGGTGGCGACGACCCGCCATTCTCTGGTGTGCTGCCCTTGCTCTTCTTATCCTGCTGGTCGTATTGCTCCGCAACCTCCGCAGCCTGCAGAATGCCTTCTCGCTTGTGTTTCGCCGTTGTCTCATTGATCTTAGATGGTTGCAAGTTGACTTCTGAGAACAGCTTGACAAGTGCCACTTGCCGTAGCCTTAGATCCCGCTCGTCAGAGGATTCTTTGGCCTCGAAAATTCCAGTTTCTCTGTTATTCTCTGACGGCTTGATGAAGTTACCAGCTTCGAATGCTGAGCGCAGCAGATAGCAGCGAAGCTGCAAGTACACCGTATCGTTCGTTCGTATCCTTTCTGGTGCAAAGATACAGTGGCCCTCGAAGGTGCACAACTTCTGATCAAGAAGTGCGCTTATCCACACGGCTGTCTCTTTCTCCAACCGTCCAATCTCATCGCCACGGGCATTTGTGAAGCGCACGATCATATCTTGCGTCCTCCGTATGACTTGCTTGATCTTCCCACCTCTTCCAGCCTTCTGTTGTACCGCCTGTTTCTGTCGCTCGATTTTGATCACATCGTCCGGCTTCAGAAGTCCGGTACCACTTTTCGTTGTCCATCCAGCTACTCCAAGTGATCCGATATAGCGCTTGGAGGGCATAGACTTGAGCGCAACAGGTGTGGGCGCAGGAGTCGAGGATGCAGTTGGCGAACCATTCGTATGTGGTGTAGCTGGTACATTGCTCTTAGGTTTTGCAGCAGGCGAGGCACGGTAGGTACTGGCGATAGGTGTCCGTGAAGACGAAGGTGGCGCCGGAGCACTCTTCCAAGAACCGTCGAAGTAAGCGTTGATCGCTCGTTCCAGATCGTTGCCGAAGGTCTTCTGCAGACTCAACAAAGTCTCAGCGGGTGGATTGGCTCCGGTGAATGCTTTGAAAGCTTCGCTGTCGAATGCATTTTCCTTGTCATGGCTGCTTTGCTGTCTTTTGGAGCTTGGTGTTTCTGGCTGATGGTCGTTGATCTCGTCGGGCAGGCTTGGTTCGGCTGTCAAAGAAGAATCCTGCGAAGGCGAGCTGTCGACGAAGAAACGGCGTTTCTTGTGAGGACGATTGTCCAGATCCGCCATGGTCTGTATATTGAAAGAGGGTGTATGTAAAAATGCGTCTCACCAGGACCCTCTATCGAGGAAGGCAATCACGACTTTACGCGCCGCCAGACGCGTGCTCGAATTTGGCCCTCGGTGTCGGCGTCATCTTTTCATTGATGCGGACGTGCATTTGCCGCCGCTGGTCATCAAATTGAAGGGTACACCCGGGGGACCTTGACATATTCACACATATGATATACTGGGGGCGAAGGGACTGAAGACAATTCACTTGATTGTATATTTCATTGGGAAGCGTACGGGATGATCACGACAAAAGGAGCTTGCACGCAAGGTGTACGTGTGGTTGTGCGACGAAGAGCACTCCTTGCCGCGGAAACATCTTCATGTCGCATACCACAGAGACGCTTTGCCTCTTCGCAGGAGGTCGAGCAGCCCAGTGCTCAGATATCATCTGCTGAGGAGCTGGCGTCTGCACGCACATACTGCCTGAACCTGCTACGGAAGTACGATACGCCATCCTCATTACTGTTGCCATATATCCCAAGCCACGCACGCGACGCCTATGTCGCCTTACGAGCTTTCAACATTGATGTCGCCCGCACGGCAGACACCACCAGCACGCCCACCATTGGCAGTATGCGCCTGCAGTTCCAGCGCGATGCAGTCTCCAAGGCTCTGGCTGGCACTCCTCCCAAGCAGCCAATTGCACTTCTGCTAGCCAGAGCAGCCGAAAACATCGCGCATATGACCGACGGGAAATCAACTTTCAGCAAAAGCTGGTTCATGCGCATTATCGACACTCGGGAAAAGTACCTCTCGAACCCACCCTACCCAGACATCGCCGCGCTGGAGTCATATGCGGAGAACACCTACAGCACTCTGCACTATCTTACCCTCCAGGCATTACCAATGGCTAGTCTGACAGCGGACCACGTCGCCAGTCATATCGGCAAGGCGGCCGGTATCACGGCAGTGCTGCGAGGCCTACCTCTCATCGCCTTCCCGGGCCCTCCCAACTCGCATAGCAACCAGTCCGGCCAGATGGCGGGTGAGGTAGGCGCAAGTCGCCACGGCGCAGTAATGCTACCACTTGATATCATGGCCGAATGTGGCGTGCGAGAAGAAGATGTTCTGCGCAACGGTGCTCAGGCACATGGCTTGCGCGACGCTGTCTTCGCAGTTGCGACTCGTGCCAGCGATCACCTGATCACTGCCCGCCAAATGATTACCAATGTGCGCGCCGGTAAGGACGCTGGACATGATTTCGAGCACCAACACGAAGAGGAGCATATCTACTCCCCTCAGAAAGGAAAAGCCGAATCCCAGAGCCAGGAACTCGAGCGGGCCTTTGGCGTCTTCATGCCCGCAGTCGCAACGCAGATCTGGTTGGACCGTCTGCAGAAAGTAGACTTCGACATCTTCAGCGATAAGCTGCGCGTGACCGATTTGAAGCTGCCGTGGAAATCTTTCTGGGCCTATAACCGTCGCAAGTTGTAAGACTGTGGTCAGCAACCGGGAAAGCTAGAGGCTTTTCAACCAGTTTTTTGGACCATCCAGCGATTAGCGATATACACGCACACATGTACGATAGCAATGTGCTTACTGCTGCTTAAAGCCGCACACTTTCATGTAGGATATAATTTCGACGTCTCGCACTTTCGTCCATTCTTCTCTCTTCGTCTTTCCCCTCGCCTTGATCACATTATCTCGATCCCTTCTTCGCGTACCCACGACTTAAAGAAGACGTCAACAACATAGTTCTTACTTCTACAAGCGACACCCATAAGACGATTTATCACGACTGTGAGATCGCGACATTCTCGTTCTTTGCCACCCAACGCAGAGTACGACTCTGCTCTCACACTATGACGGACCTCTCCCGTTCTGAAGTGGCCGTCAGCGTGGCCATCAGCGCACTGATGGCCACGGCTGCTATTCTCCTGACGGCAGCATTTGTGCGCGAAGACCCGATGTGGATTTCTGCTGTGCAGTACCTGGGCAAAATCTCGTCGAAATTCATGAGAGCCTTTCTCAAGGTTCCCTTGCCTTTCCTGGCAATGGTGCTTGCCTTGTTTATAGCCATATCCATCGCTGATCGGTACAAGCCTCCCTCGATCGACGAGCCGGAACCCGATGAGGCAGCAAAGAACAAACCCAATGCTGTCAAGAGGCGACTGGAAACGGATCTTCAAGCGATAGCCCATCCTGACAAAGCTATTCACAAAGAACTGAAAGGCACTGAAGCTCAGGCCGCTCAATGGGCTGATGCTTACGGTGCCCAGCACAAGCGGCTGCAGAAACGTGGCACCGAACTCCGCGACAGCCAACGCATTATCCAGAGCCAGACCACTGCACTTGAGCGTTCCGAGCACCGTGCCGACGCAGCTGAGCGCACTCTCAGGGCCAAGAGCAACATTGTTGAACTCCAGTCGACTTTCCTCGAGACCAAGGATTCCAAGATCCAGGATCAGAGAGATATTATCGCCTTGCAAGCACAGCAGATCAAAGACTCACATTTCGACCTTGAGGCGCTGGCTCAGCAAATTGGGGAGAAAGATCAGAGGTTGTGGGAAGCTGCTGGTAGTCTTACCGTTGCTGAACAAGAGGTCGCCAAGCTCAAGACTGCCGTGGCTAAGGAACACACCACTTCGGACTACTGCTGTGCACTGGACGCTATCCATCACCGAGATGAGACGATCGACAAGCTCGAGAAGCAAATTGCTCAGCAGGCGAAAGACAACGAGTTCAATCAAGAGACTGTCGATACGCTCGCAAATCTTCTGATTTCGCTCGACGGCAAAGAGCCTGGAGAAGTTGCTTGTGAACTGGAAGCCTGGGCGGAAGAAAGGGAGGCACGATTCGAAGACTTCGCGGCGCTTTCAGGCCCCGTCGTGGTCGCCGCCCAACAAGACGCGTGCCAACACCTCCGCGACACCAACGAAGTCCAGCGTAAACTGCTCAGGAGCTCCGTCGAGACGCGTGACCGCCAGAGCGAGGCGGTCGCTGAGCTCAAGGCCCAACTTGCCGCTCTGGTAGCCCGCGAAAAGGACAACGTCAAGATCCACGAGCAAATGAAAGGCGAAAAGCAACACCTGCTCAACGCCCTAAACAACTCCCAGAGCAGCCTGCAAGCCGCCAAAACCGAACTCTACCGTCAAGGAACGGAGCTTGCGAGCGCACGCACCGAACTCTCGCATCACATGCTCCAGCAAGCCATCGACGAGAAGAAAGCAAAGATCGCTTCTAACGCAAGCATTAAACAGGACACCAAGCTGGCCGCCGTGACCGAGCAGCTCGCCACGGCCAACACGCAACTCCAGGCCGTGGAGCAATTCCGCGTGCAAGAAGCCGCCATGATGAACCACAAGCTCCGCATGGTCAGAGAGGCTCTCAAGATCACTGGCCTCGACTGCGACCTCTGGACCATCGAATCTCCAGAAGTGCTCGCCTCTCTACTCCAGCACGAGGAATCTAGACTAGCAGAAACCTGCGCCGAGCTCAGCGCCGCCAACCAGACCCTCCATGCCACCCTCGCCGCACAAGCCACCGAAGCCACAGGTTTCAGGAGCGAGCTCACCTCGCAAGCCATCCAGATGACCGCTCTGAAGACCGACCTGAAGAACACCACAGCCCGCCATCACCGAGAGTTCAAAGAGTGGCAAGCCACCCTCAGCAAAGTCACCAACGAGCTCAAAATCACCAAACGCGACTCCCCCTCGCGCGAACTCGAGAACAAAATAAACGCCCTGAAGATCCGCCTCAAGCTCTCGGACGACGAGAACAAGAGCTTCCAAGAGGCGAAGTACTATGCCGAAGGGAAAGCCGAAGTCCTCACGATGGCCGTCACCAACCAGGCGGAGCGCTTGAGGAAGTCGAGGGAGGAAGTCGAGCGTGTAGTGAAATCTGAGAAGGATCTGCGTGGGGAAGTAAGTGTTCGGGTTCAGCAGATCGGGTATTTGAGCACGCGGCTTGAGGAGGAGAGGGGTGCGCGTCGCGGCGAGCAGGAGGAGGTGAAGCGTTTGACGGGGATGCTTGAGTGTCGTGAGGAGGAGGTGCTGGCGCTGGAGGGCGTGAAGGAGAAGTTGGAGAAGAAGCTTTTGCTTGGGGAGGAGTTTGTTGAGGTGACAGAAGAGGATGTTCCTGCTGCTGCTATTGAGGAGGAACCGGAGGGGCTTGTCGTGCAGGAAGAGCAGGTGGATTGCTTTGGTGACGAGTTTGAGGCAGTCGAAGTTGAGGAGGAGAATGAGGACTGCTTTGCCGACGATTTCCAGGCGGTGGATGTCGATGAGGATGGTGAGGGACTTGATACTCTCAATGGCACGCCTGATGTCAGGGTGCAGTGAGTGAGAGTGAATGAGTGACGGGATTGGCCTGTTTCTCGATATTTGGAATCTTTTTTTTTTTTGTTTCCTACTTAGTTATAATGTCTAGGTAGTTTTTGGCAATCACTACCATATTCGCTTGGATGTTATGTAGAACACACGTTGTGTCGTCCCTGGTTCCATTCATCTGCTCGCTCCTTCAAATGGAAATGCCTCCAGCTGCTATAGAATTGTGAGTACTTCTTTAGCGTGACATTGTCAAAATCTTACACCCATGTTGCCTGCCGCAGTTCACCTTCGCCTCGTTAGAATGTTGGTATGTGCAGTTCATGCTGTAGTAAGGATATCAGGTAGCCCTGTCTCGACTGCCTCCTCAGTCAAAGCCACACCACCCTCGACTTCGACTTCGCTCCCAAAGCTGTCGTGGCTATCTTTGCCGCTCATGTCCGAGCCTACGCTGAGTCTTGCATGATTGAAGTTCATACTTGGGCTGAGAACGCCGCAGACTGTGGCTGCTTTGCCTGGTCTGCTAGCGATGTCGTCTTCGTAGTTCGAAATCGTCGGTGTTCCCGGGGTAAGAGGCATTGTGATCGGCGTAGGTAAGCTGATTGAAGATGCACTGGAAGAGGTGCGACCGGGTGTGTCAGATACACTGCCTTCGACATGGCGCAGGCGAGCGCGAGGTCGCTCGGGCGTTGTTTGCGTGGCGTTGGCAGCCATAGCCGTCTGGTGCGGCGAAACGAATCCGTGGTTGAGCGCGCGTTGACCGTCGTTGAAGTCATGGCTGTCGTACGCGCATCCAGAGTTACGACTGTAGACAGGGCAAATACCAGGACCCGGGCAGGGATACGGGTCGAAAGTTGGAAGCTCATGGGGATCATCGTCATACAAACTGCTGGAGTTGCTGCTGGTGGTCCACTCGAGTGGGGTTTCATCTTCCCAGTCACCCTCTCTGGCTTGCGCCAAAGTGATGTCGAGGCTTGCTGATCGCTCGAGGCGCCTCGGGGTCGCTGTTACTGCCTGACGCAGTCCGAGGCCTCGCACCACTTCAGCGTCCATGATTGGGAGTGTCTCTGCTTCCTCTTTGGTGATGGCTGGGTAGACGCCGTGCACGACGGAGCCAATGTTGACGAATAATCTGTCACTTAGGAAGGGTCTACAGGCGTGACACACCATGTAGTTGCAACAATCCGCTTTACTCTGGGCCTGCTGCTTCGTGGTAGCAGTGGTGCTGTCGTTTCTCGTATGACCCTGCTTTGCTTTCGTTGGGCTGCTCGGTGATGCGCCCGACTGCTGCTGATTTGAGGCCGAGAGGACACCAGCAAATCCAAGTGACGCAATGATGTTTGCGTGGGATTGGAAAACGTTACTGTGCAGCGACGCAGGCGTGTTCTCCGTTGACAGGCCTTCCATTTTCTTGATAGTGCTGATCAAGTGTTCCTTCTGTGCGATGAGCTTCTCGACTTGGTCATAGTTGTAGTGGCCGTCTCTGATCTGCTTTACCACGCTCGGGCTCATCTTGATAGACGAGGCGAAGCGAGCCATCACATCAAAATAGTTCGATTCGTCGGGCACTACAATTGCACTCTCGGCAGCAGTGGCGACGGATTCCTGCTGGTTCGCTACCAGCCAATCTTGGCGGCAGGCGTAGAGCCAGCCAATGTCAGGGATTCTGCCGCACATCTGACAAACATTGTCTCCGTGCAGTCGATTCATGGTGATGTGGGTGCATTGCCCTCGACGCGGCAAGATACTCGGACTGGCGCTCTTGGGTCTGGAGCCCATCATTGGTGGCGGTGGAGGTGGCACGACCTGTGAGTGTGTGTGAGTAAAGGGTGGCGCACGTCAGTCATGGAGACTCTTGGTGGGAAGCTCGGGCAGAGCTGTGGCTGGGAGCATCAGGTGAGGGCTTGAAGTGAAGGAGTTGCAAGATGAAGTGCTCGAGACGGTTGGTGGCGCACACCTGGTGAGGCTGTGTGGCCATTGAGGAGAAACCGACCTGTTGTATAGCAGCCACAAGAGCTGCGAGACTCCCATGGTTTTGTCGGGGTGCTGAGTGATCCACGAATGGGTCGTTGGGATTTGTCGCGGCGGCTTCGCTTTGGGGAGTGGCAACAAGCACGGTCTTCGAGTCGGTCGCCATGACCGGTGGTAGAGTGAGGCCAGCGGTGAGGCGAGATTGTGTAAGGTGTTGACGGCGCAGTGGCGGTTAGAAGCCGAGTCTGTTCTCCTGGGCCACGAGGCAGTTATAGAGTTGGGTGTGTGTATGTGAGTGTATGTCACGATGAGTGCCCGTGGGAGTGAGTGAGTGATTGAGCGGGACCTTCGCTCGTGCCTGCCTGTCTGTCTGTTTGCCTGCAGTCTTCTTTCTTCTAATGGTCAGCCACGAGCCAGCCGTGCCTCCTGCTGCTGCTGCTTTGCTCAGCCTCGCCGCTTCAAAGTGTTCGTCTCTACATGTATCGGATACCTATACAGTACGAGCCGCGATGCAGACCTCATTTGCAGGCACTCACATCCCCTCCAAACGCGGACAATCACTTGTGCAACCATCATTGCGGCATCTGTGCCTGCCCACGCGGTCGCGCAAGGGCGCCAACAGCTAAGCTCATCAAGCATGAACATTTCTTATCAGTGCAGCTGCATTTACCCATATCATCACCATCCACTGCTTCCAGTTGTGGCATTCCAGGATTTTGAATGTCAGCTTCAACATGAATACCACTTGCCGTGTTTTATTGAGTATCGGTATGCCGACTGTGTCCTCGGCCTGACCTGGAGAAGGTTTTCCCTCACCGCTTGCCTTCCATTTGGAGGCACACGAGGCATGAAGCAAGAGTGAATGTACTAAATCACGTGCATGTATAGGTATACCTCACCGGCACGACTCAACAACGCGACAACAACCACAGCAGCGAGTGAGCAGAAGCGCGACGTTGTTGTTGTGATGATTTGCGTGAAGATCAGTCCCATAATGCCCTGAGCCCTCTAACGCACGTGCATCGCGTTCGGCAGCCAGCCCCAGCCCCAGCCCCAGGCAAAGCACCGGCACCTCGCAACGGTCCAATGTGTTGTTGCAGATGCCGAAGCAAGCGAGCGAGCGGCGAGCGGCGACAGCGACAACGCACGCATCCTCACTCCGCCCTCAACCCACCGGTCCCCCAACCCACTTCGTCCCTTTCCACCCGAACCTGATCACTCCACCAGTTCACTGCGCCAATTGCGCATCCGCGACCGCACACCATGTCGCAAGTCAAGTTCGAGAAGGAGAGCGTCCGCGCCACGGCTGGCGGCAAGGAGGACTTCGTGCACAAGGTTGGCGAGGCTCTCACCAAGAGCAGCGGTCCTGATGGCTACCTCGCTGTACGTATATGTATCCTGTGCGATTATGGCGCGTTATGCCGCGTGCATGGGGCACAATTATACAGTATTCGCGTAGCTGACACGTGAGATGCGACAGTGGTACCTCAAGAAGCTCCAGGAGGACCCTCTCAAGACCAAGATGCTCACATCTGGCTCTCTTGCCGCCCTGCAAGAGTTTCTAGCCTCGTGGATTGCAAAAGACCGCAACAAGTCTGGACACTACTTCACTAGCCGTGTGCCCAAGATGGCCGTCTACGGCGCGTTCATCAGCGCACCTCTTGGTCATGTTATGATCTCCCTTCTGCAAAAGGCGTTCAGAGGCAGGACCAGCTTGAAATCGAAGATCCTCCAAATCATCGTCTCCAACCTTGTTGTAAGAACACCCCAATTCGCTCGCCAAACGCCCTAAGCTGACACTATCCCCACAGATCGCACCCATCCAGAACGCAGTCTACCTCTTCAGTATGGCCATTATCGCTGGTGCGCGCACTTTCCACCAGATCCGCGCTACCGTACGCGCAGGCTTCATGCCTGTCATGAAGGTTTCCTGGGTCACATCTCCGATTGCCCTGGCCTTCGCACAGGCATTCCTTCCCCAAGAGGCTTGGGTGCCTTTCTTCAACATCGTCGGTTTCATCATTGGAACCTACATCAACTCACACACCAAGAAAAAGAGGCTGCAAGCCCTGAGGAGGAAGTACAGCGATGGTCGCGACGGCGGCCGCGATGGCAGGACCAGCGACGGAAGATCAGACTACGGTCGCCCTGGCTACTAGGCAACCACAAAGCTACAAAACGAGGATGGCATCCCTCGTGACAAGGAAGCGGCGGCTAGCGCTGATCTCACGACGACAACCCAGCTTCTCGCGAACCAGAGAGTGTTGTGATGATCTGGTGCTTTTTCGCCGACGATGCTACAATTGGCATATCCCCGTGTGCATAACACATGTTTTTATTTGTTGACTAATGGAATTTTTTGCAAACCATCGACCGAACGACAATCGACTTTCCGGCCATCCTCTGATTGATTTGCTTTATAGATCTGTTTGGCCTGCATTAAGCAGAGTTGAAACTACGAAATGTGTTGGCTAAATGTAAGCACAGAAACATTGAAGACCCGTCTTGAAACCACAGAACACACCACTCCGAGTACCTTTGGTTGCACTGATACAGCTAGAAAGATAATACGTCTGATCGTGGGCGGAATCACGTACGCTGTGAGCACTACTACCTGACCAGAAACCCAGCGGAGACTGCAAGACCTGTGGTCCTGAGAGAACGAATCAGACCGAGCTATTCACTACACCGGTTTTTCTCTGGCAGATGACGAGCTAAATTTTCTCTGTAGCAGCCTCTGCTCGCTCGGAATTTGCCGTGACTGCGTGTCACCAATGGCGGATCGCTTCTTAGTCTGATAACTGCAAAATAACAGATTGCAGTCGGGTAGCCGCGTGGTCACCTTACACACGACCGCAGCTTGTGCGAGAGTTGGTGCTTTATGACGTCCAATTGACTCGGGCAGCGTGGATGCTACCTTCTTGAACGATTTTCCGTGCTCTCGCGCCCTCGCAGAATGCCACTGCTATGACGGCCTCTTGGCGATAAACACAAGTAATACACCACTGATTCCGGACCGCATGATATACAAGTATCCTGGAAGATAGGTTCATCTTCTGGATCGAAAAATCGCGAAGAGTCTCCTTCGAAATCGAGATACCGCCACTTTGGGGGGAGATGCAGTATCCCGCATGCTTGCACGCCCTATGTGTTTGTTCGCAACACAGAACTCGGACCTAGCTCCAGTAAGAGTGATATCGATTTGCTGATGCGTAGATCGGAGTTGCAGCCCATCCACATATTTCTTTGCATTTCTGAGCCCGGCGGTCGACATTTCGCGTGACGGATCGTCTGATTGTCTCCCAAGCTTGTTGACGGACCGATGGCTGGGCTATGTTTGTCACGGCTTGATTGGGCTTTGCGGTTGCAGCAGCAAACAGCAATCTTAACTGGGATCATCCTGCCAATCATGCCGTATGTCACTCATAACCCCAAGCAACCCCTTTCAGCGAGATGCATCAAGTTTCAGTCGCCTTATGTACTCTCATCGCCGGCCCACCGTGCTTACGTGGCACATGATCGAAGGCACTCAGCCCACTACTCGTCTCTCGCTGCCTCCATGCCACCGCGCGATTACGATGACTTGATATCCCTTCGCGACATCGACAGCACATACGATCTGTTAGCTCCAGTCGTCTACCGCCCCGGTCGTCGTAACAGAGATGACCGCTACTACCCCTATGATTTCAGACAGCGGCACCGCAGGACCGATGATGGCTTGCCGGCTGTTAAGAAGATACTTGAAGAGCTGACGGAGCCTGGTCTGGTCCGCCATGGCGATCTTGGCTGGACGCTGGAATACGCAACTGCTTACTGTTACAAACATCTTAACAGTAACCGACCTGCCATCGTCGATACTATCGATACCGCTCGGCAGGCACCCCTCTGCAAGAAAGCACCCTTCCTGATCTTCGACTCTTTCGACAGGACTATGTTCCAGAGCAAGCTGAAAGGTATGATATACCTCAAATGGCGGACGGTATCGGACAACTCTCCTGGTGTGACGAGTGCACCGGATGTGAGAGACCCAAGGATTTGCATCGAATTGAACACCAGACCATACGAAGAACGCGACGCCGATCTGGACTACTTGCTCGACGCATTGATACATCAGATGATACATGCCTACTTCCTCGTTTGCTGCGGCAAGCAGCCTAGAGGTACGACCCAGGATGGACGTCTGATGGACGCCGTCAATTTTGGAGTCTTGATGTATACGATCAAAGAGATCTCCGGAGACTGTCAGGATGGACCTCTACGCCTCACTTTCTACTCACATAAGCGAGCGCGATTGACAAGGGGTGCAGCCCGCCTTTCCGACAGAAGTGTCTTTGATGACTATGGAGGATACAGCGATCGCGCAAGACCCTACATCGCTATCGATCCGCATGGCGATACTGTTGGACCTCCGCCCAATGATGGTCAGTCTCATTGCATGCACGACAATCGTCGGTTTCGTGGAGCTGAGATTCGCAACTGGCAAGTCTCGAACTATGCATGTGCAATCGAGCTGGAAATGGACGAGAGAGGCAACACAATCTACGATCTCGATGTTAGCGGTGAACTTCTACCCGTCGAGCGACTTCGAGGTCCGCCCTCGTCGACCTATGTGGAGTTGATTTGGGACGAAAAGAGAGTCATGGCGCCGAGAGACAAAGTGATGGAATTCGACAGTCTCAAGAAGCCAGGGTCGAGAAATGGGAAATATGAGCTTCTCTTGCCAAAATGTGATTTCCATACTCTCAAGTGCCTGTGGGATTTCATCCAGCATCGGAAGTACTCACCACAGTACTCGTACCTTGACCCTGCGACTTCCCAGCGTCGCGAGGATATGAAAGGCCCTCCTATCATTGTTCACGGAAGTGGGTTCAACGCAACAGATGGTGTGACGGTTCACATCCGTGTCTTCAAAATGGCAGAGAGCATGAAATTCTCGGAGCTGCAGAACTATGCAATGGAACGATTGTACGAGATGCCGACAACGTCGGACGACCCCATCACCGCGCTGAAGGAAATCTACAACGAAAAAGATAAGAGCAAGCCCATCCACGCCGAGCTACACAAATGGGCGCGCAAGTTCCTCGCCCGAACCGACGAGCCTCATCACCTATCCATCCACAGCCAGCCCTGGGATCCCCTGGGTATTAGTGACCTCCGCTACTCTCCCTACAACTACCCATCCTACCGTGGCACAAGCAACTACGAAAAGCTCATCTCCTTCCACGGCGACCGCTTCCAAGAGCTCTACCACCGCAACCCAGCCCTTAAGGACGACAGCAAGCTCGTCGTAGCCCAGCTCTCATACCCAGGCCACCTCGCCGACGACGCCGCCTTCGGCGTTCCCACGCCACTCGAATCCAGCATCTACGCCCCGCCGCCGCCTTTATCCCTCGCCCGTCCCGCATACATCGAAGCACCGCACGTCCCACCGCTCCTCCGCAGACGCAGCTTCTCAGACTACTACGATCCCGTCGACTGGCGCTTCGATCGCGCGCGCTCGCCTGCGATGCTGCTGGCGTCACCGTCGTATACGTACCCTGCCCTTGGGACGAGTCGCTTGAGGGCTGCGCTTGAGGATGTTCGTCCGTCGGGGTCGCCGTTCTATGACTATTTTTCGAGGAGCAGTGGGCGGAGGAGGAGGGTGAATCTGGATACGGGGGATAGGTATACGCGTTCGAGGGAGAGATGGAGGGATTTGTACGGGTTGGATTGAGGAGTGTTGAGGGTTATGTTGCCTGGGTTGCATGGTTTGGTGGTTGATGAAAAGCAGTATTTGGATTTGATGAAAATTTGATTGAGTGATCGAAGGACGCTACGCTACGGTGAATGCTGATACGATTGACAAAAAAGGCGATGACAAAGCATGTTTTTGGATCTGTGATGGATGTGTCTTGCAAAACAAAACTATACCCCAGAAACAGTGAAGGGAAGGAGGGATACAGCATGTCAGGAAAAGTTTGGAAGAAAGGCGCCTGGGTTACGGCGTAGTGAGCGCGTCCACCAGAGTGACCCACTTAATCCTGTAGATGACTAAGAATTCGCACATAGCCATCCTTTGAGGACAACCACCTAGTCCGCCTTTCATGCGTCAGAAGAGGAGCGTCTTTTCAAGCGGCGACTTTGCGCTTGACCCACTCTATAGCACCTGGAGTTTCGGCCCAGGCATCGTAAGTCTGCGCAAGCGCGAGCTGCATTTCTGAAACGTCCCCCAGAGAATAGTGCGGTGTGCGCGCCGTCAGATGGCTTCCGGGTTCGACCACGGCGCCCCAATAGTGTTCGTTGAAGTATTGCAGAATATTGAACAAGTAATTGACTTGCTGCTCCAGCCGATCGAGGTGTCCGTCGATGTCTCTGCCGTTCTCGACGTCTCTCTTCAGTGCGATGTTGTTGTGCGCTGCCGGGTTGAGCATGTGTGAGCGAATGGCGTCGAGAAGTTCGGCGGGCACTTTGTCACCTGCCGCGATCGAGGCGTTTTCGAGAGCTGTGAGATCCCATCCGAGGCGCCATTTGAGGAGACAAAGCATCGCGCGGTGCGGCAGCCCTGCATCGTTCATGGTGAGAACCTGCAAAGGCTCAAAGGCATTGGCGTTCTCAATGTCGAGGTAGGGCAAGTCCAAGTCGTCCAAATCGTGATTGTCATCTGTAGCCGATGTACGCCACCATTTGATGAAGTCGTAACACGCTTGCTCTCTACCTAGGCGTAGGTACAAAGCTGGAATGAAATACTGAACACACATGTTGTCGCCGCGGTTCAAGCGGAGCATGTCCAGGAGGTGGTCGAGAGCCGTCTGTACGGCCGTGCGGTTCTTGATCTTCAAGAGCTCTTCCACGTGGTCGTAGCGGGCCTGCATGTAGTCGCAAGTATTGGCGATGCCCCAGAAGTGGCCGACCGAGTTCTCGAAGGGTTTCTCTCGAAACTCCCGGGAGTCGGGAAGAGCGTTCAGGTGGTCCACCTCAGCAGCGACTTTATTTCTGGTTTTCTTGATCGTTTCGCAGGTCGGACCGTGCTGCGGCCAGTCGCTAGTCTGATGGTCGCGGCTGCAGTAGAAGACGACCTGGCATCCTTGACAGCGGACCAGATCTTGCTCGGTTTTGCAGGTGCCACATTGTGGGTGGGTTGCCATTGGTGTACCGATGGTGCGGCCTGCCATGGCTATCTTTTCGGTTTGTCGTGTTAGGCTTCCGATGACGACTTGTAATGCAGTGAGAAGGGATATAGAGGGTGAGTTTCAGACAAATCTCGACAGGGAAATCGCGTCTCATCGGTTGTAGCTTGCTGGGGCAGGCATTATATGTCACACAAGACGGTTGACGCAGGAACGAATGCGAATGCATGCCGAGATGTAGGTAACTCACCTTGGGGTGCGTATGTGAAAGTAATGCGTTGTCGACAAGAAATCACAACAAGCCAGCCAGGTCTACTCTCACACCAAGCACATGCCGCATCACTTTGTGCTGAAATCTGAATACGGTCTCAACATGGAGGTTCAGTCTCGGGCTCGATGAATGCCGATAGTAACACGCGGACTTTCGGCGCGAACCGATATCGCTGACTCTATCTCAATGGAGTGCGTGGGAAGTTAAAACATTCACAGTCGATCGTGCCAGCATGAAAGACCTGGCGAGATTGTCGCCTTGCACCAACTTGTGCGGGATAGCTGTAAGTATACATACTGCGGACACGGAATCAACGTTCGCGTCAACCCGAGCCCTAGACTAGACTAGATACATCAGCGCGTCCGATGTGAATCTGACACTGCACGTGATTGCAACATTTCCATATCAATTTCAATGGTGGCGACTCTCTCTCTCAGGATGAACACACACTCTGGAATTCATGTAGCCGGGCCCTGGATCAAGGTGCGAATCGCTAAATCACCGTCCTCGGGGCTACATAGCAAGCCTCCCAAAAACGAACCTGCACCTGTTCAGGATAAGGCAGATGAAGAAAGCACAGAGCAGGCGAGAACAAGGCTTCGCATGGGTTCCCCTGAGTATCGTGCTCTTCTATCGGAGATCGCGAAACGCCGATGGGCTCAACCAGGGTACAGGGAAAAACATTCAGAGTACTGGTCAACCCCTGAGAAGAAAGCTCTCAGGTCAGAGCTTGCCAAAGACAGGTGGGCTCAGCCAGGATTTAAGGAGAGACATTCAGCTACCTTACGAGAAGTCTGGTCGAAATTGTCCCATGAGGAGAAAGAGAAACGCAGTGCCATCGCCCGAGAGAGGTGGTCGCCTGAGGCGAGAGAAAAAGCCTCAATAAAGTGCAAGAGGGATTGGAGCAATGTGCCCGAACGAAGGGAGAGAAATTCAGCTTTGATGTCAGCACTCTCTAAGATCCCAGAGCAGAAGGACCTTTTGATGAGAAACAAGATCTTCAAACGCGACGACAACAACCCTACAATGAAAATGAGGTGGGAAAAAATGAAAGAAGAGGCAAGAATATTCGCCGACAGTCTGAACGCTGACAAGCTACGGGTCGAGTACCACAACGCGTTCATCACTCTACACCTCGACGCTTCGCAGTACGATTCTAAACTCTATCAAACGGCCACTCTGCAAAAGGTTCGCCGTAGCAGACAACTGGTTCTTACTGATGCGCAAATCGCAAAGCTGAAGGAGAAGTTCTTGGAGAATGTGCTCTCAACTGGTTTGCCTCAAATGTCGTCCAAGGTTTACGATGAGCTGGTCAAAGAGCTGCAGTGCGAGACTCGGACCGAATACTTGACGAAGCGAGTCAACAAAGAGCGTCAAGACTGGTTGCGCGCTGCTGCTGTGTTGCGTAGGAAAGGTGTCGATGTTGACTACGCAAATATCCCACACTTGGCGTGGCTGGAGGAAGTAGGACGACTCTGAAAGGCTTGCTGGGCGTTCGCGACGTGCGTGCGATCATCGCTCGGAGAAATACGGGAGGCGAGGACGCGAGGTCTCAAACGTATTATAACAATGTCAGATATATTACTTAGGTCAGGATAATCGGGCAGCCAGATGAAGCTGCGTTGCCCATGTAAAAGTCCCTTTTCTCTGAGATGCTCAATCTGACAACATGGGCTTTCAGACTTCTGTTGCTTTTCTATGCCACAAGGTGTTGAATTAGGATACCACTACTGGGCGGCCAAGTTGCACATTACACTCGCGAGGCTGTGACTGGCACACACGCGAAGTATACCCTTATTCCATATTAATTCCCTACGCTTACAGACCAGCTCTGCTCCTTCATGATACCGTCGTCGTCGCTGTCGCCACGACGACTACTGTGTGTGACACGAACCGTCGGCCCCAGATCGTTGTACCGTAGCGATAATTGCTGACCGTCGCTGTTAAGTGCAACCTCATCTTCTTCGACCACCTTACCACCCTTCCTCGGAACTACACTTGCCTGCTTACTGGAGACACCAGTGCTCAGCTCGTAGTCTGCGGTCCCTCGTACCATTCGAGAATCGTAATTGAAAAGGCCAGAATGCGATGAGGGTTTCCCGGACGCCGCTTGATCAAAAGCCCGTAGGAAGGGCCTGAGACAAGTCACAGATGTTAAGACGATAGCACCGCTGATGACAGCCTGTGCTAGAATGTCTCCGCCTCCGCCACGCATGATCACCCTCGAGGGCACGAGGTAATGCAGACGAAAAGCGACCGGGACGACAAGGCTGCGTAAGAGTCAGAACTTTGTCGCGACAGCAGGTTGGATCAATAGGCGACTTACAGGAGACGACAGTTTAGCATCGCACACACCACAATCTTCTTCGACACTTGCAATTGCAGTTCGTAGACGAAACTTGCCACCAACATGGCCCCAACGACATCAACAACAAGCCCTGAAGCTTCGATTCCAAGCCAGCGGGTCCACTGAGCAACTATTAGTATTCAGTCTTTTTCATGTTGGGGAGATAGTAGCGTACTGACCACCGTATTTGTATTCCCCAGTATCTCCCATGGTTTGTTCCCACCTCTTAACGCAATGGCAAGCGCAGAAGCAATTGTCCATGTCACGCAGAGTCCGGTAAATGCTAATGACGCCTTGATGTTCGTCGTGTCTCGCGCGAGCATGCGCTTCATGAACAAGCCCGTCGATGCTTTCGCAGACCCGACAGCAATGACATAGATAATTTGACTGGCGTATAGGAACTATCCAAGTCAACTGTCAGTGAAAGTGACCCGACGAAGGCTCCTGGGATTGGTACCATCATGATTTGTTCTTTGTCATCTGTGGCTAAATCCTGCCATGGATTGCCGTAACCTCGATGTACGGCGTAGCACACGAAGATGAGCTGTAAAAGGTAGACTAGCTATAATGGTACTTCAGTCAGCTTTAGCTTATGTTAAGATCTGGAGGGGGTGTTGTTACTAATGATATTGTGATGGCTCCATCATCTACGCCCAACCCAGTACTCTTCCAGAGTTTAACATAGATTCGGATCAAGTAAGCAATGACCGCCCAGATGAATAGGACGACGCCTACTGCAGTCAATGCAGGTGCTGTATTTCCCGTACCTACAGTTGCGGACATGCTGTATTATGGAATAAACAATCCAAACCGAGCTCCGCCGAGAGGCGACGGCAGTACTTCATAGCCAACCTATTTGCATCCTTCACACATCAGAATACGGGCGATTTTCTCAATGGTGCGGCGTCTTCCGACAAATGGTTCAATCTCGCGACATCAGGAGGGCTGGATTTCGATAGCATGGCCACGTAGCAGGTATGTGCCGTCCACTCGTTTCTCTTAACGACACCCTCATCATCGCATCACGCCCTCACAGGCTCGCTTGGGTCATCTTGATAAGCACAAGCGACACGGGACGTCGGGAAAGGATAATTGATTGCCAGGGGCCAAGGCGGCTGGGCATCGAGCTTGTTTTCGCTTGCTCAGAAGTTTGAGAACCCGACGCCACCACACGGCTCGCTTGCAATCCTTCATCATACCTGCAGGATCAACGTACGGAACTTCAAGCGACTCGAGAGCCCTTCGTTACTCTTGCACTATCTGTTTCGAGACTGATTGGCCCGGAAAAACTGACTGAGTGCCAGGATCTCCAGAACGATCCTCATGGGGCGGGGCTAAAAAGCCAGCAGCACTGCATTGCGCCTCTTGGTGATTGTGTTAGGGCATTGTATATGGCCAGAACATCAGTTCATACCTAGGAGCAGAGGTGAAGCTGTTAACGTGCGTCGATATAATATGGACTGGTACCGATTGTTTCGGGTCTCTGGATACTTCCTGTGGGACTCGGTGGAGCCCTTAAGCGCATAGACGAGTAGACGAGATGCCGGTACCACGATCTGGCCAGATGTGGCTGCAGAGAAGCTCATCAGAGCTACCTTCCCATTAGGTGCAAGTTCAGGACATAGGCCTGACCTTGCATCTCGCTTCTGCAGGGCAACCGTCCACATGTCGAAGCGGTTGGCCCCTCGAGATTGTTCCTGTCCCGCACCAGTGCGCTCAATGGCATCTCTTGCGCTTTTGATTCTTTCTCTTTGGTTTGAATACCCTTTCAACTAAACAAAAATTCTATCTGCCATCTGACGGTGCCTGTCGGAGCGTTCAAAATGTCCAAATCGACGTCCAGCGATGAAGGAGCCATGGAGTTGGTACAACGATCAGGTCCGTACTCCGTCGGAGCTGGTAAGAGTGTTGGCGAAGTCAAGGTCCACCATGTGGACAACGACGTCGAATCCGATCAAATCGCTAGCTCATCAAACTCAGCATACGACGACATAAGAGGCATGCAAAGGATGGGTAAAGAGCAGCAGTTCTCTCGAAACTTTCGCCAGCTCTCCCTTACCGCATTTGTCTCTCTTGCGACTGCTTCGTGGGAGATTGGTCTCTTCATCATCTCTCCGGCCCTCGTCGATGGAGGGAGAGCAGGGCTCGTATGGAGCTCTTTGTGGTGTTGGATTGGTTTTGCGCCGATCTACCTGAGCATGGTACGTATGGAGTCGTTCCAACTTCACTTCCCTGGGAAGAGATCCTGTCTTTATTGCATCGACTCGAACTGCAATTGCAAATGTCAAACAAAATTAACAGTGCTTTTCCTCTTCAGGCAGAAATGGCCAGCATGGCTCCAATCGCCGGCGCACAATATCGTAAGTCTCCTCGCAGACCAACAGTATACTACATCGTACGAGAGACTTCTAACACCACTCATAGACTGGGTGAGCGAATTTGCTCCTGACAAGTACCAAAAGTTTCTGAGTTATCTCACTGGGTACGAAAGGCTTCCCGTGTGCAGAAAAGACGGTCACTAACCAACGTCCAGATGGATATCGACCATCGCCTGGCAAGCCGGCAACGCCATGGGTATCTTCCTCACTGGCAGCCTCGTGCAAACAATCATTCTAATCAACAACGAGAACTATGGCTTCCCCGCGTATCAGGGATCCCTCCTTGCACTCGCTGTGTTAGCCATCTGCTACCTTGCGAACGTCTATGGCGCAAAGACTCTGCCATATTGGCAGAATGCGGTCTTCTTGCTCCATATTCTGGCGTACTTTGCGTACATTGTGCCGATTTGGATCAGCGCGCCAGCAGCTACCCACTATCAAGTTTGGGGTGAATTCCAGAACGAAGGCGGCTGGTCGAATATGGCACTCGCGATTCTGGTCGGGCAATTGACTGGTATCAGCGAGCAAGTCGGCATCGACACGGTACGTAATTGTCCATCGTCGTTCACTTCATTTAAATATTCAGCTGACAGCCTCACAGACAGCCCACATGGCTGAAGAAGTCAAGGATGCCGCCAAAACCATCCCCCGAACCATGATGGCCGTCTACATCCTCAACACCGTCCTCCTCTTCCCAGCAATCCTCACCATCTGCTACCACATCCCCGATCTCGACGCCGCCCTCGCGGACACAACAACCTACCCAGCAATCTACGTCCTCCGCATGTCCATGTCCAACGTCTGGATCACCGTCATCCTCTCCCTCATCGGCTTCATCCAATGCGCCTCTTCGATAAACTACTTCGCCGCCGTGACGCGCGACCTCTTCGCCTTCGCCCGCGATAACGGCATGCCCTACTCCTCCTGGCTCGGCACTGTGCACCCCCGCAAGCACATCCCCATCAACGCCGGCCAGCTCTCCTGCGTGATCGGCGGCCTTCTCAGCCTCATCTACATCGGCAGCCCCGTGGCGTTCTACGCCATCACCTCGCTCTGCACCGTCTCGCTGCTGATGTGCTACTCCATGTCCATTGGTTCTGTACTCTGGCGCAGGATCTACGCGCCGCACACGCTGCCGCCGGCGAAGTTCTCACTTGGGCGCAAGGGTGGGATTGCGTGCAACGCGGCGGCTGTGGCGTTCAGTGTTTGGGCGTTTTTCTGGTCGTTCTGGCCGCAGGAGTTGCCTGTCACTGCTGCTGGGTTCAACTGGGCGTCGCCGATTTTCGTTGCCGTGTTTATCTTTTCTATGTTCTACTATTGGTGGAGGGCGAGGCATGTGTACGTGGGCCCGGTGAACGAGGTAGAGGGACGGTGATCTGCATATATGGAACGGAGGGAAGAGGGACCGCTCGAAAAATAGAGAACAGATTAAAAGGCCGTAACATAAAAGTTTCAAAATGCTAAGCTATGATATGATATGACATGACATGATCAGAAACGTTAAAAGCCGTCCCAAACCAACAGAGACGTATTACGAGATTCTATGCAATTAACCCTTCACGTTCTTGCCCCACTTCAACGTGCTCTGCCTCTGCACATTCTGGGCGGTTGCAGGCGACATAGGACCCTCCTCTTCGCTGTCGCTGTCGTCGCGGACTCCCAAAGCGCCCTGGCGACGTCTCCTTTCTGCTGCAGTCTCGGCTCCGTCATTGTAGTTGCCTTGGGTGGTGGTGGTGCCAGAAGGCTTGGGAGGAACGCGCTCGGTGCCGTCGTCTTCAGAGTCCTCGTCCTGTTGTCTTGCTGCTTGCGCGGCTGCTCTACGGCGGCGCTCTGCTGCGGTCTCGGGCTTTCCATTGTTTGAAGAGCGTCCCCTGACAGTTGCTGAGACGTCGTGAACGGGTACTTCTTGGTCGTTGGAGTCGACAAGCTTAAGCTTCGTGTCGTGATCGTCGCTTGGCGATGTATGCTTGATCATGCCAGGGCCAGATCGGCCCTTCTTGTCGCGATTGAAGTAGTCGTCTTGCATCGCGCCACGGGCTTCAGCCTCGGGCTGCTCGGCCACGACGGGTACGCCAGCCTTGGAAGAGCCACCATGTTGGAGAGCTGCGTGCTCGCGAGCGTCCTTGCGGGCCTCGCGCTTGACAGCTTCAGGAACGTCACTGTTCTCGACAGCCTGTACACGAGATTTCGGGTCCATCTTCTTGATCGAATCGATGAACTCTGCTTTGCTCATACGACGACCACCATCGGCCATGGTGAAGCGGACAAGATCGTCGTTGTCGTCATCGTCTTTGCTGTTGTTTCTGAATGTGCGCCTCCTTTCGGGTTGTGGGCGCTTCGGGCCATCAGCACCAGACGATTGGCCAGCAGCGTCACCCTGCACTGGAGCTTTGCCCTCACCCCAGTTGAGACCAAGCATCTTACCCATACGACCAACACTCTGTTTAGAGTGTTCAGTGTTCTCTCCGGCAGAACCATCCTGCTTATTTGCTGAAGGTCCGATGTCGTACTTCTTGATAACCTCGCCATCTTCGTCCTCGACGATAATGGTGTTGCCGTATTGATAAGCACGAGCCGGGCCTTGCGCTCTCTTCTTCTCGGCCTTGGGCTTCTCTTCGCCCTCTGCCGCGTCCTTCTTCTTCATGCCAGCAAGTGTGGTGATCTTGTTAAGAGTTCCCATCGTGTTGAGACCACGACGTTGTTGCTTCGGAGGCTCTTGAGTTTTGCCCGTGGCCTGTTCGCCAACCTTCTCTGCTTCAGCCTTTACTCTATCGGCGGTGTCGTGATTCGGGTCATCGTGCGTAGGTGCAACGCCGTCGTTTTGGTCAGCACCTTGCTGGCTCATCAGGCGCTTGCCTTCTTGCATCTCAGATTCGGCACGCTCCAGAGGTGACTCTCCCTTGACTGTAGGTTCCACAGCCAGGACGTTGCCCTCTGCATCTTCATACACAGTGTTGGAACCCTCTTCGTAGATCTCCGCAGCCTTCTCTTTTTCACCTGAGGGTGGCGTGTCACCTTTCGCGGCCAAAGTATCGGAATCACTGCGGCTAGAAGAAATTCCAGACTCTTCCCTACGTTCGGGATGAATAGCAGATTGGCTGATAGGCCCACCGACGCCCATGTTGCGGCTACGGCGGCTGCGGTGCCTAGAAGCGGTTCGGCCATGCGGCATGTCGTCCTCTCTCTGACGGCGAAGGAATGTACCTGGCTGCAGATTATGTGGCGACAAGACCTTCTCCTTCTCGTCGATATCAGTATCAGATCTGGCGAATGACATGGAGCTCCTGGACATGGACCTGGATTGAATACGCGGGAGACGCTCCATCCAAGACGGCCCTTCATCGTTCGCCTGAGTGTACGACATGGTGAGGGTAAGAGTGTTGATGTGCTTGCCGAGCGTGAACACAGCGATAGATGAGCCATGTACCACAATGGAGGTGACGACCAGGAATGTCGTGATTGGCCAGATGAGCTCGATGATGTTTCTATGCGGGAAATCGCCTTCAGGAAGTACAGCAAGAGGCGTAGTCGAACCATGTTCGGATTCAAGCTCAGCTCTTGCCAGGATGGCGATGAAGATAGCTCCCACACCGATGGGTCCAAAGTGGCCAGCGAAAAGTGCCTCGCGCCAAGTCTTGATATCGGGAATCAAGGGCTTCAAGGCAAGCATGATGGGGATTCGCCGGAAGAAGAGCACAAGAAGTGCAAGAACCACAAGTCTCCAGACGTCGAGACCGAGGAAGTGGGAGTTGAATTGCGCCCAGGGCACAATGGTTCCAAAGTAAACGAAGAAAGCCAAGTTGATCAGCAAATCGATAACGTTGGAAACGTGAGACTCCTCGGTCTTCTCCGTAAACCAACCATCATTACTGAAACCTATACCAGCCGCGAAACCTATCAGCAGGTCATCCGCGCCCAGCATAGAGCCAGCACCCGCACAGAAAAGTGCGAGCACAAAGTAGAATACAAGGAAAGACTCTCTGTCGATCAAGTCGTGTTCGTGAGCGTAGCGCACGGCGATACGTGCAAAGTACCCAACCAGGAAACCAAAGATAGCGCCAAAAATACACTCGTACAAGATGGTGTAGCAGAACCAATGGAGCGAAACTTCGTTCGGGTGTCCTTTGTAGCGGATGATATACACAGCCAGATAGATGAACGGGAAAGCCATGCCGTCGTTGCAACCAGACTCCGCTGATAGCAAGTCACGAAGATGCTTGGGCACTCGCTTCGCAAACTTTCCCTTACCGACAACTGAGGATGCAAGAACAGGGTCAGTCGCAGTAACGCAAGCAGCAACGCACAGACTATCCAGCCAGTTGAGATGCGCTCCGAACAGAGCCCAGATGAACAGACTGGTGATCAACCAGCCGAAAGTCATGACCGGTACCAGCAGAAAGGTGACGGACTTCCAGTGGCGCTCCATGTAAGCCTTGGGCAATTCGACTCCAACAGCAAAACATTGTACCACCAGAACGATGCGAGAGAATTCCAATGTGATTTGATCCGTGTTGCCCCAGGTACCAGGATCGATTAGGTCGGCAGCATGAGGTCCGAAGATGATACCGCAGATTGTTGCGACTGTAGCTTCACCAATGTAGAGGCGCTCTTTGATCACCGAAGAGCACAACATGAAAAGCGTTGTGAAACCTCCAAGGATGATGTAGACCAAATGCGGTTTGTTAACCGACAAGTGTTCCCACGCCATTTTGTAGAATGTTTGCGCGTCGGACACGCGACTCTTGCTATATGTACAATGCTATCCGCCTCTTTCTTATGGCGCAGCAGGCGACTGCAATCGCAGGTCGTAGTTGGACGCGGCCGTGCTGCAGTCCAGACTCGAGTAGGTGAGAAGCCGCGGATGCATGCAGGTCGCGGTTACGCCCAGTCGCCGTTCCAGATATGCCCGATGGCAGGTTGTGTATGCGCCGGTCGCTTGTGTAGAGAAGGGTGGAAGAACGAGACAGTGGCGGAGATCCAAGAGAAGCCAAGAGAGGCGTGATTTTGTCAGTTGCGCTAGCCTCTTGGGAGGTGGAGTGAGAAAGATTGCCTGTGCCCAGTCGCGGGTTGTGTCTCGGACGCACGTGGAGCAACGTGAGCGAACAAGATCGGCCAAGCAAAAGAGCTTGTCGGGGGGATTGAGAAGACAAGAGTAATGGTTTACGGGTTTGTCGACTTCAGCAAATGTCTAGATGGCTCGGATGGGCGCCCACGAAACCTTATACGAGATGACGATAAGTTTGATAAGCGCCTCTCGGAAGCCGCCAACAGCACCTTGCGGCCCACCAGCGTTCGGTTGACCGATCCCAGGCTGCCGGAGTTATCGCGAGCACTGTGCCTTGCCGGTGTCGCGGTCAACAAAGATGTTGCAAAGAGTCGATATATTCTTGTATTGTCGGGTGGTGCGTGTGGCTCTTGTCAGAGTGTCATCTCTTGCGCTGCAAAGCAAGAGGACATTCCCGCGGCTCTTTCAGCGCACTCTTCACGCTTCGCTCTGGTTGTTGTATCTTCCCGTCGGCATCGCATCAGCCAAGATCGTCGTCCTTGGCCCCGTCTTCGCCAAGGCGTCGTTTGTTTTCTTCGTTGGCGAGCATTGATCTTCCTTCTGCCTGTCGCATGACGTTGTTGGAGGAAAGCGTGACCGGGGGTAGTCGTCGCTTCGCAGCTATAGCCGCAAGCAAATATGAGAATACACGCACATGAGCAATTGACCGGGCGCAACATTGGCTTTCGCTGGATAGTTGCTCATGCGAATGTTGCCGAGTTAGCCGCACTACCGTGCTGTACTCCACGTTCCTTGTCTCGAGCTTGTTCCCACACATGATCCACCGGCCTTCAGCCCTGCACGGATTTCTGGTCTGACGCATCAAATTCGGCCGGGGAGATTATTGGACGATGCACATGCGTGTAGTATAGCATGTCCTATACAACAAGCGACAAAAAAATTTGAGATCAGTTACAAGATCAGCGCAATATGCCTGCGAAAGATCAGAACACATCTGTCGACACAGCCCTCTGTCGACGCTGCCAGGAAAAAGAAGTCGACATCTCCATCCGCACCGAGCCTGTGTGCAGATATTGTTTCAGCAAATATGTCCAAACGAAAATGGTCAAGCGCATGGAAACCTTCCGGGTGAAGAACTCAGAGCCAGGCAAAGAACGGACTCTCCTTCTACCACTCTCTTTTGGCCCGAGCTCTACAGCTCTGCTCTATATGGTCAGCCGCCACCTCAAAGGCCAGATCGAGAAAACCGGACGAACAGGCTTCAAACTGCATGTAATGCACATCCAACTACCCGGCGAATCAGGCTCCGAACAGATCCTTGAGAAAGTCAAGCAGCTCTACCCAGAGCACGCATATTCCCACATCGCCCTCTCCTCCATCACTGAGCACGACAGCCTCATCCCCTCAGCCTTCCAGCAAGCAACTCAACCCTCTCAATCGCCAGAAGACAAACTCACCACAATTCTCTCCGCCCTTCCAACCGCCACCTCCCGCGCCGACGCCACCGGCATTCTCCTCCGCAAACTCCTCGTACACCACGCCCTCGCCCTTGACTGCGGTGCCATCCTCTTCTCCGACAGCACCACGCGCCTCTCCGAGCGCGTCCTCGCGGAAACAGCCAAGGGTCGCGGCTACTCGCTGCCCTGGGTTGTCTCGGACGGCGAATCGCCCTTCGGAATCCCCCTCTACTACCCTCTGCGCGAGCTGCTGAGCAAAGAAATCGCGGCTTTCGTCGACTTCATCGAGCCGAGCATGGCGAGTGTGGTTGTGCGGAACGACAGCAAGCCTGCGGCCGCGATGAAAAACACGACGATTGACGATTTGACGAGGCAGTATTTCGCTGGCGTCGAGGTTGATTACCCTTCGATTGTGGCGAACGTGGTGCGGACGACGAGCAAGTTGCAGCCGAGGTCTTTGAGCGAGGTGGAGCAGCATTGTGAGCTGTGTGATATGCCGCTCGAAGGACAAGCGCCGGAGAGGAGTCGGGTGTGTTATGGATGCATTCGGACGATGCCTCAGATCTCGGCTTGATTGGGGTACTCACGATGACGACGAAAATGTCATGGAACAAGATACAAACACCGCTATCATTCTGGCTCAATCTGATCAATGCCATTCTTACACCGGTCCGTGAGGAGTTTTGGCCCACGGAAACGCTACCTTGGTCAATCTTCAATCTCGCACTGACATCGACTACACTCCCGCTCTAACCTGCTGCTGTCTTTCTCCGACACCTGCTTCTCCTCTAACATCGATCCTACTCGTCGCCTACTTCTTATCAGGCCAGCCGGCCTTGTACATCGTCGACATGACACCATTGACGACCTGGCCGGACTTGACAACAGCGGTGCTAGACTTGTAGATGGTCGGCTGTGGAAGACGCTTGGCTTTGATGAAACCGCCAGTGATCTCGTCCAGCACCGACTTGAAGTTCTTCGACTTCCTGATCGGGCACTTCTGCGTGCTTTCCATGTGCGACACCATTCCTGACGCACGTCTGAAGAGCTTCAGGCACCCAGGGCAACGGAACTTGGTTTTGCCGTGTGCATCCAGTAGGTGACCCGCGATGTCGTGCGGGTGGTCGAACGTCGGCATGTCTTCGCACTCCGGAAAGGGACATTTGTACCTTTCGAAAACGCTGTGGAAAAAGACTTCGGCGTTGTAGTCCTCACTTTCGGGATCCCACCAGCGAGCTAACAGCACGTGGTTGGGTGCTTTGATATCCTCTTGTCTATTGTGTTTGAGGATTGACTTGACTTGTTCGGGCTGCTGCTCAGCTTTAATATCGCCAAAGAGTGCCCGAGAAGTCTGTGTGGTCGTCCAAGCAGCCGGACGTTTGAGGACAGCCTCAGCTTGAGCGGTGGAAACGGAGTCCGCATCATCGTCAGTGCCAGTGATCCTGCTCGACTTCTTGGACTCCGAAACAGTGGTGTTGCGACGAAGGGACGGATACGACTCGGTCTGGATCTTGACGCCGCCGCGACGACTGGTGATCTGGCTCGCGAATTCACTCGCCGGAACATCCATGCTGATAATCGATGGCGGCGGCGACCCAATCGACTGGTTAAGGATGTCATCTGGGACTACCGACTGCATCTGTCCGGGTAGACGTGGCCAGGCCTCCAAGTTGCTGCGAGTGAGCGGTACTTTCTTACCCCCGAGCTTGACTGCTGCCAGTTTCGCCGCCAGAGGCTCGATTCCTGCCTTCTGCTCCTCGTGCTCCTGGTCCAAGATCACGCCGCCATCCGTCTCGGTGTCGGTGCGATCAATTCTCGGTTCAGCATCAATGAGGCCCGGGTGTGTCGGTGGTTGCGCAAGATTAGCGTTGATTCGCAAGGCTTCAAGAAAATGATCAAGGTTCTTCATGATCTCCTTTTTCATGTACTTGTGCTGCATGTGAGCATAGAATTCATAGTCCCTGATTGCTTCGCACTCGTCGTCTTCCAAGTGAGCGATCATGTCGCCTGCGCGCCCGAAAATTTCATGGCAGCCTGGGCATAGGATAGATTGTGCAGCTTGGTGTCTCTGCTGTGTGTTTAGTAAAGTATACAAATGTAAAGGGCATCTTAACATACCTGTTCCCTATGTTGCAACCTCCCGCCCATAGACTTGAAGTCCATACCACAGAATTCGCACACGATGTGCGGCGGGTTGCCCTCAGGTCGCCTGTCGGATCTGCATTCGACCCAGGGAGCCATTCCCTCGACTTTGTGCTCGACCAGGGATTCCCAGTCTTCGCAGTCGACGTCACATTTCTTGCAGTAGAAGTGAGTGGGGTCGTCACGCTTGTGTCGCTTCATGTCCTTTTCGTTGTCGAAGGATTGGAAGCAACCCTCGATGTTGCACGGCACACCCTTGATGGGTTGGAGCGGCACCGCCATCTTGCTGGTCTTGACGCTGGTAAGGTAGCGGTCGATGGTATGGATGTAGGGAGATCTCTGTTTGCTGTGTGGAGTTTTGTCTGTCTTCTCGGGTTATGCTTGTTGGTGGTGCTGGATGTCAGGTTGGCAGAAGTGGTTGTCAAAAGGAAGAAGAGCGTCGCTGGTGGAGGAGACTGGAGCTTTCAGTGACTTATGTGCCGTCGGGAGAACAATATGGTTCTAGTAGTAATTGAAGCATGCACATGCTATTGTGGCGAAGTGAGGCAGAATTGGTGGATGACTGATGATTGTATTGAAGAAATGAGTGAGCAGGCAGTAGCGTGACGCACAGATGTCTAGACAATAAGACCAGGAAGGAGCGATCCTGGCCACAGAGACTTCACGTTACAGTCAGCATGCGTATAACGCAAATAATTGAACTAGTGATATACCAAATCTCCAAATGAGCCAACTTACTAAACTCAATTGATTCCGACTGGTCATACTCAAAGTGCAATCAGGCAGCCACCCGACGTAGCATATGAGTGCTGCATTGCAGTATGGTGATGTTGTTCTGATTACTTGCAGGCTCCTCGCCAACAATCATGCCTGAACTTCTCGCCACTCCAGTCCTCACTCAACGGCCACGCCACCACACCATTGCTCGAATCATTCAGCCATCAAAAAATGCCAGCCAAGCATTCCGCCGCTTTCGCCTTCAACCTCTCACGCTTCGACTTCTTGCCCATCTGGCGCTGCTGCTTCTCTCTCCGCTCCCTCTCCCTCTGCTCCTTGCCCTTCGCATCCCCAACAATAGTGACTTCGTTCCCAAGGCCCTTCTCGCGCTGCTCAGCAACCTTTCTCCGAATAGCCTCCTGCCTCTCTTTGATGCCCAATGGCCGATCTGCTCGGGTAGCTAGTTCCTCCGCGGATAGCAGCTGGCCACTGGGCGATCTGATCTGCGTGCCGGGTGCGAGATCGTCGAGGTCGAAGCACTCACTGTAGGTGTGTTTGCGAGGCGGGCGAGCGGGTATGGTGACGTTGGAGTGGCCGGCGATGGAATCGATGTATACCTCCCGGCGAGGCAAGGGGCTGATGGCGTCGATGTCTTCGGTTGCCGCTGTAGCGTCATGGTTGTCAGGCTGCTCACTTTCGATGGGTATCGGGGCTTCATCGCTTGAGCGGGTTGGCATGATCGGTGTCTGGTTGTTCGTGGTGCGGTAGATGTCCTGGCGGAGATGCGCTGTTGCCCAAGGCTGTTCGTCGTAGTTTGTTGTTTCGCTTGCGATGATGCTGGACTTCTTTTTCAGTGTCTTTGGTGGTGGTCCGGTGCCGACAGGCTTCCTTTTGAGTGAGTACGAGATTGGCATCTACTTGGTCAGTTGCTGCACCTGTATGTGTTTGACTGCCTGCCTGCCCATCTGCCTGCTTGAACCCGATGATGTCTGACTCTCTGTTCTTACCTTTTAAGACTGGTTGAAGGAAATGCGGCTGATTTTAAGTCTGTCGACGGCGAGGTTGGTGGCGAAGAGGATGCAGGAGTGACAAACATTTTGATCTTGCATGTGACAGGCCTCACAGCGACTCTCAATGGCGAGCATGTGAGCCTGCATGCTGGCGGCAATGAGTGCCCTGCACAATGGCAACTCAACTCCAGTAGCCGTGACACTCGATCACACGATTTGCGCAGTCACCACATGATAAAAGCAATGACCCTCCGCTACATTGGACTTCGCTCTTGCTTTCATGATCGAAATTCGCGGAACAATACGGTTTGGCAACGATTCATACTTGCCTATATACACTCTGGTAACGCTCACTCTCGAGGGAAGATACGCGTTCACTTTGGAAGCGATCACTTTAGAAGCGAGAGAAGGGAAGCCTGCGATCCAAGTTAGTCCATCGATCCTCAAATCCAAGCAAACAACATGTACACACCACTTGCCCCTCAGAGTGATCTTAACCCACTCTCCCTTCTCATCAGTCTCCTTCTCCACCTTCGTACTAAACGAAATCGCACTCATGATCCCATCGCCAAACTTCTCGTTGATCACACTCTTGTAAGCATATCCATAGTTCTGCACAATCTCGTACAGTCTGTACACCAGCGGCTCGCGCGGCGGCATCTCGAGTGAGCGGCCGCGGTCGGGGAAGTTCATCAGCTCCGTCTTGCGCAGCTCGGCTTCGGGGATCTCGAGGATCTCGGCCAGCTTCTTCAAGTCCTCCTCGCTTGCTGGGGTGTGGCCGTAGAACATGGCGGCCGTGGAGACTTCCTCGCGGCCGAGGTGTTTGGCGATGGTCTCGAAGGAGAGGTTCTTGGCTTTCTTTGCGTCGAAGAGGATGCCGCAGTGGGAAGCGAGTCTGGGGGCCACGGATTGCTGTAATCGAATATGTCAGCTTGGTGTGAAATGTTGGTGACTATGGGTATCGTACATCGAGTGTCGCGATCGGCTGGCCGCTGGAGGTACCTTGTACTGCCATCTTTGCTGCTGTTGTAGCGAAAGTGTTTCTCTGTTGGTTCAGGAAAGATGCGGCAGGTCGGATAGCAGATCGCGAAGTGATCAGAGGTGCAGTGCGAGAAGCAACTCGCAGGGAGGAGACAAGAGACGAGGCCATTGTGACTATATCAAATACTTATACGTATCGAGATACACAGCTTGGTTGGACAAGAGAGGAGAAGCTGTCTAGAACGCAGCGGAGGCTGCAGGAGTAGTATGGAAAAGTGACCAGGGTGTTATCAGTATCACGGCTGGACGGCAGAAGCATGCACAGCATGTCATGTTGACGATGGGGTCGATTGGCCAGATGTGGAGAGCTTTCGAGGAGCTCAAGAGATGGCCTCGGCATTGAGCATAGAGGTGATATCATGGGCTATAGCGGCGGCAACTTCTCCGCAATACACCCTGGTGTTGGCGATAAAGCGATAAGAGGTCCAGTAAAGCTTCATAGTTGCACTGACTAAAACCGTGCCCTTATTTGGAATAAGTCTGTATCTCCGCCTGGTGAACCTTCATGGCCCTGCTTCACACGTGTGACACAGCCCAAGATGAACACGATGGGGATAGCAGGAGGTCGAGCCTTCGCGACCGAGGGCATACAGAACTTGATCAGATCACGTCCACAGCATCGAGACCTACACCATAGGGAACTAGGATCAAGGATGGAAAACCCAAGATTGGATATATAAATGTAGAGTGCTTCTCTGTTGACTTTCAAAAGAAACGGCCTTTTGAGGTTTAACAAAACCATCGTAGACCACAAAAAACAGCTCGAGGATTTGTATGAAATAGGCTAAATGAGCAGACCACGACTTGGCAGGTGTAAAGACCTCGGAGCCACCAAAATGAGAGGTAGGCGTACTAGGCCGTACACCGAATATGCAGGTCTCCCATCATCTCTTGGAGGTACATTAGCCGGCTGCAACCTCCTCATTATACAGTGAGGTCCTCCTGGCATCTGGTGTCACTTCAGTGTGCTTCATATTTCCACTTACCGGAGAATCCCAGAGATAGACTATACAGAAGATGTCCAACGCCACAGCACCCGAAGCTGGAATCTACACTTTCGATGATGCCGTGCAAGATATTAGAGATGGGATTCCCGCCGATGATGCAGTATCCAAACTGCTCTCAGAGCTAGGCCAGAAAGAGCAGTTGTCCCTCCTCGACGGAGACGAGCCCTTTTGGCAGGGCCTTGGAACTATCCTATGCGATCGCTACAACCGAGTCCCCTTTGTAATGGGCGCAGTCCCTCGTCTGAAGATCCCCGGGATCAAATTCACCGACGGTCCACGCGGCATCGTGATGGGCGCATCCACTTGCTTCCCAGTCTCAATGTCCCGCGGAGCAACTTGGGATACAGACCTTGAGAAGCGAATTGGCGAGGCTATCGGCCTCGAAGGCAGAGCCCAGGGAGCGAACTATTTTGCTGGAATCTGCATCAACCTCCCTCGGCACCCGGCTTGGGGACGCATACAAGAAACGTACGGCGAAGATCCAGTCCTTCTCGGCGAGTTCGGATTGGCGCTGCACAAGGGCGTGAGGCCGCATCTTATGACTTGCGTCAAGCACTACGCTCTGAATTCGATGGAGATTGCTCGCTTCCGGGTCGATGTGAAAGTCGACGATGCTGCACTGCATGAAGTCTATCTTCCGCACTTCAGACAGCTTGTGGAAGGCGGCGTGTCGTCGGTGATGTCAAGTTACAATTCTGTGCGTGGAGAGTTTGCGGGACAAAACCATGAGCTTTTGACCGAGATACTGCGTGAGCAGTGGAAGTTTGATGGCTTCGTCCTGTCTGATTTCATCTTTGGGCTGCGGGATGCTGCATTGTCGGTCAAAAATGGGCTGGATATCGAAGCGCCTTTTGCCCAGCAGCGAGACATGCATCTGCAGAAGGCTGTAGATGCAGGGGACCTGCAGTGGTCGCATGTAAGCACTGCTTGCACTCGGATCCTTCGTAAACAGCTCGAACATGTCGCCACGACGGGAAACGAAACTCCCGAAGAATCGGTGATCTTCTGCGACTCTCATAGGCGACTAGCTCAGGAGGCAGCAGCAAAGGGCATGGTGTTGTTGAAGAACGAGCAAGTGAGTGGCAAACCACTACTTCCTCTTGACCGCAGCCAGATCAAGAAAATTGCCATCATCGGTCGTCTTGCCAACACAAGCAATACCGGTGATCGAGGGTCTTCTGCGGTCTTTGCGCCCAAGGTCGTCACTGCATATGAAGGCATCAAAGCGGCACTGCCAAACGCCGAAATCCAGCTATCAGATACTGACTCTGTTGAAGATGCTGAGCAGTTAGCTGGTACAGTCGATCTAGTCATTTGTATTGCTGGATATGACGCTGGCGATGAGGGCGAATATGTCGTTCCATCGTTCGAGACAGATCCCGTGCTTCTTGATCTGTTCCCGCCAACGAGAAGTGACGAAGATCGGAAAGTGGAGGCTTTGCTCCGGGAGAGTCCTGACACCAGCAAGCCTGCCACGAAGGACAGTATTTCAGTCGGCGAAGGAGGAGACCGCAAGTCGCTTCGCCTGCGTCCGAGGGATGTTGAAATCATCGACGCGGTCTCAAAAGCAAACTCAAACACTGTGGTGTCCATTATAGCCGCTGGAGCTGTCATCATGGAGGAATGGATTGAAAAAGTTCCCGCTGTGCTGATGATGTGGTACAGTGGCTCAGAGGGAGGTCATGCATTTGCTGATGTCCTACTTGGCAATGTCGACGCCAGCGGCAGACTTCCTTTCTCAATCCCTAGGAGCGAAGAGCACTTGCCGTTCCTCGACGTTGAGGCGTCGTCGATAGAATACGACCGCTGGTTTGGGCAGCGCCTGCTTGATAAGCTGGGAGAACCTGCACGTTACCCGCTCGGATATGGCCTTTCGTATACCTCTTTTGAAGCGTCGGATCTGTCAGTCGACAAAGTTGTGTCGCAGCAGCATGACGAGAAGTTCACCGTGCAAACTACGATCAGCAATGTTGGCACACGAGCAGGACGCCACATTGCGCAAGTCTATGGGCTTACGAATGGAGACGACTTCCCATCTCGTGTCTTGCTCGGTTTCAAGCCCATTGACCTCGAACGTGGACAGAGCCGGGTCATGGAGATTTCCTGCTCAACGCGTCCTCTGCAAAGGTGGAAAGATGGAGAATTTGCACTAGTCGATCAGGAGTTTGACATTGAGTTGGCGTCGAGCTCTGGGGATTCAGGAGCACTCAAGGCTAGAGTGCGTCTGTAGATTCGGGCCAGTGGTTTCGTGTGGCCGATAAATTCAAAGTCCTCATGTCCCCATAAACAGGAAGCAATTAACCTGTATTGCACGCTGACTCTTCGAGCCGCGGAGTCTAGATTCTATCATGTTATCATAGTACAGTACGAGTACCCTTCGCGATGACTGAGCATCTGTATATGACGACCGTGCCTTCGATCGTAGGCCTGTGCGCGAAGGATCGGCCACCCTAGCCCGCATTGGTGGCGTCATTAGGCCACTCGTGGACGCCCTGAGAAGGTGTGGCACTTCAATAGCCGTGGTTTGAGTGTGGTATGTCTCGTGTCGTGCAAGAGGGCAGTTTCTACAGTACGCGCTGTCTGTCGGCGGCTATGCGCGTCGTGTCGCTATGCCGCCACGTCCCGTTGCAGAGAGCAACTGTGCAACATGAGGAATGCAGGCCAGCTCAGCCCTGCCAGATTATTGGGCGTCGAAGGCGCAGGGCTAGCATGCTGGCGCCGAGCTGTGCCGGGGTGAGGCGGCGTCACATGAAAAGCAAAGACGTACGATTCCTCAGAATAATGATTTGCGCCGACGTCTAGAACCGCGCAGAGAGGCGCGCACGGCACCGAAGAGCCGAACCACTGCGGAGCTCCAAAACACTTTTGGCTTGGGCGGTGTTGTCATGAATTATCGAGCCATCATTTGACTTTTCCCACTTGGCGGCACCGCACGGCATACTCGGGACTGACGTAGACAGCTCGACGCAAGCAGCTGCCCGTCATAAGGCGCAGCGCAGCGCTTTCTTGCGCGGAGCTGTTTCTGCTGCTAACAACACCCTCATCACACACCACTTGACTGCGCGCCGTCGACTTACTGTCACTGCATACCATTCGACTACTAAGCACAATCTTACCCATCACAACTCCCACACTACCGCCAATATGAACATCATGGGTGTCGGCCTCCGAGGACTTCAGGTATGCGACAGATCATATCGCGCATTGAAACGCGGCGTGAATCACAACAACAGCAACTAATACAATCACTTCGCAGTTCCTCTTCATCCTCATCTGTATGGCACTCATCGGAAACATGCTTGCCATCTCTAGCGGGCCCTCTGTCATCAACTACGACATGTTCGTGGCTGTATTCTGCATGCTCTCGCTTTTCTACCTCACCCTCGTCTCCGTGAAGGAGTCCATGGCCATTCACCCTGTCTTCCCTTTGGCTCTCGACGTTCTCTGCACTCTCTTCACCCTCATTGCTGGTATCGCAACTGCTGCCTACCTTCACGTGCACAGCTGCAGCAACCGCGTAAGTCGCATCGATCGTCTCTGCTCGAAGACAACCAGCTAACAATACATTCCAGGGCTACCTTAACTCCAACATCGTCACCCGTGGCTCCGCCTCTCGCTGCCGTGAAGGTCAGGCCGCGACCGCTTTCTTCTGGTTCGCATTCGCAGCCTTCCTCGCCTCCACCGTCGTCAGCGGCCTCGCGTCCCGCGGTGGTGCTAACACCCGCCCCGGTGGCGTCCGCCGCGGCCCGGCTATGAGCCAGGTGTAAGAGGTTGACACCAATGCTCTCCTACACCACGATGCGCTTGCGATGCGCATCTAGTGGTACCATAACGCATGGCGCTATAACATGCTCATGGCGATACGATCATGTCATGACGACGGATGACGTCTTTTCGTATTCTGGGCTCGGGACTGGACTGGGGTGTCCCTTTTGATGTACAACGATATCACGGCACGTTCAGCGAATATCCAGGCTGGAAATGGGCGTTGCTTCGGTCTTGATTTTTTGGTTTTCCTCTTTTTTGGTTTTGTGTACTAGAGTTGAAAAATAACTTAATGTGTACAATTGATAATCACAATATGGAACAAAGTGGTTCTATCTGACAAGTGATGGCAACATGTGCTTCACTTTACCTCGTGTGTCTGGTTGTCAGGCGGTTATACCAACCCTCCTCCAGCGGCACGATACTGGCGAATGTTGCGGCGACTGCTAGCTTCGATCGTATGGTGCCTTGCTCATCACCACATGACCCGTATAAATCAGATTGAGGGATCGATACGCTTTATCACGGAGGTCCAGATGAAGATGGAGGATCTGGCCTGTCATCCTGAACGGAATATTGGGTGTTACCTCCGTATCAGCGATGCTAGAATCTCCAAGGTGATCTGACTCTGTTTGCATCTGCCAGCCCTTGATCCATAGCTCTCATCCTATGACCGCTACATAAGTTAAATCTATAAAACTACAAGAATCCACGCGCAGTGAACCACGTAGGAGACGATAGCACGTGGTCCGCATAGGGATGTCTCCAGGGGTCTCGGTCGGGTAGGGCTTGAGATGCGCCCCTCTTCTTGATCCTTTGTAGGTATTATTGTACATGCTGCAAGTGTATGCCTGTGACGATGCGCCTACGTGACGACAGACGAAAAGACAAAAACGTCCCATATTCTTCGGTTTGTCAAGCCTATACATTAATGTCAATGACCCAATCTCGCGGGCGAAATTGCACGTAACGGCCAGACAGACACGTGCCAGCCCATCTCGCCACAACAATGCCAATAACAAGCCAAGCACAGAGACTCGCAGGTTACAGAGTATTCAAGCGGTCATATTACCTCTAGCGAGCCATGCAAACCTGCTCTCTGCATCTTTTTCTTTTGGCTAAGCGACGGTGACCGACCAGCAGCGCGGTCAATAATGTCAGCGTCACTCTTCAGCATGCGGCACCACAAAAAATGATAGGCCGGCCCGCGTGCTTCCGTCGCCCTACTTCAGGACTAAGGAGGCTTTTGACGTCAGTGTGACTGTGTATTTGGATCTATCTTACAAGACTTGGGCTTTAGATCGCGCGGACGTCGGCCTAGGCCAATTGCTGGGCTCGCAGGCTTGGTGAAAGATGGCGGACGAGCGTCACGACACGCTGCGGTAGGTAAGGTGTGCCTCTTTCTCTTTGTCTGCGCGAGAGCGAACGAGCGCGTGCGGCCATCCATCACCCACGCTGAAGAATAAGTCCTTTTACCCGTTCGCCCTGCAGGTTCCAGTCCCCTCCCGTGTCTGCGAACCGCATAGCCACTTCCCTGCTTATCGACGCGACGATCTCGGTGGCTTGACCTGTAACACCCCTGCTGCTACAAGGTACGGGTGCTGATTGAAATCTGGACCCGGAGGATCTTGGAAGTACTATAGAAGCGAGGCAGTGCTTTTGCTTGGTAACAGGATAGGCTCGGCGCGCCGATGGATAGCCATGCTTCCAATCCCAGTCCCCCCGTGGACGCCACGACGACAAAAGCCAGCGACGCGACTATGGCTTACTGGAGAGGGAATGCGCCAGATGCGGTAGTGTCGCCAATGCAGGACAATGCCGGTCATGATGTACGGCCACAGACCGAGGCAGTCGAGAGCAGGAGGGCAAGCGATTCTTCCTTTGTGTCTGCTACGAGTGGACGGGACAACGTGGGTACACAAGAGTCGTCGACATTTCAGCCGATCAAGAAGAGCGTATCGGATCCATTGGGAGGCAAGCACAACCAGGATGAAGGAGCGATGCAAGATCGAAGCGGCAGTGCGACTTCGGCTCAGGGACGACCTTCCCTCGCCAAAGGTTCCTCGAAGAACAGGACTGAAAGGCCGGCCTACACCCAACGAACAAGCACTTTGATGAACGGACTGCGGCGAACGGCGACATTCTCACAACTGCAGAGCACTCGAAGCCAGTATTCTTACACTTTCGACCCCATGTCATCGGACAGCGAGTCATCAAGCTCTTCGGAGGACGAGGCACATGTTAAAAGGCGGAAGGCGGCAAAGAAGGAGAAGGATGGAGACAATTTTGGCTGGGATGGCTCAGAGAAGCAAAGAAAGGCGGATGCGAAGGCAGGAAAATCATACTCGCGCTTCAAGCTCAGCAACCCGAATGTCAAGACCAGAGGCCGGATCTCTAAGAACGACGGTCGATTGAAGATCTCGATCAATGAGACGGAGAACAGTGGATATGTTGCGAAGGCTCTTGGCAAGAGTCTTAGGAATCACTTGGACATTCCTCACAAACATGGACACCGATACGAGGACGATCATCAGGATCTACAGCAAGCAGAACGCATTGAATCTCAGGCGGAGAGCGTGGCATCTGCTTTGCGGCCTAAAGTTCCTCGCCCGCGCCTGAACATCGTCATCATGGTGATTGGAAGCAGAGGCGACATTCAGCCATTCATTCGCGTTGGCAAACTACTCCAGGAACAGGGTAACCACCGTGTAAGATTGGCGACTCACCCGGCTTTTAAGGACTTCGTCTCGGAATCTGGCCTCGAATTCTTTTCCGTCGGTGGAAACCCTTCGGAACTCATGGCATTTATGGTGAAGAACCCTGGACTGATTCCTAACATGTCTACCATTGTGGAAGGCGAGATTGGCCGCCGTCGTGATCAGATGGCTGAAATGTTCGAGGGATTCTGGCGGGCTTGCGTGAACTCCACTGATGATGAGCATGATCCCAACAATGTGCACTTGATGAACGACAAGAATCCTTTTATTGCCGATGCAATTATCGCAAACCCACCTTCCTTCGCGCACGTCCACATCGCAGAACGTCTAGGCATTCCCTTGCACATGATGTTCACATTCCCATACTCACCCACCCAGGCCTTCCCGCACCCTCTGGCAAATATCAAGCCGCAGAAGAGCAACGTCAACGAGTCGTACATCAACTTCATGTCTTACCCGCTTGTCGAGATGATGACTTTCCAAGGCCTAGGTGATCTGGTGAACAACTTCCGAGAAAAGACCTTGGGCCTTGAACCAGTTAGCCAGATCTGGGCGCCTGGTGCGTTGTACCGCATGAAAGTGCCTTACACCTACATGTGGAGTCCTTCACTGGTTCCCAAGCCCAAGGATTGGGGTCCAGAGATTGACATTGGCGGATTCGTATTCCTGGATCTTGCAAGCGACTTCCAGCCACCACAAGACCTGCAAGACTTCCTCGACGCTGGGGATCAGCCGGTCTACATCGGCTTCGGCAGTATTGTTGTCGACGACGCGGATGCTTTCACAAAAATGATTTTCAAGGCCGTTGAGCTGGCCGGCGTGCGTGCTCTTGTCAACAAGGGCTGGGGCGGACTCGGTGGCGAGGGTAATGACACCCCTGACAATGTCTTCATGCTGGGCAACACGCCTCACGACTGGCTCTTCCCGCGCGTAAGAGCTGTAATCCATCATGGTGGTGCTGGCACCACTGCGATGGGACTAAAATGCGGCAAGCCAACCATGATCGTGCCTTTCTTTGGTGACCAACCGTTCTGGGGAGGGATGTGTGCTGGAGCCAAAGCTGGCGCGCACGAGTGCATTCCTTACAAGAAGCTCAATGCAGAGCGATTGGCTGAAGGTATCAAGCAATGCTTGCTGGAAGAGTCACAGGTCAACGTGCAGAAAATCGCGGACTCCATCGCCGCTGAAGGCGACGGCGCCGAGAATGCCGTGAGATCATTCCATCGCAGTCTGCCTGTATCCGGCCCGTACAATATGCGCTGCAGCATCTTGGAAGATCGCGCGGCTGTTTGGGTCGTGAGAGGCTCGTCGTTGAGACTATCGGCCATGGCCGCCCAGATTCTGGTTGAGAAGGGCAAGCTCAAGTGGCAAGACCTCAAGATCCTTAGACACTACGAATGGAATGACTTTGACGGGCCTGGTGAACCGATCACTGGAAGTGGCAGTGCTCTTATGAGCTCCATGTTCGATATCGGCGAGGGTGTCGGCATGGTGCCGGTGCGCATCGCCAAGCACGTGAAGAAGCGCGAGGAGCACGAGCGCCGCAAAGAAGCCGTGAAGAAGAAGAAAGAGCAGAGGAAGCAGATGAAAGATGCTAAGGCTGCGTCCAAAGCTAACCCATTGGACGAATCTACACCTGCTACTGAAGCACCCAAGCCCAAATCCAAATACGAAGACAATGGCGGAGCACGTCCAAAAGCTCGCCGCGATGGAACGAACAACACTGTAGCCTCCACTATATCAGCGGATCCCGAGGAGCCTTTGGCTCAAGAGGTCGCTGAAGATATCGGACGCGGATTCAAGTCGTCAGGCGCAGCTCTACTCACAATGCCAATGGACTTGCATATGGCTATCGCACAGGGCTTCCACAACGCGCCTCGTCTATGGGGCGACGCCACAGTTCGTAAGCCAGTGCGTATCACAGGTGTGAAGTCTGGCTGGACTGCAGCACGCAAAGAATTCGGCTACGGTATCTACGACGCTTGGACAGGACTCGCAACTCAGCCTGCGCAAGGCTGGAAAGACGAGTCGACCATACCAGCTAAGTTTGGCGGTCTCGGTGTTGGTGTGGCTAAGGGAGTTGGCGGCTTCGTGGTCAAGAACATCTCTGCGCTTGTCTCGCCGCCTGCTTACCTCGTTACTGGCGTCAGGAAATACGTGTCGAAGCGGATCGGTGGTCCTAGTGCGAATCTGTTTATTCGCCGTGCACACATGGTCCAGGGCTTCAAAGACGTCCGTGACCTGGGTGGAGAGAGTGGTGGCGATCCAAGCAATCCGAAGCTTGAAGAGACACTTCGCGAAGTGGAAGAGGGATGGAAGGTGTACGAGGAGCTATGGAAAGAAGTCGCCAACCTTCACCACGCTACTGGCCACGGCCCGATGGCGAAGATGAAGGTCGCCAAGGAGAAAAAGCGCTGGGACGAGATGGGCGCTCTTGAAAGCGTGCGCACTGCGCGAGAGGCTTTGCGTGCGTACCGCGAGCACGAAGACGTGGATGCACTGTTCAAGGAAAAGAGGAAGGAGACTTTGGTCGCGCAGATGCCTCGTGCCCCAGCCATGGCGAGGAAAGCCACATACGGCGATGATGGAGTGTTGACCAACGGACGAAAGGTTGGTGAAGAAGATGTGGATACTCTCGAAGCTGTCAAAGAGCACATCGACGACGATGAGGATGGCAAAGAGCGTGAGGAGATCATGGACACTGTGGCACCCGCCGCAGGAAGAAAGGACTCCGAAGCGACCGCTGTTCCCAGCGACACCAACGACGGTGAAGACGAGAAGCGCAGGCAGACTGCGCACGAGGAGCGCAAAGCTAGCAAAGCAGTGGACGCAGATGATTACTTCAGCAAGCCGGCAGAGTTGCGTGTGAAAGATGCCAGCAACGATCTGAGCAGGAAAGGTGGACCTGAAGTGCACGACATGGCAATGGCCAATGGTGTGGCTACCGCTTGAAACACCAACTGGAAGACTTCTCTTTTGTATTTTCAGAGGAGATTTTGCACGAAGCGAATGATGTATTTATTCATTTGGGAGCGATCTTGGGCATTTATGTTTTGGGGGAGCGTTCTTTGTTTCTTTCCCGAGATATCCTGATATGCATGAATTTGGGCGTTCTTGTTGCTACAACGAATACATATACAACCATGACTTTGTAATATAATTCAATACATCTTCACAGCAACGACATCGTATATTCCTATACCTGCGAGGCGACCTGAGGTCGGAGAGACGGATCCAACCTCCGAGGTTCCCTCAGTTTAGTTGTGGTGATGAGCCGGCGCCACGAAACTTACTCCACCTCGATCTGCTATCACATATGAGGGGTCTCCAACATAAAAGTGAGGTACCATCGCTCGAGTCAGTCCAACATCCCGCACTCCACTTTTAACCATATCGTAGAAATAATAACAATCAATAATCGACAATCTACACAACCATGTCGTCGTTCGGTGACCTTCCCTCTGGCGCTTCCCTTAAACCCAAGCCCTTCAAAGCCCACGTCTCCGACCAAGATCTCTCCGACTTCAAACAGCTCCTTAAGCTCTCCAAGATCGGGCCCAAGACCTACGAGAACTCCGTCGCGGACGTCAAGGACTTCACTTCGTTCGGAATCTCGCGCGACTGGCTGGCCCAGACTAAACAGTACTGGGAGACCAAGTACGACTGGCGCAAAACCGAAGACAGAATCAACGGCTATCCCAATTTCACCGTGCCGATCAAAGACGAAGGCACGGGCTTCACGTTCGACATCCACTTCATCGCGCTGTTCTCGAAGAAAGCGGACGCTGTGCCGTTGCTGCTTATGCACGGATGGCCGGGCTCGCCGCTGGAATTCTTGGGCGCTCTGAGTGTGCTGATGGGGAAGTACACGCCTGACGCGCTGCCTTACCATGTGATTGTTCCGTCGCTGCCGGGCTATGCGTACAGTTCGGGCCCGCCCCTGGATCAGAATTTCAACACGGAGGGGATTGCGAGAGTGATGGATAAGCTCATGATTGGGCTGGGGTTTGAGAAAGGGTATATCACGCAGGGTGGCGATATCGGAAGTTTTGTTTCGCGGGTGTTGGCGGTCACTGCGAAGTCTTGCTTGGCTGCGCATAGTGAGTTGCTTGTTTCGATGAGATGTTTGGGATGTTGATGTGCTGACTTGGTCCAGTAAATTTGTTCATTGGTATACAGGGCGAGGTTGAAGGTTTGAGCGAGACGGAGCTCGCTGGCTTGCAAAGATACACCAATTTTGGCGATGTGGGAAATGCTTATGCTCGAATGCATGGCACTCGTCCTGGGACCATTGGTCTTGTTCTTTCGTCGAGTCCTGTGGCTTTGTTGGCTTGGTGAGTTAAGCATCTGCCAGCCGATGGCCTATACTGATTCGTATTGCAGGATAGGAGAGAAGCTTCAAGCCTGGACTGCCGAAACACCCTCTGTCGAGGAACTTCTGGATTCCGTCACGCTGTACTGGCTGACGGAGTCGTTCCCACGCGCCATTTTCCCGTACCGCCAGTTCTTTGGCGAGAAGCCGACCTTCTTCCACAACGAGCCATCCCTCTACATCAACAAGCCGATGGGTTACTCGTGGCATCCAAAAGAGCTCGCTCCAGTGCCGAAGGCGTGGGTTGCGACGTCTGGCAACCTTGTGTGGTACAAGGAGCACTCGCAGGGTGGGCACTTCGCGGCATGGGAGGTTCCCAAGGTGTTTGTAGAAGACTTGGAGTCCTTTGTTCAGGAGGTGTGGCCGACGGTGGCTCCGAAGTTGTGAAGCTTGCCTAATATGTGGTGAAATTGGTGGCGTTCGGTTAACTTTGTGTTGTGCTGTCTTACGTTGGACTTGACAACGCATCAATCAGACTTATGTTCTGTATCTACTACGATGATGACTAGCCAGTTTCAAACCCGCCCGGAGGCTGGACGGCCATACATCTATGTGATGTACATGCAAGCAATAATGGCGATGCTGGCGATTGATGAGTACCCCAAAGCACTAACCCTTGCAAAGGAGTGGTGTTGTCATAGTACACTCGCCATGCACTGTTGATTCAGATTGAGCCAAGAGTGCAGTTCCGTCCGTGGCTGGATGTAGGTATGATACCAATGACGCTACGAATTCATCTCCCTCTTCAGACATGATTTTGAGTAAGACACATATGTATGTAGGCGCGCGGCTTCAAGCAGCGGAAGATGTACGTGTGTGCGCGGACGCGGCAGATGGAAAACAAGATCTATTCTCGGCAACGGCAAAAGCTTGTTGAGAATTAGTGTGCGCAGCAGCCGTTCCTGCGTCCGATCGTCAGCAGCGACAGACGCCTTCAACCACCCACGCACCATCCGTGCAGCCATTCGGGTGCGTCATGTTGCATGCCGAAAAGCCGTCAGACGCGTGTATTGAAATAACTGTCGCCCATTTTGTCACCAATTGCTACCCCTAATCCCCTCCCAGCGAATCCTCCCACTACAGCCCTCTGCCCATGGGCACGACTTGCCCGCGTTGCCCTCCGAAGCCTCCCACCACCTCCGCCACCTGTGGGTCCAGGGTGGTCGGTCGTGTGGCAGCGATGCTGTCGTCAACGCGTACGCCGGGCTCATCTCTCGCAGCCGCACTAGTTTGGCGCTTCGTGTTTCTTGATGCAATCCAAGCTTTCCTCTCCCTTCGCGCCCAGTCTCTCCATCTCCTCTCTGTCTGTCCTTACATCTCTTATTCTTATCGATTGGGACAAGATGAGATCACTCTTGAAGTGGGCTAGCACGGCGTTGCTGGCCAGCCATGCTGCCGGTCTTACAGTCGACGTCGATGACCCTAATTCAATCAAGGAGGCCACAAGCACAATTGCGTATGGCATGATGAAATACTATACCGGCAACCACACTGGCGATGTCCCCGGAAATTTGCCCGATCCATACTACTGGTGGGAAGCTGGCGCTATGTTCATGAACATGATTGAATATTGGTTTTGTGAGTTTCGCCCGGCGGCCCTTCGACAATCACATCGCAAGTAGCCTGGCTGACGTAGCGTGCCATAGACACTGGAGATACAACATACAACGATGAGACCATCCAAGCTATCGTCCACCAAGCTGGCCCGAAAGGTGGCGAGAGTTTCGTTCCTTCAAATCAAAGTAAGAGTGAAGGAAACGACGATCAGATCTTCTGGGCCTTTTCTGCAATGAATGCTGCAGAGCTCAACTTCCCGGCTCCGCCCGACGATGCTCCTTCTTGGGCCGCCATGGCACAGTCGGTATTCAACGGTCAGGCGAACCGCTGGGACGACCAATGCGATGGTGGTCTCCGATGGCAAATGTTTGCCTTCAACAACGGCTACAACTACAAGAACATTGCCGCGAACGGCGGCTTCTTCCTTCTCACTTCGAAATTGGCCAGATATACCGGCAACACCACTTTCAACGATTGGGCAGAGAAGCAATGGGATTGGTTCAGTCAGTCGGTTCTATACCAGGCCGACGGCTTCCAAGTCAATGACGGCACGGATATTTCCAACAATTGTACTGTTGCCAACGACCAGCAATGGTCGTATAACTACGGCTTCTATATCGCAGGACTGGCGTACATGTACAACCACGTAAGTTGGTCCGACTCGTCGAGATATCGACCTCAGAAGCTGACCAAACTGTTTAGACTGAGGACGCGAAATGGCTCACTCCACTGAAGGGCCTCGTTACTCGCGTATTCACCGAATTCTTCCCCACGAACGACATCATTGTTGAGGAGGCATGCGAGCCCATCGGAAATTGCGACACCAACGGATTCACCTTCAAAGGATACACCGTCCGCTGGCTCGGCATCACAGCCCAACTGGTCCCCGAACTCGCCGATCAGATCTGGCCCTACCTCGAAGCCAGCGGCAAGGCCGCAGCCGGACAATGCAGCGGCGGAGAAGACGGACACACGTGCGGTATGAAATGGACGCAGACGGAATGGGACGGCTCATACGGCGTCGGACAGCAGATGAGCGCGCTCTCTGCGATCGGAGTGAACATGCTCAGAGTCGGCAATTTGAAGGCGCCGTACACGCGCGATACCGGCGGAGAGAGTGTCGGCGACCCGAACGCTGGCACCGATCCCAGTGGCAGCACGGAAGACCAACCGCACGTCCTCACGGATCCTATCACGACAGGAGACAAGGCCGGCGCTGGAATCCTGACGGCGTTGGTACTTGCATTCACGCTGGGTGGCGCGTATTATCTCGTTGCTGGTTAGAAACAGTACATGCATGGGATTGGCGTCTTGGGGGCATATTTTTTACTCAATTTATTCACATTTCCAACTTCAATCTTGCAGTCCAGCAAAAATCCGCGTTGTCGGATCGAGAGAGATTTATGAAGTCTTAGACGCAGTGGGTGAGATAGAATTGGCACCGCTAATGTTTGCAGAGGCTGGCGGTGTGGCTTGCCACTCTGTTATTTCAGAGACTCACGGTACGATCATTCCGTTTCACGCGGATTTGCAGATCAGCCGAAACAGCGATATGCTATCATTAGGTTAGTTGTCAGTGCATGGCTATTTTGAAACGGATTCCGGATCGTACCTTGAACAAGAGCTGGAGGAGCGCGTTGGACTTTTCGTCTTTCAAGCCGATAATGCAACGTGTGAAGCCTAAGTTGATGTACAAAGCTTTCTCACTGGTTGCCTAGGAGGGATTAGTCAGATGCCGGAACACAAAGCCAACATGATGGCTTTGGTATGGTGTGTGTGTGGAGAGCTTATTGGTGACTCGCGCTATGACCAAGACGATATGGATTTAACTTGGCTGAGATACCACTATGTGCTTGTTCATTATTATGAAATTAGATTCCATCATGGGCCAAACCACTGTCCAACATCCAAAAGAAAAAGAAGAAGAAGAAGAAGACATAGTAATACACTCCCTCACTTGAACGCCTTCATGAGCGACCCAAAGAATGAAGACTTCTTCTCCTTCTCCCTCGTCGACGGTCCTCTCTCCCTTCTATCGCTCTCGCGGCGGCTCCTGTGTGGGCGTTCGCGCTGCTCATCCGGCGTGCTGCTCTCGGCGTGGCGGCGCGACGAGTGTCGAGAGCCGGTGCCTTCCCCACCAGCGTCCCGCGACGATGATGGCTTGTCCGAACGATCGCGTGGTTTGTCACCGCTCCTGTGCGAACGTCGAGGACGCTCACCTTTACTGGAGCCGGAGGCCTCGTAGAGTAGAGGGGAGCTGGTCGGCTGTGTCTCTCTTCGAGACCTGCGTGGGGATTCGGCAGATGGTCTGCGAGCATCGCTGGAAGTCCGCACGAGCAGTCCAGCGCGAGTAATGGATTCGCCGTTCGTGTCTATAAAGGCTTTGGGGATGGCCGGCCGGTGTAGCTTGGGAGAGCCAACTTCGACGGTCTGCTCAGACTCGACTCTGCGCAAAGGAACGTTCTCGCTTTCTCTGATGACAACGCTGTCTCTTCGGCGACGTCGCTTTAATTTCTCATCCTCTTTCTCTCTGACCAGCTTCCGGGCTTCTTCAGCGGCAGCTTTGGCGGCAGCTTTGACCGAAGCCTTCTCGATCTTCTCTCGGAGTTTCTTCTCGCGGTCTTCCTCTGCTCTCCTACGTTCCCTCTCTTCTTCCTCTTTAGCCTTACGTTCCCGACGACGCCTCCGCCTCTCTGCATCCTCTTCTGCAGTCATGGAATGCCGACGTGAGCGGTGACGTTCTTCTCGCGCTGCTGATTCTGTACGGCTCGACCGATGGCTTCTCTTGCTGTCGGCATGATCACCGGCCTTTGATCCATCGGCTGAGCCTTTGTGGTGGCGCGTCCATCCTTCTTGTTTGCGTTTCGAGGCGTCTTTGCTCAGTGTAGGTGAAGGTGGCGCTGCAGGTTCAGATTTTGGCACTTCTTCTGGGGCGGGCTCGCTTTTGGTAGCCTCGTCAACCTTCGGTGCTGGTGGATCCTCAGAAGCTGGCTGAGGTACATCGGCCTCAACGGCCGCCGGCGGAGGGATGTCTCCCACTGGCTCAGGCTCAGGCTCTGTTGCCGTAGGCTCCGCATCTTTGGTATCCTCTTTCTGCTCATCAGGCGCGGGTGTCTGAGTTGCGGGCTCGACTGGTTCAGCATCGGGAGGCGCCTTGCTGGTTTCATCCTCCTTCGCTCCACTATCTTCTGCAGCTACTGCAACTGGTTCAGAAGGCGTGTCTTCCTGTGGGGCGATGGCTTCAACAACAGTGACTGGCTCAGCAGGCTCATCGGGTTGCGTGGGAGCATCCTCAGCTTGACTTTCCGTATTGTCAGGCTGAGGTTCTGGAGAGGCATCAACTACGACCTCTGCCTCTTTGGTATCTTCCGCAGCGACTGTGGCGTTAACATCAGGTTCCGCAGCAACAAGAGGTGCCGCTGTTTCGATGGCAGGCTCCTTGGGCTCATCGTCCACTTTTTCGACTTCGATATTCGGCGCTGTATCTTCTTGAGGTTGCTCGCCGCCATCGGGAGATGAACTAGGTTCTTCTGCGGCTGGCTCCGGTGCTGCTTCCTCTGGCTTGCTCTCTGACTCTTCTTTCGGTTCGTCCTTAGGCTCTTCCTTGGGTTCATCTTTCAGCTCATCCTTGGGCTCGTCCTTTGGCTCGTCCTTTGGCTCGTCCTTTGGCTCGTCCTTTGGCTCGTCCTTTGGCTCGCCCTTTGGCTCGTCCTTGGGTTCATCTTTCGGCTCATCCTTTGGTGTATCATCTGCCTCACTCGCTGCCTCGGTGACCGGAGCCACGGTTCCAGCATCATCATCATCATCGGGCGTCGCAGCAGCCGCTGACTCTTGCACAGCACCCTCATCCTCAGCAGGACTAGCCTGCTCGGGCACTTCTTCCGGCGCTGCGGTCTCTGGCGCTGCTTCTTGCTCGGCGGGAGTCTCGTCTGTGGTCGCGCTTGGGGCAGCTTCTTCTTCTTCTTTGTCGGTTTGATCAGGAACAGCCTCTCCCGCTTCGGCTTGTGTTGCACTGCTGTCATCCACTTCCTGTTGAGCTTCTGCAGGCTCCTCTGCCGGATCATCTGCTGGAGCGTCTACTGGAGTGCCTGACTCAGTCTCCTTGGAAATATCTTCTTCAGAAGCTGCAGTAGTAGTCGGCTCATCAATAGTAGGCTCAGGCTCAGGCTCAGGCTCAACAGGCTTCTCAGCCTCGATTGAATCAACGGCCGGCTTCTCAAGCATCGCAACCCTTTCTTTGACGCTCAACTGTGCAGACTTCTCAGTGCCCTCATCTGGCGGAGGCGCTTGATCCTCAGGGTCTGCTTCCGTCGACACTTCGGCAGGTTGGTTCGGTGCTGGCTCATCATCGGGTGCTGGGTCATTACTTGCGGCCTCTGTCGCTTCCGGTGTATTCACTACATCAGTGCTCTCCACTTCATCTGCTGGAGGTGTGGCTTGGGCATCGTCCACAGTTGGTGTTGATTCCTCCGGTGTTCCAGCGTCCACTTCAACGGGAACCTCGACCGGATCTGGGATAGGGACAGGTTCATCAGATTTTGCTGGCGGTGGCGGAGGTGGCGGTGGCGAGACGACTTCAGCCTCAACTGGCTGACCAGGTGATTCGTCGACAACAACAACGACATCGTCCGGCGAAGGTGAACTGGCGTCGGCTGTTTGACCAGGCCCTTCGTCGACGACGGTCACGATATCATCCGGTGAAGGTGAGCTTACTTCGGCTGGTGGTGCTGGACTTTCATCGACAATGGCTACAATATCGTTCGGCTCATCCGGCGGAAGCTTTGCTGACTTCTTTTTCTTTTTCTTGCCTGTCAGGCTCTTCTTCTTCCGCGTTGTTGGTGTGGGTTCAGCTGTATCCGCCGCAAAGCTCACTTTCTTGTCGATTTGCGGGGACGCGGGCGCGGTTGGCTCGGCAGGTACTTCAACAGCACTATCGACAGGCGACACAGGTGCATCCGAAGGTTCAGTGGGAGTTTCGGGTGCAGGTGGTGGTGGTGGTGGTGGAGGTGGCGGTGGTAGTGCTTCAGGTTCCTCGTCACCAGCTTTCTCAGGTTCATCTGGAGCTGGGTCCGGTACGTCAACGACTGCATCCGTAGAAGTGTCGGCTGGCTGCTCTGCTGGAGCAGGTGAATCCTCAGGTTCTGGAACCTTGTCATCAACGGGAGGCTCCTTTGCTGCGTCGTCAGGTGCATCGGCAGGAGTTTCTGGGGTAGCTTCTGCATCAGCTACAGGTGCGGCTTCGGCCTCGGGGACTGCCGGAACGTCTTCTTGCTTCGATGCATCCTCGTTTGCTTCGGTCTCTGGTGGAGTTTCAGAACCTTCGACTGGTTGTGTATCCTCTTGCTTCGAAGTATCGACGGTTGCCGGGATCTCTTCTTGTTGAGGAGGCTGCTCGACGTCAGCTTCCACTGCAGTAGCTGCAGGTTGCTCTGGAGGCGTCTCTGTGTCGTTTGATGGGGCAGGATCCTCAACCGGGGCATCTTCTTCAACAGCCGGTGGTGGAGCGTTATTTGCGGCTTCATCAACTGGTGGTGGAGGTTGTTCTTCGGGGGCCGTAGCCTCGTCTGCCGTGAGTATTGACTGTGTGTCATCTGTAGGCGGCGCTGTGTCGGCCTCCACTGAGGCTGCCTCCTCGGGTTGTGTGGCGATCGGTTCCTCTGGTGCACATTCAGCATAAGTCGAACCGGAGGAGAAGGTACATACTCACCATTTTTGTCATCATCGTCATTCCAACCGTCCGAGTCCTCATCGTCGGACGGTTCCGGAGACTTTGGAATAGTATACTTGTAGACTGGGGTATATGACTTTGACATGGCCTGCGGTGACACCGTGTACTTGCCGCCACCTCGATATGGTAGCACGCTGGCCTGGGGGTCCTGCCATTGTGTTGTGGAGACTGAGGCGAAGTTGTATCGCTTTATGATGTCTTGCAGGCTTTCGGATGGCATCTTGACCGTGGAGTGCAAGTGGACCGACTAGTCAGTGTTACTTAGCTGGACAATGCTTGATTGAGGGTATATGGATCGGGTCATGTTGCAATGGTGTCTGCCATCGTTGGCTATATGGTAAAGCGAGATGAGTAAGAAGCAGCTCGGGCATGCACTTCGTGTATCAGAGCAATGAGTCTTGATCTCTGAGTCTGTGCACTGGAGAAGGAGATATGCTGCTCACAGGCGCATATGGGCAGTAACGCGATCTGACGGCGGGTAATCTCGAAAGCTACGATGACAACACACGGCGATACTGCCGCTCGGGTCGCACTGATGCATGAGTACGTGAAGTATAGACCCGAAATGGAGCCTTCAATTTACCGACTCGCTGGAGTTGCACACGCACGGCGCCGAGTGGATGGAAAGGGCAGGCCGGGACCACTCTGTCTGGAGCACACTCTTGTCATTTGCGCCACGTCGAAGGTCACGAAAGAAGACCCGAAGGTGTCGACAGCCTGACACACAAAGATAGCACGGACGGACGCGACTTGTCCGTCAGGGCAAGGTTGGGTTTACCTGCATGAGCGCATAGATGGGGATGCAGTATGCATCGCTGGCCAGTGAGGAAATATGAGAAGGCGCGAGAGTGTATAGGATGATGATCTGGAGTCTCCACGATGTTCCCCGAGCTCTTCGATCGGCTCAAGGAAGTGTCGGGCAGCCAATGAGGCCCGTGATGGCATTGGCGTCGCCGTTCCCATGGGGCGCTGCAGGAGGCGAGGAGTGAGGTGTCTGTTGGATTGACGTGGCCCACGGTGAGACGTCTACATGGCCTCTGGATCCGCAGTCGGATGGCGGGCTACGCGGGCCGTGATGCAGAAGGACGGACGAACTGCAGTAGTCTGGGAGGAGGCGTGCTTAAGTGCTTGGGCGGATGGAGGTGACAGCCCAGCGGATCGAGGCTAGAGAGGCGTCGTCGAGAATGGAGCAGACTGCCACGTAAGTCGCCACGATGGAGCGTGAGGACGGTGAAGCTCGATATGCGGGCTCAATGTGTTGTCCATGTCACGTTTTATCGTAATATCCATCTGTCTGTCGTCTCGTGTCCACTGCACTGTGCAGTCTCTTGGTGTCTCTGTCACGCTCCGTCGGAGCCGGCCATCAACGTCCATGCACGTGATGTCATCGAAGAAGAGGCACAGGGCAAGTCCGACCTACACGCGGTGAGAGCACAGGAACACAGGAAGGAACGTCGAGCGATGACCGCGTGCCAGGCCTCCGTACTGTCTCACGGTCTCACCACTTCCCGTGACGAGTACTCCGCCTTGCTGTGTAGACGCGCCGACGATGCTTGTCTCTGTAGAATAGTCCCACGCACCCTTCCAGTCAACGGCCTCGACAATGCCACGAGCGCCCATCTTCGCCTTCCTGGCCACCGGCCTGCTCCTCGCCCTCACAGCCATTGTGTTGACGGTAAACATTCGAGACAATGCTGCATACACCGCAGGCCGTCAGAGCTCGCCACTGGATAGCTTGAAAGCGTGGCTAGGCACAAGTCTGCCACATGGCCCAACAAGGAAGAGCAATGGAGATCAGTATCTGGTGGGCGTCGGAAAGGCGGACATCACAGGCCCTGTCGTCGAGATAAACTTCATGGGCTATGCAGACCCGGCGCAGCTGGGCACTGGAATGAGGCAACGACTATACTCTCGTGCCTTCATCGTCGCGAATATCGACAAGCAGGCTGACCGCTTCGCCTATCTTGTCCTTGACACTCAGTCGGGCGACACTGCCGTGAGATATGGAATACTACAGGCACTCGCCGATCTCGGTGGTGAATATGCGTTGTATGGTCCTCAGAACGTCGCTGTCACCGGCACACACTCGCACAGTGGACCTGGCGCATGGTTGAACTACCTGTTGCCTCAAATCACCAGCAAGGGTTTCAACAAGCCTTCCTACCAAGCCATCGTCGATGGTGCTGTGTTATCCATCAAACGTGCTCATGAAGGTCTCGCACCAGGCTATCTTGATGTGGGCACCACCGAAATTGAGGACGGCAACGTGAATCGCAGCCCATACTCTTATCTTGCCAACCCTGCAGAGGAGCGTGCTCAGTACCAGCACGATGTTGACAAGACCATGACACTGCTGCGTCTTGCCCATGCTACAGAAGGCGGCTCAAGAGACATCGGCGTATTCACCTGGTTCCCCGTTCATGGCACCAGTATGTACGGCAATAACACTCTTGTCACCGGTGACAACAAGGGCGTGGCAGCCTACCTCTTCGAGAAATCTGTAGACGACTCAAGCTTTGTTGCCGGCTTTAGCCAGGCTAATGTGGGTGATACGTCACCAAACGTTCTCGGTGCGTATTGTGAGTATGGCGAACACGCTGGCGAGATGTGCGACTTCAAGACCAGCCTGTGCGGTAACAAGACACAGCCATGCCACAGCCGCGGACCCTACTGGGGACGAAACGATGGCGGAACAGCATCGAACTACGAGATTGGCAGGCGCCAATACGTGGGTGCTCGCAGCCTTTGGGAGAATCGCACGGCATTCACGCCTATCAGTGGCAAAGTCGTCAAGCCTTTTCATCAATTTGTCGATTTCAGCAACCAGGAGGTCGTGCTTCCGAATGGAACACTAGCTAGGACATGCCCAGCAGCAATGGGATACTCCTTCGCCGCAGGCACTACCGATGGCCCTGGTGCGTTTGACTTCAAACAAGCGCAACCGGGCGATCCCCATGCCAATCCACTTTGGTCTGCAATCGGCAACCGAGTACATACTCCGAATGACACTCAGATCGCGTGTCAAGCACCCAAGCCTATACTTTTAGATGTTGGCGAGAGCGACAGCCCGTACGCATGGAGCCCAAACATCGTCGACATCCAGCTTCTGCGAGTGGGCCAGATGTTCATCGTCGTCTCACCGGGCGAGGCAACTACCATGGCCGGACGCCGTTGGAAAGATGCTGTCAAGCATGAAGCGAAAGCTCTGTTCTCTGACCTTGGACCCAGCGAGCCTGTAGCCGTGCTCGGCGGCCCGGCAAACACCTACAGCCATTATATCACGACGTACGAAGAGTACCAGATCCAGCGCTACGAAGGCGCTTCAACCCTCTACGGACCGCACACCTTGAGCGCGTACATCAATCGTACCGTCACTTTCCTGCCTCAGCTAGATGCTTCTGCTTCAAACCCACCTTCCGCAGAATACGGGCCCTTGCCACCAATAAACGTCAACAACAGCCTCAGCTTCATCACACCCGTCGTCGTCGACCGCGCGCCTCTATTCAAGTCCTTCGGCGACGTGGTGGCAGACGTCAAGCCCAGATATCTCAGTGGGCAGACAATAACCGCACGCTTCGTCGGCGCCAACCCGCGCAACGACTTCAGACTCGGCGGCACGTTTGCTGCTGTGGAGAAGTACGACGCTGATACTTCTGTTTGGGCGCAAGTCCGGGACGATGAGGACTGGAGTCTTGTGCTTGAGTGGACGCGGACGAGCACCGTGCTGGGCACGAGCGAAGTCACCATTAGCTGGGAGACGAAGTGGGAGACTGGAGCGTGGCAGGAGACAAGCGATTCCAGTGCATCGCTGGACGGTCCCCATGGCGAGCTTATGACGAGAAGCGGCGATCTGGCGGGTCGGTACAGGCTAAAGTATTACGGTGATGCCAAGGGACTGGGCGGGGGCTTGACGCCTTTCGAAGGCGTCAGTGGGGAGTTTGAGCTTTTGTGAAGTTAAGTTTGTGGCTATGAATGTTCTATACTATATGTAGCAAAGACTGCGCTGATGTTTCGATGTGTACTATACAAGGTTTGAGAGCAAGTACTTCTGTACCAGATTCCTCCCACGAACACTCGTTTTTGATCCCCAATTCGTCATGTAGAAAATGGCAGAACTCGGCAACGGCGTGAAGGCGGAGGAGTGAAAGGCAGCTCCCGATGAGAAATACCATCGGTTCACTCTTTAGTACCACCTGCGACCGCTCCAGAAACCACGACCTTGGAGTTGCTAGCAGCAGGCCTTCTGGGACGGCAGACGCTTTTAGGAGACTCCCTGTCAGTGCTTCGAGTAGGTTTCGGCGACGCACATTTATCGTCGACTGATGCCGCTTTTCCTGCCGTGGAGCTGGGCGTTCCAGCCTTCTGTGATGAAGGTCGGCTGCAGCCCGACGAGATTGCCGCTTTCCTTTTCGCGCGTCCGTTCTCGGGATCCTTGGGTTTCGGCGAACAAGGACTACCGTTGGCTCTCGGCTGGCGTTGTGGTTTCTTTGCACTCGACGCGCCGTCGATGGGACGCGACCCTCTTCCACTGATCGGTTTCGGCACGTGCATTGAAGCCATGAGTCCAGACTTGGCCTCGGAGGGCTCGGGTGATGTTATGGGTGTTCTCGGGGGAATTTTCTCGGTTTCGCAGTCTCTAGACTTGCACTGCTTGGTCTCGATGGTGGTTTTTCCCAAGTCGAGGTTCTGGGTTTGGGCATGTTTGCGGGCGTCTGCGACGTGAAACTCTGTTGATTCGCCAGCTGGGACGAAGACTTTGCGAGGCGAGGTTATGGGTTGCTTGCTTACGACCGCTGGGAGGGAAGGAGTTGGCGTTTTGGCAGGGTGCGGCTCGGCGGATTTGATGGGACCCGGGCCGTCTGTACCATTCAGTTTGCATGTGCTTGTTCTGGTCGGACTGATCGGGCTCAGATCGATCAAGTCGACGTCGGACAGCTTTCGACAGGGCTCGTGGGTGGTCTCGGTCGTTGCAGTGGCTGAGGCTTCGGTCAAATTTTTCTTGTCAGGGGATTCTTCAATCTTCTCGGACTCCAAAGCAGCAGCCTGCTCGTCCTTTTCCTCTGCCTCATCCAGGACAGCGACAGATTCCTGTACAGTACTCGTCGGCGCGGCATCAACACCCGAACTGTTCTCACCCCCAATCTCGGACTCATGTTCGCTCTGAGAGTCTTCGTCGCTCTGACTATCCTGGCTGTCCTGGCTTTCTCTTCTTTGTTTCAGCCATTCAGCAGGCTTCATCACCGGACCAACAGTCGGAATAGCGCTCTGTCCCAATTGAATCGCAACTTTCTCCTGCCACCAGCGAGGCACGGTCCTGAAGCCAATGCTCGCCAACGTAGCCTTGTCCGGCATCTCGTGCTTGTAACGACATCCTTGCTGAGTGTAGTCGCACTCGCCGCTCCGTATCCAATACGAGCAGTAGATCTTGTCTTTTTGCTCGAACGAGCTTTTGGGAGATGAGGAAGGGGTGCGGGAGATTCTGAGGGCTGTCTCGGGTTTGTGAGCAGAGGAGTGGGAGCCTTGAGCGATGATGTTGTCGATAATCTCTTGCGATTTCGCCGAAGCGGCGTCGTCGACTCTGCGCCAGGTTGTCGCTGTCGCAGAGACTGGAAGCTGCTGGGGAGCGGACTGATCTGATCTTGGAGGCGATCTTGTGGCCGGTCTGCCTTGCTCGTTTAGATGTAAAACGGGTCCTGAAGAGGCGGGACGTTGCTTGAAACCAGCACCGTTGACGTGACAAGTATTGATGCGATCTATGATATGCTGCGCAGCATCCACGGGTTCCAGCTGGAAGAGTTGGCCGGTGAAAGCATGCGTGCCAACATGGCTCATCCCACAGGAATGCTCGATGTTCATGGCTCGTGGAACTCCTGCCAGCCGAACACTGTATGGCAGCTCATCAGCAGGAATGAGTGGAACGAAGGTCCCATTACTCCGCGAGATGAAGTAACAGAGGCGCGGCGACTGGGAGGGTATACTGGTAGGTGATGGTGAGAACCTGTCGAATGACTTAGTGGGCAGCATGGCCGATGGTGATTGGATTGGAAGTGTGAATTTGAATGCTGGACACACTTTCGGGCGTAGATAAGATATTGTGTCTTCGTTTGAGTGCCCATTTATCTTGTGCTGGGATTCGCTAGCAGTCATAGTCAAGCGTATCGGTTTCGCTTGCTTTTCACCAAACACGCCCCTGCACGTGCGATCAAACAAACCATACTCATGCATGTTGCATAATTACAAGGCTTTTGCGTTGACAACTTCGTTTGCCAGTAAAGACACGCATGCACGACGTCCGGCCGTTTCACGAAACGGCAAAGCCGCAAGGACGTGCATAGCAGAAGTTGTGTGCTAATGTACATAGCCGTGACTTGCATGCACATATCCGTCAGACGCTATGCAGAGCGTCTTGACTGCGCTACGTTACAACACCAGAGGATCAGCAGGGGCGAAGGTCATACGCATATCGCGGTCGCGCTCTGGAGTAGTGTCCAAGTAAACCTTTGACATCCCTCGTCGCGCATGGTACCAACTCGAAAGCCCATATATTCATCAGAGCTTGAATATACTGCCACGATCTACAGGATTGGTCCGTAAGTTTGCCGGCGCTTTCGGCAGTGTTGTATTAGCGTTTGCAGCTCGTTCTCTTCTCGCGTCTAGCCACAAATGCAGCCTTTCCAAAATCTCTCCGCCCTGGAAGGCCAAGAATATCGAAGCACCTAGAACTCCAGCCGTGACGCAAATCGCGACTAGCCAGAATAAAGACTGTGTGGCAGTCATGTCCCTAATGTCTCGTGTGTTCATCCCAAAGAAAGAAGTGACGAAGTTAAGAGGTAGGAAGATGATTGTGACGACTGTGAATACCAAGATGGCTTTCCCGTGATCTTCCAACCGGATGTTGACGAGCTGGATAGTTCGTGAGACGAGAGTGTTGGCGTTGTCGCGCAGGTCTTGGAGATCCGCAAGTTCCCTTTGCAGGTTGTCCTCGAGCTTGGCAATTGGATCGTTGAAGTTGGACGCGGTCAGATGTCGATAAGTGGCTCTGTGTCGAGGAGCTGTGTACTCTGCGGGATCACCTGGCAGGGTGACGCTTGGTGTCGTACGGCTCGCTGCATTCGACGTTGACGGCTGCCGAGGTCGCATGTCAAGACCCTCAGTCAATGCCCGTATCTCTGTTATCATATCGATCTGCTGCTGCGTGATCTGGATGACAATATTGAGCTCTTCTTGGCATGCAAGGAGGTCCATAACAAGCTTGGTGCTCGGTGAGCGATGCAGCCTGTACTGCAGATGTCCGAGATGACCAGCATATCTATCCGCAACGCAAAGTGGCAGGTCCTGCCAAAAGCTGCGGTGCATCATGCCCATCGCACCGGACAGTGATGTGATGATGTGTGTCATGGCCGTGTATTCCTGTGCATTATGCTGTTGCGAGCGGTAGAACATGTTCCTCATGTCTCTGAAAGCCACATCACTTATGCGAGATGACAGCTGCAAAGGCGGCCACCTGGCTTTCCACGTTTGGTTGGATGAGAAGGTGACGATGTGCTCAGCATCAATTGCTAGCAACCATAGCTCGTCAACGTTCAGGGCTGTAGGATAGTGCCCATACCACTGTCTGATCTTTAGATCGATCTCACGATTGGTAGTCCACGGCTTGTGTTTGGTGAAAACTTGCAATCGATCTCTTTCTCGAGTATCTTCCAGTCGGAAATAATATGCGAGGAGAGACCTTAGAGGGTGACACGCAGACCGAGAAGATCGATATGCTTCTTTACGATCAACTTGGAACCTCAAAGGAGGAGTCTGCCCATTGATCGACCAGTCGAGCCACGGCGTAGAGATGAGCATTGGGTATGAAGATCCGCCATTACTTTGAGTCCGAGGTGTCAGCTGTGCCACAAAGGGCACAAAATGTTTACCGTGCTTGGAGAATCGCTGATTCTGCTGCACAGCAATCTCGAGCAGTTGCATACTCTCGGAGACAATCTTGACATCTCCCGTCAGAGCAAAGAGGAAGCCGCCTAGGTACTCTGGGTATTTGGATGAACAATGGATCCAGCGGCACTTGGCGAAATGCTCAGGGTCATCTGCAGTTCGCTGTATGTCCTTAAGACGAAGATTCCTGATCCACCCAAAGTCGTCCTCAAGCCGCTGAAACCTCCGTTCCTCAATGGGGTTGACTGACGCCTCAGACGCTCTCGCTGTCCCAGCAGCTGTCGTCTGCGATGCATCGTCTGGAACGAGCAGAGATGGCGACTTTTCATTCACCTCCAGCATTGGCCCACGCTCTGCCCTCCGGGATTCCAAGCGGATGTCGTGAACCAATACGTGCGCAGGCGTCAGCGGCTTCGAGCGCCATTGCGGATTTGCTTCGTAGTCGTATGCCGGACGATCTACATTGGCAGGCTGAGCCCGCCGGTCCGGAGGCATTGTAGATGCGATGCGAGGACATCTTACAGTAGCTGCTCAGCGCCAATTTGCGGACGATGATGGACAGGCCTACAGCTGATCTCAGCTCGGACAGCATGCTGACCAGAGCACTGCAATGTGGCGCCGCCATCTGCTATTAACATTTGTCCCGTTTGCTCGTTGTTCAAGAGGCATATGATGCGACTGGCCGGCACTACACCTGTGGCCACCTGCATGAATTTTGTTCCTAATCATGGTTAATGGTTGCACACGACATTTATCAAGCAAGGACAGCGTCATCGCTACAACTGACGATGGATGTCAACATGAACACCACGCGCGAATAAGATTTCATATCAGTGTCAATTGCAATGCCAACGCCTCGATGTCGGCCATACTTGCATGCGGTCCTACAATTCCGAGTTCGAGATCTCCCCAAAAGTCCTCAACACGACTTATTCGCGCAAATGCAGCCATCTGCCGCTGAAGGATTCGGTCTCGCCTCAACGGGGCTTTCAGCTTCGACTTTCCATTGGACATCAGATCTTCAGCCCCCATTTATCATAAACAGAACGGCACAACATGCCGGATAGCTCAGGGCAGACTTCACCCTCAAGGAACGAAGGCCTTCGAAACGCGTCCATATGAGACGTCTGTAGGATTCCGAGACGCGATGGCGGAACGTCCCAAGGGGTCGGCCAGTCACTTTGCATGTTTACGCATCACCAGCCAACCAACGCATGTAGACTGCACGATATACGACAAGTCTCACTACCTACAAATCAAATCACCATTTCCACAGCAGCAATAACAAAAAACAATGTCCGACGCCAAAGTCGTTAACACAGAAGCCTACGACCACCTCGCAGCCTGGTACCTCTCCTGGGTCAGCGCGCAAACCTCCTCTCCGCGAGAAAGATACGCCGCCAAAGTGCTCGAGAAACACAACACCTCAAACAACGACAACAACGGAGCTGTCTCCAAATCACCGCCACCATCAATAAAACAACCATACATACTCGAACTAGGCTGTGGCCCCGGCATCCCTATAACCCACCAGCTCCTCTCCTCCGGCGCCCGCGTCCTCGCCAACGACATCTCGCCAGCTCAAATTGCCATGGCCAAAACCCACTGCCGCGAGCACAATTCACAAGTGGCTTTCGTGGCGGGCGACATGACCACCCTCTCGATACCAGACAGAGCCCTCGACGGCGTCGTCTGCTTCTTCACACTCTTCCACCTCCCGCGAGCAGAGCAGAAACCCATGCTCTCGAGGATCTTCGGATGGCTGAAAGTTGGGGGGTTGCTGGTTTGCAATTTCGCTACGTTTGACGAAGAGGAGATTTATGGGGAGATGATGGGGCGGGGGATTTTTTGGAGTGGGTTCGATGTGCATGAGAACAGGGCTATGGTTGTGGAAGCTGGGTTTGAAATTGAAGAAGAGGAAGTGTTGGAGAGCGAGGCGGATGGGGGAAATGAGTTTCAGTGGGTGGCGGCGAGGAAGACGAGGAATTTGGATTGATGATTTGATGGTGATGATTTTGACGAAAGTGGGTGGAAAATTTGAAACGACTTCTTTATGATCACGAGCGGCGCGCGATCTATACTTCTATAAGAGGACGCCCTTTTTGGAAAATGCAACATACTCGCTCAACGCCGACAGCCCATGGCCCGTTTTTCTCCAGTAGCCAAGGCCTTGGTATCTAGGTAAAAGCCAGGAGACGAGATCGGAAAGTCCTACTTCCTTCGAACGTCGTTTTGACCGGCCCTCAACTCCTTTTCGCGTGCCAACTGCTCTTCGCTCAGACATCCGATGCGGTTGAGGATATCCTTGTGCTCGCCCAGGTGCAATCCGGATGAGATTCCACCCTTGCCTTTGCGCTTGCTGCCGCTCTTGGAAGAGGTGGAAGAAGTAAACTTCAGGTCTTCCGAGCTGGCGGTCACTTCAATGAACCTGCGTTCTGCGCCCGCAGTAGCTTGCGAGTCCGCGCGGAGCTTGTAGGGAACACCAACCTCGTGTTGGGTCGACGACACCTGCATTTCATCATCGAACTCGATGTCTTCTTCTGCTCCCTCCTCCTCGCCTTCGTCATCGGATCGCGAGTCGTCGGCGGGGTGTCCCTGCAGCACCTTTGCAACCACGCGGATGATCATGACAAACCACGCAATTGTGATGACTTGCAATCCTCCAAGCAATCCAAGGAACATGTTTCTGATCTCAGGGTTGAAAGCGACCGTCTTCGCGGTCGGGTTCAGTAGCGGTTGAAGCAGGTTGTCCAGCATTCCGTGGCCGCCGTCAGTGCTCAGGCGAGCAGAGTCTGACGTGCTATAAGTACCATACGGCATGGTGACTGTTGCGACGTGCGCATAGATGCTCCAGCAGATGGACAAGTATCCGACGTGTCGTGCTGCGAACCAGGTGACAACAAAAAGTGCGAAAGCTGCATCGCAGGCTTGCTGGCATCCGACGTATTTGAGCATCTTGGCGAGCTATCAACGCGAGTCAGCGATGCCCAACAAATTCATTATTTTGTGAAACGTACCGGAAAAATGAGATCCACGACGTCCATAAGCACCAACACCGCGTTACCAGCGCGCATTTGCCTGTATCCGTAAGAGAACACGAGCAATGCCACAGTGACAATGTGGTGTGTGAACATCTGCCAGTGATCCTTGCGGCGCTCTTCTATGTTGATAACGAAGATCTGCTGTACCCAGAAGGCGGTTTGTGATAGGTAGTAAAGCTTTAGCGACGTTCCTAGAAGCAGACGCGGGTAATCGCGCCAGAGAGAGATCAATAGATCGTTGGCTTGGCCGAGGAAAGTGGTCGCTGTCGAACTTGGAGTGTCTTGAATGAAGACCATGAGACCCCAGCTCCAGTAGAAGATGTAGTAGAGCAAGAGGTATGCTTGTTCCGCGAATCTATCGTACCATTAGCGCTGAGACGTCTCGGATAGATGCTGTTGAAATCCCACATACCTCACTCTCGTCTTCTTCTGCTTAATTCCCAGCATGCCAGCTGCTGGCAGCAGCACATAATCCAAGCAAGCTGCCCTCATGGCTGTGAACAGCACCACGTATCCCGCTACAATATAGATGTCGCGCGGCCCAATCAAAAACTCGCCGGGCGTGCTTGTCTGATACTGCAGCGTGAAGAAAGCGCCTACGCGCTCCCTCAAGGTTGGGAAAAGCAGGTATGTCAGGGTCCCCAGGAGGATCAAATTGAGTGAGATGCCCAGCTGGTGTTCCACCATGGCCTTGCAAAGCATGCCGCCAATGCTCTCTTTCTCGGTTAATTGTCTCTTTTGTTTGCGCGCAATGAATCCAGCGGGACTCGCGCAGAGCGCTATATCCTCAACCCCTCCATTTGCTCTTGAGGCCCTCGACTTTTTGCTCGACGCATGTTGTCTCGCGGGGTTGTATGTGATTTCTTTTTCGGGCACGGAGCCATTGGTGCCGTTGACATGGCCATTGGGAAGCGCGTGCGTCGCGGAATCGTCTTGCAGGCCACAGCCTGCTTGTGCCTGTTCCATGGTGGATGTGAATGGACTGTAGGCCGACTCGAGTCGTCGAGTCGTAGTCCTCGTGAGGTCAAGTGAAGCGCGGCAGCGCGACAGTGTTCGTTCGCGATCAGTGCCAGTACTCAGGAGGGAGATCGGGAGTGACCTAGTCTCCAAACAGACACAGGCCGAAGATGTTCACCGCCGAAGATGTTGCGCCGATGCTCGAGCACGTCAGGTCAGCGTTTCTGATTGGCCAAGCGAGTGATTGTGCTTGTGACGAGGGAGGGTGCGTGTGAAGGAGGACTTCAGAGGGCGAGGACAGCAGATAATGACTGCTTCAAGGAGCGAGCGAGGGGTGCTTGGGTCGGTGGTCGTGGTCAATACCATTTTCCCCAATCGAGGCCACTTGGCGGGCAGTCTAGCGAGACCCAAGGGGACCCTTGTTTCAACAACCCCGGTCGACTGCTGCGTGTGCGGTGTCTAGAATGTCGACCGCGTAAGTTGTATCGAGCTTGTATCATTGGCTATAACTTCTCCTATGCTCCACTTCCCACAGCTCCTGCCTCAGCAAATTAAGCCGCACCTTTACGATCGCCGTTGCCGCGCTAGACGTTTGATAGGTGGGCTCGCTCATGTTGTCTCTTTCGCCTTCACGTTTCACAAGCACTTCTTCTCGCGAGCCTCCCATGTCGATATCAGGCACACTTCACTCTCGCTAAAATACTGCTCATCTCTGAAGGTCATGTGACCAACCTCTGCTGCTAGCCTGCGCCACAAGACCGTGACGGGCCGAGGCCCTCTGATTTCAGCCTGTGGATATTAATGTCTCCTCCACATGCGCTGGAAATAGCATTGAAGTACTCACTGGCAAGACATCCACAAAGACATCAGTCACCTACTCCACCGTGACCCCTCGCCATCGTCAACAACTTCTAGCGCAGGCTCGACCTCTGTCCCCATCGAATGTGCGTCTCTCAAAGGTAGGTTCCTAGTCGCGCTTGTTTGTCGATTCCTCACCTACAGACACGCCATCAGTCTTGCGCCACGTTCAACACAGGCGCAACTCTTGTTTGGCAAACCACGCGAGCAGACGACCGTCTTCCGCCAACACTCTGCTTGAAAGCTCATCCATCTCATTGGTCTAGTCTCTGCGTGTCACCTGTCAGCCGGTTTGTGGAAGCTTGTCATTCCACCTCCATCCTGCAACTATCCGCGTTCTGTGACCTCGGGTTTAACTTCCATCTGCGACTATCCTGTGGCTTGCCTCGCTCCCTGACGGGATACTCCCTTTCAGCGGTGGGCGATTTCTCATATTTTTGGTCGTCCATCCGCACTCAGTGGGCTTCAATCGAGGCCACTGCTCTACCCTACCACTGACTTGCCGGCTTTTCATCACACCATGGACGAGGCGCGCCAGCGAAGGCCGCCTTCTGACGCTCCATCAATCCCTCTCGAAGTCCTATCCGGCTTGGGGATTGATATTAGCTCTGCCAACATGTCGTCTCAGGAGATGGACGACCACAGTACACCACACAGCAAGACGACACCCGACTCAGCACGAATTCTCGTTTCGCCACCTTCGACTGGCGGACTCTCTGGCTCTACGCAAGCCGGACAGTCGCCAGCAAACTTCTTCAGTCCCGACGCCAACAAGCCCTTGTCGAGACACTCGACCTCTTACTCGGCCTCCTTGGCCCATCAATCATCACCTGAAGACCCGGAAGCCAGTCTTTTACGCAAGCACCACAGCGCATCACTATATTCTGCGTACGGAGATTTTGCCGCTCACCACAAGTGTGAAAGTGTGAAAGGCGTGAAAGGAAGCCGCAGAAACTGGCTTTCGGTCGTAACCATCCTCTTGGCGTTGTACTCCACGATTCTCTCCGGCATGTTTGTCATCATTGCCCTGAACAGGCCCAGATGGCAGTCGATATCAACCAATGGGAAACTCACTCCATCCTCAGCCGCTCTGATTACTACCATACTCGCTAAGACCATTGAGATGTCATTTGTCACAGTGATCATCGCAATGATCGGGCAGGACTTGTCCAGGAGAGCTTCGAGCAGGCATCGGTCCGGCATTACTCTGGCAGAACTCAACATGAGGAGCTGGATCATGCAGCCGGGTACAATGATATCACGCTGGGAGAGCGTTCAATACGCAGGCATCAGTTTTCTAGGCTTGGTCTCCGTCTTAGCTGCCGTCTTTGCAATGCTGTACACGCCTGCATGCTCTGCTCTGGTGCAGCCACAGCTCAGATCCTCACCATGGGAGCAGCGCAATATGTCCGGACTGGTGCAGACAAGTTTCGCCAACAAAGATCACATCCAAAAGGAGTGTTTCACCCCACTCCCCGAAGGCGAGGATCAAGTTGAGCGCCGGCCTACTTGCGTGTCGATTGAGCATGCCGCCATGGCTTACAAAAACTATTTCAACTATCTTGGAATGTGGTCTGGAAAGGAAGATTCCTCCAACTTCTCTGACAGACCCAACGGCACTGCTTGGTTCAGCAACGACACGACTGTCGTTGCGCCATGGGTAGACCTAGACCAAAATGCGGCGTTCGTTTACCCAGGTACAGACATCATTGTCAACAACGTGAGCCTCGCATTCCCGCACGCTGGTGTGGCTACAGCCGCCAGAGACCCGGACAATGGCATTACGCAGCCTGAAGATCTGGATGGGGTTGGCAGGTACTCCATCAACGCTTCGGTCGCGTCTCCGCTTCTTCACTCCCTCTGCGCTACTGTCTCCGAGAACCATCTTGCTCCACTCATCTTTGAAAAATGGCGCTTGACCAATGAAACGCTCAATCACACCTCCTGGCCGGAGCAGCTTAGGTTCTCCAACACTCACCCGTCTCCCTACCTTGGCGGCACGGCTCTCGACGACATTTTTGAATGGGGTGAGAAGTATGGAGATTATTCTTGGCCACCAGTCTTCATGAGACTTCCCCAGGACTTTAACACCATGGTCAATGGAACGGGCGGTGGGGCCCAATCATACGGTCGCAATGCCGTCTACATCCTCGGAAAAGGAAACAGCACGGGTTCTGGAACAGATCCAACCACTCGTCTTGACTACTTTCTGTGTCAATTGCAAGTCAGTCAGACGCCCTATTGCTACACCAGTTACCAGGCGAGTGGCCAGGGAGCAGTGTTAGAGGCAGCTTGCGACACCTCTCCTCCCTCGGGCCACACCATGCGATACATCGAAGGTGAGAAGGACGCACCGAACAGTCGGATCTTTGCCGACAAAGACTGGCCAAATGTCGCTAGCGAGATGGCTACTGCGCTCTCACTAAACGATGGCTCGTTCGAGGGCAAGAGTTCCAACGCTAGGCTACTGTCTCAATTTCTCCTTCGTCAACCAACACTCGATCCAAAGCGACCATCTCTAGCCGAAGCCCTAGCCGTACTCTCAGGCTGCACGCTCCTACAATCAACCCTAGACGCGCCATTCATCCATTACTGGAAATACGCCCAAAACGAACTCCCTCCCCCAGGCGTCGTCGAGTATTTCAACGCCTCCATCAGCGCGCAGAACTATGCCTCGGGCGGCACATCAAAGTACCAGAACGTCTTCCACCTTGTCCTCTTCGGGGTCTTCGCGCTCAACCTCCTGGCTCTGGTGTACTTCGCCACGCACAAGACGTGGTACGTCGACCTCTCCGAGCCGCCGAATCTCTTCTCGCTCGCCGTCAATTCGCCGCCCAGCGAGGCGTTCTCGGGGTGCTGCGGCACTGGCCCTACGGGCAAAGACTACGGTGTGTCATGGACGCTGGGCCAGGACCAGGGGCACGTTTTCGTGCAGAGCGGACCTAGGCGCGACGCAGAGGGGAATGCCACGGAAGCCTCTGCTTTGACGAGGCGCAAGGTCTGGAAGACCATGTCTGACAGCCCTGTGACGCGGGGCATTGGGACGGTCAGGAGCTGGGGCAAGAAGACTTGACGGCTCAATGCTATTTGTACATGTCTTCCGTCGACGCTCATGCGAAAGCATGGATGTATCACTATTGCTGCTACAGCGCGTTTTCGTTCACTCGTTCACTTATCTGATTTGTACAATAGCTTCGGGACCCGATATCAAGCTAGCGCGACGGAACACTGATTTCCTAATACACAAATAGCTAAAAACAATAGCAACATTCCTAGGTGTCGCAGAGAACAAAGCATAAAAGAAGAATCCCGCGGTCGAATTCCCGCTCAGGATCTGCGCACTTTTCAGTCTCGATATATGGAGATGAAAAAAAATCAATATTCTTCCCAAGCACTGATAAGTAATCGATGGTGGATGGATACTGGGACGAGTAAGCATACTGCCGTATCCAGCTCGTTGAGAGCTGCCCGATTCACATTGAAAGGAATAAAATTCACCTTCCAACGATTCGGAGGAGAGACGTTTCCTTGCAAAGTTCTATAGCCTTTTCGAGTGGTTGATTGCAGCAGTGTATCTTTTCTTCCCCTTTATTTTGGCCCTCTTTTCCTCTTTTCCATTTACCAAACAGTCTGTTGCTCTCGCAGCTCCGATGCCCGACGTGTTTGAGCAGGTTCAATTATAAATTTCGTTGCCACGGAGCATTTTCTCATGGCCACAGAAACCCAGAGACGTCTGCTTGCAAAGCATACGTGCAAGTTGCGGAAAGAACGAAACAGGGAAGAACCTAGACGGGTGGTTTGTTCGACTGTTAGGCGCGGTTCACACAGCGCTTCGCTTTCATTTCATGCAATATTTCGCTCACAATAACAACCGCTATGATCCCACATGCTGTGACCTGAGGTGTCACATGCTATTTCCCAGCCCTAGGGGGAAACCGCTGCTGAAACCGCCGAAACAAGATAAAACCACATGGCCCCTCGTAAGAGAGCCAGAAAAAGACCCAGGTCGAACAAGCGTCCCAGCGCTACTGTCCGACCATATATGCATGCATGCAATTATTCATCACCCCTTCATCAACAATCCTCATCTCCTTTCATCTCTGCAAGGTCGCGCTATCTAGTAGTCCCTCTCGCCCCTCGCCGACGAAGACGGAGCATACATACTCTCGCGCTCGCGGTCCCTCCTCTCTCTATCGCTGCGAATGAAATCCGCCTCCGAGGAAGCGCCGCCTTGCGACGGTGCCGAGGGCGCTTCAAGCATTTTGGGCTTCCTGGGCGCGTACTCGTCCTCGGAGTTGTCGTCTTCGTACTCGTCGCGGTCCATGCGCTCACGGTTGCGCTCGCGACGGCGGGAAGCGCGGCGCTCGTGTTTCTCTTCTTGGGCGCGGGCTTCTGCTTTGGAGGGAGAAGGTGTTAGCGTGAGAATTGGCTGGTATTGATTGCTGTATGTCTTACCTCTGATGTCGCGAGTGCGGTCGGCGAGTTTTTGAATCTCTTCTTTGGTAAGGACGCGGAGGACGATGACGAAGTCCTGACGCTCTTCGAAGCGCTCGTTGGCCTTTTCGAGAGCTTCGGGATTGACTAGGCGGCGGTCTATCTTAGTCCAGCGGGCTCCTGGTGGGATGCCTTTCTTATGCGCCTGTGAGGTGAATTGTCAACGAGAGTTCTGTGAGCCATTATCAGACACTGTCATTATACATACATCCTTCAACGGAGCGACGCCTTCGCGCACAGCGTCGGGGTTCTCAGGGAATTTTTCGGTCGGCTTCTTCAAGATGCCCTTTGGTTTCTTGTCATCCTCCTCCGATGGCGGGTCAACGATGCGTACGCGGTTCTCTCGCTTCTCGCTCTGACTGTTGTCAATCACCTGTGCCATGAGACCAGCGTCCATTGATGAGTCGAGCACGCTAGGGCGACGTCGAAGTTCTTGTTGGCCATTGTTTGTAGGAGCCGATGACCAAGTATTTTGGCTCGGAACTTGGCTGGCATCATCCTCAAAGCTGGCACGAAGGCCGCCCGAGGGTGGAACTTGATCATAGTGGCTAGGAGCCTCGCTGTGGTTACCGTTCATCTTACGGTTGTGACGCTCCGCCTGACGAGCCTCGCGCTCTCGGCGGCGGCGTTCACGATCCGGGTCTGAATCAGAAGTAGGTTCTTGCACAGGGAGACCAAGCTCACGCTGTACTTGTTCCATACGTCGGCGATAGTCCTCGTCCGCATCGTTGGTGGGTGGCGGTGCCTGTGCTTGGCTTGGTTTGCTATCATAAGGTCGATCAGAGTCGCGGTCAGAGGTTGGCTCGCGCTGAGGGCGAGGCGGCTGGGGAGGAGGCACGTCGTATGGTGCGCCAGGTGCAGCAGGCTTGTGTCCCTCGCCGCCTTCGAAGGCAAACCCGAGTGAACGGTCTTGGTCGACGTATGGGTCGCGGCGCTCGAGCGGAGGCTCGTCCTCGTTGGAGCCTCCTCCACGTGGTCTCTTTTCAGGCTCAACAATCTCACGCTCCCTGCGATCTTCACGGCGATGCTCGTGTTCGCGAGATCTTTCATGCTCCCGTTGGCGCGCCCGCTCTTGTTCCTCTCTCTCCTCGCGTTCGCGCTCTTCCTTCTTGCCCTTCTCCCTGTTGAGGCCAAACAGCGTCGCAGCTGCACCGAGGCCACCAGCAGCAATCTTCGCCGCGCCAGAGAAACTGTTGTCGCTGTCCTTCTTGTCATCGCGCTCGCTGTCGCGGCGGCGATGGTGCCTCTCTCGGTATGGGCGGTCGCGGTCGCTGTCACGGTCGTAGTCTTCGTAGCTCCTCCCGTGCTCTTTCCGCTTCGGTTCTTGCGTGTACTTGCGCTCGCGGTCCGGGTATTGAGAGTCCACTGTGACGTCCCTACCAAAGCCAGAGTCTCTGTTACGAGTCTCGAAGCTGTCGTCGCTTCCACGACCGTACCGGTCTGTGCTTTCAGTCCGAACTCCGAAACCTCGTCTTGACACGCTGCGGTCTTTGTGTCTAGTTGCGCTGTGTCGACGTTCGTGGTGTCGAGGTTCACGGCGATCGTCGTAATCCGAATCGTATCGTTCAGTGGGGCGGTCTTGATGAACAGCCTGAGTCCTGCTCCGGTCGGCTGAGCTCTTCCGTGGCGCGATGTAGTATGGGTCCCGGCTGTCGGTGTATCTTCCACGAGACTCATCTCGGTCCCTTGCGCGGGAAGGGGAGTGTGGCACGTGGTCTCTGGTGCTGCGACTGCGTCCCAGATCCTGGATCTTATCCCAGCCACGCTGGCTAGGTGGAGGCCCAATATCACGAGTAGATCTCCTTGGGTCGCCATATGGCTCAATCATGCTGACTGGGCGTTCTCGGCTGGCACCTCCACGGTCGACGCTACCGCGCCGTGGTCTCGTTTCGCGCCATCTTGGCTCAGTGTCCTTGTACATGCTCGCGGGGTCGGTGTACGAAAAGGCATTGTCGTCGTCCAGCGTCTTTCCGTTCTTGCCGCTAGTATGGTACAGCTTCCGACCGCGATCGTGTCCTGAGCTTCTGTAGCCACCGCTTTCCCTCCGTCTGTGATGCCTCTCGCCGCTGGATCCCAAGTCAACGTCTGCTACTAGCTTTGCGCTGCCATCGTCGACGCTGTAAACTTTCTTGTGCTCGAATTGTCGCTTCGGCTCCTTGGATGATGCAGGCTGGATGTAGTAGTCTGGTCTGTCTCGCCTCGGTGGGCTGGACGGGCGAATGTCGGCTTGAACAACAGTAGGACGGTTACGAGGCGGTGCAGGGTTGGAGGAGCCGCTGCGGGTGTTCTCAAGCATGGAAGAGCGTCTGGGCCGGCCAGAGTATGCATCATAACCAGGAGCCAGGCGGCTGGTGCTCGCGCTGGCGCTGGTGGTCGAGGGTGGGTTGAGGTAGGTCTGCGAGGAAATGGGAATGACGCGGTCTGTGCTGGCACGAGGCGAGGCGTAGATGCTGTGTCGTTGCGAGTAGTAGGGATCAAAGTTACTGTCAGATGCTCGAGCCGGGTTGGTCAGCCTACGACCGCCCGGCGAGAGAGTGCGGTTGTAAGACATGTCGTTTTTCTTGGAGTGGTAGGCTAGAGGAATTAGGCGGGGAGAGCGCTTCTGTTCGTGGGGATAGGTCAGCACATTGTTCTTGGAGTGGTAGCCCAAGGAACCAGAGGCCGGGCGAAGCGATGGAAAGCCGATGGTGCTGCTGCTTCGCTCTCCCATGATTGCTGCTAGCGAGGGTATGAAGTGGGTTCTCGTCCTCGTTCTCGGGGCAGGAAAGGTGGGAGAGAGGTCAGCAGCACATGGCAGGACGACATGCTGGCGAGGAAGGTCGCGGATGGCACATACGTTCCACGGGCCTACCTAGCGGTGGGTCTGGGAAAAAAGAGCCGACGCCAGCAGAGCAGTGGTTTGATGGAGCGCGGGCCGTGAGGGCAGTATGGAGTGGTTCGGTGGGCAGAGTGGAATAGTAGTGGAAGTGGCAGTGGGGTGGAGCTTACCGGGCTTGATGCCTGACCGGCGTTGGAGTTTTGTGTCTAGGATCCCTTGGTGAAGCGCGGTTGCCGAGCGAAATGTTTCGAGTCGCGCGCTGCAGGCAGAGGAAGGCTTCGAGAAAGCAGTAGTGGTGACTACTAAATAACTAGATGCCGGCGGGCGTGCAGTAGCCTGGCGGACGGACGACGGAGCGCTGCACAGTGCCTCCTACAGGCGCGGTGGTGCGGTGGGTTTGTCGCGGGCTCGGGCGATGGTGGCGGTGTTGGGGCGTGGCAGTGGGAGTGGGGATGGAGGTGGAGGTGGTGGGAGAGGGCGGTGTTTTGCAGCGCGGTGTTGCTGTGAGGTGGCAGGAGGATGGCTGCAGATATGGATGCCGGCTCACGCGTGTCGTGATTGTGGTGTGGTTATATGCCGGTTGGGTATTGCTGTGTGGATGAAAGCTAAGGTAGACAAGAAACAGAGTGCGAGGGTGCAGCTGAGGTGCAGAGGGAAGGCGCGATGCTGCAGGCTGCGATGGCGATGTTTGCTTGCTTGCTCGAGTCGGGCGGCGCATGCGACTCGAACGAACGAGCGTTCACAGCGTAGAGGTATCTTGCTGCCGGCCTGCCCAGCGACGACGACGATCTTGATGCGCTCACTACTTTCACTCACTCACTCACTACTTACACTTCCTCTGCAACGCCCGCTGTTCCCTGTCCAGCTGCTGCACTCACACACCCACGCCGCTGATGACGAGCATGACGTCGCCGCTCGCCCTCGCCCGGGATGAGACAGTGGCAAGTAATCAATTGCGATGCGCACGTGGATACCACCAATCACACTCCAACCACTCCCACCAGCCAGGCCAGGCCAACAGAGCGGCCCGCCGGAACTCAGGGGCACGAGCCTTGTCTTCGCCTTTGCCCTTTTCCATCCTTCCAACGCCTTCGCGCCGGCAACGGGTCAAACAAACGACATCATCGTGCCCAAAGCAAGCGAGCAGACCGAAGCACTATCGCCCTCAGGGATATGCCCTGTCGTGCCTGCGTCTGCTCAACTGCCCGATACCATCACACTTCCAGCCGAACTATATCACCTTCTTTGCAGATCGCGCACGTCGTTTCAGAGCACAAGAGCACATCCACTAGCTTCGAAACTCTCGTGACAAAAAAGCCAATTGTTGCTATTACCACATTTGCTCACAGAGACCCCACCTCGAAGACGACGAAACGCCTACGCCTCGCCTTTTGCCCTTTGCCCAAGCCCGTCCCTTCCACCCTTTCCACTCTCCGGCCCGTTCGCCTCCTCCGTGCTCGACCCAAGAACCTTCGCCCATTCCCTCGTGAGCTTGGCCGCATATTCTCGCGTGCATAATCCGCCTCGCAAGGCTGAAAAACAACCGGGAAACTCTCCACACATGATGATGCACTACTCTCGATCATCAAGACCTCTAGTTATGCCCGCTTACATGCTTTCTTTGGCGACAAGGTCCTCCCTTGAACCTCGCAATCGCACTACATAGTTGACACCCTAACTTCACATGTCCGTGTCCGTGTTCGTACAGTCTATCGTGTCGGCTTGGGCCATCCGAACTGCCCTGCTCTGCTCTGTAAAATTAGACTTTCGATGCCCAAAGACTGCCCAAAACCTCCCCCCGATCACCACGCAAAGCACGTCCATCTTCTACATCAACAATGCATTATCCCCGACGTCCACGCGAGCAAAAAATCGCCAACGAATGTTCCCGACCGGGGAGCAAACCATCCGCGGCGTGCACGCCCAGGCCTAGACCAACCATGCGAACCCACATCTTTTATGCTCCATGCTCCTCCTGCCCATCGTTCTTTCTCCATCCTGCAGAGCATTACCCACCGAGCCTCGCATGAACCGGTGTCCGCTTGGCCTTGGCTCTCCGGATGCAATGGAGGTAATGCACATGTGCAGCGCGGCGCGGCGGCAGCAGGCACGTATGCAAGCGCCGAGGCTGTCTGTCCATCTTTCCCTTGTCTATCTTCGCATGCGCATGTACGTTTCGGGGCGGTATGTGGAGCAGGGCGTACATATGCGTGTACAGCAGTTTCTTGGCTGGGTGGGTATCTTTACCGGAGGTACAACTGGTGTCTTCCTGCACGCCTCGGTCATGTCGGTCTTTGGTTGTGCATCGTGTCGACCTGATGATTAGCAGCGCGTGTGATTCTTTTGTGTGTACATGCGGACTTCGTGTGTGGCCATGCTATCTATCTATGGAGCTATTCAATGAAGCACGCCACAGCTTGCTGGGTTGGTCTTTGTAGGACTTGCTAGCGCTCGGTGCTGGATGACTTGCTTTACATGTGAACAACAGCAAAGAAAGGAGAAAGGATACTGTGGAAGAGGAGATTGCGTTCAACGAGGCGGTATATAGCTATCACGCCCATGTTTGTTTGTTTGCTTTTTCTTTGCAGTCTCTCCATGGTAAGTGGAGTCGTTTCAGTCACCGGTGTCGATGGGGTGTGAGCATGTTATCTTCTGAGATGGAGGAGGAGATACGCACAGTATCTCAATGGTAAGCAAAGTCATCTCCAGTCACCGAGGTGAATGATATCAGCATGCCAGCCTCCCAGACGGAGAAGCGATAACCGACAGTATCTCACCGGACGACATGCGCCTAGACGCGCCTACAATCCATAATACCAGCATGCGGAGAGAGACTGTAATAAGTCTCTGTATCTGTATAGTACTTGGGCTGCACCCACACATTTACACTCGTCTACTGCCGCCATCACTAGAAGCTATTCTCCCATTCTGCCTTCGAGATGCATTTGTCTGTGAACGATAGCAACCGGCATCTCCTTCGTGTTTCTACTATATCAATGAGGTTTGGTGGACATTTGATCACGTTGAATCATACTTTCGTCTTATATACATATCTACTCCAGCTTCAAGTATCGATAGTCCTTGGCCGCAGCCGTCCCGAAACGCCAAAATTCTATCAAGGGTGTGATGGAAGTCAATATATCTCGCTGGAAAGAATGCCTATCATCGTCTTTTTATATCCGACCGGCAAAATCAATAAGGCTTTTCCACGGTCTTCCCTCCACAATCGGGGATCTTCAGCCCGTCTTTGACATTCCGATTCTCGTCCATCAAGCCCCACTTGGACTCCCATTTCTGCGTGTCTGTGTCGAAAGACTTCTTCCACGGTTCGTCGTACGCTTCGAACCTGTAAGTAAATGTAAGGGTCAGCAAAAGATCAATCAAAAAAACTCAATTGCCAAAAACAAAACAAGATGATAACTCACCAGAAAAACGTCGTCCCGTTGTTCAGCGACGGACAAACCCACCCCTCCATGAACTCATTCAACTCATCAATGCCCGCCACCGCGCCCTCCTCCCCGCTCTTGCAGCTCCCGTCCGTACCACCGCAGTTCGTCCCTCCCTCGCTCGGCCACCCGACCTCAGCGATAATACTCCCCGGCCAGCCTTTCCCCTCCGACGACGCTGCTGTTTCGAACCCAACATTGTGGTTCTGCCAGAAATCCCACGTCCAGCCCGGCGCCGCCGCGGGCGTCACGCCCGCGAAGAAAGGGTGCACGTTCGCCATGACGATGTCGCTGTCGGCCGCGAGCTGCGCGGTCCAGTCGTCGCCTAGGTCGGACGTCGCGACGGGCAAGTCGATGGACAGGTCTGACAGGGTCTGGCGCACGGAGGAGAGGTTGGCGGCGAGGACGGCTTCGGTGAGGTCTTCGCGGAAGAGGACTTCGTTGCCGACGATGATGCCGGCGAAGTGCTTTGAGGGGTACGTTTTGAGGAGGGATTCCATTTGGGAGAGTTGGCGGGCGTTGGTGGTGGCGTTGTTGCCGAGCCAGACGCCGAGCCAGAGCTGCAGCGTGTCGTTGTAGCCTAGGCGGTCGATAGCGGTGAGGACGAGCTCTGTTTGGTTGCAGTCTGTGCCGTAGAGGCGGACGGCTGGGGTTAGTTGGGCGAGCTGCGCGATGTCGAGGGTGATGTTGTTTTGGGAGGGCGGGTTTCCAATGCAGTCTGGGTACTGGGCGTTGAGGGGCGTGTAGTCCATGCCTGGGAAGACTTTGTGGAAGGCGTCGTTGTTGAGCAGGGCTTTGACTTCGGGGGAGTGAATGTCGTAGAGGCCGTTCTTGTCGGTGGATGATGCTGATGATGGGGATGTGGTTGAGCCGTTGGAGTTGGAGTTCTTCATGCCGAGTATGCCGCCTGTGGTGCCGCCGACGACTGCAGCTATCACGACGAGGAGAATAATCGACCCGACGATCCATTTGAGTCGCTTGCTGCCGTTGCGCTGTTTGTCGAGCCATTCGCTCTTCTCTGGATCCGATCTCCCTCGTGGTGGGAAATTGCCGTAGCCGTCTCCCTCTTCATTTCCACGTCGCACATCGAAGACCTTGAAGCTGCCATTACCAGCCTCAGCAGCTGCAATACCACCTCCAGCCGCAGAAGCAGACAATCCTTTCCGACTCCTCTTACTCCTAGGTCGCGGCTCGATTCCATCGTCGCCATCATCTGCAATACTACTGGGATCAAAGCTGGAATAGTCTTCACCCTGCCACCTTCGCGGCACATCGTTCCTGAAGTTCTCTGCGCCGCCTACAGCTGCACCACCAGCGCCTGCAGCAATAGCAGCTGCAGCTGTTGGTGGCACGAACTGGCTGCGCCTTGATGGTGAAGATGGCCCCCGACTCGATGATGAGACTGAGCTCTCCATGAGTGGTGCATTAGAAGAAGCAGAGTCTGTGTGTCGGTGCATACTCGGTCTCGATCCTTGTCTCGGTGGCGAGGCAGGGTACTCGTACTGCTGATATGGTGAAGGCTCCTGAGGTTGGATGTATGACCTTCGCGATTCTGCAGCTGCAGCCGGAAGAGCACCTCTATGTCCTCTGGACGGCGAGGGTGTTTCCTCCGGTGGTGTAGGCTGGGTGTGCGTTATCAGCGGCACCGTGGATGATGCAGAGTTGGCCTGATGCTTGGGCTTCGGTCTTCGCTTCTGCGCTGGTGGTGTCGAGGGATTCCGTGGCGCGGCGTATGATCTCTGTTCTTCCGGATCTGGCGAAGGCGAGAGAAGATCTCGTGGGCCGAAGATGTTGTCGATATCATTCAGAGCGCGCCTTTCCGGATCTGGCGGCGAGAAATCAGACGCAGTCGGCATGTAAGGCGCTTGCGATGCCCGCCTGGGATACATTGTCGGTGGCGTCTGCGATCTGCCACCATTCTGCACTGGCGGCGGCATCTGCGAATAGTATCGAGATTGCGGTTTGTCCTTGATGGGCGAAACGCTGCGATTCGGGACTCGTACCTGGCCAGCTTCGACCTGCCGTCCGTACTGTGCCTGACGAAGAGAGCTCAGAGAGGCACTTGCAGAAATGGGAGACACGTTCGGCGGCTCAAGGTCGTCCCGCCAGTCCTGTTCTGGGCGGTATGGATGTATTGTGTCGTAAGAATGATGGTAGGACATGTCGACTTTGCATCCGCAAGGCTGCGTGAATGGTCGGGTTGCTTTGGCGACTATGGTCTAACGTCTAAAGGCTTTGTCTCACGGTGTAGGCGTGTCTGTCTTGGATGTAGTCAGTGCGAAATTGAGTGACGTCTCGAGATGCTGACTTGTAGGTCTCTTCTAGCCGCTGTGTCTCACTAGCCGCCACAGTCAACAAAAGCCGTGACGATGATTCTAAGTGGCAGGTTGTTTGGTATAACTGTATGACTTGTAGGCTAGGAAAGCTCGGTCAACAAAATAATACTGACATCAAACCGCGCGTCAACTTCCTCGGGAAAGGCTACTAAATGCAATGCAGGCTTTGTGTAGTGCTGACTACCAAGATACGAAGCGCGGTGACCCTAGCAACGCAGTTATAGTTCAGCGTGGCTGTTGATCGCATGTGGGGAAGATGTCAGGTCAGGCCAGCAGGAAGCTGGAAATAGACTGATGGTTGACTGCTTTGACATGAAGGAATTGGCGATATTCCTGTGTATTATGTTGACTTGGATGAAATCATATACACACCTCATAAAGTATGCCAGTGTGTAACACAGACTTGCTGGGCTCCCTGCTTTCGTTGCGCGCTGGACGGAAGCTGTGTGGATGTTGGTCAAACTTGGCAGATCGGATCTTTGCAAATCCCGACCACTGCATAGCAAGCCGCATTTCTGGTATTCCTTCCAACGAGGATACGACAGTGACGGCGAGAGATTGTTCGTTTGGCATTGCGGCTCTGGCATCGACGAGGCGCAATGCTGAGTAGCATCTTTGCGTCTTTGATGGCTGCCTGAGCTGCCTGAGTACATGTACGGCAGTGCTCACCAGATATGCGGCTCTAGGTCGTGTCCGGTGCTGAAGGACGATTGCGACGAGCTGACCGTTGTGTGATATACCGTCCAGGATGGACGCCCAGTATCAAATCGTCACGCATACCATCCACTTTCCTCGCGCATGATTTTATGTGGTGCGACCAACAGACAGAAGGCGTGCAGTTCGAGTCTCTCAACAATGCCCGCCCGCCAAGCAAGGTCTCCGCGGGAGCTTGCCGTGCTCAGTCGCCGCGCTTGAAGGGGAGCCGCTGCCTCGTCGCATGAAGCCCGACGCCTCGCCCTCTATACACGACGACATCCATCTGCAGTTGTGTGCTAGAAGGCGAGAGGAGGAGATATTCCTACGGATATCCTGTATCCACACATCTCGTGAGCCGCACAGGCATTCGCAAGCAACATGGACGCCGACAGCCACTCCGAGCCCGAGGATGTCAAGGGCAATTTGAAGAGAGAAAAACGCACTTCGCGCGCGTGTCTAACGTGCCGCAAAAGGAAGAGCGCCTGCGATTTGTGAGTCTTTTCGCCCCTTGCTCCTCAACAACAGGCCGACGTAGAGTATTCCGCGCGGTCGGCGATCGAACAGCGTCCTGTAAAGGCCTGAGAAAATGCCTGCGCGCTTGGAAACCTCGGGTCGGTCTTTGCCAGGCTTGAGATTGGGCTGACCATGTTGCAGGCCTGTGGTCGACGGCGTGGTCACCACACCTTGCAAACGCTGCAAGGCGACTGGCCTGGAGTGTGTTATCGGCTCTAGCAACCGTGGCGGCCGACGTGTGAGGCGAAAGACCACGCATTCGGTCGACGACTCGGTTGAGGGCGGCAATCGCGAGCCTTCTATGCTCTCGACGCTAGGCGAGGACACCACTCGACCCGGCGCATTCAGAGGAGAATACGACGGCCTAGATCGAGCTCCGACCGACAGCATCGGCATCCATAATCAAGCCGCGACCACGGGCATGGTCCTGGACCCAGCTCTTCAGAACACCGATCCCACCTTCACCGTGGACCCGCCACAGGGCTCGGCTGGCATGATGAATGCTCAGACTACGAGGGAGTCCTCTACGACTTCCAACATGTTTGGTGGCCATGAGCTGCAGAACCCTAGTGATGCCCTCGGCATACTGGCGCAGATTGCTAGTAACAGTAACGGTGACAACTCTCATTCGTACAGCATGATGACACACCCTATGAAAGAGTACCAGCACTCTTCCAACTATGGACAGAACTCGCTTGATTATCCGCTTGTTCGTGACGGTCGGCTTTCTGTCTCCAAAGTCATACAGCTTCTCCAGCGGTACAAGATGTACTATCACCCGTATTTCCCGCTCGTGCCATCGGCAACCCTGGACGCCGGCAACCTCACAAAGACAGCTCGTGAGGAGCCACACCTGCTCACCGCCGTTTTGGTCATTGCATCCAGAGACCTTGTCGATGATCCGAATGTATTCACCGCCTGTACAGAATACATGCGATCACTAGTATCGACTCTGTCTGCTGGTGGCCCAAGCAGTGTCTCATCTGTTGAAGCCCTGCTTCTACTTGCCGAATGGACCCCTTACACCTCACGTTCCGATGCCGGTAACATTGGCCGTGGCGAAGAGGACCGTGAAGCATGGATGCACATCGGTATTGCACTACGCATAGGATACTTCCTAGGCCTCGACAGATATTCGTTCCACGTCCGTGGCGACGATGTCAAGGATCCCCAGTGGCAGCGCAAGCGTCTTGTCTGGACAGCATGCTACATCAGCGATCGCCAAATCAGCATCCGACTTGGCCGCGCTTTCTGGTCTCGCGGTCCCGGACCGCTTACCACACTCCGCAAAGAGGACTTCCCAATGCTAGCACCTGCTGGACCCGGAGATGAAGATTTCGCCAGTATTTTCCAAGCCACGCTCGAATTGACCCTTCTCTTTTCGAATGTGCATGACGTCTTGTATTCAAATCCTGGGAACAGCATGCGCAACCACCTTGCTGGAGGATACATCAAGTACATTGATGATTTCAGAAGCGCCATCGTATGTTTTCAGCCTCAATTGATCAACCTATTAACACTAACACATTCTAGTACGGTTGGAAATCTGTTTGGGGAACATTGACTTGCTCTCCCGCACTCAAGGCAACGCTGTTGATGTCGTATGACTACCTCAGACTGTACACGAACGCCTTTGCATTCCATGCCACCATCAAGCGAGCACTGCCGCAGATGCAAGAACAAAACGAGAATCGCAAATCGAGCAACCCAGCGCCAAGCAGAGTTTTCTACAACAATGTTGGCGCTGTCGGTGACGCACGATTCATTTACGAAGGTTTGGATGCCGCCAAAAGCTTGCTCAGCATGGTGAACACATTTGTGAACCCTGAGCAGTCGCTTCGATTCATGCCCATACGATTCTACCTCTACTCCATCTACAGTGGTGTCTTCCTGTATCGCGCACGCTGTGTTGGTGTGCTTTCGCACGAGGAAGAACACTCAGTTCGAGCCATGGTCCAGGAGACTATCAATAGACTTGAGAGATCAGGCCTGGGCAACCAACACCCAGGAAGTCGCTACTCTCGTCTTCTGAGATTGCTGTGGGACAAGGTCGAACGAAAGGAGCGCAAAGGAGACCTTAGAACTTCCGCGACCCTCAAAAATCCCTACCGACCAGGTTCCGTGAGTGGAGGACCTACACCGGGGTCTGTCGGCTCGGCCATATCTCAAGACTCACCAGCTGTGACTGAGATGATGGGAGACTTTTCATGGACTGATCTGGATGCGATCGGAGATTTCGTGGTCAACGGTAACGCGAACGCGAACGATGCCGAATGGTGGTCTGGATTCCTGCCAGCAGACAGCAACAACTTCATGTTTGATGGGCTGCCAGGAATGGACGACATGAGCTTTGGGCTGACTGGAGTGTAACTCAGAAGATGTTCTCAAAGCTTGAGCATTTTGTAATATTCTTGTTGTCGCCGGCAACTTCAAATAAGCCGGGTTCGCCCAACCACCATTGAAGTTGGCATCTCAAGGGCAGGTCCATCCCGCTGTTCCGATGGTGTGGAGCATAGTGGAGAATTGCATACTTCGGCCTTTGAAGCTTCAAAGTTCGGCATAATGTAGTCCCGCACGACGTGGGACTTGGACTTCACGAGGTTCTCCATCTCTTCGCGGTCAACACCTTCGCTTGTATATTGCCCAAACATCACTTTCAGCATGTCTAGCAGAGTTGCTCTTCTCATTGGAAAAATTACCCACGCCCGCAAGGAGTGGGAGTCTCTCAGCTCGCTGCTCCAGCTGAAGGTGGGATTTGTCGCAAGCATGTCCATTCCATTTTGGCTGATCCATGGAACAGGAGTACGGGACAGGCTCTAGACAGGACTTCATCTCCAAGCTGAAGGGCGGAGAATATAATGATGTGGTCGCGATCTATCGCTCGAACGACTCGACAAAGGTCACTGGGCCTTTCGACAAAGAGCTCGTATCCTCATTGCCTGCTAGCCTAAAGTACATAACTCATAACGGAGCCGGCTATGACAACATTGATATCCCAGCCTGCTCAGAGCGAAATATTGCCGTGAGCAGCACGCCGCTCGCCGTAAATGACTCTACTGCTGATAGTACGTCCGCACTCAATCACTTGCGTCCCACACGCACTAACAACCTCTCAGCGACACTCTTCCTCATGCTCGGCGCCCTCCGCAGAATCACAATCCCTTTCCAGAACCTCCGCAAAGGCGAATGGCGAGGCAAGAACTTCGACCTCGGCCACGACCCCAAGAACAAAGTCCTCGGCATCCTAGGCATGGGCGGCATTGGCCAGGCAGTCGCGCAAAGAGCTAGAGCATTCGGCATGAGCATACAATACCACAACCGCAGCCGTCTACCCGAGAGCGAAGAGCAAGGAGCCAAATACGTCTCGTTTGACGACCTCATGAAGACCTCCGACGTCCTCAGCCTGAACTTGGCCCTGAACCCCTCGACGCGACACATCATCTCAAAGCCACAGTTCGACTTGATGAAGCAGGGTGTCATCATCGTCAACACTGCGCGCGGTCCGATTATCGATGAGGCGGCGCTCGTGGACGCTCTCGAGTCTGGGAAGGTCTTCTCCGCGGGCCTGGATGTGTTTGAGGAGGAGCCGAAGGTTCACCCGGGACTGATGGGCAATGAGAACGTGGTATTGCTGCCGCATGTGGGGACTTCGACGTGGGAGACGCAGAAGGATATGGAGCTGTTGGTCCTGGAGAATTTGCGGTCTGCGGTGGAAGGGAGGGGGTTGGTTACGCAGGTTGCGGAGCAAAAAAAGAAGTAGAGAATGAATGAAGTGTTCTTATATCGTTTCCGATCGTTTCGCTATGGTTTTTGGTCGAGCGAACGCATGTGCTTCTTGGGATTTGGACAGTGAGATTGACGCGTTTCCAAAATTTGGAAGAACTGCTCGAGGACTTGCAGTCGCGTAACAGACAATTTCACGCCTACAGACCACGAAGTTCGCAAGTCCCACATCACAAGCACGAGTGCACCAGGCTCGACTACTAATGATACCACAACCCTGCCCATCGAGAAAGACCATATGATGCATCGAGGAAGGGGCTCACACCGACAGCGCTGACAACAGCATCATTCGGGTGTCTCTCTACGAATATCCATCTTCAGTAAATTCCAATATCGCAGATTGATAGAACTAGGCCACATCTACCATGAAACCCAGATTATGGATTGGAAGTAAGCATCATTGGAGGATTCAATATGACTATATAAGTGGCCAAAACGCCCGGGTTTACAACTTGAAGACGCGGGCTTCGGTGAGAAGATACTATGTCTGCTAGTGCTCTCGATGTTACCCACCTGAAGCAGTATCAATGTTTCTCAATTGTCCTTGTTCTTTCAATCTTTGACAGTATTCTCCTGTCGGCCTTTGCACCCCACCGGAAGTGTACGGAAATTTGTCATCGAGGACTGTACATACCTTAGTTGTTTCCTCACGTTTTCCAAGCGTTGGCAGCCGTCAGTTGAAAAGCTTTCGGCCAGCGAAAAGTAATTGATGAATCGACCTTGACGAAAGAAGAGGCGACCGTAAGAAGCACGGCAAATGGCGAATCGCAAGTCGCCTATCGGTCGTCGAGTTGCTCGTGCTCTAGGATAGTCGTCGAGTTCTTTGATATCCATGCATTCACCGACGCCTTTGTCACGTGCATCGAGACCATGCTCGTCGGCTTCTCGTGATGATCGATGGTGAGCAAAGGCCGAAACACTTTCTCCTCCGCATATCTCCATCTGCTCCACAAGTTCCCACGGCGAGCACGGCCGACGAGAAAGACGGGGTATGGGGTTGATGGCGATCGTCGGCCCTCAGCGCTCTCGGCTGCACGAGCGGCAGTCGCCTGGCTCGTGTTGCGCGTGTGCTGGTACAGAAGCACGGCTTTCGTCACTCGTCAAGGGCGCGAGGGCGGGTTTTGAAAAACCTGGCGAGCCTTGGCCGCATCGTCGTTTGACTCCATCACTCCAGTCTTCTCTATGCCCGACAGTGTTGGTGACGCTCAGAGGTGGAAGATATATATGTCGTGAGCCCGCCGCTGCTTTCTACTACTGCATCTCTAATCCACACGACCCCGGCTCCTTGTCCCCCAACGCGTTTCTTGCACACGCACTTTGCCCTCCTCCACCTCCCGGCACAAGGCAAGCATTCTGCGCTACGCCACGCTACGCCACGCCAATACCTACTTCACTTGACTCGAAGCTTGTGCGCTTTGCTTGACTGCTCTCACAACACACTTTTTGTCCGCGACTATTGCGAGATAAACGACAGAGACTCCCAACAACGACACAATGAAGGGCCCCCCGTTGTCGAAGATGTGGGCCGACATCGTCCAATATCGACGAGCCTACTTCCTGACGGCAGTCGCCAGTTTCGGTGGCATGCTGTTTGGTTGGGACACCGGTCTCATCGGCGGAGTGCTCACGATGCAGTCTTTCAACGACAGCTTCGGCCTGGATCCCAAGAGCCCCGGTCACGCCAGCTTGGAAGGAAACATTGTGTCTGTCCTCCAGGCTGGATGTTTCTTTGGCGCAGCGAGCTCCTTTTATCTGAGCGACAAGCTGGGTCGCAAGAGGGCTCTGCTACTTGCTGATTTGATTTTTATCATTGGCAGTATTGTGCAGACTACGTGCGCGATGGGTCAGGGTCACGATCTTGCACAGCTTTACGTCGGCAGGGTCATTGGAGGTTTCGGTGTTGGGTTGGTCAGTGCGGTTGTTCCGACATATATTGGTGAGAACGCCAATAAGGAAATCAGAGGAGTAAGTCGTCGCCATTATCATCATATTCGTAACCCTGGCATCGATGCTAACACTTCCCAAAGCGATGCATCGGCTGCATGCAACTGTTCAAGTAAGTCCTCATTCTTCCAGCTAGAGTGACTGTCCATACTGACCACTTTTATAGCGTCACCGGTATCTGTCTCTCCTTCTTCGTCAACTACGGCGCCGTGCAGAATATGAGCAGCTCCGACGACGGCCAATGGCGCATGCCCTTCGCTCTCCAAATCCTTCCCGGTGCTATCCTCCTCGCTGGGCTCTTCTTCACCAACGAGAGCCCCCGCTGGCTCGTCGAGAAGGGTCGTATCGACGAAGCTCGTCAGGCTCTCTCGACCGTGCGCTCCAAGCCTATCGATGACCCCGAAGTCTCTCAGGAGCTTGAAGATATTGTGACCGACTTCCGCGGACACGAAAAGCTTCCTCTTGTGAAGCAGGTCAAGATGACTTTCTCTGACTCAAAGACTTTGTACACTTTCACCATGGCTATTACGTTGATGTTCTGGCAGCAATGGACTGGCACTAACAGGTAAGTCTCAACGTTCTCGGATTAATGGATTATCGCTAACGGAGATCAGCATCAACTACTACGCGCCGCAGATCTTCAAATCCGTAGGCCTTTCGGGCGGCTCTGCTGGCCTTTTCGCAACAGGCATCTACGGCATTGTCAAGATCGTTGTCACTGCTGTCGGTCTGATGGTCGCCACCGAGCAACTTGGCCGCAAATGGTCGCTCATCATTGGTGGCTCCGGACAAGCTTTCGCCATGTTCTACATCGGCATCAACCAAGCAGTCCACCCCGTCGTCGAAGGCCAGTCTCTCAACGGAAACTCGACGTTTGCTATCGTCTGCGTTTACTTGTTCGTGGTGTTCTACTCGTTCGGATGGGGACCAATTCCTTTCGTTTTGAGTGCGGAGTGCTCTGTAAGTGTCAAATCTCTGACTCTATCATCAGCAACATCGGAGACTGACTGATCATAGCCCAACCACGTTCGCTCCCTCACCATGGCGGCAGCGTTGATGACCCAGTGGTTGTTCAACTTCGTCATCGCGAAGCTTACTCCCATCATGCTGGCCAAGATCACGTTCGGCACGTTCCTGGTCTTTGGCAGCGCTTGCATCGTCATGGTCGTGTACGCCATCATGTGTGTCCCGGAAACCAAAGGTAAGATCTTCTCCAAGGACAAAACGATAATGCGTCAGACCAAGACTAACACAATCTCCAGGTGTACCACTCGAGTCCATTCACATGCTTTTCCAGGGCAACATCATCGCCGGCGCCACTCGCGACACAATCCCTCGCTACTCGCGCGCGAAGCACTTGTCGCAAGTCAACAGTGGCGAGTCTGACGAGCGCTATGACGACGAGGAGGGTTCTATTGGCAAGAACGGCAGCATGAGCTCGCACGTCGAGAGGGTCGATAACCGCGCGAAGGATGCGGCGTACGGGGCTAACAATGCTGGCGTCTCTTAAATTAAGCTTGAGACATTGATACACATGATGAGTAGATGAGTATATAATGACATGGGAAAATTGCCTTCCAAGCTATTAGACAGGTTGCGTGGTAGCATATACCATCGCTTCTAGTACACACAAACGACGAAATCACAGAGAGAGAGAGAGAGAGAGAGAGAGAGAGAGAGAACGCCATAATACAGTCGGCGCAAGTCCAACGGCCGGCCAAATCTCACTGTCCAGCATCAACCATACACCACCACTTCTCACACGCCCTCTCATAATGAACTCCCCGCCTCTCCAACAGAACCCTCAAAGTGCCAATCGCGATCACTCCCCACGAACCCCTGGCTCCACGCCCCGTGACTCGCCGCCCCTTTCGTGACCTCATACACAAAGTCTCCCATCGTGATCCCTTCTTCCCGCTCAATCGCCACCATCGGGTTGCGCCGCCACCGCCGCACAAGATGCAGCTGTTTGCACGGCGGCTGGCTCAAGTACATGCGCCGCCAGGACGCGTTCGGGTACGCCGTGGCCGGGCTCGTGGAGGGCGGGAGAAGCGATTCGGGGGACGACGAGGGCGAGCTGCCCGTGGGATTCGCAGGGAAAGAAATGCAAAGGTCCCAACTCCAGGACTCGGGGCCGGGGCGGCCGAGGTTGAGGTCTTCGCGCGAAGGAGGCATGTTGACTAGGACTGGGGAGACGGTTGGGTAGACGCCCGGGAAGGCGCGGAGCAGGAGGCGGTTGTTTTGCGGTCTGCTGTGTGCGGATGTTGCGCCGGTAGCAGGGTTGAGGTATGTGATTGGGGAGGACGGGAGGAAAGGGTCTGGCGAGAAGAAGAGGGCGCGCTGGAGTTTGGGGGAGGCGGAGATTGTTTGGTGGAATGCTTGGGAGACTCGTTGGGCGAGGAGGAGTTCGCGTTGCGAAAGGTTGATGAGGATTTGTTCGAGGAGCTCTGGGAGGGCGAAGGTGCGGATCGCGGCGGTTGGTTCGAGGTGGTCGGACATATTCTCGCGGATAATGTTGGCAAAGCTGCCAGACTGTTGGATGCAATAGCGTTTGATAGTGTTGTTCGATCGACGGCGCTTCCAATCCTCTCAATCGTGCTCAAGCAAGCAGACAGTGCCTCTCAAGCACAGCGACATCAACAAAGAGGCAGCAGCGCAGACAGGAAGCGAAGAGCAGGAGGGCATGACAGCAAAAGCGTTACAAAGAAAAGAACCCAAGAAGAGGAAAGAAGGGAAACAAACCAAGAGTCCCACGTGAGCAACCGCTTCAATGGAACGTTATCAAAGCTACCGCAACAGGAAAACCCTCTCGGCCCACGCGGACCAGCAAAAGGGAGGAAAGAGGAGGAATGCAAGAGAGACGAGCTTTGGATCTCGATGCCGGGTGGTCCAAAGAGCCGGTATCCGCCGGGCGATTGGCGGTGGTGTCTTCGCGCCGAAGTTACGCTGGTTTTGCGTGCTTTTGCGTGCCAGAGAAAGTTGGTTGGAGGTCCTTGGGGATGAAGAAAGATTGAAGCTAGAGCAACGGCCAGTGACGTTTTGCGGGGGGCTTATTCTCCAGGAGCAAGAAGAAGAAAGGGGACGGCAGAGCTCGATGGCGGGGCAGCGGAGGGCATCGGCATGTCTCAGTTTCAGATAAGAATGCTCGCCTCCAGTCTTGATGGGCGTTTTGAGGGTAAGAGCAGCAACGCCATTGAGAGGCCTGAGACTTGTCAGGATGGGTCAAGCGATTCTGTTCATACGATTGATTGATTAATAAGTTGGTCCCTACAGCAACACCGGTCCCATCATCAGGGGAGCTAGAGATGGTCGATCCAGTGTCTCACCGGCGATTTCTCGGTGTCGTATTTTCGATGTAATGCTACGGCGGGCCGATGGCGTCGTTCTAGGCCAACTGCACGTCAGCCTGGGCGATTATGGTTCGCGTGACGCTGCTGAGCCATGAAGATGAAGATAAGCGACCTGCGCCTTAGAGATAAGGTGACAGGACGGTCATCGCCCAGGAATCGGTTCTCAAGGCGGCGAGTGTGCTGTTGACCGCTCACATGTCGTGATGAGATGAAGAAGATTTGATGGTGTAGTTTGTCCATGGCTTTGCTATATTATTATCGCTTGTACTACAAGCTATCTGTCGAAAGATTGAGCAGGATCATGTGAATCGAGTACCTGCCCTTCGCAACAAAAAAGACTCGCTATGCCAAACACGCTAGTAATTCTATCTCGCTGGTCATGCTCTTGACTTATGCACACCGTCTTTCATCGATGAACTCCGTCCAAGTGTTTCGTATGATTTATTGCTGCCAAAGCGCTGTGCTCGACGGTTGGTGTTTCAACGCGTTCGGTCCCAATATTCGTCGGTCCAGTGATCGCAATGGGTCGCGATGCCGACAAGAATAATGATGGCCGTGGCTGACGAGTATGCTATCTTCATGGCTTCGTTGAAATTCTTGCGCTGTCGTTCCTCATTATGGACGTGTCAATCGGCCGTTTCGGTGATTAGTGGGCTCTTCGAACCCAGAATTCTTCATGTCGAACGCGATCAAGGTGAATCTTCACCACGTCTGTCGCGCTTGGTCCTCTCTAGCCACTTCCTCTTGCCAGTGCGAGTCTCGAAGTGTGGTGCGATAGAAGCGACGTCTTGCCCGCCTGCGACCATAGTACTGCGCATCTTGTTGCGATAGGCGTCGACTAGGAAATTGTCAGCTTATTGCTGTGATGTTGATAAACAGATCCAAACTTACGAGACCGTTGCAGGAACAGCGTCCGTCCATTAAACTGACGCGCCTGACTCCAGCTCATGCGATAACCCAACTCGTTCAGCGCCGACTCCTTCCCTCTCCTGCTCTTGGTCATTCTGGGTACTGGCAGCTTTGCATCACTGCCATCCATGAGCGACACTGGGACGAGTGTGGTACCCTTTGCGCTTGCAGGGCCTTCCACCAGATCGTCCTCGTCATCCCAGTGACCGCGCGCACTGGGAGATCCAGGAGGAGAGCGCATTTGTCTCGGATAGTATGAACGTGGGTAAACAGCATTAGTACGCAGGTGGGCGTCGGGCATCTCGTCCATGTTGACCTGATCAAGCATGACGCGTACTCGTACGCGCGTTCCACGCTGATTGTCATCAACGAGTATGAACTTTCGTCGCTTGGATTCTGGGACATCTCCGAAAAGATGGCGCTTCTTCTCCTCGTCTTCTTCCTTGACCGATGTTGCGATCGGCGTTGCTAATGTCGAAGCATGAGAGGGCATGTTCGTATCCATTCCATCGTGAACTGCAGGCATTTGTGCACCACCTGCAGCAGGCTGGCTCGGGTAGGTTGGGTAGAATTGTTGAGTGTAACGAACATTAGATGGCGAGGATAGATCTGCTTGTGAGCTGGAGTGCTGTGACTGTGGTTGCTGGCTTGGTGGAGCTGTGGTGTATTCATTTCCACCTATATTAACACAATTGGTTAGCGGTCGATCATTCGACAAGGGTATGACGGGGCGAAGCGACAGGGGATTGCCATAAAGCAATAAGCGAGAAACAAAAAGATCGACAGCATGTATTTGCAGGATTTCGGCGCAGGGATTGGTTGTATTCAGATCTGTGTGATCCACGTCGCATCCCCGCTTCCCAGGGGTTGACTCCTCCCATATATGTGTGTTCTCGTAAAAAGGAAAGGTGTGGGCGGGTAAAAGTACATCATCGTCACATCGGATGGAACATACCACTAACGTCGTCACTTGCTTCACTTCCAGCGCCATGATGGTGCATCTGTGTTCCTCCCGGTCCCATTAGTGGTTGTCTACCACCGCCCGGTGGTAAACCGTGCGGAGGCAATACTGGCGGCCCTTGTGGATGGCTAGCAGCACTGGGCATCGTCGACTTTCTGGTGTGAATTTTCGCTTGTCGGCGTACACGTCGACTCCTTAGTCGCGGGTCTTGGTTGCTGTTCCTCCAGCTATCAACAGCACGCTGGATCAAGCCTCGCTTCTCTCTGAGGTTGGGGTTAAGCTGTGCCAATGCCCAGCCTACAGCGTTGCATTCGCTTTCGTAGTGAAGACGATTGCCTTTGTATTCGTTCTTTCCGCAGCACGCGCGCGGATACACGCAATTTGCGTTCTTGAACTCAGGTGTGAGATCGTCAATGTTGATAGACTCGACGTCGCATCTGATCGTGTACTCCATCTTCACGCGATCTCTGGAATACTCGAATGCAATCCACTGCACGCCGGTGTTATCTTGACGCACAACTAATGGTGTTGTCGCAGGAATTGGGCCAGGAGCCGCACTCGAGTTTGGACCGGAGCCAGCAGACCCCGGTGGCATGCTTCCCATGGTTGGGCCAGAAGGTGTCTGTGGCGTTCCCTGAATTGGTGCAATGACTGAAGCGGGCCTCTGAATTGATTGCGGCGGTTTGGAATCCATCATACTGGGCTGTGAGTGGACCGATTGAGGCGTCTGTTGCATTGGCTGCTGAGGCTGCTGGTGCGGTTGATGCTGAGGGTGCTGTTGATGCGACATCAGAATTCCAGGTGCAGATGTCATGGGTTGGTGATGCGGAGGCGCCTGGGGATGTTGAGGGTACTGTGATGTTTGCTGCATCTGGTACTGGCTGCCATAGTACATTGGCTGAGGCTGGCCTGAGATGGGCGGGAATGCATAGATGGGTCGTCCATGAATGTCATGCTGTGGCGAACTGATGGATGCTGGCGAGTTTGACTGGGGAGTCTGGTAACTCGAGATGGGCGGATATTGCTGGCGGCTCATCGCTGCTTGGGCAGCCATATTGTCGTTGGGTTCTACAAAACACGTCAGAGACCAGTCGGGTATCGATCGTACGTTATGCATGGTTGCAGGCAAACAAGCAAAAAATTACAGGTGCTGTTGCACAATGGACAAGGGAGGGTGGCAACATACCTGATGAAGCGTAGGAGCCGGCAGCACTGTTGGCACTGTAGGGACTGGGATGGGCCGTGAAATAGTTTGGGTCTGCCGAATGCTGCGAGGGGAGACTCGGGACTGAGCCCACGTAAGGCGAATGGTGCTGGGCCAAGCTGTGAGTGGACGAATGAGGCGATAGGTAGGGCGCCTGGGAGGTGTGATGAATGCCGTGCGGCTGGAGAGGCGAGTTTGGACGGTGTTGTTGGATCAGACCAGCCTGGCGGGGATGTTGGAGTTGGGGCGGAGGGAGACCCTGCTGGTGAGAATTGGGGTTGTTCTGAAGAAACGGTCGGTTAGTGGCTGGCGGCTCGGACGAGACAAGGCGATTGTTAGTGCAACGTCGCGCGCGTGGGTGTTTATTGTTGTCGAGTGAAACAACAGGCAGAGACACGACGAGGTAAGAGCAGCAGCAGCAGTCGGGCGAGGCCACGGATCCCTGCAAAAATTGGCGGCCAGTAGCACGAGAGGCTGCAGCTCGACTGGAGTTTGGGGAGCGCGCCAACAGCAAGAAAAGCGTTGTCGGTGGGGAAGGCGGGCGGCGACAATCGAACCTTAGCCTCCACCTGCTGCAGCACGCTGTTTGCGCGTGGCCGTCTAGACACTAGCCTAGCCAGACTTTGAGCCTCTCTTGACCGCCCGACATGCGACATGCAACATGCAACATGCGCTGTTCATGCGGTGCCGAGGAGAGCTCGCCATACTGCTTGCTGATGCCGCTGCTACTGCATCATGCATCGCCACCACCCACGCGTGCGCGACACGTGACAGGGGTGCAGCGCAGTGCAGTGGGGTTTGGAGGGGAGATGCTGTAGGTAAGGGAAAATCGCCGCGCCGACTTGCGTCTGTCACAACAGACACGCAGTCGGTGGCGTCGCGTACGTACCATGCCAGATCCAGGAGCTGCTCAGTGGCGGCAGCAGCCAGCAGTAGTCGCGGGCTGGAGAGAGGTCGACGGACGAGCAGGCAAGCAAGACAGCACGATGCGAGGCGATACGACACGATGCAATGCGATGCGATGCGATGCGAACGATAGACAAACAGACAGTCGGACGTCGGTAGATGTCGACCAGGGCCGTGGCGGCAGGCGGCGGGCAGCGAGGGGTGTTAGCCGGGGTGTCGTTGGGCGCTGGAGGTAGGCGACGAGACTCGACGACGAGGGTGCTGGTCTGGTCTGGTTAAGTGCGGCAAGGTATGGATGATATGGCAGACAGGCGGCGGCGACTCGGGTACAACTAGACAGGATCAGACCTTGCAGCGGCCCTTATAGCAGAATTGCGAATGTCGGCAGTGCGGAGCTAGGCAAGACGATGATACAGTCGGGAGATGTCAAGGCTGTCCGCGATACAGACCCATCGTTGCCCCAATAATCACCCAGGCAGGTCCGGTCGCGCAGCTAAACCACTACTGTACTGCTGTGGGCTCCGCCGACGCGAGCAGCAGCAGCATCGACATAGCGTCCATCACAGCTGAACAGCGCTGCGCCCTGAAACCGCTACCCTCGAGCTACTGCACGTTTGTCGGCTTAACTTTATTTTGCCACGCCTCCCACGTCTACAACCGTATGTAACGCCCTCACGCAGCGCGCGCTAGACCGTCTTGCAACTTGCTGCCCGGCTGCCAATCGCGTGTCGCCGCTGCCAGCGCTGCTATTTTGGCAGATGCAAGGCGGCCGACAGCCAGCATGCCTCTGACTGTGCAACGCTGCTGCTCGCTCTGCACATCCATTGCTGCTTTTGGTCATAATCATCATACCCATCTGCCCATTGCGAGCCGTGGCAGCAGAAGACACGCGGCGGTCTGCGTCACACTAGCCCGGAGCCTGTGCGTCGCAGATTGGAGATTGGAGGACGAGCCTCGCCAGCACTCTGCGACGGTGAGATTTGTTCTGGAAGCCAGTTCACACTCCTTCAAATTTTCAACGCCGTCTCATCCCGCAGCGACAATCTCCTCGCCCAACTTGCTCGTCACCGCGTGACCCGTCACATTCGTGCAACTGCCGTCCGCCTCGCTTTTTCCCCTCGCACTCCTGCCACCTCCCCGGGTATCTGATTGATGACTCGCACCAAAAGGCGGCAAGGCAGCCGCAGCACGCGCCGAACGTCACACACCCGCCTGCTCACCTGCCATTCTTGTGCGTCTCGAGTAATCTCTGTGTTACGGCAGTCATCGTGTTCGGCAGTCCAACGAAGCACATCCGACCTCGCCTCGGAGTGTGTGTGAGGTAACAACGTTCACCCAAGATCCCCGATCCCTGTCTTGCAGCCACGTTTGCATCCGCCAAACGGCCGCGCTAGGACCCGCCAAGTCTTCAAACCGGGACCGGCTTTTGGAAACCGTCGAAGCAACCTTCGGACTATCGCGATCTCCACAATCTTCACGCGGTTTTCACACACCGTTTGTCTCTGACAGTTCCGGCCGTTTCTCGCAGAAACCTGACTAAACGTGCGCGTCGTTGCAGGGCTGCTATTTTGGATCGTGCGCGCTTCACCGTCAGTTCCTGTTAGCTGACCTGCTTGTGTGCACCCACAACTTCGAACAAGCTGCATTGCAAGACTGCTTTAGTGGCCTTTGCCTGCGCGTATGACTGGCATGATCCATGGTAAACGGCGCTGCAGGGCGCGCCTTAGTGGCGTTCGCCTGCGGTGGTTTTCCCTGTCCGTGCGGCCGTCGTGTGCATTGTAGAATGCCTACAGGCAAGCAGTTTTCGCAGTATGTTGATTGGCCATGAGATGAAGTTGGGAGAGGCTTCGTAAGTTCCCGCTTTCCCGTTTCCGCTCTGTCCGCCGAAGCCGTTCCAACAGTTGCAACGTAGAACAATTTACTGCCGGTCTCATGTGAACACGCAAGAGAACAATCGACCCCGTTGACACACACCATGCAAATCTACGGACATTCTTCTGACTCATGTCGTAACAACGATTTCGATGCTCTCTAGTCATGTCAGAACCTGTCGACGGTCGCCAGCTAATTTTACGGTCCGAGACGCAGATTTACACGAAGAGCGCGTCTAGATCTCTACAATGCGCTCGCTACTGCACACTGCGAAAAGCATGATATAACATTGACAGTATAGTGGGTTTCCGGCTACCGGAAACTTCTCGCAGGAAGGTCACTCCACGTCACTCCATAGTCAATAATCGAGTACAGTAGATACTTTCGAGGCTAGTCTGTTCGGGGAGTTGCTATCCGCTTCCCACGGCATGTACCGTAGCATGCATCGCCGTCCACGAATGAACATACCTCCGAAGGATGATTAATCGTGGTTATGCACAAGGACGAGAAGTGTCGTCTGCCTGCGGAGAGCACCGATATGAACAGACGCGTACTGGGACACCGAGTCAAGATGTGAGTTTTCCGGCGACTCACGACCCGCCATTATTATTGTTCCAGCCGTCCAATCTCGCGACGTCTACAGAGGCGCTCTCAAGCTTTAGCCCCCGATCCTGAATTCATTCCGCTAAACAAGCATCACACCCAGAGCGTTTCGCCCATGTGCGCCACCCTTTGTGTATTGTATTCGTTGTTCCGGGTCCCATCTTCCCGCTCTCACGCGGCTGGTGAATGCATCAGGTACATGTCGACTTGTGACGGTTGCGGCACGTGGACAGATGAGCTTTCCTTGCTCGCTCGTGGCGGTGGACAAGGTTCTTCCCAGCTATACGAGGGAGGGGCGAGGAGGGGGTCCGACCCTTTGAATTCATGACCGTTGGCTTTTGAAACACGAATGCCCAACTTTGCAAGGCACAACAATTCCCGATAACGGCGTAACCTTGCTCTGGTGAAGGTTTGTTAGCTAAGCCAGATCCCATCATCACCTAGACCAGCATCTCGCGCGGAGAACCTCGAGGATTATGAAAGTATGTCAGCTGAGTGCCGGACCCGGGACACCGTGTCCTCGACCCATGTAGCCTGTCAGCCTCCCTGTCTGCGCATCGTGCATCCCCAAACCTTGTCCTACCATTCCAAGTACCGGCGCTCTTAATCTCCTACCAGGCCTCTCTGTAGGTGCCAGAAGTCGGTTGACGTACTGTCTGCTCAATTCTCGTTTAGTGTCTAGACCTTTCGCATCGATGGGCAGCAAGACTAGTTGATCTGCAACAGTGTACCACTGTATTTCGGCCTCAGCCCGGATCTCGCTGGCTCGCGCCTTTTCCGACCGATATGCGTGCTGATGACCGTGCTAGGGCGGTGCGCACGAGAGCTTCGACATCAGTACAGAAAATCCCACAGCAGCCCGATCAACGCATGAATCATGACGTCTCGATGGCGCGCACCTTCATTGCTGCAAAGCTGATCTGATACGCTCAGCATATTAATTTGATCGTTACCCGCGATCGGGGAACGACGGAGAAAATATGTCGCCATGGTCACGAGGCAGGCAGCGTGAATCGGGCAGGCATAACTTTGCCCATCTGGAGGGCAACGAGGCAGCAAACAGGGATAACAGAACTCACAAGCTCCCAATCACCATCGCCATGCTGAATGCCGAAGAGCGCCCTTGACGCCCTACTGCTTCCTGGCAGCCTGGCGAGCGGCTTTTACCTCCGGCCGCGAAGGATCAAATGCCGCAGTAGTCCCTACGCACACCAAAGCACTACTGCAGCGAGTGCTGTAGCGAGTGCAAGCAGCAACGTTAATCGACGTTTACCGCCTTGCGGCTTTGCCGACGCGCCTGCACGCCTAAGACCCGGTTTTCTCCAAGCGTTGTGCCGCCTCGTTTTTTCTTTTGTGCAGGATATTGGCGGGCGGCCCCATCGCTGTCATGCCGTTGGACATTGGAGATATCGGGGAATGTTCCGGATAGGGTCTTGTTTGGTTGGTAACTTGCCTGTTCTATCTGGCACAGAGGATCTGAAGTCTAAAGATTTTGATGCTCTGAGATCGTTGGGCGTGTTGAGTGCCGGGTGCACCTTTCATCTGGTACAGCAGACAGGGTTTGCGCCCGGTGGCTTGCATGTTGTTAATTGCGATGGCTGGACGAGCTGGAGTACAGGTCTCCATTGGCTTTGAATATGATCAGAGCTTGATGTTGTTGAGTGTGTGACAGGTCGCGCGTTCTAGGAGCGACTCACCGTGTTCAAGATAACGAGGACTGCCAAACTTGCGATCTATCTCGAGCTCATGCTTCGGAGCTCACCACTCCGAAAGATTCACAAAAAAGTGGTTAATGTACGTGATAGACATGTGATGGTACTGTTATCTTGCTGCGTTGATCGTCGTGTGTTGAGACTCGCGTCAGATTAAACTGAGACAACCATATCAAAATATCACTTTAGGGTTAGTCTTGGGGCAATTGGAAAATGTCCTCCTTTACCATAAACACGAAACAACTTGATAATTGGTGGAAGATGGCACGAGATTGGTAACTTTGAATCACAATTGTCCCTATGGTGCTTGATGTAGTTGTTACAGCGCTTTAGTGTACCCATAACGCAATTTGTTGCTACTGATGTTGACATTTTGCAAACGTCAAATCCCACCATGTCTGTTGCAGGGCCAGTCGTTGATTGACTTCATGAACAGTACCCAAAAAACGACATTATTAGGATCGAGACTCATATTGTACGTGCACGGGTGACACTCTAACGCAGCACACATCCTATTGATCACATACTGTTATAGCCAATCGAACACTACTCCTACCTAATGATACCACCAGCCTCCACATCCTCAACCTTCTCGCCAGAAGAAACACCAGAGTTAAACTTCTTCACATCAACCTCCTGTGCCGCGACTGAACTACGTCTCCGCTCAGAAACACGTCTGGCTTCTGCGGTCTCTTCGTAGTTAATGAGCAACTCGCCCTTCTTGCCGTAGCGTCGCGGCATCTCACGCGCGACTTTGACGACAGAAAATACGCCCTTCAAGCCATGTACTTGATGGAAGATCTCATCCATCTCTTCGAGGGAGCGGCCGGCGGTTTCGGGCTGGAGGAAGAAGTTAGCTACGGTGATCATACCATGTTGGGAGAGAATACGTACGTAGAAGAAGTAGACGCAAGGCACCATGAATGCGTTAATGACAGCGAAGACGATATAGGTCTGAAACGTCAGCTGTTACCCACATCAAAAGGATCGAAGTGAAACGATGCATACCTTGTAACCAATACTGTCGAATGCAACGGGGCTATCGTAATCCTGTCAGCAACATGTTCCTACCTAATCGAGATCGTGGTATACTTACGTAACCATCACAACCATGAAGTTCCAGATCCTACAGGATGGTCAGCATGTGATCCGCGGGCAATATTATCAGTGAGTGGACAGGCTTACCAATTGCCTGTCGTGGAAATGGCGTTTGCCGGTGCTCGGATGCTTAAAGGCGTAATCTCCGCTATAGACGGTCAGCATGTTCTACAAGACATTGGAGTAGCTATTACTAACCCGGGTACAGCCAAGTCATGCCTAACCACCCTATCGCGAAGAAACTGTTGAACACAAAGAGGAAGACTGCAGCCACTATGCCTGTGGTAGTACTAGTATGTGAAGTGGCACCAGCAAGGATCGCCATAGACATCTGTGGCAAGATTAGTATGATTGGCGCCAGAGAGAAGAAGTATAGCAGAATGGCGTCTTACAGCTTGACCAGCTGCACCAAACAACATGAGCTTTCTTCGTCCAAACTTCTCGATGGTGAAGATAGCGATGAAAGAGGCGAAGAAGTACTCGGTGCCGTTTAGTGCAGCAAGAAGACGGCTGAGGAAGCCGGACAGACCGATGCTGTTCTCAAAGATAGTGGCAGCGTAGTACTGTGAAAACATAAGTTAGCGAATAATTTGGAGGGCCAGATTCTGGCTGATCCAGACGTACAGTGATAATGTTGATACCTGGAACAGTCAGTGTTAGCGGAACGATCTGAGTAGATCTGATCTGATCACTACATACCACTAATCTGCTGGAACATTTGGTTCACGTAGGCCAGGATTGTTCGGTGCAAGTTTCTGTTCTTGTTAATGGCGAAGCAGTCTTGGAACCGGCCTTGTGCCATCTCGAAAACGGTGTCTTTGACAGCATTGAATTCACTCTGAATCGACGGATCATCTTCGGGGAGGTCCGATAGAGCGCAAAGCACCTCCAACGCTTCTTGCTCGCGTCCCTTGAGAATCAACCTTGAAGCTTTATGTTAGCTTTACCCTAGGATCAGACCAAGGAAGTACCTGGACCGGTTGTTCGCATAACAAAATTGCCGTCGCTGGCAGGCATTGCAGCCAGAGTTGGTGTGAACATGAAAGAATGCCTACTTACCAGCGTGGTGATTCTGGCAGTCCGGGAATGAATATGACGATGATGAGTGCGAGTACGATCTGAAACGCGATGGGGAACCGCCAGGTAATAGTTGAGGGCTCCAGGAAAGAGAATCCAAGATCGATCCAGTATGAGATCATGACGCCGAATACGATAAGAGTCCCTTCGATCATCACCATCTGGCCTCGACGATGCGATTTGGAAGTTTCTGACTGCCACGTCGGTACCGTCGAAGTGTTCATACCTAACAAGCATTAGTATTGAAATGTTGATATATTGGGAGACATAGTTACCATTGCCGAACCCGGTGATGAAACGAGATGCGATAAGCTGGCCAAGACTGAACGAAGAACACTGAATGGCTGCGCCAACTACCATGATGATGCTGCCCCAAACTGGAATCTGGTCAGCTACAAGCATCGGACTGAGCGGTGAGAGTGTGCCCGATCAGCGTCTGATATCAATTCGAGAATTTCTTGATTGTGAAGTGAAACGCGACAGGAAGAAAGAAAGCATCCACGAATGGCTTCTTATGAAGGTGAGAGGATTGTGAACATACTGTAAACAGAGTTAGCAATACACCAAACAAGCAGCGTTGTCGATCTTATTGATTCTTACCAGATTGTTTTCTTACGACCTAACATATTGCCTTCAACCCATTAGCATACCGCATCCATTTAGTGTCTAGCCTTGACTCACCCAGCCATATCGTCGCGACTGCTCCGAAGAAACATCCTAGCTGCAACAAAAGATTAGCTCCTGTTCTCAAAAGCTTTTCGCATCCCCAGGCATACTTACAGTATAACCGCCAACAGTAATGCCTTGATAATTGGATGCTTGCGAGGAAGTCGTGCCTTCAGGAGGGTGCTGGACATTGATTTCTGGGAAGTACTTCAGGAAGGAAGGAAGCGTTAAGAGGCCACCCAATACACCCTAAAACTATTATCAGTGTCCAGACATGAAGATCGCACCGGCCAAGCTCACCTGATCGTAGCCAAACAATGCGAAGTCAATACCAGCGATAATGGCGATGGCGATATTGAGCCTTGTGCCCGTGAGACCGTAGAACTTCTTCATCTTGGATTGGATTCAACCGTGGCGGAGTTGTAGGAGAAAGACAAGACACCTCGTTGAAAGCTAGCTCGTGCGATCAGCAGCGATGTGGTCACGGTACAGCAGTGCCAGCAGTTGTGATATGAATGCCAGTGTAGAGGAGACAGATCTTATGAGAGGTGGCGAGGAAATTGAAAGTTACCAGAGCCGGATATCTCGATCGAGTAAACCTTCGAATGACGAAGACGACAAGCTGCAGAATCTCGCATCTACGGTTATTTCTCCAGTGCCGGTGACGATAGCTCAGAGCCGCCGGAGTGCCATTCTCAGTCTCCCGCAAACGCCACCGACCTGGGGAGGAGGCATGCATGGTTTCACTAAGGGGAGGTATGGGGATAAGGTTGGTGGGGATCGTGCGGGGTGTCTACTAGGTGAGATGTACCTTTCCTCGTGAATACGTATGTTACCGTGAGATTGCTGTCTGGACTATCGAAAGCCCTTGTTCTCAGGAGTGATACTCTAGCGCGCCACGAGGCAACGCGTGGTCCACTTTGATGCATCCGAAGTGAGGAGAACGATCCTTGGAAATCTTTTGGTAAGGAGCGGAAGCACTACTAAGTTCTTGCGTCTTCAAGCTAATTAGCCGCTTCTTGAGAAAGCTTGGGACGGCGGTTTGGGGATTGGTTCTAGGAGTACGCCGCCGATGTCACCTCAATCTCAGACCGTGTTGATCTTTCCGCGTCAACATTCTGTAAAGCTAAAGCGATGGGAAAGAGGCGTGGCATAAGCCTCATGTCGGCATCCATAAAGCATGTATCAGTGTAAGCAATTCCTACTGGACGTCACCCAGCATCGGAAACCTCATGTCTCGTATCGTTTTCAAAGGACGAATAGAGATGTTCTTGTAGTACAAGTAGAACGAGCAGAAGAGTAGCGGTGTGAAAGTCGGCTTTGGTTGCCGAGGAAGTTCCAAGTTTGTCGAACAGGAAGTCGTTGCCGCTGCGAGTCATCATCCGATGAAACACCATCAACATACGCGACACACACATAAACAATCAATTGCTCACGATGGTTTCCGCCTCGGCACCCACATTCTGGTACAAGATCCTCGACCAGCCTCCGCTTTCGCCACTCCCTCAGACTTTGCCGGCAACAGATTTGGACGCGCATGATGGCTTCATCCACTTGTCAACTGCCAGCCAAATCCCTATCACCGCTGGCTTGTTCTTCAAAACCCACAAGAGCATCTGGGTCTTGAAGCTACGACGTGAAAACATTGATGGACGCGTAGAGTACCCTCCCGAGCTTGGAGAGTGCTGCCCGCATATTCACGATAGTGCCACTGGACTCGGGAAGCACAACATCGAGGACGTGATCGAGTTGAAGAGGGAAGAGGGCCAGAAGTGGGCTGACGTTCCTGAGATGGCTAAGCTCGAGGGATGAGCTCAACTCGTTGCGAGTTGCGATTGAAGATGTTGAAGGGGATGTGTTGGGTGTAAATAGACATCTCGAACTAATCTTTCCATCGTCATCATCCACAAGAGTCGCAACATTGAAATTGCCACTCCCCCTTTTGTGGCTCATATCATATCCTGCCATCTGGTGGTGAATGCAGATCCCATTGAGAGCGTCATCTTCTCCATACATTGTTCATGAGAATCATGTCTTGTCGTGTGCCACGATATCACTGTGCCACGTGAAACATGCGCCTCGCTAGTGGTATCTTTCACGAATGATGACTCGATAATCTTACATTGTTGTACACTCTCTTGAGCTGCGATGAGCTACCCAAACGCCACCCAATGCCGCTTGTAATGAAAAATCCGAACAACGCCACGTCTTTGCTCTTCTTACTTCTTCCTAATGTCCTCGACACCATCATTCCTTATCCACTTCTCGTAGCCATCAAGTTGCGTGTCGTCCTTGCCGTCCGAACCCTTCGGGCCTACACCCTCGTATCCACTCTTTCCGGCATATAACATGCCTACTTCCTGCTCTCCACCGCCTTCCAGCTCTTTGCTTGTCGAGATAGGCTTGTTGCCTCTGAAGCGCTTGCGCATATCGACTTGCCCTCTCTTACATTCTCCATAGCCGCGGATGAGCTGCAGACATTGTGTGGGAAGGGTGTCCTTGAGTGGCGGGCGCAAGCAGGCGGCGGGGGTATTCCGGTGGATCATCACGCAGTCAGACTGCTGGAGACATGTGGCCAGCGCGGCGCCTGTGGGTCATGTTAGATGAGTGAGCACAATGTTGGTAGGCATGAAGACAACGAACGGATATCTGTGCATGAAGCAGGCATTTTGCGCCGGGTATGTGTGTATGGCGGCAACTGCTGTTACTATTTCGTCCTCCAGACGTTTATTTTCTAGTTGAAGTAGCTGGCAAGTGTAGTATCGTCCGGTGTTGCGCAGATTGTCTCTCGTGTTTAACCGATAATCAAATGGTCAATAGCAGATTGGCCATGAATTCTGGAATCGGGATCTCTTTCGGCTCCAGACCCAGCGGGCCGATCAAGGAGCCGTGCGTCGACTTTCACATGACAATGACGAGCAGTGCACGTGTTGGGGTAGAATGCGGGCAGGCATCTTGCTTGTTCCCAGCCATGCTTAAGCCATGCTTTGCTCGCCTCTTCTATCCTTGCCGAGACCACTACACCCTCGAGACACTCCCTCGCACTACCACCTAGACATTCGCGCCGCCGCCCTACCAAACCTCGATGTATCGCTAGATTCAATCCATTATCACCCTGAGCGCACGCCAAAATGCCTCGAGTCCCCTTCATTGGCCGACTCTTCTTCTCGGAATACTTAGCTCTCATTGCATCCTTCGGCCTACTCATATTCGAAGTCATCGCTAGGACGGTGACGCTACTACTGCCCGGCCCTATTGTCAGACTTCTATATCGCATATCCAGGAACGCGTTCAATAGCCTTTCCTCGCCAAACTCGAGACGGAACCGTAATAAGAGGAAGTCGGTGTCTAGCCCAATAGCCCAAGCGAGCGACTTCGTCGAACTGTGCGAGTTGTATGGATACTATGCAGAAGAGCATATCGTACAGACTGGAGATGGGTATTTGTTGGGCGTTCACAGACTGGGCTGGCGCAGAGGAGAGGAAGAGCAGCGCGTCAATGCTGGGCCTGGCAGCATAGAGAAGAAGGTCGTGTATCTACATCACGGTCTGATGATGAACAGTGAGGTGTGGGTATGCTTGACAGACCGAGAACGCTGCTTGCCCTTTGTTTTGGTAGAGCAGGGTTACGATGTGTGGCTCGGCAACAATAGAGGAAACAAGTACAGCAAGAAGAGCCTCAATCATAGCCCTACCGATATTCCGTTCTGGAACTTCAGCATGGACCAATTCGCCTTCCACGATATCCCAGATACCATCGACTACATTCTCTCGACAACCAAACAGCCGAGTTTGAGCTACATTGGCTTCAGTCAAGGAACTGCTCAGGCATTCGCGTCACTCTCCATACATCCGACACTGAACGACAAGGTCGATGTTTTCGTGGCTCTCGCTCCAGCTATGGCTCCTCCTGGGCTTGCTTCCGGGATTGTTGCCAGTTTCGTCAAGTCCAGTCCCGAAGTCCTATACCTTGCCTTTGGCAGGCGAGCGATCCTAGGCTCTGCGACAATGTGGCAAGCTCTACTTTATCCTGGCATCTTCACCTACTTTATCGACAAAAGCTTGAGCTTCCTCTTCAACTGGAAAACCCAAAACATCACAGCGCACCAGAAGCTTGCAGCCTATCCGCATTTATACAGCTTCTCAAGCGTCAAGTCTGTAGTGCACTGGTTCCAGATCATCAGGAATGGAACCTTCCAAATGTTCGACGATGAAGTGGCGAAGCCGTTGGCAATGAGCAATGGCAACAAGTACTACAAGGTCGCCAAGTTTCCCACTCGGAACATCAAGACACCAATTGTGCTTGTTTATGGTGGCTCGGACAGCCTAGTCGACATCAAGCTTATGCTCAAGGAGCTCCCTAAACATACTGTGGCGAAAGGGATCCGTAAATATGAGCATCTCGACCTGCTATGGGCTAGCGATGTGGATACCTTAGTCTTCCCACACGTCCTGGAAGCGCTTGAGAACTACGCATTGCCCTCCAAAATGAAACTTGAGAAGTCTGGATGGAGAGGCATCGAACGCGGCATCCTGGAGCGCGCGACTCTCAATGGATCACTACCACCAAATTACTCTGACTCTGAGCACAACCGAAGAGACGACGTAGAGGAACGCCGCCGAACAGAGGCATACGACTGGGGCGTGGAGGACATCGCCCAAGCCGCCGAGGAAAATCTTGATGAGAGTGAAGACGAAGACGACAGCGCGCCCGAACGCTTTGCCCTTTCACCACACGTCGGTCTATCACCACTAGCAGCGAGACAACCTCCAGGCCGCACTGCTACCCACGTACGTGCGCCCACGTCCATCTCCGTCCGTAGCGACGCAAGCTCTCATGGGACCGTAATTGCTAAGCCGTCGCGCAGGATCCGATCGCCGCGCGCGCACGACTCGCCGCCGGAGGGGGGCGCCAGGAAAGAGAGTGAGGCTCTGTCGTCGACTTCGCCTTTGACTGCCGAAGCTCTGTCTGAGCGGACAGAGAGAGGCTCGCAGCGACCAACGCGACCAGAAGGCTGGTGGAGTTCAACCGATTCGGCTGCAGAGTCGGATGCGGACATTCGCCCTTCCAGAGAGAGGTTGGCCACTTCTCCTGAGGAGAAAGAAGCAAGGCTGGGAGTGAGGCATGCTAATGGACCTGTGGTGGTTGATGCCAGAGGTTCGCCCGCGAGAGGTGCAAGGGGAGTCTCGAGAGAGTGAGTAACTCAATAGGCTCATTGGACATACAATTTCAGGTTATATTACTCACCCTAATATATGACGCGGTAGTATCTTGAATGTCGCAATTTATTACGCTGATAGCATGCCTAAGAGTCTCTATACAGCTTTACCTTGGCTACTTCATCAGCTCTATCTCAGACGCAAGCGCGATCAGTTCATGAACCTGATTTCGATGGGACTAACATACTAAACATTTACATATGCGCTGAGCTATAATCGTATCTCGGTGGCAAGTATGGCGAACTCTTTCCCCAGGACTAACGGTATCTGCACACAGGCTATCGAGATAGCTAGGACTCACTGACACTGCCTCAATTGCACACAATGTCGACCCGCTCGCTGATCTTAGGCAATACCGTCAACGGTAGAGGAGAGTTTGTGAGCCAATCGACTTGACTCAGTGGCCTGACGATTTCATGGCCGAGACCATCTTCTGGAAAGTCTTCTGTCTCTCTTGCTCCCAGCCATTGAAACCCATGAAGGTCTTCACAGCCTGCACCGGCACTTGCTCGTTGCTCTCGGCGCAAAGACCGGCAAATGCTTCTTCGGTGAAATCGGCCAGAGGCATCCCCACCGACTTTCCCTTGTCGCCCATCTCAGCATCATGGAGCTCGGTCTGAACAGCGGGTGGGTACAGCTCGATGATCTTGACGTTGCTGCCGGCGTCCTTCAACTGCTGCCTCATTGCGAGGATCATATGATGCAAAGCGGCCTTTGTAGCACAGTAGTTTGGACAATGAAGGATGGGAACAAGGGCCAAGCCAGACGTCGTATAAATAATCGATGTCTCACGCGGTGCCTGCTTCTGCAGATATGGCAAGACAGCCTTTGTCAGACGCAGAATGGAAGAGTAATTCGTGTTCAGTTCGAGATCCATCTTGTCCAGATCGATGCTCTCTGGGTCTGCCCAGTTCATCGCCCTCTGCAGGCCAGAGTTCATCCACACGCAATCGACATCGGGGTGCTTCTCGAAAATGTCGGCCGCAAATCCTGGGATGGCCTTGTGGTCGGTGATGTCAAAGACTGCGGAGTCTACATTGCCCTTGGAGCCGTATTGCTCGACGAACTTCTTGAGGTTTTCCTCCCGACGTCCACTGACGATGACGCTTGTGCCCGTCTCGACGAGCTATTTGACTATTAGCCCAGTTGTCCTTCTAGACTACATGCTCACATACCTTTGCAGCAAGCGCCCAGCCAATGCCGCTGGTGGCACCTAGAACAAGGACTTTCTTGTATTGTAAAGAGGTCATATTGCGTAATTGTGAGACCGTTGAGTTAGTAGGAGGATCTCAAAGTCGCGGTTGGTTCGAGTGAGTACAAAAGACGAAGGCAAATCAGACGGTGAGAATCACTAGAACCCCAAAACGCGTCGGACGATCCCAAATAATGTCTACGCAACCCTCCGATGTGCCACAAATGATATCATGATGTAATCGCTGGCTAGAGCGGCAGTTGCGTGTTGCCGCCACTAGATTGCAATTGTGTGCCGACGCGATAGCATCGACAAATTCGGCACTGATGGAGAAAACGTCGGCACTACTTATCTGAGGGCTCTTGCAACGACCCCTTGTGTACTGCATCTGGCATTACAACTGAGAGCGAAGGATTTAGCGAGCGACTAGATTCACAGCCAAGCTCGTACTGTACAGTAACTTGAGTAATTATAGTTTTCGGTTCTCCGCCTAAAGGCCGGGTAAGACATTTCCCATGCCGATGTCGCGATTGATAACGTTTTCTGTATTTTCGGTCCTACTACGTGTGCCGCATACATATTAATACTGACGGCCCTCCCTTGACGGCGGCCAATGATTGATCGAAGGAAGACATACTGTGTCTAGTTTCCAGGAGTGGAGAGCTACCCTGGTCAAATAATGTCTAATACTACCACCAATGAGAAGCACCAGCCAGTCTCAAACACCGCTGCAATTGAGCTCGCATCTGATACTATCGACAGTCGCAAAAAGTCGCGGGACGACTACTCAGATGCGCATGATATCGAGGATGGCGCTTCGCGACACTCCAAAGAAGCACACTCTCGGATCGATCCTGGACCCCTAGACGGCGACCTTGAGAAGGCTGATGGCACGCCGGTGGAACGAACAGTTACCAGTGGCTCGCAGATGCCTATGTCGAAAGCTCGTGCGATAGCACTTGTTATCACACTGACGGGAGCTGCGTTCCTTAACACTCTGTCCAACCAAGCGGTTGTTATTATTCTTCCGACCATCGGACGCGACCTCGACATTCCCGCCGCCCGGCAACAGTGGATCGTCTCAGCATACTCCTTAACATTCGGTTGCTTCCTCTTGCTTTGGGGACGTATCGCAGATGTCATTGGCAAGAAAAAAGTCTTCATCTGGGGTTCAGCATGGGTCTGTCTCACCACACTCGTCTGCCCCTTCATTCCCAGTGAGATAGGCTTCGATGTGTTCCGTGGCCTGCAAGGTCTTGGTGCTGCCGCAAACGTCCCCACAGCGATTGGGATCTTGGGAGTGACATTTCCTCCTGGAAAGGCGAAGAACTACGCCTTCGCGACTTACTCATCTGGAGCTCCTTTGGGTAGCGTTATCGGAAATATTCTTGGTGGTGTTGTCGGCCAATATGCGAACTGGAAGTGGGTGCTCTGGATCCTCGCCATTCTTGCGGCTATGATCACTGTAGCCGGCCATTTCGTTGTACCTCAGCCCAAGCCACGCACCCAACCGATGGATATTAGGAATGCTGTGGACTGGGCTGGAGGAGCCACGGTTACAGTAGCGATCCTAGTACTGCTCTTTGCACTCACCGAAGGCAATGTGGTCGGCTGGGCGACGCCTTGGATCCCTGTACTGATCGTCGTCTCAGTCGTTTTGCTCGCCGCTTTTGTGATGTGGCAGACATACCTCGAGAAGAAGACCACTCGACGACCGTTGATGAAAATCTCAATGTTCAAAGATTACAAGATCTCTGCGGCGATGTTCGCCATGATGAGTTTCTTCGCTGCTTTCAGCAACTATCTGGTGTTCGCTACCTACTTTTACCAAGAATTTGAAGGTCGAAGCACCATCCAGACAACACTTCGTTTCATACCGACCGGCGTCGTAGGAGTCGTGGCGATCTTTATTGTCTCGCAGATCCTTTCAAAGGTCAAGGTATACTACATTCTAATGTGGGGCATGCTCTGCTGCGCTGTTGCTTGCCTTCTTTTCGCCGTTCCAATCCCTGTGGGCACAACTTACTGGGCATTTGGCTTCCCGGCGATGTGCTTATCAGTGCTAGGTGCTGATGCGCTATTCCCAGCTCTATTGCTTTTCACAGCACAGAGTCTACCGAAAGAGGATCAAGCTCTCGGTGGCGCGACCATCAATTGTGTTGGCCAAGTCGGTCGAGCGATCGGTCTGGCGATCTGCACTGCCGTTCAAGTGGCCGTACAGGAGTCAAAAGAATCCGGGCCATCAGCAGTCACTGGGGAAGGAAGCATAGGCAATCTTGCCTACTTGAGTGGACTGAGAGGTGCTATGTGGTTCAGTTTCGGAACGGCCATGGTTGGATTCTTCGTGGTCGCAGCATTGTTTAGAGGAACAGGAAAGGTCGGAAAATAGACAATTCGGCACGCATCTACAATTCTATGATGCTTACAAGGAAGCCTTCTCTTTATCGCCATTCACCAGATTCCAAACCTCGAGCCCCTGTTCCCACATATCGTCCTCCCAGACATCCGTTTCTCCATCAGTTCTCCACCTCCTCATATCACGAGGTTTGGTAGGACCCCAGTTGACCGTGTCGCCTTTTACGAATGCAGCAAAGCCTTCATTCCAGCCCCTCAGCCATTCCTTCTCCTGATCAGTCATTCCAGGATTGTAATCTGTGCCCCAGAACCAAATGCTAACATCGGTACTGTGAGTGACTCCCCAACTAGGCGGAACAGAATCGTCAACGCATTTCAGGCGCCTGTCAAATCGATAGCGTAGCACGTCTTTTCCTGGCTCCAGGCCACCCTTGAACAGTGCGTTGTGGAATCCGCGCTCGAGGTGGTGGACCTGGATATCAGCATAGATGTGGCCGAAGAGCAATTGCCAATTTTCATAGCCTGATGGCAGTTCTTGAGAGCCATTACAATAGTGCTTCATAAGCTTCGAGACCACTCGTTCCGGATAGTCGGCTACCAGGCGCGTGTATACAGACTGATACGAATCATCCGGAATGCGCCAGTTGCGGTACAGATTATGCTCGTCTCTGCACTCGCCGTTGAGAAGTGTGATGCCCCGACGCTTCATACGCGCAGCGAAATCTCCGCTGTTGATGTTGCCAATGAGATCCATCGGAAGCCACGAATCGTCTGACAGTGCGCGGAATTCTGATATCTTCATCCTACTTTGCACCTCAATAAGCTTTTGGCATGGAAGAGCGCGAAGCCTCGCGAGCTTTTCGGAACCTGATAAATCATGCGGAATTGCAAGCTTCGAGATGAACTCATCAAATTGATTTTGATGCTCCTCGACACGGCGAGGTTGGACGCCGGGACTGTTGGAGAACATGATGGCGCGCTTGATGATGCGTTTGTTGTCTGGAACACGATACAACTCGTGCGCCAGCTGCTGGAAAGTCGAGTGTGATCCCGCGGAGTAGCCTCCAACAGTAATGTTTCCAGGATTGCCACCAAATAGTGAGATGTTCTTGTGAGTCCACTCGAGAGCCATTCTCTGATCATGGAAGCCCATGTTACCGTGCTCACTGTTGCTTGACTTGGCTTCGTCAGCAAGTTCCTTGCTTGTAAGGAAGCCAAGCGCATTGAGTCTGTATGAAGGCAAAACTACGATAGCCTTGAATGCTGATTCATGGATCAGTGGTGCCAAAGCGGCTGGTTTCCAGTTGGCATTTCCCCATTGTAAAAAGCCCCCGTGGATGTAAAAGAGGACAGGCCAGCCTTCTGTGGGTGCGGCCTCCGCTGGCGTCCAGATATTCAGCTTTCCGAGCACATTAGCATGACTGTGTATCAGAAACAGTTTGGTAGCATACCTGAAGACAGTCTTCGTCAACTAAAGATTGATCAAGCGGGGTACGATTAGGAGGTTGGGGGCAAATGCCTGTACCGCCAGTGAATCGTCCCGGGTTTACTTTTGTGCCATAACGATAACACGGAGGAAGTCGCCTTGGACTGCGGAAACGATAAGGACCAAGAGGAGGTAGCGCATATGGGAGGCCACCAAAGTAACGCAGTGCTGGCTCGCCGTGCGACGTTACAGTCAAGCCTTCGACATGTCCCAATGGGCCAATGTCAAGGCGATAGCTCTCTTGCTGATACGACATAGTGGGAAAAGGTGTGTAAGTCAACGTCATGGATGGTAGATAATTGTAGGTTGTGCAAAGTCAAAGAATGCAATACCTCTCAATTTAATACAGCCTCGCTCCTACATATGTACGAAGGTAGTCTTATCGTAGACTCCACGAGCACTCCACCACTGAGTTGGCCTGGCCGAGCAGGCGGCGTTGGCCGCCGGCGTCGGCCTCTGCCTCGGCCACCACTTCTCAAACTTCCAAGAATGGACTGGCCCGTGCAACTCGGTACCTGCATGGACGCGATGATGTAGTTTGTGGCTGTAGCTCTACCCATGTCATCCTCTGCCCAGTTTCTAAAGTGTGGCGCATGTTGCGCATTCGTAAGTATGCTTCCTCTTGCCGTTTCTCGTTCTTCCTGTCGTGCAACTAGTCTTTCGCCGACGCTCACGTAGCACGCACTACTGCTTCAAAATGACCTCATGGATTCCAGGATTTGGTAAAAGCAAGGAGGAGAAACAAGCAGACGAAGCCAAGGCATGGCATGAGAGCCACCTGGGCACTGGCGATGAGTTCTTCACGCACACTCGCTCAGCGGTAGAGGACAGTGGAAGCTTCAAGCTGACAGATGTTCGACCGCGCCCAAAAGAGGCCGACAGAGGTGGCTCGCGATTGATCAAGATACCGAAGGGCAAGTACGAGAAGCCACCACAGGTAAGAGGCAGCCAATACCACGTATTCTGACAGATTGGCTGATTGTACATGTACAGGTAGCGAAAGGCCTAAAATCTTGCGACTTCTCTCACAAAAGCAAGGATCACTTCCAGAAGCAATGCATTGACGTCGAACTCGAAGTATTCGCCGATACACCTACTGTACTATCGCCTTTGATCCAGGCTTGGAGGTCAGACGAGAAGACCAAGATGATATACGATGCAGAGATGCAATGGCTCGAGGCCAAACAAGGCGCAAAAGACTGTGCATTCGTCAGCACCACATTTGATCTGGCGAATGGGGAAGCGGAGAAGACGGTGGAGTTTGAGCAAGCCTTCCCCAAAGGTTCGGAAGTCCAAGTGATTGGCTGGATACAAAGCTTCAGGTTCGGAACTGAGGAAGGGAAAGACTACGCTTGCGATTTTTGGGCAACTAAGGTCAACGCCAAGGGATTCACGGCGCATGCAGAATGCGGCGAGAATACCGAAAGGCTGACGGTGACGTACATCGCGCTCAAGAAGGGCAAGGACAAAGTCGCGACAGGAAGCTTTAACACCGAAAACGACGGCGAAGAAGGAGAAAACGCCCAAGAGATCAAGGGTCAGGTGGACTTCAAGGAGGGCACTTTCGACAAGACGCCTACAGTACTGGTCGCTCTGAGCCAATTCGAGCTGGCAGGTGGGAAGGACTTGAGGGTAGGCGTGGAGGTAGAGAATGTGTCCGAGACCGGATTCTCATGGGTGATACGTAAGTGGCATTGTACGACAGTGTGTCTTACAAAAGCTGACACTGACCAGGTACATGGGGAGATGATGCAGAGGGCGCACTGAAAAGTGCAGAAGCTTCTTATATTGCACTGGGGTACTAATTCGGGCACTCTTGGACCGTTCATCACATATATACTTGCCCAAACTAATGAAAGTGAATCATCTAACAACAGATCATTACAGCATTGGCCCAGCTGTACACTCGCAGCCTTAGTCTTACATGACTGGATAATGAGTTTCAGCTGATTCGTTTGTATCGACCTACCGTTTATGTTTATTCTGAACGAAAGCTTGTTCTTTGACGAGCTGTCGAAGTCGAGCAGAATGTAAATATTGGCATCCTGACATTGAGTTGATACGAACTGTGCTCGCAACGCCGACACTACGATGAGATTGGCGCGTGGAAAATGTCGATTGTTTTTGTCATGGATCGTCAGCTGCACACTTTCTCATGTCCGTATCTTCGCAAAGGCGGACTAGAATCTGATCTGACCATGTGCGGGTATTCCTTCTTGTGCTTGTGCCAGAGGCATCTCACGCACCCCCAACCTGTTCTCATCAAATGTGTTCAAAGGCGTCTGAATTATGTTGCTTTCAACCTGTGAGACAATTTGAGCATGAAGATAGATAGGCCGCCTATGCTACCGGAAGTGGGTGCCATATCGTACTGTCTGATTCATCATCGAGCCGTCTTCAGTGAGCAAACCCCTCCTTCGGCATCCTATGCGACGTATCCACTGAATCATCTTTCGATCCGTCGTATATGTTATTGCCAAGTCTAAGCATGCACATTGCGCTCGTGACCGAATTAACACCAGTTCGGAGAAATAGCTCACGATTCTCCGCTGCCGCTCTACATAAACTCTGCTTTCATAATATCTTTGTATGACTCGCCTAGTGTTAGGTAACCTCTGGAGGTTTTGCAGCAAAACTATAAAGTGTGGCTTCACGACCTCATCGCATTTGCTTATCTCAAAAAGCAAACTATACGCGGCCATCTGTTACGAAATAAGTGCTTGGTGATTGACATTTGTACAGGGCGGATACCGGAAGTCTCAGCGGTCGTATACTGTACGGCCACTTACACATTTAAATGCAAGCGCGCCAAGTCCATCATACATGGAGCATCCTTCGATGTACCCATCCGAGCCATCACACTCCATCTTTCCCCCAGACGTCCCCTCACGGCGACTCATGAAGTCGGTGCTTAGCGTTCATGGGCGACTCAATAGTTGCACACATTTGTGGAGCGCTCGCTTGATCTAGCTCGATATTGACCAGGAAGAAGGGCCTAAGCAGTCTTGACCAGATGGATTGAGCTGTGAACTCGGCAATTGCTTGTACGTTCGAGCCATTTGTTCCAAACTGTGTACCGTGAACGTCATATCACTCGGAAGACATGCAAGTTGAGGATCATATTCATCTAACCCTATCTGCCAAGTCTATATGCCAATGATGCCCCGCTTGTGTTTGTATGTTTTCGTGCCGGTTTCTCGACTCTATCTTGCTTCATGCCAACGACAGAGCAATGGTGACTGCCGTGCCCGATGAAATATTGTCTGCCGGATATTGAGACAATGAGAGCGACCCGACTAGCGGATGTGCTGCTTGGCTATGGAGTTTGCCTCGTACTGTGGCCGAGGTAAATATTTGAGATCCAACTATATAACAGTCGGTTTGGAGGTGGTGTAGAGCAAAGCCCTGCATCTTTGGCTTTGCTCAATCTTGATCGTTGATATCGAAGGGGAATCAAGCACGATGATATCTTCAAGGTCTCTTCCCTTTGCAGCTCTGCTGTTGGGCGCTACCATCAACGCCCAGGTATACGAGACAGGAGGGCGGTCTGAGGATGCCTTCACCTGGATTCAACCAGAAGACACAGTCATTCTCGATCAATACAACTCCTCTGAGCCTGTCTACCCATCTCGTGAGTCTCCAGTTGTCAGCAAACTGTACATGATCTGACATCCTACCAGCTCGCATCTCGGAATCAGATGGCTGGAAAGACGGTTTGGAGAAAGCTCGCGCGTTTGTTGCAGAGCTCACTCTTCAAGAAAAGGCGGACATGGTCACTGGACAGCCCGGTCCCTGTGTTGGTAACATTTACCCAATCCCACGCCTCAACTTCGGCGGTCTATGCTTGCAGGATGGTCCTGCCTCCCTCCGTACTGCAGACCTCGTGAGTGCGTTCCCAGGAGGTGTCACTATTGCTTCCTCTTGGGACAAGGAGATGATGTACGCAAGATCTGTTGCTATGGGTAGCGAGTTCAGGGCCAAGGGAGCTCAGATTGCCCTTGCGTAAGTGCTCAACACGGATGATGCACGAATTTTATGCAGCTAACAGCAACCCAATAGTCCTTCAGTTGGCCCAATGGGACGTTCGGCATACTCAGGTCGCAACTGGGAAGGGTTTTCGCCTGACCCATATCTTTCTGGTGTAACTATGGAGAACTCTGTTCGAGGTCTCCAAGACGCTGGCGTACAGGCCACTGCTAAACACTGGTTGCTCAATGAGCAGGAGGTGTTGCGGAACCCAGTTTCATACCCGAATGGTACGCTACGGTACGAATCATTGTCATCGAACGTTGACGACAGGACTGTCCGTAAGTACTGCTCCAGCGGAATCTTGGCTTTGCCACACCTCGACGCACGTATTCTCAATCGTGCGCTCATTGAAGATGCTTTTGTCCGGTGAAAGGCCTACAGTATCTCGATGACAGGTTGTTGTGGACACGCAACGTCCATTTCCGCAAAGCTTACAAAGACTCCGTAAGTCCATGTAGAGATCGAACGAACGCTGACAACCTTAACAGATGAGCTCTATATGTGGCCTTTTGCGAATGCTGTTCACGCTCACGCTTCTGCTTTCATGTGCAGCTATCAGCGGTCCAATGGCAGGTATGTTGGATCATCATATCGTTTTGTCAAGTCATGAAAATATATGCTGACCTCTTCTAGCTACGGATGCCAAAACAGCAAGCTGTTGAATGGTTTGTTAAAAACTGAACTGGGATTCAATGGCTATGTGATGTCTGACTGGTACGCGGCCAATAATTATACCCTGAGCCCATGCCTGAGGCGCCGGACTGACTCAACACTTTGATTCATAGGTATGCTACGCACTCTGGTCTAGCTTCCATCGAAGCAGGCTTAGATATGGACATGCCTGGTCACTTCAATCCCAAGGTTGTCGTCAACGAGACGCAATCGCTCAGCTCCTACTTCGGTGGCAACATCACAACAGGAGTCAACAATGGTACCATCGATGTTGAGCGATTAGACGATATGATCACAAGGATCATGACTCCCTACTACGCGCTGCACCAAGATGAGGACTTCCCAACGGTCGATCCATCCATCGCTCGTTTGAACACGTTCTCTCTACCCAGTACATGGTTGCGCGAGTGGAACCTGACTGGCCCTAGTCGCCGTGATGTTCGCGACAACCACGGTGAATTGATCCGCAAGATTGCTGCCTCCTCGACCGTACTCCTCAAGAACGAGAACCAAACCCTACCTCTGAAGACACCCAAATCCATTGCTGTGTTCGGGAACGACGCTGGTCCTGGTACTGAGGGCCCCTTAAACCAGCAGCAATTTGAGTTTGGTACTCTCGCTGTTGGTGGTGGGTCCGGCGCTGCTCTGTTCACCTACTTAGTCTCTCCCTTGGAAGCGCTAAAGACTCGTGCCGCCCAAGACGGTGCTCTGGTATGTCAAAGTATTCTGATACCTGATCAATGAGACTGCTAACCATGTTCAGGTCGAGGCATGGCTAAACAACACTCAAGTCATTGGTCGCGATCCAAATGGATGGGGCTCGTCGCCATTGCCGAATGAGCCTGAGGTCTGTCTTGTCTTCCTCAAGGGATGGGCTAGGTTAGTGTGCATCTGCGTTACCTTATCGAAGTAAAAACTGACTTTTTCCAGTGAGGCTGTCGATCGCGAATCGCTTGAGCTTGATTGGCAGGGCAACGAGCTCGTCGAGACCGTTGCAGCCTTCTGTGAGAACACTGTCGTCGTCACGCACTCAGCCGGCATCAACGTTCTACCATTTGCAGACAACGAGAACGTCACTGCGATTTTGTTAGCTCACTACCCTGGCCAGGAGTCAGGCAATTCTATTGTAGACGTTCTCTATGGTGATGTGAACCCTTCAGGCCACCTACCTTACACGATCGCCTATGATGCAGCTGATTACAACGGCCCCATCGTCACCAATATCAACACCACTGGCAAGGATGACTGGCAGTCATACTTTGACGAGAAGCTTGAAGTCGACTACCGCTACTTCGATGCGCAAGAATTAGACGTTCGCTATGAGTTTGGTTATGGTCTCTCCTACACCACCTTCGAGCTTGCTGGTCTCACTGTTGAGTCTACCGACGAAGACGTTGAGATCACTTCTCGTCCTGAGGATCGCAAGACGCAGCCAGGCGGCAATCCTGCACTTTGGGAAGTGCTCTACACCGCTGAGACGACTGTTCGTAACACTGGTGATGTGCGTGGCTCGACCGTCCCTCAACTGTACCTGCACTTCCCAGACAGCACCCCTGAGGGCACACCTCCTCAACAACTACGTGGCTTCGAGAAGATCGAGCTCGCAGCTGGCCAGAGGGCGCAAGTCAAGTTCGAGCTTATGCGTCGTGATTTGAGCTACTGGGATATCAACTCGCAACAATGGCTCATTCCTGAGGGAGAGTTTGTACTGTCCGTTGGATTCAGCAGTCGCGACTTTGTTGAGACTACGACTCTCACGATAGTGTGAGTGTTCTGTTATGGAGAAGGCATGAATCGATTGAATGAGTAGGTCCATGGACGAGTATTGCGATTGATGGTAGAGCAGACGCGCAGGGTAGAAGCGTAGATAGCAATATGGGTGCGGCGGCTTGATCGTAAGCCCAGCAGGATCGTAGTGAATACTGTATTTACGTAAGTTCTCCAACCTCAAAATCGTTTCAAACTTTACTTGGGACCATCGTGACTTCGCTTCTGGATTCACAAACTATGACACATGTGCCATTATCCATACGTGAATAAAGCACCGATGGAACATGTTAGTTGACTGGTGCAAGTAGTGGATCGCAACACTGGAACATATTGAGATTGTGGTCGGTCGTGGCTGCCTGCCAAGAGCGAAGTAGCAATGCCATTGTACCGTTCACCATGCAAGTGTTGTGCTGATGCTTGATCTTGGAGGCGAAGCGGCCTTTGACTGTTGTGACAGGTAGATTCGGCAGTCTCAAACGAAGTTGGAGAATCCGGCATCTGAACAACGAGTTGGTGGCTCTGATCGAAGGCTAGTTTGTCCAGTGCATGCGAGCGGGCCATGTACCGTGCCACGACCGATTCTCATCGGTAACATGGTATCGCTACGATGCTTACTGTTGATGTGTTGACTATTCGTCCTTCGAGCAAATAATAGGGAGGTGAGGTGTTGTGACATACTGTGTTGATTGATTCGACAACCCTGTTGGGTCGATTTGCTGTGCCAAACAAACTTTCCGCAACGATTTTCATACGCGAATGGGCGCGTCTCTACAACCAGCATGGTGGCCAGAGTAGGCATCGAGGCCGTAATGACTGGACTCAGCGAAGGAATGTTTTGAAGGAAGAGTAGGATGTTCGTGACTGGTGTGACGAGATGCGAAGCTGGTACGCGCTTGAAGCCTGGGGTCAAGCAGATGATCATGAAAGGTAATACAATCACCTCAAGTGGACAACACCGACATTCAGGAGGTACAAGACGTGTTGGTGTGGTGAGCCTGCCTTGAGATGACGACATCGAACAAACACTAAATGCAAAATCAGTAGGAACGCACCGCTGAGATTCAAGAATCCTGCCTGGCTTTGGAGAAAGCAAATTATGGCATTAGTAAGGTCATTATACCAAATGCTAGTCGTGCCGTCAATGATGCTCCTTCTGCGATCGTAAAATAACGCCAACAACCCGCTTTTGTCCACGTTTTGCTCCCTTTGACGCGAACTCTTGAAATTCCTCGTTGTAAAGCGCGACTGCCAAGGGCACCGCTTCGTCAGGGTGCAGCCGGCGCTGATAATGGTCGCGTGCCATGATACTTGCAGCATGCACCTGCTCATTGTTGACTTCGAAGATGCCAGACAGGTAGCCTGGGGCTGTAAAGGTGCGCCATGGTATGGCGGACATCGGATGCTTGGTGCCAGCCCAGTACCGATACCCTTTGTCCTGGTGTGTTGGCACTGCGCCTGGTGTATGCAGGCTCCACGCATGGTCCCAAAACCCTTCAGATGGGGCGGCGCCGAAGACGTGTGTGCCTGTATTTGCGAATGCCATGCATATGCCGCTAAGAGAGATGCCACTGTCGAGGTCGCTAATGACGATGTCTGGTCTACTCTTCCTCGCCTGCTGATGTGACGAAGTGAGATGGCGATTCGCAACCTCTCGCTCCATCTCAAACGCGACAGTGCCTTGTCCATGAACTGATTCGATGTCTTCAACGGAGGGAAACGGGATCGGTTGAGACCGTCGAGTCACATTTGGACTTTCAGGGGCGACGTAGCGCTGCGAATCGATTTCAAGACCACGAAGGTCCAAAGGGGACATTGGTTCTGCTCCCACAGCATTGTCCAAAGCCCTTGGTGTAGAGTTTTCTGGGTATACTGGGATGTTGTACACACCTGCAGCTAACGCCATCTCCCGCACATGGGGACCTTCCTCAAGGTCAGTCGAATGGACAAACATCGATCGAGGAGGGGCCCATACCACTCCCTTGACCGACGATGCCAACACGTTGGAGTTCTTCGATCCCATGGACGTCGATCAGACGTATCATGGCATTGACCGCACCTCGGAACTCGGCGTGGTCATGGAATTGAACAACAAGATCTGTGTTGCCGTTGTTGATCTCTTGGGTCCAGATAGGTGAAGTGTTGCGTGTCCCTCCTAGAACCCTTGTCCATTAGATATTGATTCATGTCGACGAGGGGTCTTTCCACGTCCCTCACCCGGCTCGCTGGATTTATGCTGATCACTGGATTTATGCTGATCGCAATGCTGCACATGTCGCTCGATATTTTCTTGGGCCTTCAATATGGCTTCCCGCGAACCGGGAGAGCCCATGAGTGGGAATGTGGCTTGTATTAGGTGTAAGCAAAAGTATTGACTCTATGTACAAAGGCAGCACACAGCTGAACTCGGCCCCTGATGATTATTTCTGGTTGTTCACACTCCACGATCCCGAAGCAGGTCTTGGCGTTGATATGCTATGAGCTTTAGATCGAGACCCGATCGTCAACCAGACTTGCGATCCCCAGTAGAACGTTAAATCAACAGATCGCAAAATTACCCGTTTTGTACACTATTCAATGTCGCTTCGCCCTGCACTAGCCAATAAGATAAGGTGGGTTGCTCTCAGGTGCGGAGTCGTCTGAGTGCGCGTCTCATCGACCGTTCGCACTTGATGTGAACCAAGACTTATGCTCTCTGAGCCGGTGCAGCCCCCGTTGCAAAGACTGCGTGGTTGATTTGCGACATAATATGCATAGTTTATCGAAAACACTGAAAAAACACCCGAGACTTTGAACATGTAAAATGGTCGACTTCGCCTGAGCAATGATATTTGGATATGGACCCTAGCAGCGATGAGCGCCCGTCTGCCCCAACTCAAATATGGGTAAGCTTACAGTGCAGATCGCGTCTACCAGTACTCTGGAACGCAAGACAGGTTGCCAGCTGCAATCTATAGGCTCGCGTGATAGCAAAGCGTGATCTCGGCGCCGCTCTTGCATCACCTCTGCATCGCTGCTACTGATTAAATCGACAGCACCACTTGACCGCCCTCCTCTATCTGACACCTCCCGGACAGTGCCATGCTTTCCCTGCGAAGATCCTCCCTCTACTCCACTCATCATGCTCTCTCTGGGAAAGGAACTCTGGACAGATTTCAGAGGAATGCACACGCGCACCGAACCACCTACACACCACGGTGCTGCGATGCTGTACCCCCAAGATCGATGTGGTCATGCTGTTGTTGACAGCAAGAGCAGAGATGGTCCATGATTTGCGGTGCAACCAGAGCTTTGAGCGAATGTTCGGTCCTCAGAAGCCAAAGAGCACCAGAAATGCAGACTCGCTGTCGCACACGGATTATCAAAGAGTGGCAGAAAGATTTGGAGTTGTACATTGGCAAATCGGCTCGCGGAGCGTTGCGCTTGCAAGGATAAGGATGCGTTGAGGAGTCTTGATCTCCAGGCAGGTTGTGAGACCGATGGCACAATAATTTCCTGGACATTGTTGGAGGCAGTGCAAGATGCATGTAGCGGCGCAGAAAGAGAGCTTCGTTGGCAGAACATCGCGATGCCGTCGTGCTGTCGCTAGGCTGTCGCTGCGCTTCGCTCGAAACTGGAGGATCCTCAACTAGTGCTGAACGCGATCGTCCTTCCAGTACGTCCTGTAGTATGTCATGGCCGTTTCTGCGTACGGACTACGCATCGTAGGCAATTGGACATGCTTGATGAATTTTCCGCGTGAACTGAAGTATTCAGAAAGGCGGTGCTGCTGGACTTTTCCTCTGACCGTCGATCCAGGCGGCTGTTTCAGCAGGCTTCAAAGACTTGCCAGTATTAGCATCTTTTTGCGCGTTGAACGAAGTGATTGCTTTTTCTGAAAGAGGCTCAGAAGATTCACGTGTAAATCGAGCTTTATTGGAGTCAGGAGAATTGACCGATGCGTCCAGTAGCCAGTGTAGACCACCGAACAATAATCTCGTCTTATCGTCCTGGACGTGCGTTGGAGCAGTGGCACGAGAGGGACCGGCTTTTCTCGTGGATGGTGTTTTCGGTTTTGCCGCAGCGCGTGTGGCTGGGAATACATGTGTATAGCTTTCGCTTCTGTCTTGAGCTGGTCGACTGGGTTGTACCACTGTGTGTGATGATGATGATGGGATGGTCGAAGATGTGTTGTCCGATGAAGATTGATCAGACATGTTTGCGGAGGGAATATATTGTCTGATTCGAGATTTTTGCTGATCGAAAAAGCAATGGGAATATTATTGATTATGATGGATGGGAAATGCTACAGGAACATGAAGTCACAGGCAGGCAAGCCCACGTATATGAAGAATGGTAGTTCTGTACACAATCCCATCTCATCGTCGATGATTCTGCATAGATTGATCGGCGATGTTCGACGCTTGGACTGGGAACGAATATTGCAGCACAGAGGCGCACGTAGAACGCCTCACAACGAGCGTCGCCCAATTAGGGCGTGTTGCCATGTTGCCCCAAGAAGCTCACTACGTTCGGCCATCACATCCACCTTGGAGATGGTATAGAATGAACGTACGTGTCAATGGTCAAAAGGCTGGTTACCACTGGGTAGAGCTGCGTGATGGAAGGCGATCAATCAATTCCCCCAAGGCCTTTCACTTCCCTGAACACAATCGCGGGGATCCATCCCAAATCTGACGACGCTAGTGAGATCGAACGATCGACCAATCATATCGCTGGAAATAGTCCTCAAGTCTCATCATTTAACCATCAGCACCAACCTCCCCCCTGCACGCTAATCGCGATATGCATGCACCCAACCTGACAGGGCTACACATGGAATTCGGATCCAGGCGGGCCGACTGACAAAATGGCAATTCCGAGCCTGATATTTGGTGAGACACATCGGCGTGCTTGTCGTCTCGATTACCACATTTCTGTGTGCTCGAGCGTCACGCGATAATGCCGGTGCACTCGAGATGCGTCGTACACGTGTGAGAGTGCAATTGGGGACGCGTTGCCTGAGAATATTTGCTAGCATTGCAGGTTTACAAGGAGTACGCAAGTGTACGCTCATCCGGTACCTCATACACCTACTGCGAGCGCCTGACCCTAACGGCCATGAGACAATGCCACCAAGACCGTCATATCAGCCACTCGTGCACCCAATTTTCTCCACCTGTCCAAACACACCGACGCTAGTTGCTACGTGTGTCCTGCGCGAATTTCTTGCCTTTGCAACTTGTCTCTTGTCTTGAAAGCAGCTATCGGCAGCCACGGCGAGCCGCTGAATTTTTCAGCCACGCCAGCACATACCAGTGATGGCTTTGGCAACGTTCACCAGTGGGATAACAGTATGAAGCATGGACCTAATCGCTGTTGCGGTGAAGTTTGTGTGTGTACGAACGCAAAGATAGCTGCACGACTCATGGATGGCCAAGCACTCCAACAAGCCACGGCGCTCAGATCTACGGGCATGTCTGAGCTGAACATGCTGTAATATCGATGTTTTCAGCGAGCGTCTGCGTGGTCCTGCAAGTATGTCGTGTGATCAACATGCATGGCACTGATCTCAAAGTCTGCTGTACATCTTCCTGTGCTCGTAATCTCAATGATATTCGAAGCTAATCGGGTTTCATGGGTGATAGCACTATCACATAAGAGCCTGAGGTGACTGGCCTTCCTGCAGCATCTCAATCATTGGCATAGTCATTGCGATACCCACAGACAACTTTGATAGCATTCAAGAATGAAAAGATAACTGCTACTGTACTCACAGTATTTTAGGGTGCATATGAGACTCGTTGCAAGTCGCTTGAATTCTATAGCCTCTGCTCGTATAAGTCTGTAGCGTTCCAACAACAAGTATAACTATTTCCATCTCAACTAATGACAACACTGTCACACCAGGCCTGTCTCGAGCAAAAAAAAAAAGCCACATTGCAGTATCTCATTGGCAGAGATAGTCGGCTTGATACCCGTAGACGATGTCGATAGAGTGCAGGAATGATCTAGGATTTCTGCTGCTACGTAACTTACTCATAAGTCTGCGCATGTACCTTTAGCCCCCCCTTCAGCTGCTACCTTCAGGCATGTGCACGCAAACGTAGGTATGCACCATTGAGGCACCATCAGAGACTTATCAGTGCTTCATTACTGACACGCGGCTACTATCAAACATAAATGTTGAATAGCAAAAGTTCCCATGGAGGAAATGCTATGCAAGAACTTCTTCGACCTGCTGTATATAGGCAAAAATCTGAGCATGTGTATGGAAACATTTGAAGTATTAATTGTGTAGCTACCAGGCGAAGTAGCTAAGAAGCAGAAATAGAGCCAAGGGTGCGTGACTCAGCTTATTTGAGACAAGCCTGATACCCGCTGACGTGCCACTCGACGAGGCGCCGGCACTATCACTTTTTGCATTTGTGGAATCACCGTCTGCCAGCGAACCACTCGCGGTTGTAGATGATGCATCTCCTTGCGTGCCTGGCACCAATTCTGGCGTCTGGCTTTCCATCAAGGCTGTGTGCGATGTGGAGGTGTCAGCATCGTTCGCCACAGGGCTCCCGGCGGTATTTGGCGAAGCATCGCTTCCAGCATCGTTCGCGTTTGCTCTGCCATCAGGATTCGATGGAGCATCAGTTTGCGTGTTCCCCGGCAAGTCCAGTGCCTGCGACTCTATCGCCGCTGTGGGCGATGAAGGGTTTTCAGCATCCTGATCACTCGCTGGCTTAGTAGCACCAGGATGTGAGTCCGGCGATGCCTGGCTGTCACTAGGTAATATGTTCGAAGCTGCGGTGGGCGCAGGTGTGGTATGAGCAGTTGATGCGCCCTGCTGGGGCTCAGCGTCTGGCGTGGTAGTCGCGGATGGTACGTCCAAAGTCGCTTCTGACACCATCAATCGCGGTGGATCGTAGAGCGCGTCACTGGACAGCGTTAGTATGAATACCTGGAGTTGGTGATCGTGCGTTGCTTACAGGCCGAGGAGACTATGAAAAAGTTAGTATCAATACATGAAGCTAGTGACATTTCTTCACTCACCAATCTTTGAATTGAGGATCAAGTGCTCTGATCTGAGGCGGAACAGCAATCCAAGGCTTGAACGCCTGATCAATGATAGTAGAACAAAATCCAAGAGCGCCTCCATACTTGCCATTGAGCATGTCTCCATCGCTCAGTGGACTCCCACTATTATCGCAAGTAGCTTGACACAAATAAGCGCTTGCAGGTACCGGAGGAATTAGGTCGGCGAAATTAAAAGAGTACGCCGCATGGGTCATGTAGAAATGATATCCGCTCAGAGAATATACGTCTGAAGACGCTACAGCAACAAGGCCATTAGAGTAGGTCCCACCTACTCTGCCACAACTGTTCGTCGCGTAAAGAGTATTGTAGGAAATGTAAGCTCGGTTGGAATAGAGTGTGGTGCCGTTTATGACTGTGCTCGGTCCGCTGTCGGTCGTGGAGGGGACTTCTGTATTAATGTATGGACAAGGCGCTGTCGCGAAGCCGGAGATGGTATCGTTATTGGAATAAGTCGGTCCGTATGGGCATATGACTGGAGATGTCGGAGTGGTGGCACACATATCTCGTGACACAGGTGTCGAGACAGGGAAGTACAGCAGTTCCACGTGATCTCCATGGATGGTGCACTGCCCGCATACGTCTAATGGAGGCCCACTGATATAGCAACGGGGCACAGTTGGACCATCTCCAGGAGGCCCATCAGGATATTTGGACAACGAAGAGGTATAGCTGCTCTGAGCGGATAGGTACGAGGTCCGGAGCCAGGAGCAATCCGATGGAAGAAGGCTACAGGATGGAGCTGGTCCGGTGTAAGTGATTGTCGGTACGCACTGGGACAGCGTGCTGCCAATGCTGACGGGTGTGAGCGATCCCAAAACACGCTCGCGTCCATCGCAAAGACGTGTCGTCTTGGCGGTATAGCTGGTGGTTTTCACCCACGCGGTTGCGATTCCATCGCCCGTGGGAGTAACACCATAGCTCAGTAAGTTGTCGTATACGGCCGACTCGCTATTGCACGCCTGAGCGTAAGATGTTCCAGATCCAGTCGCAGGGACCGTCCAAGTAGGCGTGCTTAGCGAATGACTTGCTCCACCCTGTGCGTTGCCACTGCCGCGCTTATCGACATGGTCGTGCGGAGTGTCCTCAGCCGCGTAATTCGCTGTGACGACTGTGGCACACGAGTATAGCCAGACTGCGGCGAAGCGAAGACGTCGGATCATAATAATGTATACATGAGGAACTAATGCAAGGAATAGACTGGGGCACGTTGAGAAGAAGCCCCTTCTGCTGCCGCGCAAGTGTGGAGGAGGTTTTGAAAGTCAAAACGAGTTGAGACACGGCCAGACCCTTGATAACGTTTGACAATGACGCACGATTTGTTGAGCCGTCACGTGTATCGCAATGCTGACTACTTCAACTATAGCATGAGGGTATGAATACCTGATGGAAGCGAAGACAAGTCTGTACCTTTGATGCTTTCCATCGGGAACACTTCCAATGTCACCTTGATGCTTAAGGTATGAACGCAAATTTGAAACAACATTGAACGATTGGTTTCCGGGCTTTAGGGGTTAGGGTTTGTGTAGTTCTCTGATGGTATCTTACCATTCTCGAGACCAAATTGGTCATCAACGAGCACAAGAAGCAGTTGTAGCATAGCAATTTTCTATGCCTCCGCAACCTTTGATGATCCAGAGTCGTCTGTGATGCAGTAAAGGCAGATTTCCCTTTGAAGCCTTATCAAAGCTGAACATGCCTCAACGATGACGCCGACCAAAGAAAACACGCTGGCCAACAACATCACAAGACGCAGTCTTTGCAATGCCAAAGTCAGAGGGACTACAAGACTTCATTCATTCGCAATCCATCACCAAGGCTACAAGGTACTGGTCTCCTCAAAGTCTCAGACGATGTGCCAAGGTCACTTACAAATCAACAACACGTTCAGCTGAAGGTGTGCTCGATCCAGAATGATGGCTATAAATGTGGCAACCGCCCCAACATCCGGGGCATCCCAAAAACCAGTGATCTGTCGCCTAAATCAATATCCCTATACTATTCATGACTGGCGCGATGCAAAACTTTGGCCTGCTTAGAACAGATGTCGGCACCGCTGTGCTTCGAGAGACATCCATCCCTGAGCTTCGTCCCGGATATGTGCTCGTCAAGACCATCGCCGTAGCTCTCAACCCAACAGACTGGACATCATTAGATGCAGTAGGCGACCCGGGCACCATTGTTGGCTGCGACTATGCTGGTATTGTTGAACAGGTTGGCAGTGGAGAGAGCAAGAGGTTCGAGAAGGGTGATAGGATAGCGGGCTTTGCGCATGGAGGTATGTCGCATTGATCACAAAGACTTGTTCAGGTGCAGTCGATGTAGCTTACTTTGGCAGCAAATGATGCCAATGCGGAGAATGGCGCCTTCGCTCGGTATATCGCGGTCAAAGAGGACATTCAAATGCACATACCAGAAAATGTCAGCTTCGAGGCAGCTGCAACGACCGGTGTTGGTATTGGAACGACAGGCTATGGTCTCTACAAGGTTCTCGGTCTGCCACTTCCAGACCCGAGTGCTAGCGATCGCTGTAGCCAGACTAAAGCACGCGATACTGTCTTGATATATGGAGGCAGTACTGCCACCGGATCGATCGCGATACAGCTAGCGAAGCTGTATGACTGCAGACATGCTATGCGGCCATGAGCCATAGACTGATTCGATATTCCAGGTCAGGCGTCAATGTCGTGGTGACATGCTCACCCAAGCACTTCGATCTCATGAAGGAGCGAGGCGCCGATCGTGTTTTTGACTATGTAAGCAGCTCTCGACCCAATGATCTCCGTACCGATCTGACGACCTCAGCGTGATCCCAAAGTTGGCGAACGTATCCGAGCAGATACTGGAGGACGCATCACGAAAGTCTTCGACACCGTATCGACCGAAGCCACAGCTGCCATATGTGCCGAAGCCATAGGTCCGGATGGTGGCATCTACTGCAACTTACTCGGAGTCGAGTGCCCGAGAGCGGACGTGCAGTCCATCTTCTTCCTGGGCTACTCCATGTCCGGGGAAGCATACATCTTCGAGGGAGAACACATGGAAGCGCAACCGGAAGACTTGGTCTTCGGCTCTGAATGGTACCGCGTTGCCGAGTCACTATGGGCCCAAGAGAAGTGGGCACCTCATCCCCAGCGCATCGAAAAGGGAGGGTTGCTCGGTATCAATGATGGACTGCAGCAGATGCGTGAATCGAAAGTGAGTGGAGAGAAGCTAGTATACCGGGTTGGCGATACGATTTGGCCGAGTTAGTGATGGCTGATATTGTAGTGAAATGCATCTGAAGGTCTCAATGGGCAAAGTGGTCGATCATTCATGCGCAAGAAGTGAATGCGTGCAATTGCCATCGAGATGTTGTTGCCTGCGCGAGAATGCACAGGGCTTCTTGATAATTCAAGCGCTATGCATATCTCATCGAAGACATAGAAATGCTCGGTCTCCAAACATTGTGCGCACACTTCCTTCTTCCAAGAGCATATTTCTCAACCAACTCTTTCCAGCCTCAACCTCCGGTGCGGTGAATTTGACCACTACGCAACCACGTACAGAAGCTGCAGACCATAGGACATTGTCTTCTACTTCCTGCCGCTGCCTCACCAGGCGCCGAGCGACAGCGGGTTCTATGTCGTCTTCGCCGTCGCCGCAATCACTGCCACTGTCCCACTTCCTTCCACCGATGCGTGGCAAAACCTTGAATTCTTCCATGAAGAACTCGCCGAGTGATCGCATGAGTGGCCCAAACAGGATCAAGGTGCCGAAGACTGCCTGACCGTCCATTCGTGTCGCAATGGAATTGTCGACGCCGTCATCATCCAAGACGACATTATCGCGTAGCAAGAGTCTACGTTTCCCATTAGGCTGGGATGTGTAGATCTCATTGCGACTTCCGTAGCGGTAGAAAGACCAATTCTCGCCATTGGCCGGCCGGCCGTTGCAGACCCAGTCTAGCACGCAGAGGTTGCCCAGTCCAGACCCGTCCCTTGATGGGAGGATGTTGTAGACCTGCGTCTGCTCAAAATTGCTGCGCTCGAAAGGCTGCACGGGATCTGGAAGGTAGCAGAGTGCCGATGTCGGCGCCACATCAACCGTCATGCGTTGCGTTGTGAGGACATCTCGGCCTGGAGCCTTGAAGAGCTTTGTACTGCCTTGAGTGAGGAGCACGAGTCTGGTGTTGGCTTCGAGGATGACGTTGAGGTCGATGGTATCGCCGGCAACTAGTCCGCCTCCATAGCTGAGCAGATAGACGGTATGGACGCGGCGGGATTCGTCGTCTGGTACGTGGAATGTCGAGGGCGAGATGAGCTTTAGGGGATACTGGTAGCTGACAGTCTTAAGTCTTGGTGTGTTTGGCGGTAGCAAGGCGAGGTGAATAGTTCCATGGCCAGGTTTGGATGCGGATGACAAGAAGGGATTGGACATTGCTGTCCTGTCTATGCTTTTCTATGGCAGCATTGTTAAAAGTACAGTATAATAATACAGAATAATGATGGACTGGGGGAAAAAGTTATCTTTCGTCTGATCAATGAATAATAGGTGCCTTTCTTATCGGCACTCGGCGAAATGACTGCGCGACCACCAGCGAGAGAGCGACGAGTGGGGTCAGCCAAAGCCAAACTCCAACAACCCGACGCGTGCCTAATCGAGCGCGTGTTTGATGCCCTGTTGCCTCCAACCTGCACACCACTTTATTCCACAAACACCCTAATCCTTCCCACGCTCTCTAGGCGTGATCGCCACACTCGACATCTATCAGATTCATCCCGCCACGAACCTCGTGGAACTGAGCATTCACCACCTCTCGTTTGATTCGCCGAAACGCGACAACCCGGCGCGAACCAAAAAACACCACAACTCGGTCCATGCCGGGACGCTTACGCGACATGTCGTCCTCACCACCGCCTGAAATGGACGTGTCGACCATGAAGCGCGCCTCTGGACGCGTGCGCAGACAGCCAGAGACCATTTATCCTTCGTCAGACCCTATCAACCACAAGCGCAAACGTGCGCAAGACGCCGATGGCGACGAGGAGATGCAGGATGAAGACCTGTCCGAGGAGGAATCGCCCTCAGAGGAGGACGAACCGGACGAGGAGGAACTAAGGGAAAGGAGAGCGCGTGCGCGCAAGCCAAAATCTGGCGCTGCACCCAGGAAACCGGCAGTCAAGAAGCCAAAGACAAACGGCGCAACAGCATTGCCCATCCGCGGTGCCAAAGTCGCAAGGAAAAAAGCGCCAAAAAAGGCAAAGCAGCTTGATCTTGCTGATGCCGAAGACGCAGGCGGGTTGTTCGCAGATGTGTTCGCGCATGGAAAGGACCTACAAGTCATTGCAAACGAGTGGCGCCAAAGATTCCATGAGCATGAGTCGCGCGCTCTAGCAGAGGTCATCAACTTCGTGCTCAGAGCTGCAGGTTGTACATCAAAGGTCACAGAGCATGACATCGAGGACCCTGATGCGGTGTCTGGCAAGATCGAGGATCTCCAGCATGAGTATCAAGCAACCGAGCCGACAGAATACCCATTCATGGCGAAGATGAAGAATGCGACAAGCTTCAAGCAGGGCGTAACTGGATTCCTGGATGTCTTGATTCGATCGATTGCCGAGGACAAGACCTTGTACAACAATTCCGAGCTCATCGAGAACATTCAAGTGTGGTTCACATCGATGTCTACGGCTACAAACAGAGCTTTCCGACACACATCCACAGTGGTTTCACTGAGTGTTATCAGCGCACTGAGCAGTGTCGCCTTCAGCGTAGGCGACAACGCGGCCAAATCTCATCGCATGGTCGAGACTGAGCGCAAAAAGGGAAACAAAGCGAACAAGGCTCGAATCCAGAGCATGGAAGCAAAAGCCAAAGAAGCCAGTGAGCTGCAAGAGATTGTAGAAGCGCTGCTAAAGGATTGGTTTGACACGGTCTTCATTCACCGCTATCGCGACAGGGACATTTCAATCCGCCGAGAGTGCATGGCAGCTCTTGGTGATTGGATAACCACAGCACCCAGCGCCTTCTTCGACGGACACCACTTGAGATACATGGGATGGATGCTCAGCGACCACGCTCCTGTCGTTCGTGCCGAAGTCATCAAACAGCTCGCCCGATTCTTCGCCATGCCAGACATGATCGGCGGACTAAAGACTTTCACTGAACGCTTCCGCAGCCGAATGGTCGAAATCGCTACACTTGATTCTGAATCTCATGTCCGTGCATCGGGCGTAGAGCTTCTTCATCTGCTTCGCGAGAATGGACTTCTAGAGCCAGATGACATAGACGCTGTTGGCAGATTGGTGTTTGATGCTGACCCGAAAGTACGCAAGACTGTGGCAAGCTTCCTCGCTGAGAGTGTCAATGAATTGTGCACTTCCAAGATCGATGACATTGGTGGGCTGGAGACGCTTGAAGAGAACTTACCCGAGGTCAGCGACGACAGCTATGATGCGCCAAGGATAGAATGGCTCAAGCTGAAGTCTCTGAGCGAGATGCTCGAAGCATACGACAGCGAAGAATCCTTACCCAGTCAAATCGAGCGTTCCCATGGCGAGGGTGGCCTCACTCTTCTTGCTGCAGGTGCCGACTCCCGTTTCACATTGGCTGCGAGCGTACTATACGATAGCTTGGAAGAAGTGCAGGACTGGCGCATGCTTGCCGGCTACCTTCTCTTCGATCACGCCTCCGAAAAGTCAAACGGCGTTGCCGACGATGCAGTCTCTCAACTCAAGCACGAAGCCTCGCTGTCAGAAACCGAAGAAATTGTTCTTCTTGAGGTCCTCAACGCCAGCGTGAAGCGCAGTCTGACCGATGCCGCTGAGAAGCTCACGTCAACGAAGGCGAAACTGAGCAAGAAGCAGAAGAGCGAACTACAGGATGAACAGGAGGAATCTGCTTCAGATCTTGCTTCTATCATCCCAAGGCTGCTCAAGAAGTTCGGAGATTCATCAGACACCGCTGCAGCTGTGCTCCGTCTTGAAAGCATACTAAGCCTACCATCGTTGCGCGACCTCCGGCAGGACTCTTCGACGTTCAGCTCTTTGCTTGCTGACGTCAAGAAGCAGTTCATGGCTCACAGCAGTGACAAGGTCCTTGAGCCTGCAAGTACTGCTATCCTGCACGCAAAGTCCTACGGTGAGCTTGATGAATCTGCCGAGGAGAAGATCACTAGTTTGTGGGACGATGTCATGCAGAACTTCTCGGAGCTCATTGACCACAAAACGCTTATCGTGCGAGGCGTTGCATCGTTCGAAGAACTCGTTGCGCTTAGCAATAATCTCCTTCGCATTGTACGCCTCGCATCCGTATCTGATTGCTCTTCGCCACTTGAGGATGCTAGCGTTCTGAATTTCGACACTGATCAGGGTGACCTCAAAGCACCTATCGACTGTGTTCTAGCGCTCATCAAGCGCGCTATCCCCGACGAGCAGACAAGTCCTGGGCCAGACGAAGCAGCTCACGAGGACCAAATTGCTGTTCGTGCGGCGGACGCAGCCCTTTTCTACTTCCGCTGGAAGCTGAAGTCTTTCACGGACCGTCTTACCGCCAACCCAGTCCATGATATACCATACGAAGAACTCGAAGCTCTCGCTGAACGTCGCGATAGATACGCTGGCTTCCTTAATGCAGTACTCACTGCGCGCAAGCCAAGTGAGGACATCTGCGCCGCCATTGTTGGCTACCAGCTCGACATGTACACCTCTGTCGCAACACTGAAAAGTATTCAACTCAGGCCTGGCATGAGCGATGACTACACCGTACTGATCATGGAGCTCGAGCCAGAGACCGAGAAGAATTTGCTCAGTGTCTTCTCGGCGGCAGAAAAGAAATTCGCTCGACTGAGTGGGAAGAAGTTAGAAGTTACGCCACTCGCTGCCACTGATGAGGATGGAGATCTTGACCTTGACGCGGATCCCATTGATGACGACCCCGTTTCTGAGCCAGAATCCGATGACGAAGACGAGCAGCCAACGCAGACTCAGACCCAGGCCTCTCAACAACGGAAGGACGCAAAGCTTCTTGCCACCCTTCTGGCAGAGCAGCGCCTTTGCGAACTTACCGGCAAGATCATCACAGCTGTTCTGGGTGGCATCATGTCTGCCGCACGTGCTCGTCCACGTCTGGAGCGCAACCGTTTGCGACTGGGACCGAACTACAAAGAAGTGTGTGCATACTTTGATATCGAAGATGTCCAGGCCAAGAAGGCTGGGCGCAAAGGCGCTACCAAGGGCAAGGCTGCCAACGCGAAGAACATCAAAGCAAAGCCGTCTGGCAAGCCAAGCGCGAAGAGCAATGCTATCGTCGCCGAGGACGAGGAAGACGACGAGATCGAAGACCCAGACGACGATGACCCTGACGTCCTGAAGCGCAGGGGACTAGCTGTCGAAGAAGACGTTGAGGAGGAGGACGTCGCTGGAGAAGGTGCAGGTGCAGAGGAGCAAGCAGATGAAGTGGAAAGTGTGCTTGGAGATTAGTTGAGTGCGTGGCTTTTGCAGGATATGCCTGCCTGCTTTCTTCCTGACTAATTCGTTTGCGTGTTTCGCTTCTGTTCTGCAACGTACAGGACAAGCTTATGATACCAGCCTTCCACAGCGATGGCGTTGTATTGCTTTGGGGTGTAACAAGTAGCTTGTGGGTATATTTCATGTATATTTAACGAACAACGCAATGCCGTGCAAATGCAATATGCATGCTTTCTCATCCAACACTTTCGGATGTCATACATGTGCGGTCGTGTGACGAAGCGAAACATTCTTTCTTCCATCCTTTTGACGCTGAATTTTAGCCTGTCGTTTGGACCTTCACTTCGCCAGCGTAGTGGCGACATGATCGTAATTCCTTTCCAGATTCTTTTCCAGGTATCTTCTTAGCTTCCATTCTTGATTCAACCACGGATGGACCTTCTTTTGGGCTTGCGGGTGGACTTTCCTGCGGCATTTGAGGTGGTACAGCCCTAATAGTCTCAAAATGCATGATGATTCTACGACGACCAGCGATATCAAGAGAATGTGCAATGTGCGTGGAATATGGCAAATAATCTCGGGAATAACGTCCGGAAGCACATTGCGATTGAAAGTGCCTCCTCTGGCGAATTAGCTGCATGTCGCTGCGTCTTTTTCCGAAGGATCAGCCTCCTTTTGGCGAATCGTCATTGTGACCGTGTGCTTCTCTCTATCTTGCCAATTTTGAGACACCGATGCGGTCGACACGAATGCCGAGATGTGCTTGCTCGCTTGCTCCATCGATTGCTCACGTCAGCTGCGAGTCGCGTGTAATAGCTTGTAGCCTCACCAAAAGGTATAAGAGATCGAGGCAAGACCTACCACAATTCTGAAAAATTCGTAGTCACAGTCTTTTACGCTTTCGAACGCACCCAATCGCAATACGCTCAACATGCCTTTCAACGTAGCAATTGTAGGCTATGGCCTCAGGTGAGCTAGCACTACCTTAATGCCTGTCGTCCATTGAGATCTAACACTTACGCAGCGCCAAAGTTTTCCACATCCCTCTCATCCGAGCCCTCCCAGACGTCTACAAGATCCACGGCATCGTCCAGCGTTCTCCCAAGCCTGATGACAATGCTGAGAAAGATTACCCCGGCACCAAAGCCTACCGCAGCATCGACGAGGCACTGCAAGATGGCGAAGTAGACGTGGTCGTCATCACCAGCATCCCCGAGACCCACTTCGACATGTGCAAGTCAGCTCTGCAAGCAGGCAAGCACGTCGTCGTCGAGAAGCCATTCGTTCCCACCGCCGCGGAGGCAGACGAGCTCTGCGACATTGCAAACAAGTCGGGCAAGAAGCTCGCTGTCTACCAGAACCGACGATGGGATGCCGACTTCGTCACGCTCAAGCAGGTCATCGCGTCCGGCTCCCTCGGCGACATCGCAGAGTTTGAGACTCACTTCGACCGCCATCGCCCGGACCCGCCTGCTGATAGCTGGAAGGCCAAGGACGTTGCTGGCAACGGAGCGATCTACGATCTCGGCACACATCTCATCGACCAAGTATACTCGCTGTTCGGCAACCCGGAGCGAGTGACTGGCTTCGTGGGAGTGCAGCGCCGTGGCGTGACAGGAGGCGCGCACGACAGCTGCACGGTTTTGCTTCACTACGACGGCGGCAAATTGCTTGTTACGGCCAAGGCAGGCGTGGTCAGCCCCGAAGTCGACCAGCTGCGCTTCTGGGTCCGCGGCACCAAGGGCGGCTTCAAGAAGTTCCACCTCGACCCGCAAGAAGACCAGCTTAAGGGCGCAAAGGCTGGCGCGGCTCTGCCTGGGGACTTTGGCGTCGAAGCGAATGGCCGTGCTGCGACTGTCACCACTTTGGGTGAGGGCGGACAACTGGACCGCAAGGTATGGGACACTGTCAGCCCACCTCCGACATACGTGGAGTACTACAGAGTGTTTGGCAAAGCGCTGGCTGGCGAGGGAGAGGTGCCGGTCAAAGCAGAGGAGGCGAGAGACGTGTTGAAGATCATTGAAGTGGCTCTGCAGAGTTCGAAGGAGGGCAAGAGCATTGGGCTTTAGAATAGTAGAGCATTATGTCCATGACGATTCGACAGGATAAAATAACGAGACGACCTAAGAACAGTCCTCCTCTGAAATTTCTTAGCTCGGTGTCATCGACAGGTTAATGATATCCTCTCACTAATATTATTGTATGAGCTTCCATGACACGATGCAAAATTAATCAGGCTTTGCTGAATCCGATCTATATGTCTATCTGTAACTGGCAAATGTTGAACCACTATCTGCAAAAAGGGTATCATGAGGAACAAAAACATTCCAAATCCGAACACCACAGCAAAATCACGACTACCACCCATCCCAGTCCCTGGCCGCCTTCAAATCGTCCACATTCAGCACATCAGCACCCTCCCTCATCAAGATCCTCCATACCCTGTCCCTTCTACTTCTCGGCCATGCCGGGGTATCCCACCACCGCACTTTGAGTCCTCGCTCGTGAGCAGCCCGAGTCACAGAGCGGATGCGCTCCAACTGCCATGAGCTTGGACTGCCTGGAAGCAAGAATGGGAACGGGTGACCGAGGACTCTACGGAGCGACTCAGAGGCGTACAATGATGTGGTCGTGTTGTAGCCTTGGAAGTGTTCGACGTTTGCGCCGCTTTCCACAAGCTGGACATTCGTGACGGGGAGTCTTGTAAGATCTCCAAGTGGTGCGTCGAAGAAGATGTCTCTGCGCGTGAAGGGCTGCGAAAGGATAGAAATGTAGGGTGTTCGTCCTGTTGCTACTATCGTCAATGGTCCAGGGACCAAGTCGGTGCCGTTGTGATATGTGAGATACCCTCTGGATCGCAGAGGTTCGAGCTGAGCGGAGAAGGCCTTGAATGCGATAAAGGGGTCGTTTTTAAGATCGACAAGAAGGACCAGAGATTGAGTTGGGGAATTCTCAAACACGCCTTCGGGACGTGCAGCAGAGTTGTTATAGTTCATAGTGTCGAGCATCCTCAATAGAGGATTGATGTAAATGTTATGCAACGTGCGCTCGCGCTTCAGTGCAGCAGGCGTGTGGCCAACGTAAAAGTCAAAGTCGCCGCTTTCGTCCAAATCCATGAGCCATACATCCGCCTCCACGCTGGTGCATCCATAGTGTAGTGCCTGATAGAGAGGCACCTGTCTCCAATAGTCGTTATGAGAATGGCATCGATGGGTTTTGACGTTGTGAGTGAGTGATATGGGGAAGGGTGCTGGTGCGTCTCCAGAGAGGCTAGGGGGTTCCCAGCCAGGAATTGGTCTGTACACTTCTCGTAGCCATGGCTTGACAGACACTCCACCTATCAAAGCACCAGCTAGATACAGAAAGCTACTGGCGACCATGTGTATCAGTTTCTCCTCGGTGGTGGATCATGTAGCAGTTTGTCAACTTACGAGATGGTGATGGCTCCGACTAGCGCAGCCAGCAGAACCCTAACCAAATTGCGTCGTCTACCAGGCCGTCTCAGGTAGAACTTCGACCCGGTTTCCAACACAAATGGTTCTGGACATAGTTGATGCTGGAAATCGTAGATCTTAGGTAGTCCATATGCGTCTCCTTTCGACATCGTATCTTTATACATTGCCAATACCTTCAAGCCGCTGCCGAAAATCTGTCGGCTCGTATCGCAATGTGCAAAGGTAGACGAGGATTCGATTGAGATCGAGTGTAACAAGCGCGTCGAATGTGTGTGGACACCCTTATCAGCCCAACGCTGTGTCGCCAGAAGTTGCTGTGTGTTTCTCGTAGCACCAAGGTCGCAACGGCTCCGGACAGCTCGACGACGAATTCGATCTGGTCCGAACAAATATGAACGGTGTTACTTTTGCAACCTCGAAATGGGTCGCCAGTAAGTGTGTTGACTCTGACTTTATGTGTGGTACAACTCAACAACGATGATGTGCGCCGGGCTCACATAGTAGGAAAACCAAGAGTGCGAAGGAAGGCTAATCAACCTCACGGGAAGCTACTTTTCAAGTAACAATGCTGTTCCAAATACTTTGGACGCGACAGCAGCCCAGGACACACCGCCTGGCGCTTGTAAGTCACATGGTGGTACTATACGATGGTATGGGCAGCGACATGCATATGCCAGATGATGTGGCGCATGCCATCAGGTTCGTGCTCAGAATGAGTGCCATGATAGGTGAGTAATGCCCTTCCGGATCGACCAAGGCGGCCAGACCAAAGGATGGCTGAGAAAACGTGGGCCAAGCATAGGTGATGGCTTCATTTGATTGGCGGCTATGGCTGTTTCTCCGTCTGGTTACACTTCCTCAGGCCGTACGAGGATCCAATAATCCGACGATATCTGCGAGGTGTCTTTTTCTACAAGACCGACTCGCCTGTTACCAGCAGAGATCTTCTGCTTGGGATCTTACGCGAATCGCAGCTTCCTGCTTGCAGATTGCATGTGTTGCTTGATGAGATCAGCAACGCGACCGGAACATCACCACTCTGGTTAAACACCGGGATCGGCAAAGGTCGAGCTCCAACATTTCTAGCTCCTTCTAGATACTATACCATCGCTATCAATAAACATACATATAGAACACTCCATAACGACCGCATTTCCCACTCGCAAGTACAATTCCACTCTCTCCACCCATGCGAACCTTCATCACACGTCTCCCTCGCAACGCGCCAATCTCAATCTTCACAAGACAACCAACCAACACATCCCGATCATTCACCATGTCCTCAACAATTTACTCCTCAAACTCCTCTGCGCCAGCAGAAGAACAACAGCAGCCACAACAACAACCCGAAACACCCAGCAACGATGCGCCTAAAGCCCCCCTAGCCCTCCCAGAAGCCCCCGCGAACGCAACGCAGCTCGACATGAGCACCGGCGGCACGACCGTCTCGCTCGACCACCTCGGTCCCATGGTCGTCAACGTCGATGGCACCATGAGCCGCATCGCAAACTGGGACAAGATGGCCGAGATCGAAAAGAAGAACACGCTGCGGATTATCGGCAAGAGGAACAAGGACAGGTTGGCGGCGTTGAAGGCTGCCGCTCCGCAGAACGAGGGAGAGGCGAAGTAGGAGATAGAGGCTGCGTGAGCAGTAATGTGGTTTGATCAATACATGGAGGCATGGAACAGCCAGTCCTTGTGGCGCCATGCGGTGCGTCGGGAAGGCGGGATGAGGGAGACACTGGATGCGGCAGACCGCCAGACAAGAGGCACGCTTCCTTGCGCGGCTGCAGAAGGGAAAAGCAGCTTTGCGCGTGAGACACGTTGCGTTCGTGAACAAAACACGAATCGCAGGAATATTGCCATTCGAAATCCGGGAGGTCCTTTGGTCTGAGCTTGCGCGAGCAACAACCCTCGTTGATGACAGACATGACAGTGCTGATCATATGCCACTATCAGCAAAACCGGGAAGCTGTTGAATCGCACCAGTATTATGAGAAAAAGAAGCTGTACGATAGAGGAACACGTAATCAAATGTAGGAGCAATCGAGAGCTTGATATGTTAAATATTGTGGTAGTTCTCTATAATAAGCAAAAGTGGAGTGCTGTCCCAGTCCTAACTTTTTTCTTTTCCCCCTTTGGTCGATGTAGGACGGGTCTCCATTGATTGCCCTCGCCTGATCCGCCAAAATGCAAATAAAACAAAGCATGGCCATAGCCTCATGCAAAACGCAAAGCAAATAAGAATCAAACTTAAAAAGATGTTGGGTATCTCGCGATCCTCGCAATCATAATGATTAATAAAGGAAAAGAAAAATTGTTGAATTCGCCCCGTTCCCCTGAAAAGAGAAGAGAAACTCCGGTCCTGCAATGCTCGCTGTTGTGTTGAGTGGTGAGGGTGTCGTCTTGTTTTCTTAAATGTGCATCTGCTCAATGTCTTCGTTCAAGTCGTCACCGGTGTAGTCTTCGACTCTCGTGGCGCCCTTGATGTAGTGGGGAGGGCTAGCTGGCACGTCCTCGTACATCGGAGGCATTTCGTCGTCCCATGCGATGCCCATGCCGAGGCGGTCGGTCAATGTTAGGTTGAATTGTGTGCGGAGCACGCGAGCGGCACCGGTGGGTGTTGCCTGTGTGGGCTTCTTGTTCGGCGCCCACTCCTCGGCAATGACGAGTTCCATGATGAGCGAGTGCGAGATCTTCAGCCCATTGGGAGACTCGACACTGACTTGGGCCCCGAGGGCAGGGTTACACGCAGCTTGGAACTCAAGCTCGACCTGGCCGTCCGAGAAGTCTGTCTTGAAGCCCTGGCGGAGTTCCTGAGATCCGACGTCGCGGCGGGATTCGGTCTTGATGCCCTTGCCCTCGCCGCCGAGTTTCGATGCGTGCTTGGCGCATGTGGGAGAGACCATGGTTTCGTGTTCTTCAATTCGCCAGGTGAGTTTGCGTAGGCGCCAGCGGGTCTGAGTGTCGTCACGCTTAGTAGTGATGCCGGTCATACGGCATTGAATGGGGAAGCTGCCAATCGGATGAACGACAGGAGGAAGAGTGACGTGAAGCGTGAGGTTTGTAGGAGGAAATACGCGAACGCTGTTCTTGTCGTTGCCAGGACGAAGCGCACGCCTGATGGGCAAGTCACGACGGAACTCAGTTTCTTGACCATCGCTAGTTTTTGCGCGAACGTGGAGCGAGTAGTCGATCGAACCGATCTGGCCGTGGATTGTGGCTGGCAAGTGGCCAGGAATGAGATGAGAGAAAGGCAACTCTTGCATGCCTTCAGAAATCTTGAAAGTTTTGGCGTGGTTACGGAAGAAGTCCCACTCGTAGAGATCGCTGACCTGGCTGGCGCACTCTCTGCAGCGGTCCGCCACAGGCTTTTTGGTCGTTACGGTGGCCTCCAAGAACATGATGATGCTCTCCATAACAACATCACCGGACAGAGGAGTGACCTTTAGACGGCCGGACAAAAGAGCGCCAGAAGAGACAGCAGGCGCATCGTAGAACATCACGGGTGGGGACTCCATGATCATTTCTAGTCTGACGGGTTTGAGGAACGCAGCTGAGTGACGGGGTGATCCGCCACGGGACGAGGCATGTGAAGCTGATCTATCGCTCGACTGGCCTTTCCTGTCTCTCGATTTGGAGGAGCCCTTGGCTTTGGTGATGGCTGCAAGAGCCGGACGTTTAATGTTTTCCATGCTGGGACGACGGACCTCGAGCGAGTGAGGGCTGGAGCTCTTCCGTTGCTTGACGACGTCTTCGAAGCAAGGCGGATTGTCGTTTTCGTTGCTGTGATGGTGAGATTGCCACGGGGCGCGAAAGCCCAAGAGCTTGCTCGGCATGCTTAATGAAACACGTGACGGAAAAAAACGATCGCCGAAGAAAAAGCTGGGGATTTCCGGCGTGTGGCTGAAGTTCCAATGCGTCGGTGTGGAGCTGTGAAGTGATGTTTCCACGATCGAGGTCAAAAGTCAGTCTGGTGGTGGTGAACGCCGAGTCTGGTGTGTTGATCGAGGTAGATGTGTCGGGTACCAAACATGCTAGGCGTGAGAAACAGTTGCAAGAATAATAGCAACATGGCAGAGGCCCGCAGTCAGAGCGGGCACATGGGGTTTTGTAAAGAGTCTATTCACGATGGTCGGTTCGGCAGGGCGTGCATGCGCCGCCTGGTGGACACTTGACTAACGAGAACCTTAAAGCAGAGTCTGGCTTCGCTCTGGAGGCGTGCTAACGATGACGCGAGCAACGCTCCGGCATGCCTACTAGATCGTGTGCAGTAACCTCAAGCGTTGCAGGCGATCCCCTACGATTTTACACTCCAAAATCTGATATTTCGCCGTGACCTTGATGGACTCACTGGACTTGTTTGCGAGGAGGTCGGTCCACGGTCCGCCAACTTCTCCCCAGGGCTGGCCTGCATATGTCGATCATATACCAAGACGCATGCTTAGAATTGAGGAGAAGGTCACCCGCGCGCCCACAAGTCAGCAGTCAGCTGGACAGCGCGATGCCGCGAGCGGTGAGGTGATCGCAACAACGACGTCGGAGGCGCTGGTGTGTGTATGGGAGTCATCTCACTTAGCCGGCTCTCGCAGACTCCTCCACCCAAACCTCGCTGCCCGCGGCCGGGTTTATGGTTTCATTCGTCGATGTATCATTTCGCCGAATGCAGTCGTCAACTCCTCCGCAAGTCACAACATCATGCAAGGCGTGCAAAGTGCGGGCAATTTGCTTGCTTCTGCTCCCCGCAATGGTGGCGCCAGGCCTTTTTCCAAGCACGACACCACGTCCAAGCATTCGTACACATGGTCACACTGCACATCTCGCGTCAAGCAACTCCGTGGAGACGCCGTCTTAGCAATTTGAAAGTATAACGAAAAAGGGTACTGCGGTACACGGCTAGAGTCAACAACCATCTCAATGCTGCACGACCGGCTATACGTTGACGTTGGGAATGTTCAAGCATCTCGAGTAAGTCTCAGCTCTCTGACATGCATATAGAATACGTGAGCCGTCACATAAACGCACCCCAACAGTGGCCCTTATTACGTTTGCAATGAGTAAAAGCCGGCAGTCTGCGTGTCCATGACCGGGTGGCCATCCGACGCACCAATCCTGGACAAGGGCTTCGACCGATCGAAGGACCAGCCAGAGCCGCAAAATGCTTGTTTTCTCCCATAAACGAAGGTGCTTGCTAAAATGTTTGAGATGCTTCGGCTTCGTGGTATGTGCACTGTGGAGGAAAGAATGATGGCGCCTTTCAGGCGCGCTCACTCACAGAGCCGTTTGTATCCATTCTCGCCACGCGCCGTTTGCCGCGTTTTGGTGTGCACCGCTTTAAACCGAAATTCGAGGATTGTCGGTCGAGTCGGTCCAGACAATTTTCTTCTCCGCAAGCAGTCGTTCGAGTCAGCCCTTTTGCCTTTGCCATGCGAACGGGAGATATTCGATGTGTCTCTTGTAAGCTGATCCGACCCGATCCCGCTGCAAGCCTCAGAGCCGATCAGTGCAGATTGAATTTTACGATTCCGGCAAAGATGCGCCCTGGCAGCAGGCGTTTGCTCGTGTTTACTCTACTTTGCGTGGCGTTTCGCCTGCGAGGTGCCTAATAGCAAATCTTCCGTTTCGCGTCGCGCACGTCGGCGGACTCCGCGGTCTCCGCAATAAAGACTCGTGTCCCTGCCGGTCCACGTGGGCTCTTAGAATTTTACCGGTCTACGCTCCGGGATTCGCATAGTAGAGACTTGGAAGGTAGAAGGTATGAGGCAGACGATGAGGAAAGTGTCCGCGACCAAGAGAGACAACGACTTCGCCTGCTTGTCCGATTGCACAGATTGATTCAGATATTCCATGTGAGTGAAGAGCAAAGATACCAGCAAGTGTGAATGGCAGCCCAATATGTTCCGCTGCCTTAGGCCTGCCAGCTACTAGAAGGCAGGCAGACCCCATCGACTCGAGATATAATTGGAGCTGCTTCTTTTATGCTGCGGTCACGGAGACCAATATATCTTGTACCGACGTGAGATGTAAAATGGCTCAAATACCTATTGATGCATTAGCAGACCAGAATAATAAGGTACGCTCCAATACATCAGGTGAATGAATGAAAAGCGCGCCAAAAGCGCTGGCGTCGCTTCCTCCCTCCCTGGCGTTGCTGCCTGCTTGCTCCGTTGCGCGACCCGCAAACAAATCAACACCATCTCTCACGGTTGAAGCAGATCACATATGTAGGCCAAGACGCGACGAATCCATCTTCTCAACACACATATGTAATCGACTGGTCCACCCCTGGCGGTTTTCACCTCAACCACAGCCATCATGTCAGACACCGAGGAAGACACTACAATGTTTGACGACGATGGCGCGCGAGAGAATGAAATGATGTACGGCTCCGGCCCTCTAGTCCAACAAGAGTTGAACGAGAAATACCCGAATCGGCCCATCAACCACGGAAAAACATTGCCATTCTCGGCCTTGTACCTCAACCTCTTCAACCCGCTGCAAGACAATAAAAAGAAACCTGGCCACCCTGCCCAAAATCGGCGCAAACAAGGCCCCGCAGCAAAGGGCACGAACGAGATACGCAGAGACATCATCGAGCGCTTCATAGTTCGGTGGCGCAAAGATGTGGGCAATGACTTTTACCCGGCGCTCAGACTGATTGTCCCTGAAAAGGACCGTGATCGTGCTATGTACGGACTCAAGGAGGCGATGATTGGCAAACTGCTGGTCAAGATCATGCGAATCAGCAAGGACAGTGACGATGCCTACAATATCCTGCACTGGAAAATGCCTGGCCGCAAGTCTTCAGCTGCGCTGGCGGGCGATTTCGCTGGACGCTGCCATGAGGTCATTAGTAAGAGGCCTACACGCACGACACCGGGTGACATGACCATCGCAGAAATCAACGAGTTGCTGGACAAGCTCAGTGTGCTCTCAAAAGAAGAGGATCAACAGCCGATTTTTGAGACATTCTACGAGCGCATGAATGCAGAAGAGCTCATGTGGCTGATCCGCATGATCCTTCGCCAGATGAAGATCGGAGCAACAGAGAAGACGATTCTCGACCTCTGGCATCCCGATGCAGAAAACCTCTTCAACATCTCCAGCAGTCTGAGGAGAGTGTGCTGGGAACTGTACGATCCTGAGGTGCGCCTGGAGGGCGACAACAGGGGCATTTCTCTAATGAGCTGTTTTCAACCGCAGCTTGCTGCTTTCCAAATGCGTTCAATGGAGCAAATGGTAAAAAAGATGAAGCCAGACGGAGAAGACAACACATTTTGGATCGAGGAGAAGCTCGACGGTGAGCGCATGCAACTGCACATGGACCGCAACGACGATATTGCAGGAGGCTTTGAATTCAAATTCTGGTCGAGAAAAGCTAAAGACTACACTTATCTGTACGGCAAAGGATTGGAAGATTCCACAGGTGCATTGACCAAACATATGACAAACGCCTTCCAATCTGGTGTGAACAGCATCATCCTAGATGGCGAGATGATCACCTGGGATATGGAACAAGACAAGATCTTTCCTTTCGGGCACCTCAAGACCGCTGCTCTCGCCGAACAAAAGACACAATATGCGTTTGATGGAGGCAACCGTCCTCTCTTCCGTGTCTTCGACTGTCTCTACCTCAATGGCAAAGATCTGACCAACCATACTCTCCGCGTCCGCCGTGAAGCTCTGGAGAAAGCAGTCAAGCCTGTGCATCGCCGCATCGAGATCCACGCATACGCAGAGGCCACCGAGGCTTCTGAGATCGAACCCAGGCTCCGCGAGGTCGTTGCTGAAAAGAGCGAAGGTCTGGTACTGAAGAACCCACGTTCTGCATACAGACTCAATGACCGTAACGACGACTGGATCAAAGTAAAGCCTGAATACATGGCCGAGTTTGGAGAAGCACTCGATTGTGTCGTGATCGGCGGATACTACGGTTCGGGAAAACGTGGCCAGGGCAACCTCAGCTCCTTCCTGTGCGGCTTACGAGTAGATCAAGCCCAGATCGACCAAGGCCAAAATCCCCAGCGGTGCTACTCCTTCTTCAAAGTCGGTGGTGGCTTCACTGCTGCTGATTACGCAGAAGTCCGTCACCGAACGGATGGCAAATGGAGAGACTGGGACAAGAACAACCCACCCACCGATTTCATCGCCATAGGAGGCGGTGAGAAATACCAGTACGAAAGACCCGACGTCTGGATCTACCCCGAAGACTCCTTTGTAGTAGAAGTCAAAGCCGCAAGCGTGCACACAACCGACCAATTCGCCTACGGCAAAACCCTACGCTTCCCACGCTTCAAGCGAATTCGCAGCGACAAAACATGGCAGCAAGCACTCTCCATGCTCGAATTTGGAGCACTGCGAAAAGATGTCGAAGAAGAACGCAAAGAGAAGCAATTCAAAGTCGAGTCAGCGCGCAAACAACGATCGACCCGTAGGAAAAAACGCAGCCTCGTCATCCAAGGCCAAGAAGAAGACGCAAGCCGCCGTGCCACGACGCCCTTCGCCGCCGCGCCCACCCAAGTCTTCACCAACATGACCTTCAACATCATGACCGACTCGCTCAAGCCCCTCAAGAAGTCCAAAGCCGAAATCGAAGCTTTCGTCAAAGCCAACGGCGGTACGGTGGTCGCGTCCGAAGCAGCCGAGGGCACAATCTGCATCGCAGACAGGAATCTCGTCAAAGTCGCAAGCTTGGTCAAGCGAGGTGGTAAGAGCATTCGCCGGCCAAGGTGGCTTTGGGATCAAGTGGCGCAGAGCGAGAAGGATCGCTCGTTAGGCTACTTCGAGCCTAACGACGGGGTCCTGCAGTTGCCCGTTGAAATGGACCGGCATGCGTACTATGCTCGAGAAGAAGACGAGGCGGTGTGGTTCGCGAATGTGGACAAGTTCGGGGACAGTTACTTCCGGGACCTGGAAACGGAGGAACTAGGCAAACTGCTCGCGAGCATGTCCAATGATACGGGCAGTCGAGCGAAAGCGAAGAAGGCGCTGGGCGAGATGATTGGGCATGGACAGGAGAAGCTCGGTCGTGGGACCATGTTTCATGAGTTGAAGGGCTACTTCGAGGGTGAGCATGCTGGCATCCGACGCACGTTTGAGTTCGCTGGCGGTGAGGTTGCAGACGGGCTTGGTGATTCTGAGATCACGCATGTGATCGTTGAGAAGGGGAGTGACAAGATCGACGACATTAGAAAGTTAAGCGCGAGGCGAAGCAAGATGCCACGAATCGTCACGCTGGCGTGGGTGGAAGCGTGCTGGAAAGAAGGCGATTGGCTTGACGAAGAGGCATACGCTCCATGAAGCAATTGTGAAGATGGACAACATCGATGTGGTCGGTGTTCGTAGAGCGATCAGCTCCCCCGAACAAACAAATGTTACTCTTTTTCATTAAGTACTATCGGAACGACAGTGTCATGTGTCTTGGCAGGAGATGCAATCCCGTCTTGCCCCAATGCTCACATCAATACAGCCTCAGTCCCTGTCCCTGCGACTGCGCTCTCTAGGTACATATCGATCCGACTCCCTGCGCTCTTCGCGATACCTATCTCGCTCACGACTTCGATCTCTACGTTCGCGACCCGAGCCACCACCAGAACTACCTCCGCCAGGCACATATCGATCAATGCCTGCAGGACTACGACTGCGATCCCGCCGCGTAGGGCCATCGCGATACGAAGTCCGTCTGGGCGACCGCGTGCGCTCACGATAGCTTCTGCGAGGCGGCGATTCGCGCCTGCGATGCGAGTCTCTGCTGCGGCTGCGAGGACGTGCCGATGCCGAAGGACGGACATCGCGCTCGACGACCTCGCCCTCTTCTTCTCTGATCCGCGGCGCTGGTGATTCGAGTTTCGCAGGGCGTGACTCGACTTTGACACGGTCGCTGCTGCGGTAGTAGGAGTCACGGTCGCGGTCGCGATCGCGGTCACGGTCTCGATCGCGGCGCGAGCTTTCGCGGTAGTAGTCGCGGTCGCGTGAGTCCTCTCTGCGGCGGTGGTCTGTTGGGTATGCTGCTGATGAGCGGCGAGAGGGGGATGGAGAGCGGAGTCGGGAGTTGCGTTTCCGAACATCATCGTCGGCGGCGCGGGATCGTTCGTCAACGACTCGGTCACGATCGCCTCGAGGTCCGGTAGGAATGCTGGCTGAGGTCTCGCCTTTGCGGAGGGTGAGCGAAGTTGGCATTAGACCCCTAGAACGCATCTCTTCCTTGGAGACATTTGTGTTTGGGGCCATGTGCCGAAGCCGTGGTGGTGGTTCCATGCTCTCGCTTCGCTCGAGTTCAGGTCGACGAGCTCTGTCGGTCATTGCCCTGCCTTCCCTAAGCAGCAGTTCAAGAGCTTCTTGTTCCAACCGTTCCTTGTCCCTCTCCCTCATGAGCTCGCGCTCTGCTCGAAGTCGTTTCTCACGCTCCGCAGCCGCGGCCTTCTCACGCTCCTCTGCCTCCTTCTTCGCCTTCTCGCGTTCCTCGTTGAACTTGGCAATGCGCTCTTTCTCCCGTTCCTTTTCGGCCTTCTTCCATGCTTCACGTTCCTCCCTCCGTTTTTGCTCGAGTTGCAGGCGTGCTGTCTCCTTCATCAATTCTTCCTGCTTCTTCTTCAGCGCCTCGAGCTCTTTCTTCTTGCGCTCCGATGCCTCTTTCTTCTTCCGCAGCTTCTCCTCTTCTTCGAATTTCTTCGCGCGCTCCTTGCGCCTCACCTCTGCCTCAGCAGCATATGCCTCCTCACTTTTGATTCCCCTGACCTGTTCCTCCGCGGCCGCTGCCTCTCCAATCTCCTTGCGCCGGATTTCGCGTAAGGTCGCCTCGGCGTTGGCCAGGAATTGCTCAATGTAGTTGTCAACATCAGCCTGACTCTTCTCGTACACCTCCGCTCTGGCGGCGGCTCCTTCCAGAAGGGGTGCAGCCAGTCTCCGGTCGGGTCTCAGGTATTTGAAAGGCTCGCGCTCGATTTCGGCGCTTGTGAATGTGCGCAAAGACGCCTCGAACATGCCGCGCTGGGCAGATTCGTTGTACTGTTGGAAGGCTTTTTTGCGCAAGGAGTCGAAGTCGCCCTTCTTCTTGAAAGTGTGCAGCATGCCCTCGATCGATGAACGCTGGGCGGAAGAGAGGGGCAAGTCGGATGTTTTTGGTTTCTTGCGAGGCGGCAGCTGGAAGTCGGAGACCTCGTCCAACATGTCGAGTTTGGCTGTCGCGGCCATGATGGCGGCGTGGCGGGTGTGTTGCTAGGAATATGTTGGCTATTCGACTCCAGGCGCCGCAAACGCGACGCTTCATTAAAGGCGCGAACCGCCAGATTGGGATGACCGCTCCACGATCGCTCGCTTATTAGTCTGTCCAAAAGTCGGCGTCGCGCCTTCCCCTTCCCCACAAACGTGCCACGACTTCCGCCACCTCACGTGCCTCTATCACCAGTGTCGAGCACAACCTCACCTCCAACCACACGACCATTGGCGCGTGACGCTTATTCAGCTAACCCAACAGCAACCCACTGCACGCCGCCTCTCCTCTTCCCGGCAGGAGTATATTCACCAACCCACACCATCCGCCAGAACCCGCGCGGGCGCGAAACCCCAGCAACTACAACACAATGGTCTCCAAAATCCTCTTCTGGTCCGGCTTCGGTACGCGCAAACACCCGACTCGGAGGTACAGAAAATGAAACAACCAACTAACACATCACTTTCCAGGCGTCGCCGTCCGTCTATGGCAGCTCGGCATCGAGATGCGCCCCTTCTTCTACCGCCAGGGCCTCTTCGCCTACCCCATCTACGGCCTCGTCGGCGCCAGCTTCGGCTACTGGCTTCAGGGCATGGAGGATAACCAGATGCGCTACCTCGGCGAGACCCGCGACCGACTGATCGAGAAGAGGCGGAGGAGAGCCGAGAGGGAGGGCCTGAACGCAGGCACCACACAGCAGAAGCTCGGAGAGGGCTTGTTCGCCAGCCCCAAGGTTGTTGCCGATACCGATGGCACTAGGGAGATTACCGCCGCTGCGCAGTAGATGAGAAGTGGGAAGAAAGGGAATGATGGGGGACTGAAGATCATCAAGCTTGGAGATGGGGGAAGACGGGGAAGAGAGCTATTGAAAGAAAAAGAATGGGCTTGTGCATGCCTCGAGTGGCTTGTCAGAGCGCACATCCATTCCGAGAGGAAGCACATCGTTGTACACTGTACGTTGAGATGAGAAGAAGACTGGCTCTGCCCGAAGCTGGAATGCCATGCAGTGTAATGTTAGCAAATCGCGAGGCGTAGAAGCAATATCAAACGCAACTCTGCTAAATACATGGCTGCTCACATGTCAAAAAGTGTCTTTCATCATGGATGAAAGCTGCGTTACTCTGCTTTTGAGATCGGCCATCTTGATCACATGAGCGGATCTGATGTATTCTATATTTTCCACGAATTCGACCAGGGAATTGGCCATGCAACCAAACTCTACGCAACAGCATTAAAACCGCTGATCATCTGCAAACATCGTGAAGAACCACGGATGTACATTCCGCACAAAAACAGCGTTTCACATCAACAGCACAAGATCTTCACTCATTCAACCTTATGAAACACCACCTTCTCATCCAACTTCAAAACCTCATGCATCTTCGCCGCCAGCGTGAACCCCATCATCCCGAATCCCACCAACGGCCTCCTCCAAAACCTCTCTCCATCCATACGACTGAACGTTGGCGACCGCCACCACTCCGCACTGCCGCTTTCCACAATCAAGTTTCGTGTCCAAAGCGCGTAGCCGCTTTGCCAGAACACCCATAGCGCGTCGAAGACGAATCCGCGCGACCAGCCTTCCCAGTTGTAGATATGCAGGGCGAGGGCTAGGGTGCGGACGGCGATGTCAGCATTCCAGATGGAGGCGAGGGCGCGGAGGGTCATTATTGTGGTTGCGTTGGAGCGGGCGAAAAGGGGGAGGCGGCACATCGGACAGTGGTTTTGGGTGCCGGCTGCGAGGTTTGTGAGGCAGTCTGGGCAGATGAGGTGCGTGCAAGGTAGGATTTTGGGGAGGATGTCGGAGGACCAGCAGACGATGCAGGTTGGTTCGTCATCGGTGGGTGGCGAGGAAGGGGTGAGGTCTGTAGGTAATCCTTCTGTGGTTGGTTGTTCTGTTGCTCCAGGCTGGCTGGCATCCGGAATGTTCTTGATGAATTTATCGAAGCTGGGAAGACTGCCGGCAGCGTTTGACTGAGCGTCTGGCAGTCTGCTCCAGGTCAGAGCGAAAGTTGTAAAAGCAAAAGCTAGGATCCATTGGTTCTTCGATATAAGAACATATGTCACGCCGACTCCTGCTCCGTAGTAACGCCATTGGCGAGCCGAGCCATTTCTTTCGAGGAGACCTTGATGCCATATGTCGAAGACCCAGATAAGAGCGAGAATCGCAATTAGATAAGGCTTGAACACAGTGCTCATGATGGAGATTGTTTCAACTTGGTATATGAAAACAGGGTTCCCGTTCAACGGACAGGCCCGGAAGGCGTCAAAAATGTTTAGTTCTCCCTGGGGAGTTTGGCAGGAGCTCATCTTGAGTGGTGTAGACAACTTCTTTCTCGCGAGCAGAATTGAGTCCTTGACGACTGTTACCAGTGTATATATGACGGGAAGTCAGTCATGTTGATGAGATATGCAGATGGTGGAAGACGTAGTGGTGTTTGCACTCTCCAACATGTAGGACGTTCGCTTGCAAGGTCTTGGCATCGACCAGTCTTCAGCCTCAGCACGGCACGATGTGGAATCGGACATTGTTCCACTGAGGATGTTTAATCACTTACCTGACATCTATCTTACATTCAATGTTCGCATTCAATCAATCCTTTTGCCACTAACATTGCGGCATCATGCTCGACAGGATGACGAGGCTGGGCTTTTCTCGGGCAGCCTGGGAGGCCGAGGAGCGAATCGCCAGGAGAACAAGAAGTGGAGATAGTTTGCGATTGCAAGGGACTGATTGAAATGCGAGCGATTGTTGTCAAACTCCGCACTCAGATTAGTCTGTCTTGGTTTTCAAGGTGTTTGATTTAGTAGATTGAGACCACATCATCGATATATCAAGACAAGTCGCTGCACAAACGAGCCCAGCGTTAGCTTCATGCTTGTCATACATCCGCTCACTGTGTTTATTTAGAGTTGAGTCAGGCAGATCAGGACTATAAAAGCATACGAATAGTGAAGCCACTCTAATTGATGACATAGTTGTCATCCAGATGAAGCCTTGCACCATCATGTCCAGCGATTCCAGCGTACCTGTGGCCACTTCGTATCGGCAAATGCACACCTGTATCTTCGAAGGATGCCATCCCAGAACAGGGTTGCGACATGGGGCTCATCGATCTGATTTCGATGATTAGAAATAAGACGACAGGCATGGAACAGTCGCTCTCCTGAGCTGTGCCATCGCCGACGGCTGAGGACACCGATCGCGTATGCTTGTGGTATGCGTGGGTGGATTCACGCTGCACCGCTGTAGCCAATGGAGTGGTATCATACGACTTGGCGTTCAAAAACCGCTGTCAGACTTGCAGCCTTTCGACCTGCAGGTATACTTTTTTATCAGTGACGGCGGCATGTTCTGATTAAGTGGATCAAGGCTGAGCAGTGCATACCTCGTGCGATAGTGAGCGAAAGCTTATGAGAGCAAGTCCAAGATTGTTGACGGAGACTGCCCCGATTAGGTCACAGCCGCCTCCGTGCTGAAGTCTACTGAGTCGTGCTTGCAGTTTCGCAAAGCACTAGAGGGTCAACTGCTGCTTTGGGCTGACGGTACGTGACCTTTGACCATTTCCACAGCCTCATATGAAGAACGTCACTGGTCAGCATCGTCTTTAGGTCTTCTCCTTTAGCCTCGAATGAGTCGCTACAATGTCTTTTCGTGACCCGTTTGCAGATTCTCTTGCCCTTCCAACGATCTCCGAGAACCACACTCGATCGTCATCACCAACACCGCGGGCTCTCGGTGGCGGCATTGTCATTTTTTCTGGCGGCAGCGCTGCTAACAGTCTCGTTGAGATCTTCAACGAAGTTCGTGATGCGAATCGTACGACGCTGAGCTATGTCATTCCGATTAGCGACAATGGTGGTTCTTCAAGCGAGATCATTCGCGTGTTTGGTGGGCCCGGTATGTCGCGAGCTCAATGATCGTTCACGGACATTCATCTAACAATCGCGATTTCAGGAATTGGTGATGTTCGCTCTCGTCTTGTACGTTTGATCCCGGACACAGGTGTGGAAACACAAGCCATAAAGCGGCTGTTCAACCATCGATTACCCAAGGACTATGCTTCGGCCAGGATGGAGTGGCTGGACCTCGTTGAAGCTACCCATGATCTGTGGAAGGGCGTGTCACTGCCTAAGCAGGAGCTCATTCGCAGCTTCCTCAATGTGATCAATCTTGAGGTCGTCAAAAGACTAAGGCCAAGCTCAAGATTCGACTGGAGCGGTGCTAGCATCGGTAATCTTTTCTTGACAGGGTGAGCAACAGGACCCCGATGTAGCAGTTCTCCAGGCCCATGTACTGACTTTGAGTACAGCGCTCGTTTGTTCACTGGCAGTTTCGAGGCAGCTATCTATTTACTATCCAGCATCTGCGCCGTGCCAGGAAACGTCTCGGTCATTCCCAGCTTGAACTCAAACTTCGCCCATCACATCGCAGCTGGACTCGAAGATGGTTCTGTCATCACAGGTCAAAACAACATCAGCCATCCCAGTAAGCCTACCGCGGCGGTACCCGTTGGACCTGATGCTGCAACTTCCGGCCGGCGCCAGCCAACAGAGACCGAAGAGCAAGACATGGTCGAGGATGCCAACCTACCCGGCTCGCTACCCACATTGCGCAAACCCGCTATTGCTTTCTCTAAAGACGACGAAGAGGAGCTTCCAGCAAGGATCGAGCGTTTATGGTACATCAACCCATACGGACAGGAAATTCGCATCCCGACGAACCCACGCGTCATTGCTGCACTAAAAGAAGCTGGATGTATCATCTACAGCATCGGATCACTTTTCACATCGCTCATCCCGTCCTTGGTCTTGCGAGACGTGGGCGAAGCTATAGCGTCTCCCTCCATTCGATGCAAGATCCTAATCCTCAATGGAACCCTCGATCGCGAGACAGGCCCTTCGTCTAATCCGTTCACTGGCTTGGACTTTGTCGCCACCATATGTAAGGCTTGCGCCGACAGCCGCGGCTTACCAGAACCCAATCCCAGCACTTACTATCACTATGTCACTCACGTCATATACATCGAGGGACCGACGTGTCCCAAAGTAGACAAGATCGCTTTCCAGAAAATTGGCATCGAGACTATGAGATTGTATGGCCGAAAGGACGAAGATGGAAAAGGTGGCAGGTATGACATGAAAGCTCTCGAGCAGGCTTTAGAGGCTATCATTGGCAGGAAGGATTCCAGAGGCGACAAAGGTAGACGAAATACGCTTGTGACTTGAGGATGAAGCAGACTGATGGTGAGTGGTGGTACGAGATCCAGGAATCTGGCGTCATGTACGCCTTTCAGCTGCTCTATCTGTAACTATATGTGTATTAGTCTAAAGTTTTGCAACACCAAATCCGGTCTTCTTCGCACGGCCAAGCATGCTCCTCGAGATATCGCGCAGCCTTGCTACACCCATCAAGGCCATCGTTCTTGACAGCTCTCTCTCGAGAATGTTCAGTACACCCTCAACGCCCTTCTGTCCATCCCAAGCCAGGCCCCACAGCGCTGTCCTTCCAATAAGACACAAGTCCGCTCCCAGTGCTAGTGCCTTGAATACGTCACTGCCGCGAGTTATACCGCCATCGAAGATCACGGGGATCTTGCCTCTTACAGCATCAGCAATCTCTGGCAAAGCTTCCAGCGTCGATGGTACGCCATCGAGCTGCCGGCCACCGTGATTTGACACAATGATAGCGTCGACTCCGGATTCCACAGCGCGCTTCGCATCTTCCTCGGTCAAGATGCCCTTGAGAATGATTTTCATCTTGGTCTGCGACCGCAGCCAGGGAATGACTTCGTCCCAGCGCAAGCTCATGTCGGTAAGGGTATCGCGGTGCTCTTCCACAATCTGCTTGAAGTCTGCAGCCGTCTTTGCCTGTAGAAGCAAGCCTGCCTTTGAGACGCCACCTGCCCTTCGGGACTTTACATTGGACATCTCCATGCCTTTTGGCAATTTCAAAGGCTTCTTGCGTTCGTGTATCCGGTTTCCCAACACCACTGTGTCGACTGTCAAGACCAGTGCCTCATAGCCAGAATTTTCTGCGCGCTTGATGAGATCGGTGGTCAGGTCCCTTGAGTTGAGGAAGTATAGCTGGAACCAGGGCTTTGGGTAGTGTTCGTCTCTTTCTGAGAGCGCAGCGGCTACGTCTTCAAGAGATGTTGTGGCATTTGAAGACAATGTGATGTTCGTCCCGAGAGCCCAGGCTGCGCGGGCAGTGTCCGGTTCGCCGTTCCCTCCAGCAAGCTTCTGATATGCGCTGGGCGCGATGGCAATGGGTATGTCGTACTTTTTCCCGAGGATCGTCGTACTTGTATCGATGTTTGTTACGTCGCGTAATACCTGTGGGCGGAAAAGAAGTCTGTGGCGATTAGTACTCGTCGTTTGAGCAACGGGTTGGCTTTGGCTTACTTTTTGAAGATGGTTTCGTTGCGGACTACTGTTTGCTCATCGTCGGCTCCTGTGATGTAGTAGTCCCAGGCCGCTGGATCGAGACGTTTCTGTGCAATCTCTCTGACATCTGCTATCGTGATCGGATCCGGCATCTCTATGTCTGAGTGCGCGTGAGGCATGTTGGTGCTTGCTGTGAAAGATGTGCTGGTGATACAACGCGAGATTTAAGCGTAAAGGAATTAACAAGAACAAGGGATTACAGAAAAGCGCGCTTGCCTACTTTTAATGTTGGACATGTTGAGTCGGATAATAGTGATACCATCGCCTGCTTCGGCGTTTGAAGCGCGCAAACGATCTCGGCCATTGGCAGTCTTAAAATTGACCAGAATACCTTTCCTAAGAACCACTCACTCGGTTGGGCCAGGCCTAGCGTACTTGAGCATGTATCCGTAATGTTAAAGTTCCAGAGGCATTCACTGTCTCGTTAATGTCAGAAGAATGCCACGAAATAAATGAATATGCTCTATCTCATCGATTTTCAGATCAAATTCACGAATGTTTCTGAGCTTGTCTTATTATCGGCAAATTAGTCAGTCGCCGAAACGTTCCGGGACAGGAATCTCCGATGGCGGCGATGACACTTGCACTGCTGACTTGAACGCGTGAACGCACAATCGGTGCCCTATACTCGCAATGTGCTACATACTACATTTGCCGTTTCTGGGAAACTATCAAGGATCTGTGGTTGCGAAGATTGGACTTTTGAGGTTCGAGCCATATCAGTCCTCAAACACCCATGAAACAGCAATTTGTTTGCCCGCAAACCAGAACCGGAGCAGTCCAGGAAATCTAGGGGTACAGTCAACTACCAGTTACATGCGACACATTTAATGGTAGTGGCCTGATCATTCCAATATTGCCTTGCATATGGCTTGTGGAGCGTCGCCCCATGCTAAGCATCTCGAGAACAATAGATGTGACTCGCCGCCTATTTAGATAAGCAAGGACTCATCTCCAAGGTTCAAAATCCGCTTGTGATTTCCGCAACAGGAACTATTGTGGTGGGGAAGATAACCACAATCTCATTGACGTGCAGATAGGCCGGATAGGCCAGATACGCCGAGCGCGTGAACAACGTTTGCTTGTCCCGGAGCTATTAGCCGATTGCTAACAAGTACAGACTTATATGTCTGATACGCCCGTCAATTGCTCAAGACATATCCACCGAGTTCTTTTCATGATGACATATACCATAGACGATAAGACTGACGCACCACCAAAAAGCGGCGTCTTATACGCAAGGCTCGCAACGAAACCACCAACCATCCAACGTGGCAAAGGCATCTATCTCAATACCGACGATGGACGTAAGATCTTGGACGCCAGCTGTGGTGCTGCTGTCGCCTGCTTAGGGCATAACAATTCCCGCGTCAAGGATGCCATCATACGTCAATTAGATGATGTAGCTTACTGCTACGCGCCGTTCTTCACTACTGCTCCCGCTGAAGAATTGGCGCAACATCTTTGTGCTTCAACAGGCTGGCAGATGTCGAGGGTGTTCATTGTCAGCTCTGGTAAGTGATGAGCAAGAACTCTTCTTGGTCATGGTGTTAACATGAGCTCAAGGAACGGAGGCAGTGGAAGCAGCAGTGAAGCTGGCACGTCAATACTTCCTAGAAGGGCCAACACCACAACCGCAAAGAACGAAGCTCATCGCTCGAGACAAATCATACCATGGAAATACCCTTGGCGCCTTGTCCGTTGGAGGTCACCAAGCACGAAAAGCACCATATCTACCCATCTTGTCGACGAACGTGTCCCATGTCTCACCCTGCTACTCTTACAGAGACCAATCTGCCAACGAAAGCGATGAATCTTACGTTAGTCGTCTGGCACAAGAACTGGAGGAAGAATTCCAGCGGCAGGGACCAGACCAGGTTTGCGCATTTATCGCAGAGACCGTTGCAGGCACTGTAGGTAATCTGTCATTAGTCTACTGTGCTATCTATTTCGGACTAACGGATACATATAGACAATTGGAAGCGTGCCAGCGGTGAAAGGCTACTTTGCAGCAATGAAGGCCGTCTGTGAGCGCCACAATGCCTTAATCATCATGGACGAGGTCATGTCTGGCATGGGCAGGACTGGAACATTACATGCGTGGGAGCAGGAAGGCGTTGTACCTGACCTACAAACTGTCGCCAAAGGCCTCGGAGCAGGTTATGCACCCATTGGAGCACTTCTTGTGAACGACAAAATCGTCAAGCAACTCGAGCAAGGTACAGGAGGTTTCCAACACAGCCAAACATATCAAGGCCATCCTGTCGCATGTGCAGCGGCACTCGAGGTTCAGAAGATCGTTCAAGAAGAGAATCTGCTTGCTAATGTCAAAGAGATGGGTCTGTATCTGGAAACTTCGTTGAAGCGAAGACTAGAACATCACAAGCACGTTGGTGATGTTCGTGGGCGTGGATTGTTCTGGGGCGTGAGTCCACTCCGGCATCATTCTTTTTCGACGAGCTGCCGCTGACCTTTTTGCAAACAGATCGAGTTTGTCAAGGACAAAGCCACGAAAACTCCATTCCCAGCAGATCACAAAGTCGCGCCAAGTGTACATGCGGTTGCTCTACAAGACCATTCGTTATCCCTCATCCCAAGCACAGGTATGGCGAATGGGCGAGACGGAGACATTGTTCAACTCGCTCCGCCATACAATGTCACTCGACAGGAGGTGGACATGATTGTCGAAAGAACTGCCGCAGCTATCGAGCAAGTTTTGGGTTCCTCATTGGATTCATAGTCGGATCAATAGCTACGCCATCAATGCAAACAAAGTTCGTGAAAACCTGTTGGAAGCGTCGTTGTGTTTTTCAATAACTTGGCTCGCTTCCAACACAGCTACACGAGAGTATTGTCGCTTGCGGGTCCTTACAAAAAGAAATATGAGCTCAGACGTGGTCGGGGGCGCGCAGTCGCGACCTCTGTATCACCCGAGGCAAATGAGAGACCGGCGGGGTCTGGTTTGCTACATTTCATTAGCAACCTGAAGGCATCAAAGTTTGTATTCTCATTCCATGCCATGGTATGATTATTACACAAGTATTATTATAGGTGTCAGGTGTGTCTCCTGAGCCCAATCTATCCGAAGTGTTTGGCTTATGCAGACAGACCAGGCTGTCCACCGTGGGCTGATGCTGACGGCAGCCCGCATGTGGGTTATCATTCTCGTCACATGCGTGAAGCTGAGTCTGACAGACTTCAGGTTTCTTGCTGGGATGTCTATATTTGTCGAAGATGCAAACTGGGCATCAGCGGACACCAACACGTCAAGTTGGAGTCAAATACTTCTCTGGCGTCTTGCATGCGATTTGATGGTGAGAGACTGTACGGAGCGCTTTCCGTTTGCCATTCCGTGCAATGTAGCACAAGCCTGACCAAGGACGGAAGCACCGTCGCGGATAGCGACCTTAGCCCATGCATCAGAGCTTGCGCATGCCTGGTTCCTTGACCAGGGAGAAGCCAGGCAATATGCTCCTCTGCGCTGAGGATCCATCTGCTGTGTTTAGCTCGAGGCTGAAAAGATTGGATCTCGGCCCTGCCAATGTGATACAGTGCTTATGTTGTACACCGGAACCCCAAAGGTCAGCGTTTTTCTACTTGTGCCCCTAAGACATTTCCTTTGCACCGGTAGTGCTCTTCAATCTTCAAATACCATTGACCGCTTTGTTTCAATGTATCACTCAATACATACTTATATCACCTTGGCGTTGGTCTTGGTACACCTCGTCTTCGCCCAGCAGCAATGTTACTTTGGACCAGGTGCGCAAAACAGAGGACCATCGAATCTGGTCCCCTGCATGAACACCGGACAGTCCGCCTGCTGTCTGCTCGGTGATGTATGTTTAAGCGGCAACACTTGCTGGAACTATATCACCGGCAACCTCTATCAGTACGGATGTACCGATATCTCCTACAAAGATGAGACTTGCCCGTATAAGTGCGGCTTCAACAGTAGTAAGATCGGACTTTACACCCTTCTCAATGCTCATGGCATGCGCTGACTATATACAGCCTTGTCGCCTTGGACCGCCCTGGAGTACTGTGTCGATGACCCAGGTGTGAACAACACGTGGGTATGCCACGCTCCCGAAAGCTGTGGATGCGAGTGGAGTTCCAGCACAGATATGCTCATACTGCAACCTCGACAATGCAAGGATATGGGGTCGGACGCTCGAGTCGCTCTCTACGCTCCATCGAAACTTGCACCCTATGTCTCCCTGCCCAGCAGTATTGGCGGGAGCACAGGCTATTTCTCTGCAACAAAAGTGGACGGTAGTAGTACCTGGGTTGAGACTGTGATATCTGGATGTCAGTATCTGCCCAGTTCTGATATAAACGGATCAACATAGAACATACTGCTCACCATTTTATTCAGACACACCTTCAAAGGTCACTGAGCTTACGACATATGGGCCTCAGCCAACACAAGCCGTACTCATTAATGAAAATGCCAGACCATCCGCATCTACCGTCGGAGCGGCAGTTGCCACCAGTGCGACCGCGACATCAACGAGTGATTCTGCCGGCCAGCCTAGCAGCAACGCTACATCTTCCACAGCATCAAACACGGGCCTCTCGGTGGCAGCAAAAGCAGGCATCGGTGCAGGCATAGGCGGCGGTGCTCTCGTTGCAGCCACAATCGTCCTCACTGTCCTCCTCTGCCGCAAACGCCGCACAAAGAATCAGCCGAGTCAGCCCCAAAACCAGCATCCGTATTCCATCAGCGCACCTATGCCTGCTTCTCCCTATTCCACCCAAGCCGAGAAAGACTCTTGGAATCCTGCAATGTTTTCCGCTGGCTCGTCTCCGCCCATGATGTCGCCGCACTTCGATCCGAATTATCAAAGTCATTACCCTCACATTGTCCCGAGCCTATACTCGGAGCCGAGGCCTCAGAAACCGCCTTCTATCTCGCCGCCCATGGAATTGCCGGTAGAACATCATGTCCACGAGTTGCATTCCGAGCAAGTACCAACAGCGAGTGACGCTGCGAAGGCGTCCGATGACCAGAAGTGAGGAAGGTTCTGCTGGCAATTGTTGGGAGATATAGCAGGGTTTTTGGGAACAGATGCTTACTTGTCTCCTTTCTTCTCTTCGATTCTCTAGTACCGCGTTCGAGTGTCCAAATTTGACTCTAATGTTGTCAGCAATGAATTTCTCATGTTTCACCTTTGGCTATGCATGACCAATGAGTATGATATACTTCCGTCGTAATGCGCTGCGTGAGCCACAGGTTTGACGAAAATATACATACAATACCTTGACAGGACTCGCAGTCCTCCCGTACCTGAACCATGAACTTGATGCAAGTCATACCATGTGTAGATCCGTGCAAGGTATCACGCTGCAAATTGCCGCAAGAGGATGTGCCGCGCAGATATGATCTATTCCATGTCAAGATCTGTAATTAGATGTTATAATTGTTACATCAGCCAGTGGTATACATGTGTAAAAGGTGTATCTCAAAACGAGAATAAAAGATGAAGCAACGCCCACGCTCTATCATATGGAAGTCTCAAAATGTTCAAAACTCAAACCATTGTGCTCTGCTTGTCTTCATCGCTGCTCGAAGCCGGCTCATCCTTCGCAGCAGCCTTGGACGTCATGTTGTTCTTGCGTGAATCAAAGACGAGGCCCGGGTGGCCAATGTTGAGGAAGATCGTTCCGAGGGTGATCATGCTATGTGAATGTCAGATGCTTGCAATGGTAGAGGTACGGAGGATGGTCAAAACTTACACACTCTCCAGACCGATGAAGGCGCCCTGGTCGTGGAATGCTGACCCACTGTATCCATCGGTCAATTCGTAGATGCGGAACACGCATCGAATGAAGATGACAAGGAGCGCCAGGCTGATGAAGACCATGAAGAGCTTGAACCTCGCGTCGACACCACCGCCGGAGATCTTGCCAGTTTTAACATCCTTGCGGTAGCGGAACGCGTACTGGATCGATAGCAAGATGAAGACGAAGATGACGATAACCTGGAGCGACAGACCAGCCAGGCCGAGGTCTACGCCGACTTGAGATGAGCCGTCGGACTGGGTAGACAAGGCACCACCGACTGCCTGGATGACTAGACAGAGGACATCGCAAGGGATGAAGATCTGATAGTAGAGGGCCGGCTTGAATTGCGCGCTTGATGGTGATAGTCGCATGATGCTGGGATCAATCGTTAGACTGCCATTGATTTGATATGCAGAGTTTGGGATTCAATACCTCTTGTACAGGGTGATGTAAATGGCAGCCGTCATCCAAACAGGTGCGAACGAGATGCAGACTACCAAAATTAGGTCATGTCGCAACTTTTCACAGGCTTTCGAACTCACTGATTTGCAGCATGAAGCCGGTGAAGCTCCACGGGTCGTCATGCATGATAATTCTCCCACCGTGACCGATCATCTCGACGGCGCAGCCAACAGCAACCAGTGTAGCGAACGTCCACTGCTTCCAGCGATAGCCTTGGTAGATGTGAACAAGCATGCTAATGCCGAAGATGGCGATGAAGATTGCGTTGGCGGCAAGGTTTGGCTGGTATTGGAAGATGCTCCACTCGATGCTGCATGTTTCGAGGTCACATTCGCCCCATCCTCTTTGCTGAGATCCGTCGGAAGCCATCGTTATTGTTCGTAAGTAAAACTTGAATTGATGAGTCGTATGGTCGTAAAATAAAATGCGTGGTGGTAAGGGACTGCCAGATGTTTTTGTGTTGAATATTGCTGTTGGAAAGATCGAACTGTGCTATAATCACAGCCGTGGCGATGGCATCTTATAGACAATGGCATCTCTCCAAGACTGACCTACCTTACATGGCCATATGATGTTAACGGACGTATGCTCGCAATGTCTGCTCGATTGGGCCCAAGAGCGACAGCATTCCATCACGGTAGGCTGTGCTTCGGATTCGGAATTCTTCCAATGAGACTCGTGCTAGGTGCCTCCACAGAAGGGCTGTGTCGCTTTCGGACTCACTCTTCCTACTTGCTGTGAGATCTCGGCCGATAGAGACGGAGAATGAATCGAGCCCAGGCAACCAGATCTGAAAGATCGCTACCAGCGCTGTTTTAGGACACAGTAGCGGCGATCTGTTGAGGCTCTCCTTTGCTGCTAGAAGGCATGTGCGTCGGTGGCGTCCAAACAGCTCGCAAAGCGAAGTGGACTTCGCAGACCTCGCAATCACGTACAGTTTAGGCTTAGCGCGTCGCTAGCGCTTTGTGAATCGTGATAGCAGGTCGAAATTCTGCGTACATTTTGGTTTTCGAACACCGAACAGATATATCCATCGTCTGGCATCGATCGGCCAGACGATCGGCCGTTTGATGCTTCGTTCGATGTGTTGAAATTTCATGCCATGTCTACTGCGACCTCAGATGCTTCGCGCGTTTGCGGAACAACACAGGATCTCGCACGATGCAGAGCATAGCCACAACAGGTGATGTGTTTCGTAGCCTTGCAGATGTGCGACCACTCGTGGTTTCATGCGATGGTGGAGGTAGCGTTGTGGCTGTCTTGGTCTTGTCATACCGTCTCAAGGCTCATGTCTGTCACGACTTTTTGGTCTGCGATTCCCGTCTCGATGATGGGACCAACGTAGCAGCTCTCAACAGGATCGATTCGACGGCACGAGCATCGATACGACGACCATCGAGATGCTATTCTACACATTTCTACTAGCAGCTGCATCAGTAAATGCCTCCACATTCGTCAAACCCAATTGCACCATCCCAACGGAAGGCCTGCACAGCTTCGTCTCAGCGCCCAACGTTCGGGGTACTCTGGACATCTTGTGGAGCTGTCTGGCGACGATCATCGCGTGTACCTACACAGTATTGCATTTGAACATTCCCGAACAACGCGATGAGAGGGACAGAGATCGAGGTTGGCGAGGGAACATGAAGTGGTGGTGGAAGAGCATGCGAACAAACATCAACTGGACACTGATAACCATTCTGGCACCAGAGTGGTATTCTGGCACCGCCATCCAGGAGCTCACCGATGCAAGGCGCTTGTTACGTAACCTGCAAGGTCTGCCAAAGGCTCAGCATCCGGCACGAGGATGGACGCTGGCTCATGCGTTCTTCGTGAACATGGGAGGCTTTAGAATCCCAGTTCAAGATATCGCGGATGAATGGCCATCTTTGGTGGTCCTCAAGGGCGAAAGCTTTCTCAAAATACTCCAAGAGCAATGTTACATCCTCAGACAGTCGGATCAGCCTCTTGGGGTGGTGCTGCCAACAGAGGCGGATATCCTGGATCGCTCCAAAAGCGATCGTTTCGCCAAATCTATCACAATCCTTCAGGTTTCCTACTTCTGCGTCAGTTGCTTCGTGCGGCTCGGAAAACACCTTCCCATCACATTATTAGAGCTCGGCACTCTAGGTTTCGCAGCTTGCTCAATGGTTTCTTACGCCGTATTGTTCAAGAAACCACGCGCAGTGAACAGCACCGTGATTTTGCCAGACCTCAAGCTGGGAGCCTGTCCCTCAGCTTCAAAGATAGTCAAGGACAATGGGCCACTTCTTAAAAGCGCTGGCACCGCGAAGTGGAAATCAGACACGTGGATCCCGACAATCCTGTTGTCCGTAGTCCTTGGAGCCATCCATATCGCGGGCTGGAATCTCGCATTCCCTTCACAACTTGATCGATGGCTGTGGCGGAGCTGCGCCATCGCTTCCGCTGCCAGCCCACTTCTATGGATGGGCTTGTCGCTGCCACTGCTTGCGATGACACTGACGAACTTCTCTGACTCGGCCATCATGGCTGGTGTATGGGCTACTTGGGTACAACAAGCAATTCTAGTCGTCGTGTATGTGATCTCTAGGACAGTACTAATGTCGTTGATGGTCCGATCCTTGTTTTTTCTGCCGCCAGAGGCCTTCACGACAACTTGGGAAACGAGTATACCGCATCTTGGCTGATTGACATGTTCCGGGCTCTGACTGCCTGGGAAAGCGTCCTCGCTACATCACCGAGCGCAAACAACCGGATCATGAGAGGTTTTGGCAGTTCTTAATTGTGAGAGTAGTGCGAGTAGATATAGAAAATTCGTAACATCAAAGGCCCTAGCTAGGAACGTTCTCTCCCAATATGTGCACTGTATTCACAATCCCACCGCGTATTCGACAGCGGTCGAATGCCAGAGAGGAACAGCGGCGGTGAGCTGACTCTCAAAACAACCAAGGGCTAGCACGGCCTGTTGTGATCCATAGTCTTGTGCCAGTGTTGCGAAGGGCAGTATGCATCTAAAGTCTCGTCTCGCGGTGGGTGTCTCTGTAGTTGTGGCATCCGTAAAAGTTTTGCAACACCCTCGGGGCCAGATTTTCAACGGAAGGTTCCATTTCAGTGGAGTGTTGATTGGCATCTGTCGCAGCAGTCTAGAATCCGGTCAAGAGTATGATGGTTGCGTTGGAGATATCCTCGATACAGCTGGGGATGTGGGTTCGAGTAAAGGACCGGAGAACGGAAAGCCACATGCACTGCAATGTCTTGGTCTAGACAAACTTGGGTATGAGTGTAGGCAGGTTCGGTGAGAGTCGCGTCCCAGAGATGCGTGGCCGAGTAAATGAGGATTACTTCTTCGGGGAGTCCAGCCCTATGACAAGATCTGGTGTCTGCATCATACACGTTAGCGATGATCTCGTTTGAACTTTGAAACTGCGTCTGACATACCTCATCATCACCGTCTCCAGTGTGAGAGAGCTGAGCTCGGCATCATCGGGCATCTCCTCCATGATCGGTACCAGGCCAGCAAACTTATCACCGCCGCGGTAAGCAATGAGAGCGGGCACGCCTGCGGGCTCCATCTCAGCGTCCTGGTAGTGCAGCCTGACAAAGCGGACATTGCTGTGCTTTCGTGCCAGCGTGCGCACGCAGTCTTCGATCATCTGCGAAACGTGCGACTATGATTGTGGTTAGCCTGGTCCTCCATTATACAAGCACCACAGCACCAAACTCACCATATCGTCGTAAATGTACACAATTACCACTGTGCTCGGCCCACTCTTCTCCACCGCATCCAAGTAGCCCTCCCCATCCACAGTTGTCAACCCACCATATGACCGCCTGCTTTTGCCAGACTTGTGGATGCCGCTCTCGTACGCTCCATTCTGCAGCTCCTTTAGCCTACCCTGTCTCCACCTGCTGATGAAGCCCTCGTCCGCCTCCTCGTCGTCCAAGCCATCGTCACCCTCCTCCAGCTTCTCCAGCGCGGACGGCTCCTGCGTCCAGTGCCTCTGCGGCGCCTCTTCGACGACTGGTTGCTGCGCGCCGACTAGACTCCGTAAGCTTGTGCGGTGGTTGCGTTGTGAGTCGCGGAAGTGCTGTGCGTCTGAGATCACGCCCTTCGGGCCTGTGTTCGCGCCATAGCGGGTGCGCGGGATGATGTTGCGGGCGGTGCTTGTGCTGGAGCGCGGGAGGTTCTCGTCTGGGTCGTAGTTCGAGGCGGCTGGTGTACGGTCGTTGTCGTCGTCGTCGGAGAGGTTTAGGAATGAACGGGCGTCGTCGTTGGCGTCTTCGGGGTGGGTTGTGCGGCGCTCCTTGTCGCGCATGAGCTCGTTGAACTCGTCCTGGGCTGAGGTGGCCATGGTTGATATTATGTCAGGTGCTTTACGGTTTGCGCAAGGCTGAAAGCTTGAACGGGTTACACTGTGCTAGCAGCAGTCTTTCGAGGGAAGAAGTAGACCAGTGCGAGATTGAGAAGAGGGGTAGAAGCGAAATGGAAGCAGGATGGAAGAAAAGAAAACGGTCGACCGGATAAGTGAGCAAGGTATAATATTAATGTAGCCGTTCAGAGTTCGAGACAGTCTCTAGGGTTTCAGCCTTCTGACAGTACCTTAGTGAGGTGCCTCCTGTCATTATTATTAACCTCGTACTGCGACCAGGGGCGTACGCCAAACCCAGCAGTAGGCCATAATAATGCCACAGGCAAAGAGGAGCCCACTCGCCTGCAGCAGTAGTAGTCCGCGACAAAGGCGCATGACAGGCGCAAGGCGGGATCGCAAGGCTCAACGACGGGTATATCTGACTCCTACAATTATACACACCCGCCCACCAAGCCTGCAGGCTCCCCGGCCATGTCTGTGCTTGCTTCACAAGTGCTGCGACGCGAGACCTCTGATTGGTGGTGGCAATGCTTTGCACGCAACTACACGGTCGCAGTATCATATCACATCTCTGACAACCCCCAGAGCGACGAGATGTAAGTCTGCCGATGACCATCCTCCCCATCGTGCGTTTCAGACGGGGCGCGCGTGCACTGGCGGTCAGACCAAGGGACGCACGACCAAGGGATGTATGCAGGTACCGTCAGCAGAGTGGAGTTTAGCCCTACCCGACATGAGTCGTGGATGAAGCTGCGGTGAATGTACGGCACTTGGCCGTTGCTGAGAACGGAGTACTGGCATGAGATCTTCAGGTTGTGCATGAATGTGCATTTATGAAGCGGAGAATCTAAACATCGCTATAGATGACATGCTCACATGCTTGCATCAAAATACATACAAATGGGGATCTGACCAATCAAAAGAATTAATTGACACACTATCAAAGAAAGGCAACAACCAACAAGTGGCGTCTGTCAATAGAAGCTGCCATGTCCAATTCAAAACGATATGATGAGTAAGGCAGCCCCAAACACAACAGAGAGTCAGATCGAAGTGCACGTCCGCGTACGACTCTAACAGTCCTCGTCATGGACATGGACACTGCACAAAGCGAAGGACGTACTGAGAGCGTGCACGATTCAAAGCGGCTCTTGGTGGCGCCGATATGTCATGCAAGAAGCGGCGGTTCCAAGCATTGTCTACGGTGAGGACACGTAAAATATAGAACATGGCTCTCATGAGGTATTGCAATGAGAGTTCCTCAGATGCTTGCGCACTCCGCCTCCCAGTCAATATAACATGCATGAGCACGCTTGACGTAGGACAAGTCACACAGCATAGACAACGGTATGACATGACATGGTAGCACAGTCGGTGCGCGGCCATGAACGAGCACAATCGCATCATTGTTGAGACTGACTTCACGAGGCGTCGTGCAAATTAGCTGATGAGAAAATTACCTCTACCAAGACACTTATAACACAATGCCTTCGGACAGGTCAAGAATGAGAGAATCGGACAAGATGGGTAAGGAAACAAGAAGAACAAGAAGATCCTAAATGTAACACAAAGCTTTCAAGAGACGACTCAAAGTTTGACTACTTTTTCCGCCCCAGAATCCTCCCAGCCGCTCATCTGGCCTCTTCAAGAAGCAGAGAGGAAAGCGGAAATAGCCCAGTGACCCGAGATGTAGAAAAGGAAGAAGAAATGAAATAAAAAAGGGTGGTGGTGTCAAGAGGCTTGGGTGGCGAGTGTCGCGTCGTGGTTCCTTTTCGGTGGGAAGGGTGGACGAGCTGATTAGTTGTAGCCTGTGCTCCCGCATGTCCCTCCCCTTGAAAGCTCTTCACTTCTATCGCGTCTGGAAGAACAACTCCCAACGTCTTTTTCTCTCGAGGAATGCCCACTTTGCGCCGAGGTAGTAGAAGGGAAAGAGCATTGAGACAGTCGCAATGGAAACGACAATCTCAGGGCGCTGCATCGTACATGTGGTGGTGGTGAAAGGGAAGAATCGCATCTGTGCCGCTTCTGGAGCTGTTCAGTGTGTTTGGTTCTCGTGGCGAAGATGCCGCGCCATTTCGACTTGTATTTTTGACGTCGGGTATCTCTAAGCATGTTTCGTGCTTGTTTGTGTGACTTCTTATGCCCAGATGCGGAGCTGTTACTTTGTTAGCTTTTCCCTCGTGGGTGGGGTGGAGCATTTCTTACCATCGAATCCCAGGATCCTGTGCATAATGAAAGGGCATCGTTCGAGACGCCGAGACAGCTGACACGGTTGTCGTGTCCTTGGAGGGTACCCACACGCTCGCCACGAAGGACATCCCAGACCTGAGCTCCCAATCAGCATTGATTCATGGAGAAGTGAGTACACTTTAAGGGAACATACCTTGCACTCGAAGTCATCGTAACCAGCGAAGAGCAGACGACCAGAGACAGAGAAAGCAACGGAGGTGATACCGCAGACAGGTTCGGGGATCTGTAAGCAAAGTCAATAAAACGTAAACAAAGTGTGGCATAACTCGGTCCACTTACAGCATAACTTTGGAGCTCGCGGTCTGCGCGAATGTCGAAGAGTCTGCAAGAAGCGTCATCTGAACCAGTTCCGAAAGCGTTTCCGTTAGGGAAGAACTGGATGGCGTTGATGTCGGAGTCGTGTGCGGCAAAGGTCTGGCTGCACTTCTGTTGTCGGATATCCCAAAGCTTAGCGAAAGCATCGCAGGCACCAGAGACAAACTGGTTGTTGTCGAGAGGGTTGATGCTCAAGCTCATGACGTCTCCCAGGTGGTCGGCGAATTCTGTGATCTTCTGGCCAGTCTCAATGTCCCACAGCACACAGGTCATGTCACCGGAGGATGTAAGGATACGGCGGTCGTTGATGAAGCGACAGCAAGAGAGGTAGCCAGAGTGCCCGCTAAGCTCTCTTGCCACCCTGGTCGGGCCCTCCCGTGCGCTCAGATTGTAGATTGAGCAAATGTTGTCGAGACCACCGCAAGCCACGTAGTTGCCGCTTGGTGAGTATGCGCAAGTCATGACCCAAGACGAGCGGAGAGGAATTGCGTGCACCTTGTTGGTGGTGTACGCATCCCAGATGATGAGTTTGCCGTCCTGAGACGCGGAAACAAGATGCCTTCTGTCCGTTGACCAGTGCATCGCGTAGATCTTAGCAAGGTGGCCCTTGAGCGTCCTCTTAGTCCTCATGCCCAGACGTGGGAGGGCCTCTGTCCTTTGGCGCGCGACATCGCGAACTGTAGACACGGGTTAGCGAAATGCATTCAATGGCTAGACGACGGCTGCGGAGGCAGTGGTCTGTAAGTAGAGACCTCACGCACGTGATGTGTCGGCAAGCTCGTCCTTCTTGCGCTTTATCCTGTCCTTCAGGGCTTCCGCATCCCGACGGGCGATCTGGATCTTCTGCTGGATGGATTCTGCGTTTGCGTCCGCCATTGCGAGTGCGCGATGCAAACGGCGTCAATGGCCGTCGCAGCCCCTGGAGTGATGGTTCCTCGGCGGAGGCGGGTGAGAGCAGGCCGGTGTCGAGGTGGCCAGCAAACAAGCACGTCAATGCAAGCCGCTGAGTGCGAGAACACTGCTGTCGACGGCGAGTCGATGGGGTGCTGTGTCGTGGGCTCGCGCTCCTGCAATGGGTGGGTGTAGGCGCGGGAGGTTCCGACAATCCCTGGGCGGGCGTGTCTGGTGCTGGTGCTGCCGCGACGAGGGGGCGGCGCGCGTGACGGGGGGATGGGGTGGGCGGAGCGGTGAGGGCGGTGAGCAGGACAGCGCGTCGCAGGAAGCAGCAGGCCCGAGACTGGAGGCAGGGGTTTGGTTGACGGGCGCTGGACGAGGATGCGGCGCGGTGGTAGGTGGTGGTGGTGGTGGTGGTGTTGGGAGAGAGCAGCGGTAGTCAGTGAACGAAGCTCCAGCGAGACGGCCGGGCAGCAGCTGCCGTCTGCGAGCGCGACCAAGCACCGGGAGGTTCCCGGCGCTTATCTCAATCCATCGCGCTAGCCCCTGTCCTCGACCGGCTCGTCTGTCGTCGAACTCTGCTGTGCCACCCTCTCGCAGCGCCAGGCAGATCATCTTCGCTCTGGACGATATTATGTTGCGTGCGATATACCACCGCCGCCGTGCTGCCTCGCATCTGCGCACGCCGCGACATCCATCAAACTCTCTGCCCGTCAGCGTGGTGCGAGCACGCCTGATCTGCGAGCGGCCCCAGGCCGAACTCTCCTTGTATCTGCACATGCGAGTCAGGCCCGCACACTCTTCTCGCAGATGATAATTTACCGTTTTTACCCTGCTCACGCCTCTTGCCCTTTCTCGGATCTCCCTTTGCCTACCCGCGGGCTGGCACCGGCCGACGATGGACTACAAGGAATAGTGCGTTGCGGACGTCTGGCGGACGTCTGCCCCGATTCGCGCCGCTGAGAGGGTTCGACGGCAGTGGAGGCTTTCTGCCACCTCGCCCTCTCCGTCCGCACGTCGTCAAAGCAGGCTCTCGGGTTAGCCACCTCCACAATCACCGTCTGCAAGGCACATCCTTGACAGCCATCTTCTGCAGTCTACTGCGCCCTTTTCCCACTTGCTCACCAGGATTCGCCGCCAAGTTCTGGACCTCCTCATGGGAGGTGCCTCAGTCATCAAGCTAACGTGCCGTCTTCGTCAAAGTCTTGTGCTGCCCTTGCGCTTGCATTCTCTTTCGATAGTCTTTAGACCATCGAGATTAGGGGCCACTCTAAACTTGCTTTGTCATGGCTGTCTCCGTTCGTCACATCATCCGTTCAAACTGCCATGCATAATGACAGTGTCAAATGTCAACGGCAGATGCGCCATTGTTTCGGGAATAATTCACATTTCAGCCGTAGACCGGCTGAACGTGTCGATTGTTGCTGCACATTTCAAGGTATAAATCGTAGCTCAGTACGACCCGAAGTTTTGCCATGGACGGAGAACATGTCTGCTTTACATTCGTGTTAGTATTGGCATTCATTTCCCGCAATTCCACCTCTGCACAACTGCACGGCAGGACGAACCCGTAGATTATTGTTAGACGGACAGATACACGAAGTAGTACATATACCTAAATTGTTTCGTGGCAAGTGCTGTAGATTCTTTTCACAGACCATTCAACAACTAGGAACTCTTGTAGGACTTCCCATACTATCTTCGACTCAATTGTTCCTTTGAGAAGGTTCTTTTACATGGTGATCACGGTTCCTGATAATACAAGCGGTATACCTCAATCGGCCAAAAGCGACTTGAAATGGATACTTGGTGTTGCCTCAAAAGAGCAGCAGTTCTTTCCAGACTTTTCGTCTGTATGAGTGGCTTTTGTGATTGCGACTTTAACCTTTGTTACTCCTACCCTTTCGTCCTGATCGCTGCGCAGTCCTGTTGCTCCCTGCGCGTGCGAACTTTCATAGAAACATAATCTCATCGTCCCATGTCCTCCAATCACCGTAATGCCTTTCGTGGTCTGCCGTCCTTGCTTTTGTTCGGTTGTGCCGCGCTCATCAACTGGTCCAACCCCAGGTCTCTCCAAGCTGGCTCCTTGACTTTCTGTGTTGCGCGCTGTATCCCAAACGCCGCATGCTGGTCGGGCACGATGTCATCCTCATCATCAGGGTTTATAGGTTGGTGTTGTGGAGGAACGTAGATTTCCTCAGCAGGTAGCTTGAGGCGAGAGAAGTCTTCGAGCAGGTCGGCATGGTGCGACTGGTGGAGATGGAGAAAGGTGAGAGAGGAGTCGCGCGACTGAGCAACCATCAGCAAGGCAGCTATGATGCATCTCGGAAGTGCATACCATCGTGATAGTACTCTTCTCAAGCGGTGTATAGTTTTGGCGCAAGTAGTATTCCAGTACTCATGCTATCGCAATCATTGCCTCTACTGTATGTTGCGCCCGCGTTAGCCAGCTCAAGAGGTAAACACCTTTCCTAGTAAAGCTTAGCTCTCGGGCGTCCCCGCGCGCACGGCCCACCTCACTCGAGCCTGCCTTGCCTGCGAAATTCCACCTCGCCAAGGCCCGCCTTGAGACTTTGCTGCTCGCACACGTACTGACGACCACGACCAGCGACGATATCGACGACAGGTACGCACGCGCCGCCCGATTACTCCCGCCGAACGACTCTCGTTAACACGAATTTTCGCAGCTTCAGATCCCCGCCCGACGAAGCATATCTCCTCCACACGACAAACAACCGTCAATATGTCTCACGAGTCTGTCTGGTACTCTCGCCCGCGCACCTACGGCAAGGGCAGCCGCGAGTGGTACGTACACTCTGCGCCGGAATAGAATGGAGGAGGAGCGCGTGGGGGAATAAACAGATTTATGGGCAATTGAGGAACAAGCAGCTAACATCGGTCTTCTACAGCCGTGTCTGCACCCACAAGGCCGGTCTCGTCCGCAAGTACGGTCTGAACATCTGCCGTCAGTGCTTCCGTGAGAAGGCTCAGGACATCGGCTTCACCAAGGTCAGTCGCATACGTCGCGCAAAAGGAACGCTGCAGACCGGAGGAACTGACTCTAGTGCAGCACCGTTAAATGTTTCCAACACGAGCGACGATGGCGAGAGCATTCAGGTGGATGGGGCAATGAAAAGAAACGGTTCAGCTGGGCATGCTATTGCAGTTACCGGCGTTAGGCGGACAGACATGCGAACATGTCACTTGATCAGCTTTGGTAGAATGAGGCCAACAAACCATTCCACCTGTTTTTTTATCTGGACACTTCCTAGATGCACCACGCATCCACCGATCATGCTTGTTGAGCATCTACAGCTCCGTGCGACTCCTTCGCGACTCACGGATACGAGATTAGCCATGTCTTAGCGTACACGAATTCGCAGACAGCAGCGACCCTTCGACTGCCTGCGACCTCCTTGCTCCGGAAATGAATTCGATCATCGCCAGTGTCACTGCAGAGATCCGGGGAAATGGTGAAGTGCTTACGTCCAGTCTTGGGCTGCTGTACTATAACAACGTGACATTAAAATTCTGGAGCCTGAATCTCGCCTAACGTGACACTAGATCCTCCAATGCCCAGCATGCACAATTACCTCAGCTTACGGCCTGTCACAGGCAAGGAAATAGTTACTCCAAGACAAGACAATACGAGGCTCGGCGAAGACTGGTGTTTTCGAAATTGTGCTGCCTAATCTTGTCAATTAACATCGTATATAACCATCATGTCGAAGCGCAACAATCAGTGTCTTCACCTTCACTACGTTCATACGATACTCGACGACGTTTAACAACAACAACAATCATGTTTTCTCTCCAGAGAGTCCTGCGCTTTATACTCCTGTGCTACGCACTCTACAGCTTCGCCATTGGCATATGGGTAATCATCCAAGCAGAAGATCTGTGTCTCGGGGCAGCGGAAGACAGACATACGATCGAGGACATCGAGGAATTCGGTACAGCCATACCCGTGAGCAAGTCATACAATCGGATAACTGACGACTAATATCGCACCAGGTCTGCGAAAGGTAGCAATTGCTGTCTATGACTTAATCGCTGCCTGGCGGGGCGACCGAGCATCGTTCTCCTCCATAGCCATTGTACGGGTGTTGTTGTACGCTGTTCTGAATAGAGTCTGGTTGTGGGGAGTCGGCTGGCCGTACATTGATGACAACCTCGTCATCATTGCCATTGCGGTGGAGGCGGCGATGTTGTAGTAGTGCTGTGATGAGGCACGCGGTGACGGTGACAATCGTACAGCTTCACGGGACTGTGGAGACTGGGAGGCAGAAGCAGATGTCCTCGAGTCGAAGGAGGGACACAGTTTATGCCGTCAGTCTGGCTTGACTGTCTACTGAACTTTCTATGCACATCGATCGAAGTAGCAATGACAGCACTCAATTCATGTTTACTGGTCACTGCTTCACGTTACCTCATTCCATGGAGGATCAAATCCTCTGCCGATCGGATATCACGCCTGGCTCGATACGTGTATCAAACCCACTCAGAGGTACGTGCACGTCGCATCCACAACCTTACTCGCTGTTCAATATTGCTAGCAAGAGTTCCTGTGTACATAAATAGGATGTCACGTAATAATATCTATGGATGACTTAGCCTAAGCTGGTTGGCGTCTGTATGTATTTACATTATTTGGGGACAATATTGCTTGCCATCCGAGATGTTGCTTGAGTGCTGTGGAACCATTCGTCGAGCAGTACACAACTTAAGCTCTTTGAAGTCTCCAACCTCTGTAGGGTCAAAGACGCGTTGGTCTATCTCCAGGCTTCTAAACTTATCTGATCTTGCCAACTGACAAGACTTCGCCTCTGCGAAACTGGCAATACTTTGTATGTCTCTCACTGAGACAATCATGTCTCAGCCAGGTTGCACATTTTATCATGGTGTACATTGTGGTCTACTGACCACTCGACGAAGTGAGAGGACATCCTCGAACTCATCTCTTTCTCTTTCCTTAAGCCGCAAAGACATACATGGCTATTGCGGACGGTCCTCGTCACATGAGCAAAGCCACCTGCTATCTGGTGCATAGGTCGGCGAACAATAACGTCAAGAGTACTCTGCCACCAATACGCTCACGTCGCTTCTTGCGGGCAAGAGAGCCAAGCGCCCAGCCCCCATGTAACCCTGCTTATCGTGATAACGGACTACACATTGTCGACCTTCTCCTCACCATAGTCACTCTTGGAGCATGCGAGATACCTGGCATGCTGTTCATGCTGCATGAAGATGCTCCGCAATAGGCAAGTCGTGCACGATATGGCCCGCTCTTTGATAGCCAGCTCGGCCACTTCTATCTCTTGGGTGGCCTTGATGCACTGCCGGCGGAGATAGACAAGGGCGGCCAACTCGGCGGAATCGCATTATCATTGTTTATCTTGAGATGAGCCATGAGTGAGGTTTTTGCCTTTCATGGAAGAAGGTGAGGTGGTTCCTTGTTCGTTTCATGCTGAGCTTCGCAGTATCAACTCCAATACAATCTTCAGACGCACTTCCACATCCTGGCCATTGAACGATCATGAGCTCCAACCCAGACCCTTTGTCCATTGCGACGGAGAAGACCATCCTACCTCCAGTGTTCGGCAAAGAAAACCAATACATATCCGAGAAGCGAGATTCCTCCTCCGAGGAAGCAGTCGTTGTCAATGGCGGCGAAGACATCATAAAGGAATCCGACTACACCGATGAGGATTACAAGAAGTTACTCAAGAAGATCGACCGCTTTCTCCTACCATTGATGTGGTTCTGCTACGGTGTTCAACAGACGGACAAGACCTCGCTGGGCACACAAGCCATCTTTGGAATGAGAGACGACACCAACTTAGTCGGCCAGCAATACTCGTGGCTTACGACTATATTTTACCTTGCTTACCTCACAGGGGAATTTCCATCAAACTTCCTCCTGCAACGGTGGTCTCTCGGCAAGTCGCTGTCTATCTATATGCTGTTTTGGGGCGTCTGCGTTTTCTGCGTGGGTGCTGCTCAAGAGTGGTCGCATCTGATGGCTATTCGTGCCCTGCAGGGTTTCTTCGAGTGTACCATTTCGCCGGGCTTTGTCTTGGTGGTTGGGTCCTGGTACCGCACGGATGAGCACTCTTCACGGTCGCTGTTCTGGCAATCTGCCAATGCAGGTTTCGGCATCCTCGCTTCTTTGGTAAGTAATCACACATCCAACATTGAATTATAGAAGCACACAGAACTAACGCGATCGTAGATCATGTATGGCATTGGTACTCATGCACAAAAGAACCCTGATAGTCTGGCTCCCTGGAGAGCGATTTCCATGTTTTTGGGTACATGCACAGTGGTGCTTGCGCTGATTTGCTTCGCGCTCTTGGGCAGCCCGCAAGAAGTTTTCTGGTTGAGCAAGGATGAGAAGCGTATGGCTGCTGCGCGCATCTTGCGCAACAAGGCTGGTAGAGATGTGACCGGTAAGAAGTGGAAATGGGACCAGGTCACCGAGGCCTTCAAAGACCCTCAACTCTACTTCGCGATGGTCAACGCCTTCCTGTCTTCGGTTCCGAACGGGTAAGCTTGCATTGATTCTCGGTCTAGCCTCTCGGGCTCAGTACTGACATTTCACAGTGGTCTGACTACATTCGGAAACATCATGTACAACTCATTCGGCTTCACCAGATTGCAAGTTTTGCTAGTAGATATCCCGAGATCAGGTATGTCGACCTTGTCTATTCTCGAACGCCTTTGAGCCGGACTCGACTTGCTTGATTGTTTTGTTAATGCCGAAGCAGTCGTGTCACTCTGCCTCTTCCTGATCGTCGGCATTTATACTCGCCGTGTGCCAAATCGCCGCTTGTACATCATGGCCGCATCAACAGTCACGCCGTTCATTGGACTGATCGCCTTGTCGACGATTCCCAACAGCCCTGCCAACATGTGGACGAAATGGGGCATGTATTTGATCACGGTGCCTTACGTGCTTGCACTCTTCCTAGCCTGGACTCTGATCCCGTCCAACGTGGCCGGACGCACAAAAAAGACCATCATCTCGTCCGCAACCTTCCTTGGCTATTGTGTGGGGAATATGGCGGGAAGTCAGATTTTCAAAGAGGCAGATGCGCCACGTTACAGTAAGTCAATATCTGGATGTCGCAAATACTGGTAGACTTCGACTGACACGAGCGCAGTCCCTGGCACGATTGGCGCAGGCGTATCACTAGGACTCGAATTCCTGCTGATCGTTATCTGGAGAGGCTACTATATGTGGCAGAATCGTCGCCGCGATAAGAAAGCTCTTGAAAGTGGCATCACCAAAGAAGAGCAAGAACGGCTGGGAAGAGAGCTTGGTGAAATCGACACGACAGACATGGCCAATCCGCATTTCAGGTATACGATGTGAACGCAGGATCCAATGAGAGCCACAGTCTACCGATTCTGGCATTAGATAGAGCTGAGCAGCATATTCACACGATCCAACTCCGTATCCATGTCTCCATCCGTCGATCTTGAGTCGCCTATCAATCATCCGGTATTGATTGATGATGCGTCTCATTCATACTGCAAGCATCGCTCTGGGCAGTAGCAGATAGGTTGTGGATCAAGAATGGCTAGTTCCGCCGCGTGTGGAATGTAAGGGTTGGATGCACGCAGCGGCCGTGCGCCCGGATGAATGTTCAACCGCTGCTACGATCAACGAACACTCACACTTTCGCGATGTCTCGGACTCACTTCACAGCCCTCCGAGTGGCCGCATGCGTTGGTTTATGACACATCTGAATACTATAGTGATAGCAGAGAGTGAATTGGGCATACAACACTACATGATTCAACGGTCAATCGCCACGCACGTGACCGCGTCGACCGAAAGATGAGACCAATCCGTACAAGAGGTTTATTGCGCGTCGACATGCAGTCCGTCGCGCCGGAGTGAAGGCTCACATGCTGCATGCACCCCTAGGTTGTACCGGAGTTGCAACAATGTCGTCTTTGTTGCGAACGTTGGATGTCACGCCAACACGACAATGCCGGATGCGGCGATGAGACACATACCTGGTGAACAGTATACAATGTTATAAAGAGCTCTTTGCAAATGGGCTTGAGGCTTGTTCTCAGTAGATTCTCCGTTCAATACGCTATCAAAAAAGCTCTCGACAAAACAAGATCTTCCGCAGATCTACCACTGTGGACATCAAGCCTGCCATCCACAGGCACCCCACATCAATTTACTGCAACCATGCCTGCTGGAGGTGCCGGAGGAGCTGGAGGCAGTCGTGCAGGAGGTGGAGGAAACCGTGTAGGAGGAATGGGAACCAAGAATTCTCGCCAGACAGCGTCCAAGGGCGTTGACAAGAAAGTCGCCAAGCAGCCAGTCAAAGCCATCAAGGAGAAAGTCCTCGCTGTCAAGGAGAAAGCCAAGGCGAAGAAAGCAGAGCAGAAAGCCAGCCACGATGCTCGCAAGGCGAACTTCGAGAACAAGGACGACGCTGAATTGCGCCAGGAGAGAACCACTCGGCAGCAGGCACAAGGCAGATCTTGACTTGGTCTACAAGGACCCTTGTATTTATCCTAGTTCTTATGTAAGCGAAGACAAGGGTGGCAAGTGAGATACAACAATGTGAGTCTGTTCGATGTGACCGGTATAGGGAAAAGGAGGATCAAACTGTGGAGATGAGTAGTTGCTTATGCGCTGCTGCCTACTTAAAGAAGACAAGCCTTCGCGTCATGGATCTGTTGTAAGCCATCACTTCCCCAAACTCTCTGTGGAATTTCAAGGACGTTCGTCCTCCGCTTTTCGAGAATGTCCGATGATCAGTCCTTCGTGTATGTGTCGCTTCTTTCGCACCGCAAACTTGCACCTCCACAAGCCAGTACAACGATCAAGCTCGGGACCTCTGTTTGGATGTGTTGACACCCAGTAAGTTACGAAGCTCCGTCTTGAAACGTTGACCGGAGGCCTTTTTGTCCACCTGCTGTCCTTGCCAATAAGGCTCGAAGTTTTCGTCCTTCAAGTGAAGAATGTCAACACCGGCGTCTTTGCGGCCGTTGGCAGCTCCATAGGCTTCAAGGAACCAGTGCGCGTCGAGGAAAACACGGCGTGCAACGTACTGCGGTTTACTGCTATAGTAGCGCACGTCGCAGGTAAGCCTGAGAGCTTTGAGTTGCGTGGCACCGGCGAGTAGTGTCAAGCTGGCATGGTTGTTGCCTTTCCCGACACCAGAATGGCCCCAAGCCATGATTGCTATGTCAGTGAGGCGTTGCTGGTTGCGAAGGCCGATGGTTGCAAGGAAAGAGTGTAAAGCAGTGGGATCTGCGAAGATGAAGTCATGACCGTAGAGATAGTTGATGGCTTCTGCATTGATCTGCTGATTGACAGCCAACAAAGCAGGAACAAACTCCGTTGAGATGGGTGCGAGTTCTTGTGAGCCTGAACTCAGGTATCTCCGAGAACGACGTCTGAAACCATGGTGGTAGGCCTCCGGAGCGAACACCTTTCCGCGACGAGCAATATGACGGTGGTTGGACTGCTGACCCACAATGGAGACACCGTTGGCGTCAGCGAGGGTCATTTCGTAAATCATGTCGCGAAGCTCGGCTGGCAAATCGAGGAAGCGGAAGCTCTTTTCCTTCTTGGCTTTCGGGGTGGTCTTGGGCTTCTTCTTTGGCGGCACCTTCTTCGTGGTTTTCTGTCACGTTGTCAGCATTGTGGCCTCTTACAAACATTGATGCAGAGGTCGAACCTTGCGGCGAACACCAAAAGTGTCTCCGTCGTCGCTGTCACTCATGTTGGCGGGGACTAAGAGCTCCACCTGCTCATCGTCACTCTGAGGCTCGAAGACATCGTCGGGCTCGGCATAGGAGACAGCAGCGCGCTTGCGCTTGCCCGTGAGAATTGGTGGGTTGTCGGACATGTTGGATGCAGGTGCAAGTTGTGAGAACAGGACCTATGCTGGGTGTGAGTGTGTGGTTGAGTGGTGACAGGCCGTGGCTGGTGGTCTTTTGAATCAGCTCTCCTGAGCCAGGTGAGGCAGGCGCGACACCCAGGCAGCAGCGTCGCGCCAAGACATCTTTGTCTTGACTTCACTTGCATCCCTCCCCGTAGCGTAGTCAAGCCAAATCTTGCCTGAGGCTGGTCTTTGCCTTTACTAAGAGTCCTTCGGAAGATGTGGGTGGGCTCCACTTCGCTAAAGTGACTGCAAAGCGCCACGGTCGAAGCAGGATGAGTATGTTGCAGACGAATGAGGAAATCATTCTTACTTCTCAAGACATAGCATGATCGTGTGTCACATGCGCATGTGATGGCGCGGCACTGCGTATCATTCCCGGAAACCTAACAATCTCGAAATGAGAGTAGCTATCTTCGGCACGCGGTCGCGACGTGAGAAGATCGAAGCCACAGTCTCAGTCCTACAAGTGCTGTAAACAAACTTAACCTGGCTCAACACCTTAGTGAACACGGTATGGCGCATATGTCTTGCGTCACTCCGTCCTCCGTGATGTTTGTTCTACGCGTGTTCTCCGCGCACGGCTCCCGGACCGTGTCTTCAGGCAATGCTGGCTTCGGGTTTCTTAAAGCCTCTGCTGTCGTCAGACGCTTCGTTGGCCTGGAGGAGCGCATTGTCCCCAAGATATCCATCTGCGACGACAACGACGGTCACACTGGCTGTACACCTCTGCTCTGTCGGAAGAGGACCTTGGGAACATGGGATTGCACAGCACGGAGAAGAGCGGAAGAACGAAAGTCCATCTTCCTCCGCACCTCCACATTCCCAAGAATGCCGAGCCCAATTACCATTGGACTTCCCCCGCGCAGCCGCCATAGCCGGCCCACATGGCAGCAGTGCAGTAGCCGGGAACGATTCCGAACCGGAAATGATATCAGCAGCAAGCTCGCCGGCCCAGGTGGCAGAGCGGAAGTCGTAGTTCGTTGTTGTATAGCTTCTTTCCCTCCCCAGATCTCTCTGGACATCACTTCTTACCCCAGAGGTGAACAGTCTACACTCACTCGACATGGACTTCGCACGCTCCTTTGGCTCTGCACTGAGCAGCGGCGTCCAGGTTCAGGTTCGCGTGGCTCCACGCGCAGCATGGCGGGTAAAGAACCACGCCTGCCAGAGGCGAGCATTCCAGTCCAGCACAGTCTTCTTCCGCGAGGCACCTGGCGGTGCACCTGAGAAGAAGCGCGGCGGATCAAAGGTCTTCGAATCTGTTGACGAGGCTGTGGCCGACATCAAGTCTGGTTCAACTGTTCTTTCCGCTGGTTTCGGACTATGTGGTACCGCAGAGACTATCATCGGCGCCATGGTACGAAGGGGCATCGACAAACTTCACTCACTTACCGTCGTATCCAACAACGCTGGAACCTCTATTGGTGGCGGTCTCTCGCCTCTGATCGAGTCTGGCCAGATCAACCGCGCCATCTGCAGTTTCCTCGGTGGCAACAAGGTCCTCGAAAAGTTGTACCTTACTGGCAAGATTGGCATCGAACTCACACCTCAGGGCACCATTGCTGAAAAGCTCCGTTGCGGCGGTGCTGGCATCCCGGCTTTCTACACTCCTACTGGCGTTAACACATTCATCCAAAGCGGTGGAATTCCTATCAAACTCAACAACGGCGTTGTCATCGAGCCTGCTGAGCCCAGAGAAACCCGCATCTTCGATGGCCGCGTCTACAACATGGAGCGCGCCATCAAGGGTGACGTCGCCATTCTCCGTGCTCACACTGTTGATGAGGATGGCAACGTCCGTTTCCGCTTCACCACCAAGAACTTCGCTCCCATGATGGCCAAGGCCGCAAAGGTCACCATTGTTGAAGCGGAGAACATTGTTCCCACTGGCACCATCGCACCTGACGACATCCACCTCCCTGGTATCTACGTTGACCGCATTGTCAAGGCTACTGCCGACAAGATGCTTGAGAGCAAGACCCTCCGTCAAGAATCCAACGCTGAGTCCTCCAAGGAAGTAACCCCTGCTGCCCGCCGCCGCGACATCATCGCAAAGCGTGCTTCTAAGGAACTCCACGAAGGCTTCTACGTCAACCTCGGTATCGGCATGCCCACGCTTGCTCCTTCATTCTTGCCTGAAGGCCGAAAGGTCTGGATCCAGAGTGAGAACGGTATCCTTGGTATGGGTGCTTACCCCACTGAGTCCGAGGTCGACATCGACATCATCAACGCTGGTAAGGAGACCGTGACTCTCGTTCCCGGCGCCAGTGTCTTCGACAGCTCTGAGAGCTTTGCCATGATTCGTGGTGGTCACGTTGATGTCTCCATCCTTGGTGCCCTTCAAGTTGGCGCCAACGGCGACCTTGCCAACTACATGATTCCCGGAAAGGTAAGCTGAACAGTACTTTTCATTTACGGCGACAGACACTAACATTCCACGCAGGTCTTCAAGGGTATGGGCGGTGCCATGGATCTCGTGTCCAACCCCGACGAGACCAAGATTGTCGTCACCACCGACCACACCGACAAGTACGGCGTGAGCAAGATCGTGCAGAACTGCACTCTGCCTTTGACCGGCGCTCGCTGCGTCAGCACCATCATCACCGATCTCTGTGTCTTCCAGGTCGACCGCGTCAAGGGCGAGCTGACTCTGACTGAGTTGGCGCCTGGCGTCACTGTTGACGAGGTCAAGGAGAAGACCGATGCCAAGTTCAACGTCGCTGACAACATTGTCGCTATGGAGTAGAGCAGAGCACTCCATTGAAGTGTCTGCTTGCGTTGTTCTTTAGTGTATAGATCAGGCCCAGGATGTGGATCTGTACATTTTTTTTAGAAGTTTAGCATAGCCATATTGGTGTACAATTTTCCAAAAGACCCAACCTGTGTTCGCTGGCCCGGCAAATCATCTTGTGTTCCTGGTATATCAAAGTAATTCCAGAATGAACAACCAAAATGGACAACCAGCTTATACTTCTCATATTCGCAATAAAAAACCCTCGCTCTAACGTGACGAAACAAGACCCTGTATTGTCTTTACAACTTGGCCTTCAGCTCGCCATACCCACCCGCGAATCCACCTCCAATAGCATTCACAACCTCATCAACCTTCTTAAGCAACCACTCACTACCCTCATCGCTCGCCAGCCACTTCGCACCCTCGACATCCTCCTCCACACTCTCTCCCTCCACCGCCTTCCTCAATCCAAACACATGGCTCAAAACCTGCGGTCCCACACCCGTCTGCGCGCGCAAACACGCCACCGCAACCACGCTCGTCAACACACGCCCTACGTTCGCGCCATGCGGCGCACTCACAGCCGGATCCGAGAACAGCGCACCGTACTCCGATTCCACAATGTGCACGGGCAGGTCCGGGTGGCTGGAGCTGAGCTTCTTGATAAGTTTGGAGCTGAAAGGCGCGTAGATCGAGTTCCACAGGCCGTGGCCGCGGTCCAGCACGTCGTCGACGTTGTCGCGCGCGAGCATGCGGCGGGGTTTGCGCTCGGCGAGCGCGGACTGAATGTCTGAGGGCAGGCCGTCGCGGAAGGCGTTGAGGCAGTTGATAGTGCGTGGGACACCGTTGAAGCCGATGCATTTGAGGCCGACTTCGCGCATGAGCTCGGCGGTGTAGACGGGGTGGTCTGAGGGGTTGGCGGTTGCGGGCTTGCTTGCACTGGCGAGGGCATAGAGCTGGAGGAGTGATTCCGGGGAGTTAAGGGTCATTGTTGCTGCGGTCTGGAGAGGATGGTTAGTTTTGAGTGGCGAGAGGGTCCGTGGTGTGCGCTTACTGAGGCGCATAGCCATGCTGGTAAGCCAACTTGCTTTGCTTTGGCATCTGTGGCGATTTTCTCGTAGATTGAGTTAATGTTCTTTGGCGCTGGGGTCGTGTGAGGCCTGACGTGTGCGGCATTGATGAGAGTCTTGAGCGACTCGGATAGCTTAGACATGATGGCTTTGGTGGGATGTGGTGATGTACGTATAATCTGTGTGTGTATGTCAAGTCGCTCTTTCCCGTAGTCAGTGTATATATCGCGGTTAACAATGATATGTACGGCTCCAGTAACCAATAGCTCAAGTATAACGTGAGGTCATTGCAGCAATGACGGACATACGCGGAAGCCGGCTAACGCGGTATCTCTATTGTCCGTCTTGACCTCCAGAAGCCCTCAAGCCAAGATCTATATATTCATGGAGATAAGGCGGACACGGTCAGGTACATATTACAGTATCTCCATTGAAGTAAGATTACAATAGATCGCAGTCGAATGCAGATGCACACTCTGAAACAGTACTCAGAAGAAAGATCAAAATATTATTTCCTGACAGCATAATTACTGACTGGATTTACATGCATTACACAACACAGATCTGGGTATGAACGGTTCGCTCCAATCAACTCCCCACCACGAGGGAGCACGAATATCTGTCACACCACGCTCGTCCAACCCAAGAGATACTTTCAAGAGCAACAAAGAAAAAAGGTAAGGTAGAAGAGTGTCATAACAGCGCATGGCTCAGGTGGGAACCAGTTGACCTGACATGACTCTGCCGTGCCTTGCTTCCTCCACACGGTAAACCTCGACACTGCTCGCAACATCTGTGCGGGTCATGTTGCTGCTTGTTTTGGATGCACAGCTCGTGGCTTTTGTCATATCGCTCTTGCTCGCCTGAAGGGAAAGGCAGGTTAGCTGAGTTGCAACGACAAGACAGTAAAATGTAAGGAGGGCGGGCTCAGCTGGTGTGCTAAGCCTCTTAAGCGCCTGCCTGAGTCTCGTGGTCGTCGTCCAGCATCGTCGAGGGCTCGCGGTTCATCCTGCTCTCGAGCTCCTTGAGCTGGCTCTCGCGGGCCAAAAGCTCCTGGCGCTTCTGCTCGATCTCGCGTTGCACCTTGATCTCGATCTCGCGCAGCTTCTCCTCCTCGCGGCGCAGCTGCTCCTCCTTCAGACGGACAGACTGCGATGCAAGTGACTGTGGGTCGAGGGACTCGGAGTTGTCGCCGGCGGAAGTTGCGTCGTTCACGCTCTTACTAAGCTTCTCGGTACGGTAGTTCTCGTACAGGAAGTCGTGAGTGATTTCCTTCAGATCGGCAAGATGAGAGTGCAGGAGTGCAGAGCGAATGGCCAGGAAGTCGGAGTGGCGAGGGTTGTCGACCTCAACGATACCCCACGGGTACTGACGAGCGCGGACTGTGCGACCCTCGAGCTCAATGGTCTCGTCACTTCCGACAATAGCAAATGGCATGAGGCCACGGAGCTCAGCGTTCTCCTCGACAGTGTCCTCGTCATCCTCCTCGATGTCGTACGGGAAGTTGTAAACAGGGATGCGGTAGTGCTCAATGTCCTCCATGATGAGCTTCTTGCTCTCGGCCAGCTCCAGGGGAGTGAGCGAGTCGGCCTTGCCGATGACGGGGATAACGTTGACGCGAGGTGAAAGGCGGCGCATCAACTCAATGTCGAGCTCACGAAGACCGTGGCCTGGGGATTGTTAGCGCCTGGACGATCAAGCAGGCCAGGAATGTGTGATCGAAGTAATGGACTTACCAGTAGGCTGGACAAAGTAGAGCAAGACGTGCACACGGTTGTCGCGGAAGCGAGGGTTACGCTTGATCCTGCTCTCCTCAGCGAGAATATCATCGTACTGGCGCTCGAGGTAGGAGCTGATCTCGCCGAAGGCGGCCTCGTTGTCAATGGCATCGCCGAAGCCGGGAGTGTCGACAATGGTCAGACTGACGCGAGTTCCCTCCTCGTCCAGCTCAAGCTCGACAGTGGCAGGCTTGATGCTAACACCCTGCTCAATGTGGGCAGTCGTTGGGTCGTCATCATCCTGACCCTCAAGCACAGGGCGGCCGCAGAGAGTGTTGACGAAGGTTGTCCTGCCAGTGCCCGAGGCACCGCAGACCATGAGGCAGAACTGAATTCCCTTCTTCACATTCTTCTTGCGGCGGATCTTGAGCGCGCTGCCGGCGGCCGACATTGTTTGAGAAGGCGCTGGATACCTTGGTTGTGCAGTGTTGCCGAACGTTTCGGCGGTGGCTAATTGCTCGGCCGGCGCAGCAGCAGAGCGAGTGACGAAGTGTCGGGGAGGGCGGAGACGGAGTCCGTGAGGGCGGTGAGAGCGGTGAGATGGGGAGGTTGGCGGCGGTGGTGGTGAGGTTGAGGATGCAATTGTTATGGGCGGAGCAAGCTGGCAAGGTCGAGCGGTCCGTCTCTTTCAATTCAGGGACAGCGCGAGGCAGCGAGCGCGAGTCGCAAAGGGGCAGGCACACGCTCAGGCCACCGCTTAGAGTAGGAGAGTTTGGGGAAGTCGCCGCTAAGGCCCAATTGGCTGCCCGGCTGTGGTCACATTAGAGCTCCCATGTGATAATGGACGTGTGAGAGGGCGAGCCATATCTTGCTCTTTGTGCTTAATACACACACTCACACTGGTTTTTGCCACTACCACTGCTTGCTTTTACCTCTTCAGTCAGCCAACGACTCGCCATACTGTCCACGCTTGCTGCCGACAGAGCAAACCATCAAAGGCAATATGCCAACCCAGCGTTGACTGCTATCCTGGTCTAGAGGATCCATAACTGTGAAGCCTTCCTACGCAACCTCATCACCAGTGACTCGACAATGAATACGCGACAGGCTATACAAAGCACAAATGATGCTGTTGTTCTGGGTGTTAGCTTCTCGGCTACGCGGAACCGCTTCATCGCAGCACTATCCGAAGGCTGTCGAATCTTCCGCATAGACAACTGTCTTCCCACATACCAACCTTCTCTATCGGATCCAGATGGAAAAGGCAAGCTTCCTGCAGCCCTCACAGATGGAGGTGTAGCTATTGCTGCCGTCCTGGACGATCGCTACTTTGCTGTTGTCGGTGGTGGCAAAGCTCCCTGCGCTAGCCCAAATGTCCTGTCATTTTGGGATGCTGCATTAGGACGTCAGATGAACACAATAAATTTCCATGAGCATATTTTGGGCGTCAAGCTTTCCCACTCACACGCAGCCATCATCTTGGCTGAGCGCACTCTGCTCTACGAATACCAGGAGCTTGATAAACAGGAACCAACACCTCCCGTGTCACCTTCTGAACGAACGGAGCAGACTGGGTTGACAGAACGGGGTCTGAACAAAGTCAAAAATCTATACGCGACTTCTCCCAATACGTTTGGGCTTGGCTGCCTCATCGAGACACTTCTAGTTCTTCCTGCTCAATCGCCTGGGCAGGTGCAACTCATACCACTCCCAACGGGCTCTAAACGTGTATTCCGAGCCCACGCTTCGACCTTACGCGCTATCGCAGTTTCAGATGATGGCTCCATCGTTGCCACGGCGTCCATGAAAGGCACATTGATTAGAGCATTCGACACTGCAAGCCTGGACCAAATTGGAGAGTTTCGCCGTGGTGTAGATACCGCTGTTACTACTGGTCTTGCAATCAGTCCTGGCAATCGATGGCTAGCGTGCACGTCTGACAAGGGCACACTACATGTATTCGACATGAAGCCCGGAGGCCAGGCGGGTTCTATAGCGACCTCCGATACCAAATCACAACACCGAAAGAGCCAGAGCTATGCTAATCATCGTCTCTCCGGTGGAGCTTTCGACCGCGACTCGCAGTCAGGCATGTCCGGCCGTTCAAGTCCACAAAGCGCCACCTACCAAGGCAGTGTACAAGAATACTACGGCCTTCGTCCTCCTCCACTATCTGCCTCTCCAAATGGCCCGCAGGCAGGGGTCTCCGCCATCCAAGCTTTCAAGTCTTCATCGCTTGCTCCAAGAGTGCTCAAAGACGTCCGCTCTGTGGCCTCCGCGCCATTCTACACCGGTAACGATCCACAACATTGGCAAGGCGGCCCATCACACAGCTGGACCGTGACACCCACAGGGCACCGCAAGCGTGTTAAGAATCCTGTCCTCCCGCTGCCAAACGATCCTACCGGCCGACCACCGAAGGGCATCATTGCATTTGCTCCAAAGCAGACAGCAAACAGCAAGCCACACGGTATGAGTGGCATCAGCAAAGATGATGAAGGTGCAGTAATTTATGTGATTGGCGGAGGCAGCGATCCTCGATGGGAATTGTTCGAGTTGCTGCCCACCGAGAGTGGTAGTTGGGCGTTGATCAATCGTGGACATCGGAAGTTCATGACGAAGCAGTTTGTAGACTAGCCAGAGAGCTCGGAGGGAACCACAAACAATCAACTCATGTGTTTATATCACCCCCCATGACTATAACGCTACACCCTCTGGTATAACTTTGTAATCGCGCCTACATGTAAGATCTAATTTTTGACCAACCCAAACTCTAACCCTATGATGAACGCGCCAGTGAGAATAAATCTGCGAATAAGCATGAAGGCTGTGAATAGAACTAGTCCCTTATCATTCAATCGTTTCTTAGTCCGTCTGTTCTCGCGATGTTTCGTTACATGTATCTTGGGTCGTTGTTCGGAAGTTTCAAGGTTGCAAGTAGCTTTTGTGAGACTGACTGCCCAAACTCGTCCCCCCACGTCTAGGTATTCGTAAATGAGACCAATCGTGATCGAGCTATACCTCTTACTACCTAGCAAGGTTCATCTGAGAAACATACAAGAAACTTGGAGAGCATTGGCGACGTTCAAGTTGTTTGCATCCATGACAATCGTTGGTTTTTGAACGGTAGGATCGCTGATTGGTTTTGCATGGCCCATATATTAATTACCCTTCGTTTTTTCTACCTTTTTTTTTTTTTTGATATTAGTCCCTCCAACAACCATATTGAACGATCAAGACCCTTAAGAATCAGCGGCCAAGACCTTCCGCTGCTATATATTGAGCTTGTAGGGTGGTGGTATCGCAACCTCGTCGACGATTATTATGGCATGGTAGCACAAACGGTTATATTCATGTTGTACGGAAATCTACCATCAATATCAGTTGAACAACCCGGTCAGATGGCCGAGTGGTTATGGCGCTAGCTTCAGGTGATATAACAACGATGTAACAACATCGTTGTCATCGTCTGCTAGTGGAGCAATCCGCGTGGGTTCGAGTCCCACTCTGATCAATATCTTTTTTTTTTTGCTTTTTCGTTCGAAGTAGTTCGAAAAACAAAGAAATCTAGGCGGGTCGTGAACAATAGCAAACAAAGTATAACTCACTTGAACAATATGAAACTAAAGTGAACAATGTGGTTTATGAATAGGGAATTACTAACAACTTGACACAAGATAGAACAAGCGTGAACTATCTCGAACAATTCTGAACACTATAGTTTTTGATGGTTTTTTTTCTGTCATACTTACGAACAACATCATTTTTGACGATTTTTGTGTCATTCTCACAATGAACAAAGGCGGAGGAAATGTTTTCGATCCACTACGATCGATTTGAAACGATTTTGAACGATACTGGGTACGTAGGTTGTATGTATGTGACTTTCTGTCTGGTTTGCAAGAAGATGACACCAAATTCGCTCTTTCCCGCCTCATTTATGGCAAGACGAATATGACTTGCTGGGCGGGATATTACCTAGGTACTCCCTCACATACCGGCCCATACACTCACGTCTCCACCCTCCCCTGCGCAACCATGCCCTCCACCTCTCCAGTCTCCCTCACACCACCAAAGTACTCCAGACTCTCCACCCCCTCATCCGCGTACGGCGCCAAACCCACATACTTCCTAATCCAATTCAACACAGTCTTATGCCACACGAGACTATTCTCCGGCTTCAGCACAAAGTGATTCTCATCCGGGAACGTCAGCAGCTGACTCTCCACGCCCCTCGCCTGCAGCACATTGAACGCCGCGAGGCCCTCCGAGATGCAGATGCGGTAGTCCTTGGAGTTGTGGATGACGAGCTGCGGCGTGGCCCAGTTGCTCAGGTGCTCGGAGGGGTCCCAGCGGCGCCAGTCGCTGAAGGTTGTAGATGGGAAGACGGGTTTGGGGCGCGAGAAGTCCGTGTGGTCCCAGGGCGTGCCGCCGAGGTCGTACAGGGGGAAGTAGAGTTCTTCTGTGGAGAGCATGTTGGCGCAGCTGAAGATGCCGTCGTGGCAGACGAGGGCTTTGAATTTGCGGCCGAGGTCGTGGCCTTGGATCCCTGTTTGGGTTTTTAGTGTGTGATCGTGGGATGTATGAAGCAGAGAACTTACAATTCATCATGTAGCCACCGTAGCTTGCTCCAAGCGCCACGGCTCGATCATTATCAGCTTCAGACAGATGTTTGCCGACCCATTCGAAAGCGTTCTCGATATCACCGAGAGGATCGCCGCCCCAGTTCTTGTTGATCGCGTCTGTGAAACCTTGGCCGTAGCCTGTAGATCCAGTGATGTTGGGGGTAACGACGATAAAGCCCTGCTCAGCAAACACAGCAGGGTTCCATCTCGTTGACCAGCTGTCACCCCAAGCACCCTGTGGACCACCGTGGATGAGGTACGCTACCGGGTACTTCTTCGAATCGTCGAAGTTGCTCGGCCTGATGACCCACGAATGGACCTCTTTCGTCACCTTTGGGTTGCTGGCCGGTGTCCAGATCGATGAAACTTGCTTAGACTTGAGGCCAAACTTGTTCCCGTGGCCTGAGTTCGAATGAGTCCACAGCGTAGAAGCTGACACATGCGCTTGCTCGTCCGAGACTTGAATGATTGCGAACACGGAGTTATCGATCAACGATGAACCAGTGTAGAAAATCTTCCCAGGCTCCGTAAGCGGAACGACATCTCCCACCGAACCATCGCCCGTCAGTGGGAACGGAGCCTTCTGACCAGACTGAATCAAGAAGAGACGTGCCCGACCCACGTCCTCAGCGGTTGCCAGCAAACCCCTCCCATCAACCGTCCAAGCAATCGCAGAAGGACTCCTGTCCCACCCCGCCTGAGCAGCCACAACATTGTGCTCACGCGAAGCCTTCAACTCCTCCGCCTCCAGATCCCCAACTACGAAGATCCTGTTCTGGTCCGACTCGTAGCCGTTGCGCCTCATCGACAAGAACGCCACCTGCCTCGCATCGGGCGAGAAGACCGGCGACGTCGAAGCACCCTCAAACTCATCGATCACCACTTGCTTCGGTTTCTCCTTCGCGCTCTGCGTCCAAGACTCCACGTTCAGCAAGTACACATTGCACTTCGTGTTCAGCGCAGGATCGAGCTCTGGGTCTTTCGAAACGAACACAACGCCCCTCTCGCTGACGTCGAAATGGTCCGTACCGCCAAAAGGCTCAATCGGACTCTCAAGCCTCGTGCCCTTGAGAGCATTCGTGAGCTTCGAAAGCTGGTACTTCCCTTCCTTCCCCCTCGTTAACTTGCCGTACCAAAGCGCATTCCTCTCCTGTCCGCGATACGCATCCCAATGCCGCACGTACAACCCCGTGTACAGCCTCCCCGTACTCTGCGTCTTCGCAGCCTTCTCAGGATTAAACAGCTCGCCGTCCGCGCCCGCCTGCGCAGAAAGCACAACAGCAAACTGGCCTTCACCACCGCCCAGCTTCGCGACCTTGAGATTCCCCGCCGGCGCCGCAATCGTACCGGCAACATAAGAAGAAGTATCGTCACCTCCACTTCCACCACCGTCCCGTCGTGAACGGAAGCCACTCACGCTCCCAATCCGCACCTCCGTCCTGCCCTCCTCGCCACTCTGCAACCAAACGAACTCATCGTCGCCAAGCCAGTTGACCGCATCCACAGCCTGGCCAGACAGCAGCGTGCTCTCGCCGCTGCGCGTGTCCAGCAATCTGAACTCGTTGCTTTTGGTATGGTTCTCGAAACTATACGAGCTGGAGGTGAACAGGACGTGCTCGCCGCTGGCACTCGGCACGCCGGCGGAGCGGCGAGGAGCGCTGAGCAGGACTTTTGGGTCGAAGTGGGTGGCGCGGATGGTCATTGTTAGACGCGTCGAAGTAGTCGTATTGTCACTGTAAAACTATGGGACAGTGATATTGTAAGAGAGGAGAGGAGTGGTGTGGAGTGGCAATGGCAATGGGTAGGTAACCTAGTAGAGATAGATGTGTTGACAGCGAACGATGCTTTCAGCTGCGGGGTTCCGGACGAACGAAACGAACCCAATCGCTCGACTACAGTACATCAACGAGCGGTCAAGAATGAATCATCAAGGTTGAGAGGACTTGGTGTCATAATATCACCCATGTCCTATATAGGCAGGTGGGAAAATCACGTTATCGGCACGAGCTAAGGGTGCCGTTCAGCCGGAGTGCGATGGATGGATTCACGCATGCTGCAAGAGGTTACTGTAATGTCTGATACATTATTTTGAACATTCGAATTGTCAATCAAAACCAATGAATGCATTCCACAATCAAGTTCAAGTGTGTGGGTAACCATTGCGATTTAAATGCTACACGAGGAGGTGATTACAGGTTTGGCTTTGTCAATTTCAGTGGATAAAATATAGAATATAATGGCATGTCTCTCATTCATGTAATTTCATACCGAATCCGTCGGTTTCTCTTCTCTTCCAGACGCATCTTTGCTCGCTCCAATTGACCTCTACCTCACCCCTCTAGGGTCGTCCCTCCTCATGATGCTCTCAACAGGGCCCAACAGCCTCTGGAAGCCATCCTTGCCGAGCGCAGCAACCTTGACCTCTCCCTTGCTGACAACGCTCGCCGCACGGGGCTTGTCCTCGAGCAAAGCGAGCTCACCAAAGTAGTCACCCTTGCCGTAGGTCTTGAGCGGCTTCTCTTCTCCACGCTTGAAGGCCTCGGCCTCGCCGGACTCGAGAATGTAGAACTTGTCGCCCACATCGCCCTCCTTGATGATGGCGCTGCCGGCGGGGTACTTGTGAGTATCCAGGGCGTCTGCAATCTTGGATCGCTCGTAGGGAGTGAGGGTGGAGAAGAGGGGGACTTCCTCGAGGAATGACTCGTACATGCGACGGCGCTGGAAGGCAGAGTCCATGAGAATGCGGCGGAAGGTGATGCGGTCGAGCTGCCAGAGGATGCTAGGCTCTGTGCTCACGACTGTGGCAGCACGAGGAGCGTTGTACATCAGAGCGAGCTCGCCGAAAGAAGTGCCGGGGCCGGAGGATGCGACCTTGGTGCCCAGGCCCTCGGCGCCAGGCTCGACATGACCTGTCTTGGAGACGTGGATGTCAAAGTTGCCGCTCTCGACGATGTAGAAGTAGTCACCTGCGTCGCCCTGCACAATGACACGAACATCCTTTGCGGGGATTTTACGTTCTTGCAGCGCTGCCAGGACTTGAGCGGTCTGCTCGTCGTCGAGGTGTGAAAAGAGGAAGTTGTGGGCTACGGCAGTGCGCAGACGAGACTCTTGCTGATCGGTCTTGGGGTAGGTGGGAGCCTTCCAGTGTGCGTCGTCTGCAGAAGAGGGTGCCAGTGACTCGGCGGAGACGGAAGTCCTTCGGTTCACGTTGTAGTTGTTGGGGAGTGACTGTGGGATATCCATGGCGCCAGCGGAGACGGAGGCAGGAGGACTGGTTTGTGAGCCTGTTGCAGGACTGAAGCCGAAGTTGCCAAAGGCGCCGCCGACGGTGGGAGGCGAAGAGGCGTGAGCGGCGTTGTTTCTGACATTGGGTGGGAAGGAGGAGGCGGTGGGAGAGGCAAAGTCCTGCTCCTCCTCTTCGACGACGGACTGCATGCCTCTGTGGCCTGGAGAGGCGGTGGGCGAGGTGCCACCAAAGGGATTGTTGCCAGGGAAGGTGTTCTCGGCCATTCCCGACTGGTTGGAATGGCGCTGTGAGAGGAGGAATTCGGCGCGCTGGCTCTCGAGGCGGCGGAGGAAGAAGTTGGCGCAGAACTGGAGCAGGTCGTTGGGCTTGTGCTTGAGGACTTCGCGGTCGAGGGCGCGGATTTCGTTGGAGTAGTCACTGGGCAGCGACATGGCAGAGGCTGGAGGGAGATGGATGTGGGTGGGTGACTTGGGAGCAGTGGTAGCAGTGCGGGCGGGAGGGAGGGCGGGCAGTGGAGGGGAGGAAGGATTAGCTCGCGGTGGTGACGGCGGGCGGGTCTGCAGTGAGGTCACGCCGACGATGTGCAGCCAGCAGCAGCAGAGAGCAGCAGCAAAGTAGCAGCAGCTTGAGCTTGTGAGGCAGAGAGCTGATGCGAGACGGCGGCGGCGGCAAGGGCTCGGTGAGGAGAGGCGAAGCTGAGAGAGGGCGAAAGTGTGGAGATGCTTGACGTAGGGGCCGGCGCTGCTCCTCCTCTGGTGGTGGGGGAGCTTGCGAAGGCGGCGGTGGTGGTGGTAGGGCGATGCGTTGTGTATGAGGGTGGAGCGGAGTGGTGGTGGTGATGAAGGTGGCGGCGGCGGTGATGGTTGTACTGCAGGCTTCTCGAAGGAGTGGATTGTATAGGTGGTGGTGGTGGTGTTGTGTTTGGCGATGGGACTGGCTGCTGTTCCTGTTCTTGTCTGGCCTCAGGCTCTTGGACGATGATGCACAGCAGGTGTGGCTGGCTGGCTGGTAGGGCAAGTGCGGGGTGGAAGCTTCCTCTTGCTCTTGCTCTTGCTGTTGCTGCTGCTTGCTTCTTATTAGTTGTCTCGTCGAATCGAAAGATGGACGATGATGATCATCGATACTGCCTGATGTACACCTACACATCAATTACCTGTCCATTGGAATACCAAGGAACAATGGCGACTTAGACGCGTGCAAATCGCTGCCTCCAATACAGGCGACGAGCACGTGTCCTACTCCTATATCTTACCTGAGGTACCTCTGTACTGATGGTTTGTCGTTGATGGAGAATGCATCTGCCTAGCTCATTATACCTTTCTGCTAATTACAGTACACGCATATATGAAGGTAGCCTGCCACGAAGCCTTGGGACACGATCTGTGGCTTATGTACTGTACTATTACATGCTTGCCCTTGCCATGCGATGCAAGCGTACTAAGGTGGTGCCCCAATCCCGGGGCATGCTACTCTCATCGTCGGAGATTGCCAGGACAGATATTGAGCAGAGCGTGATTGCAAGCAATAATTGCATGACAAGGCTGAGGCACAGACGTCGCTCTGCAATCACACGCGCACGGAGAAAGAAGAATAATATCGTCATGCTTATCCACAAGGCACGCGCTTCAGCATGCGCATGGCGGGCCACGATCACTCGCAGCAGTCGAAGTGGGCAGTTGTACCATGGAAAGGCTGCTGTGCCTCTGCTTGGCTCGATGGAGGTATTGATGGCTAAGCTAGGGCGGCCCAGGCACAGCTGCGTCGGGTATCGTCAGCCATACGTCCCAATCTTTCCCCCAATCCAACTGACATTTCCCCCAACGCGCCTGCATGAGGAAGATCCACCTGCAATTGTCCCTCCATACATCATCATCATCATCATACCTATACTGTGCACTACCTCACTTACTCTTCACCACCTGCCTGCGTCGCTCCTGCCGCGCGCGCAATACCGTATTCATATTATCGCCAGCATCATCTCGATCGGCGAGCAGCCTCTCTCGGCTCTTCCATCTCCCAGCCCCCGCCAACAGCGTTAGCTTCGGCGCCGCTCATCCCCTTCATCAGCTGCGCGGATCGCTGCACCGTCCTTGGGCCACGGCGCATTCGTCTTCTCGCCCACTATCTTGATTGCACATCGCCCACACCACTCACCACCGCTGCGCAAACACCCTCCTCACACACCACACACGCCCTCCGCCGACCACCACCACCGCCCCGGCCCGCCTACGCGCAAACATGGGCTCCTACACCTTCAGGTGGTATGTCATCTCCGCTCCGCTCACGTCGTATGGAAAGGGCAAGGATGTGAGCTCGGCCATGGAACCGCGGCGCGCGTCAGAGCTGGCTTTCAGTCGGCGCTGGTGGAGCTGTCGACTCGTGAGCCCAAGGCAGGCTGCTTGGTCGCGCAGTGCTACCTACGCTACCGCCAGCCCACGCACGCGCAAATCTTCACGCCCGTCACCATCGTCAAGCACCTATACACCACTCCTCACAACCCGCCTGCTGACTGCTGCCTCCTTCACTTAGGGATCATCCTGCCGAAGAAGTCTACGTAACCGGCACCTTTGACAGCTGGTCCAAGAGTGTTAAGCTAGACAAAGACGGCTCCTCCTTCGCAAAGACCGTCGACCTCCCCGCCATTGACGGCAAGGTGCAATACAAGGTGCGTGTCGCGAGCACTGCCCACCGCCGGCCCTTCGATCAATCCTCACGATTGAACCCGTCTGTCCGGCTACCCTCAAACACTCCCCCACTGACACCCACACGCAGTTCGTCGCAGACGGAGATTGGAAACACGATCACACAGCCAAAACCGAAACAGACCACGAAGGCAACGTCAACAACGTCATATACCCCCAAGACCTTCAGCCCTCATTAGCATCCGCCGCCATGTCGTCCACCGGCCCCGAAGCGACGTAAGCTTTGCTGCAACACACCCATTGCCGCACGAAACACCCACTGACATGCTGTAGCACCGCTGCCCTTGCTGGCGCTCAACCCCTCGAGAAGGATGTCACCAGCACCCAACCCGCTGAGAACGAAAAGGATGCCTCCAGCGTCCAACCTGTCGAACACGAAAAGGATCTTCCCGGCGCCTTCCCTGAGACTCCTGCGCCTCTTGACAACAAGGAGGAGCAGGCCTTCTCAGTCAACCCCATTCCCGCATCCGCTGGCACTGGCAACCCTGTAAGCCTTGCTGCTGGTGAGAAGGTTCCCGAGCCCTCCAGTCTGCACAGCAACAGCATCAACTCTGGTGTGCACGACGACCCCGAACTCAAGGCTCAGGATGAGCTTAACACATACAGCGTGGCTCCCATCCCTGCCACCGCCGGCACCGGCAACCCGATCCACCTGGAGCCTGGCGAGCCGGTCCCTCACCACAGCACCCTCACCGCCAACACTGTTGACAGCAGCGTGAAGCTTGACAAGGCATCTTACGAGAAGAGCGATTCAGGAGCGCCTCAATTGCCTCCGGTCCTTACACCAGGCAGTGAGCAGGAGGCTGCTGGTTCACAGCCCGTGTTCGGTGGACTTGGACCCATCCTTGGCGGTCCGTTCATTCCAGAGTCTTCTCTGCCCATGGGCGAGAAGGCAGTGTCTGATGTCGGACCTACCATCTCATCAGTCGCCCCTCAGAGCACTACCAACGAACTTGCTGGCCAGCAGCCCATTATTCCTCGTGGCGTCCCCGAAGTTGTTTCCGAGAGCCAGGAGCAAGCGCATGTTAGCCCCGAGGCCGCCGCTAACCCTGAGGCCGTCCAGGACAAGACTGAAGTCGAGAACGAGCTGAAGCAGAAGGTTACTGAGGAGCCCACGATTTCGTCAGTTGCCCCTGAGAGCACCACCAACGAGCTGGCTGGCCAGCAGCCTGTTCTTGCTCGTGGTGTGCCCGAGGTCGTCGCCGAGAGCCAGGAGCAAGCTCACGCTAGCCCTGAAGCCGCTGCCAACCCTGAGGCCGTCCAAGAGAAGAGCGAATTCGAGAACGAGTTGAAGCAGAAGGTCGTCGAGGAGCCCGCTGCCGGCGATTCTAGCAGCGTGCCGCAGGTGGTTGAAGAGAGCCAGGAGAAAGCACACGTCTCACCGGAGGCTGCTGCCAACCCCGAAGCTGTTCAAGAGAAGGCCGAGCTCGAAGACGAGTTGAAGCAGAAGGTGCCTGAGGAGCCTGCCACTACCGAGTCTGGACTTCTTGGTAACAGCGAGCGTGGCGTCACAGGTGCCATTGCTGGCGGTGCGGTCGCTGCTACTGCTGCCGCTGGTACCGCCGCCGCCGCGGGTGCGTATGCCCTGCGCCAGAAGACCACCGAGACCACTGGAAAGGATCCCGTCGCATCCCTCCCCAAGTCTGTCCAGGACACTATGCCCGAGTCTGTGGCTGGTGGTGCCACCACTTCGGCTCACACCGACGCAGCCGGCCTTCCTTTGGAGCCCGCCACTGTGCCTGACGTTGTTGAGGAGAGCCAGGAGAAGGCCCACGTTCAGCCTGAAGCTGCCGCCAACCCCGAGGCTGTTGTTGAAAAGGCCGATGTTGAGGACGAACTCAAGCAGAAGGTGCCGGAAGCTCCTGCAACCGCGGAGTCTGGCCTTCTCGGCAAGAGCGAGAGCAACGGCGGTGTTACGGGCGCTGTTGCCGGCGGTGCCGTTGCAGCAGGCGCAGCTGCCGCTGCAGGCGCCTACGCGCTGAACCAGAAGGTCACCGAGACAACTGGAACTGATGCGATGGCGAAGCTGCCCAAGTCCGTTCAAGACAGCATCAATGCCATGAACAGCAAGGGTACCACCGCACCTGAGACCACATCCACAGCCGCATCTACTGTTATCCCCGACGCAGCTATTTCTCAGGACCGCACTCTTCCCCAGCAAACTGCTGTTGGCGAGCCCGTCACCGTCCCCGCCGAGCTCGACGCACCCAAGGCCGCAACCGGTGTCCCAGAGGAAGTTGTCCACTCGCAGCAGGAGGCTCACGTCTCGCCCGAAGCCGCAGCTAACCCTGAAGCTGTCCAAGAGAAGGAGGCCATGGAAAAGGAGCTCCACTCCGCCGTGAAGCCCGTCGAGGCCAGCGGTGAGCCTGCTCCCACCGTCACCGCTGCCACCTCTGCCACCGCACCGACTACCTCTGCATCTGGCGCGCCGCAGCTTGCCGAACCTGCTGCCGTTTCGCCCATCTCCGTTGAGAACGAAGCGCCCACCACCACTGGTGCCTCGACTCTTCCCAACGGCAAGGACACCCTGACTGGAGCTACCCCTGTGGCGCTCGCAGACAAGACAAACCAGCCTGCCACTGGCTCTAAGGAGCTCAACGCATCTGCCGACACTCCCGCAACCACTGCCGCTCAGCAGAACCTCGCCGCTCCGGAACCGGCTGCCCCGCTTGATAGTAGAGACGTCTCGCCCATGTCCCGTGTTGCGACTAAGAACCACCCCGAAGGATCTGAAGGCACCGAGACTGGCCCAGTCGTCACCGACGGCATTAACAGCACTAGCGTGCCTGCTGAGTCCAAGGCTGAGACCTCTGCCGCTCCGGCCGAGTCCTCTTCGTCCAAGCCCGTGGGATCTCGCCCGGATGCCTCCAACAGCACCACCCAAAAGCGCACCTCTTTCATGGACCGCATGAAGGGCACATCCGAGAGCACCAAGACCGATGAGGCTGCCCCCAGCACCAGTGGTGCAGAGAGCCAAAAGAAGCGCAGGAGCTTCTTTGGCAGGCTCAAGGACAAGCTGTTGAAGTAGATCCATCTTCTACCTCTCTTCATGCCCCTTGTTTCCTTTACCTTGCATCCTTTTAATACTCTTCTTGGCGATAACTACTCTAGGGTGGCTTGATGCTAATGCGGCGTGTACGATTAGATGGCGTCATGATGCTGGTGGTTCGACAGTACGACATAGACTGGCCTTGTTGATGCGAAGCCCGAGTGAGAGAGCTCTCGACGCGAGAATCGCGGAAGGCCACGCAAATGCTGCGGCAGATGATGCCGACAGGAATGGCAGTGCTGCTCAATCACATTTGAACGATGCCAGACGTGTGGTTCGAGAGAGGGAGGAGAGGGAGAGATCTCGGGCAGTTCGATTTCCGAATGCTCCGCTTCATCCAGTGGGGGCGTCGCCTGCATCCCAAGCGCCGCCCTTGCGCTCAAACAGCATTCTTGGGCCTCTGGACCGACGAATCCAAGAAGAGCCTGATATCCCTCCCAGGAATCCGGCACGTGTAAGCACGGCACCGGTATCCGGGCCTTCTGCTGAAAGCGTTGACGAAGCCTCTCGCACGAACGACGCCGCTCGCTCTCTCTCGACATCAGATGCTTGTGCTATGAATCCTGGTCACAATGCCCTCAACGTTGTGAACCATTTTACGCCTCCTCGTCGTGGCCGTGGCAGAGAGGACTCTCGTTTTACTGGTCTGCCTGGCAGTGGACCAAGCAAACCAGAAGACGGCACTGTGAACGGAGCAGACGGTCAAGTCAGTCCGAGCACGGTCTTCTAGCCTCCTCGCAAGTGAGCATGAAGTAACCTGGATACAATGCAACTCCAACCTGTTCTTGCTTGCTATTCTGGATACTCAGCCCCGGGACCATCGCTACTACAACCTCTCGCATTCTGCTATTCTTCGACTTTCGATACCCTCGCTTGTGCGTCACCACCTCTTCATCCATTCTGGCTTTAGTGTTTTGCGCTTTCTGGGCTTCAATCGCTTTTTCCTGCCTTTGTTTCTCTTTCTTTTTCTCGCTAGTTTATACCACTTTCGCGTGCGGGAGGGACATCCGTAACTGTACTTTCGTCCAATTGATGGGGATGGCTGTTGTAATTAATTGTACGTAGTTGATAGTTCTTGGCTGAACTCTCGATACAAATTGGACTTTTTTGGTTTGCTCTGTGCTCTGTTCTATTTTGAGGCTTGGGTTTCTATGTGTCTATTCGCTTTTGGCCTTTTGCGGCTTCCTATTGTAGTCGTGTTGTACATCTTGGCTTGTTCGCCGGGTGCGATCGAGATACTACTCGTGGAGTCTGCTCTGGTTCTGGCCCAGCTCGAGTGATCTCTACGCAGTCTGCTGTCGAAGTTGATTCGTTCCGATCTCTAGTTCCTTTTTTTTTCCTCCCATCCTCCTCTCTGTTAAATTAGTCCTCTTCTCTAGAGATACATCTCCCACCACTACTTGAAACCCTTGGGCCCGCCCCACTGGCCCTTGACGTGGTACTTCTTGTACACCCACGGGAAGAAGTCCTTCTTCAAATGCCAGAAGGTACGTCTGGGAACCGCTTGGTCATAGTACCCGCCCAGCAGGCCGTTGAACGTCTCCTTCGGCTCGCCGCCGTACTTGAACTCCGCCAGCATCACTTTGCCGTACTCGGTCAGCAGCGGGCAGGACGTGTAGCCGTCGTAGGAAGCTTCCAGCGAGGCTCCGCTGGTGCCGGTGGAGGAGGAGAGGCTGCGGAGCACGTTGGAAACGAGGACGGGCGCTTGCGCGGTGATGGCCGCGACGGTCTTGGAGGTCGGCAGCGAGGAGGCGTCGCCCGCGGACCAGATGTTGGGGTAGCGCTTGTGCTGCGTCGTGTTGTCGTGGACGTCGACGTAGCCTGCAGCGTTCGCCAGGGGAGACGAGGCCAGGAAGGCGTGTGGCTTGTTCTTCGGCGAGACGTGCAGGAGGTCGAAGGCCTTCTTCACAGGCTCAGGGTTGTTGGCTTGCGCGAACGTCGCCGTGTTGCCGTCGATGGAGACCAGGTCGTGCTGGAACAGGGCGGCGACGCCGCGTTGCTGCCGGATTTCTTCGAGAGCTGCGCTGTACTTGGGCACGCCGAACATGGCTGGCAGGCCGGTGGCGAAGTCGACCGTGATGGGAGAGGTGGAAGGGGAGCTTGGGTTGAAGACGCCGGCGGACTTCCAGCCATCGGTGGCGAGCCACATGATTTTCTGAGGCGCGCCGGCACACTTCACTACGCCTGCGGGCTGGGTGAAGATGGCGTGGCCGGCATTGAAGCCCTTGATGGTGCGGTGGGCCTTGTCGCAGTACCTGTAGTCGTAGATAGTCGAGACGAGCGAGTCCGGGTTGGCGAGAGCCTCATCGAGGCCCTTGACGCTGCCGAAATCGAGCGAGATGCCCGGCACGACGACGAGGTGCTCGTAATTCAGCTGCGAGCCATCATCCAGAGTAATCGAGTTCTGCTCGGGGGCAAAAGAGCTCGCGGCGGTGTTGTAGAACTTGAGCTTAGGGTCGAGCGCGCTCTTCAGGTCGATGCGCAGGTCTTTCTTGTCCTTGAGGCCGCCGCCGACGAGCGTCCAGCCGGGTTGGTAGTGGTGCCATTGGGCCGGGTCGACGAGGGCGATGTCATCTGCTTTGAAGCCGCCGCTCTTGAGTAGTTGGTGGCTGATCGAAGTGCCTGCGGCGCCACCACCGACGACAACGATCTTGTGGTTGCGGGCGGCGCTGGAGACGGGGGCAACGGTTGCGAATGTCCGGCTTCGTGCTGCTTGGGAGAGCGCGGAGCGGGCGCTCTGCGTTATGGGAGTGCAGCGCATCATATTTGCTATATAGCAATTCAATCGGAAGATCGTATTGCTCTTAGGTGTAATAAGCCAATAGTGTCGAGGGAGTTTGTTATTTGCCATCAGGGCAGGTTATGAAAAACTGGCGACATCGGCGAGCGCCAAGCAACGCCTACCGATCACGACATCGCCGCCATCCCAACAGGGGAACATGAAGTGAATCTTACTAAAGGTTGGGTGAGACAGCCATTCTGTACACTCATTGCAACATGCATACATGTATATGCCGTGCAGTTTTGCTGCTGACATCCCACGCTGGGATGCGTGTAAAATTAATCCAGTTTCGTCCGCAGATGGGATGTTCAGTAATCACCTTGCATAAAGTGTAACTGCTGCACCATAACAGCACAACTGTCAAGGGTGGCCTCCGAGAAAGCACCAGTCCACTGCGTGAGAATGGTCGGCATATATGTCAGATCTGAAAACGCGCCATTGCTTAGACAGTGATAGCAGAGCCGACTAAATTCCACTATGAATCTAGAATAAGACATCAGAACCAATAAGCAGCAAAAACGCAAGACTACATGGGTCGAACCAATATTCGGTGTTGTAAACAACAGTTATGTCTGCGGGAAATACAATGTCATACTTCTAAATCTCTCCGAATCTTGCTTGATAATGTGCGATATAACGCGAAAAACTGTATTATATGCCAGCCCATCCGAAACCATGACCCGGAAAATGCCATAAAACGCCCCTAACCAGACCCAACACCGACCTCAATGCAAACCGAATCGAAAATCATCTACAGACACCCACAATTCCCTCTCATCCTTCAAAGGTCATCGCGTGTAGGAAACTTCCACTCCCAAGCGCGCTCAGGTACAGGCCTTCCAATCCACATGGTATACAGCCTCCATGTTTCCGCGAAGAAGATCTCGGCTGCGCGCTTGGGAAAGACAAGGTAGGACCTGAGCACGAACTTGATGGTGCGCCAGACGAGATCAATTTCTTCGCGGAAGGCTTCGGCGATGGAAACTTGCTTGCGCGGAGGTTTCTCGTATTTGGTGGCGAAGGCGTCGGTGTCGAGGTCTTCGAAATCGTCTAGTTCGTCGAGGTCGGAATTTGATGTTTTGGGTTGGATGGACACGTTAGGCTTGGGCGGTTGCTTTGCGGTGTCGCTGGCGATGGTCTTTTGGCGAGCGACGTTGGCCTCTTCGGCTACTGCTTCTCTGAAGTATTCGAGCGCCTTGAGAGCGCTGCTGATCTTGTCGAGAGTGTTGATCAGCGCGACCAGCTCCGTGCGGCGAAGCAAGGGCTTCGCATCATCGGTGCTCCCATTGCCAAACTCGAACAAGACCTTCAGTGCTGTGCCAAAGCCGTTCGTCTGCAGCTTTCCCCAAAGGCGGCACTTGTCGCAACCAACACAGTCCATGATTCTACTAACGTTGCGGAAGCGGTTGCGGAAGTCCTCTTTGAGCTCGATGCCACTGAGTGTGTTGTCCTGGAACATGACGCTCTCGTCGAAGATCTTGGGGCCTTCTGGGACGACGTCGGCGAGTGTGGTGATCATGCGCTTGGTTAGGGCGTCCTGTTCGGGATCGCCGGTGCAGAAAGTGTAGTCCTGGACGTAGTCGCGGAGCTTGCCCACTGCACGTAGCACAAAGGCGTAGTTGAAGTATAGGTTGGAGATCCTCTCAGGGTGGTTGTGTAGGCGTTCCTTGTAGCATTGCAAGTTTGGTCCCCAGGTTCCGGTCGATTGGTTGAGGTAATCGTAGCACAAATGCGTAGAGATCGATGCGTGCATGCCAGAAATGACACGATAGAACACTCTCTTCTCGAGACATTCATCCTCGAAATCGACGGTCGGTTCCTTCTGCTCCCTTACGTGCGCCTTCATGACCTGCTTGAAATCCATAGCGGCCTGCGCCTGGTTTTGAGAGAAGGACTGGAATGGCGAGAGACCCGGCGAGCTGACAGCCTGTGGTTCTGTGGGCTTTGAGAAACAGTTCTCTTTGTAGATCGTCTCCCAGATTTTATGCGCGCCCTCGCCTGAGTATCCTGTGTACCTCTCCGGATTCTCGTTCAGGCTAACGTAGTCGCCTTTTGCGGTCGCGCTCTCGTCCTCCGGTACACAGTAATCCCGCTCGTCGCATTCATCGTCGTATTCAACCACGCAACTCTCTCCGACAGATTCTCCTAGTTCTCCTTGTAAAGGGCGCTCCAGCTCTTGCTGCTTTCGTGGCGGGTGATGCGCCTTCGGGCCCTCCAGCCTACTGAGTTCTCTGACCTTCCACACATCAGGAATATCCTCCTCGTTATCCAGCGTTGTCACTGAACAAGCGATGTTCCCGCATAGACCCTCGTCGGATCCGAAGAACTGGCATTGTTGGTTGAACAGATTCAGGCGGTAATATGCGAAGAAGTCGGTGTTTTTGGCGAGGTTTCGTACGTAGGGATGTACTCTGTCGTTTAGGGAGTCTAGATCGGCGTATGATGCGCATGCGTCGGAGACTCGTGCTTTTGGCTCAAACTGCGGATCGGTTAGGTTGCACTCGCTGGTGAGAGGCGTGCGACAAGGAATGCTTACGGCGCAGACTTCTGGACTTGAGTATGAGGAGGCGGCGGACGGTTCTTGAGCAGCGCATCCTCCACTGAACAGCGCAAATACCGCGAGGTAGAATGCGCGGGTTGTGGTAGACTTCATCGTCCAAGGCTTTAGCGATGTTAGCGACGTTGCGCCATGCGAGCAAGGGCGAACAGGAATACCTCTATGGCGCAAAGAAAGGCCACCCAGCACGACACGGTGGCCTATTCACCACTGTTCGCAGTTAAGCAAAGGCTAATGTAGAAAGTCCGCAAAGGGTAGTGTAGGACAAAGAATGTCAGTCTCGCAGCGGATGACGCAGCGATAGGAAAGACGGAGTATTCACAGGGAGAGGCAATGGCAGCGGGAGGAGAGTAATATGATACAGGGAGCTACGAGTGGCATGTTTATTAATCGCAGGACTGGTAAGTTGTCATTATGCACGCCGCCGCTAATGATGCTTTGAGGCTTCGTGAGCCCTCTCGTCTTAACCTCAGCACTACGTGTCAAAGGCCGGAGGCGAGCGGCCTTGAAGGACCGTGCACGCCGCCGGCCTCACCCCCGAATTCTTTCCATCTCTTCAATTTATTAATGCTAAACTTCTTCTCTCCGACACGAACTCGCCTCACATGCGCATCACGCGCCAACAGGGCTCGACCAAGAGCCCTGCACGCCGCCAATGGTAAGCTCCTGCTCCGACAACCCCATCCTCTCTACCACCCCACGCGAGAGACAGTAAAAGGATGATATCCATAATCACCATACAGCCTTAGGAAGAGCCGTATGAATCGCGACGCATCGACATATGCTTGTCGTAATGTTTAGAGATGGGATTTCTGAAATACACTCACTGCACTGCACTTGCACACAATGCTCGAGGAGGATCTTGGCTAACAGATCCAACAGTAGTTTCACAATCAGGAAGATCTCTTCCAAAGCTCATGTCATGAGACTGCAGCTCTGCTCAGGATAGCATCTGAAATTCTGCCATCTGCCCATCCCACTAACATCCTAATGGTAAGCACACACCATTTTCTCCTTTCTACACCTCTCGTGACGTCGTTACAAGGATGAGACTCCTTAAGTTAACCCAGCTCACTTAAATGCCAAAAGGCACATGCTACGAAAACTTAGATCATCTACCCTGAGTTCTGTGCGACTCACGATGTTCCTGCACATCTGTTGATTACCATACAAAGCATACGCTAACTGTCATGCTTTGCAGATATCCAGCTATACCGGAGTCTCCTTGTGCTCCGCCTCGTCGTGCTACGGTGCTAGTCATGTACTCGTATGCCAATATAGTAACGCAATTCGTATGCGTGTATTCCTTAGCTCGTCCACACGGCATATCTTGCTGGACATGATCAAATATGTCTTGGTCGTGCAGCAGCCGCTGTTTAGTATAATATATAACACTTAAAATTGCCACCTTTTTGATAATAATTTTTCCTGACCAAGGTCTAATACATTTGTGAGGCCCAGACCTGAACATGCTATAAAGTACTAGCCACCCCCTCAATGCGGCCGCAGTGATAGGTAACGAACTGCTGTATTATCGTTGGTGTTCGCCGAAGAGACTTGAAGCAAGGCTGGCTTCGTCTACCCACATTGCTCAAGGACCAAAGATTGGAGAGTCCTACTGCCTGGTATGGCCTTGAAGATGTCAGTGGATTGGCATCGGTCTTCTATCTGGACTGGCTGTTCTTGTGCTGGTAGAGCCCGATGCCACAGCCACGATGCAGGAAACAAACGATTTTGACATCTGGATATACGATCCTGCATATCGGTTTACACGACAGAAGTACATCGTCTCGCAGAAAGAAAGATTAGGTTCTCGCAACCAGCACTCGCACACTTACACCCACACATCCCTTACTCCAACACTTTCTTCTCGGCCAACAGCTCCCTCACGACCTCGGCATCATGCCCAAACACCAGCCTCGCCCCAAACAACCTGACCAACATCTGCACCATCTGATGACTATGCAACCACGCGCTCTGATCCCTCATCAGCCAGCCCTGCGGCGCCGCGTCCTCGTAGTTCTCGCGAATTGGTACTGGTCCGTCGTGAACACGAACGTGCCGTCGCGCGGCAGGTTGATCTGCATGAGGCAGAGACCTGGCGTGTGGCCCGGGCTGTGCCGGAGAGTGATGCCCTGGCAGAGCTCGAAAGGCGAAGCGGAGAAGGTTTGCCAATTGAGGGCGGTCAGGGAGAGGTAGGAGGCGAGGTAGACGCCGCTGTCGGTCTTGGTTGCGACAGACCAAGTGGCGTGTTTGAATTCTTCTTCGTGGACGTAGACTGCGGTGGGGAGTGTGATGTTAGTCTGGTGACTCCCTGGGAGATCCAGTGTGAGGTGGGAATGGTTTCATACTGGGGATGTTGGTGCCAAGGAAGTGCTCCAACCCGCCGGCGTGGTCGAGGTGGAGGTGGCCCATGATAATGGCTTTGACGTCTCTGATATTGTTGCCGGTCGCTTTGATTGCGTTGGGGAGCTTCATCTCCTCGGTGTAGACTGTTCGTGGGAACAGATCGGTGAGTGGCGCACCCCACTCCTGTATCGTGTTGATCAATTCTTAGTGGTTTGTCTCTCTTCGACAGAGGGTCGCAATACTTACAATATCGACATCCTCGGCACAGCCCGTCTCGAACAGGATCAAGCCCATGTGTGGATGCTCGATCAGGACAGCCATGATGATCAAGTCGCGGGCTTCGTTCTCTGGATTCTCGTTGCTTGTACTGCTGCTATTCGCACCGCGTAGGAGCCTGTGCAACGTGACTTCTCAGTATTGATGAAGTATCGAGTGAACAAGACACTTACCATCCCGCGTCGACACGCATAGTGCCCAGGTTGAGGATATGAACTTTCGTGCCCTGAGGGCAGAGGAAGGCGGGTACACCGGCCGTAGCTAGAAGGTTGGCGTTGGTAGTCATGGTGTTGATGGAGGTGTCAAGGAGAAATGAAAGTGTGAATGAGAAAGAGGAAAGTAAGAGGCAGGTTATTTGTGTGATATGCAAGATGTTCGTGTAATCAGCAGGGGTTGCCAATGCAGCTCAGTGATTCAATGCAGGTGATTAGTGAGCTCTTGCTTCGATGAGTAGTCATCAATCAAGCCTACTCTTCGCCCACAACTTTTGCTCGTCCATCTACATATGCATGTCTCCGTACCTGTGCATGTCGATTCTTACACCACTAGCCACACTTTCACAATCTCGGACCGCAACCTGATCCTGATAACACTCATGACAGCTCTCCGGACGCCATATTATCGCCAACGATGCAAAAATTGTGAGGCACTCGCGACTAACGGAGTGCGATGACCAATGCTTTGTAATGTACAAGAGCCGCTGCGAGGACGAGCAAATGGAAAATCTGATGACTTGCACCAACAAAGTCGAAGCGATGCGGGGACCATTTCTCTGGCAGCTAAGAATTGTCAGCTTCTAGTCGATCATGATGTTGCAGTAGGATGCGTACTCTCGATGCGTAAAAGCAAGCACCTATTATATTGAGGGCACCCATCAGTATCATCCACTCAAGCGCCAAGCGTATCTTTTGGACCGCAAAGCCATAAAGGAGGATCCCATGCGACATGAACATGAGCGCGGATAAGCCAAAGCTGGCATACATTATAGCTCGGCATTTGCGAAAGGCTGGCCCAAGGAATTGAGGATTAAGCGTGAATACTATACAGCCACCGGCGCTGATAGTAACCTGGACACCTTTAGTGTAAGCTGTATTCTTGCTCATCGCTGACACGGACTGACTCACCAAGGAACAGTGCAGATATTCCAGCATCGTGTCACAGACGAATGCATAGTGGATCGAAGGTATGCTGGCACCCCACATGAGTAGGACTATACCACTGAAGTCAAGTCGATTGCCGAAACTTGCGGCGGATGCCGACAGATTCCAGATGATATGGCAACTGCAGGTAGCAAAGTCAGCCGGCGTCTAGTTGAGCTATGAGATCGCATACAAACCATGCAGAACATGCGAAGCATACTGCTACCCCAAGGAAGTACAAGGTGAAGAGGAAAGCGTCGACAGGCTGAGGATGATCGATCTCTTTGTATACCGTGCCATAAAAGTGAATAGGTAGCCAGGCAAACAGTATGACACCGATGACATGCGAATGGATGTTGACTAATGATTCTTAGCATTTGTTTAGCAGACAGTGGTTCGTACCTCACCAGTCTCGTTGTGCCAGGCAAACACGCTCTTAAATGACAAGATCCAAGATCCACTCGTCGGTCTTGCATATCAGCATCTCATCCGCGATGGCGATATATACCACTCACCTGTACCCATACAGCAAATACTCATTGTCCCTACAGTCTTTAGCAAGCATTTCAAGGTGCTAGAAGCAGTTCATACTTTTGCCAGTGTGCTGTGCTACGTCAATATCTTGTGCCGTTTGATCAGAGACATGCTTAGCCTACGTATCTCATCGTAGAACAGAAGACGACCTCGCCTTTTTGCCGCTGGTTTCTGGTATCACTGGTTTTTGTCGCAATTTCATTATCGAGATCGGGGAAGTGTGATCTTTTTGTCTCGTGCAGGCGATGAGAGTCCTGGGAGAATCAACAACCCATAGCAGCCGCCAAGCACTGCCTTGCATTACTTAGCGCCATGCGGCAACAGAACCAACATTCCCATGTCGATACAGCCTAGTCGGTGGTCTGCGAGAAATAACCATCAACGTGTTCTTTAGCGCAGAAGCTGCCTGCGACATAATATCGCGCTGTTTCTACGATGCCGCCTTTCGCCCTCCGGCAACTTCGGAGATATCACACGTCAGCATCATGTCTACCAATCAATTGGATAGCAGTTACCCAGGCCTTGGAATAGTGATAGCCTCTGAGGCACAGAGTCTCATACAATCCGCAGATGGTTAGGTCTTTCGTGTTCGCCAAGGGGCAGTCGCACAGGCTCCTAACAACGATTATGTCAAGTGCCATGCGCAGATTCCAAGGGACTTGCTATTCTAGACTAGAAGTGTTCATGTCATGCTCAATAGCTCACTACAGCTTTGCACGGAGCTATGAGTAAGAAATGTCGCGTGTTATTGAAGTGGTTAATGTAAGGTTCCAGAAGAGTACATGTATGTCTCCGAGCCCCTCTTTTGCAAGTTGCCGACTGACTGGAAACTTTTGGAGATGCCGTCCACATATCGCAGATGCTCAACCTAGACTATATAAAAAACCAGATATCTTTTGTCTTTTTAGAATTTCATAGCATCCATTCTCCACATTTAGAAATAATGAGCGCCTTCACAGAAGCTAACCGAAAGGCTTTCGAGTAAACTACACCCCTCCCCAATCGCCACCAGACTCCCAACTAACAAACCCACAGCGACCTCGCCTCGACTTACAACTTGAAAGCCTACTACGTCAAGATCTCCCGACAAGTCAGCGATGCCCTCCAAGCTCGCAAAACCTGGTTCGGAGCCCAATGGACCTCCCCGGAAGATCAATCACGGGAAGTCCGCCTCCTCGACTACGCCTGCGGCACCGGCGCCGTCACAAAAGCTCTCGGCAGCTACGTGACCACCATCCGCGGCATCGACATCAGCGAGAACATGGTCACGCACTACAACGAAGCCGCTCGCTCCTCAGGCCTCTCATCCGAACAGGCCCACGCCGTAGTCGGAGACTTGCTAGGCGACACAGTGCCACCCGAGCTCAGCGGGCCAGACTTCTACAATTTCGACGTCGCGGCGATAGGCCTTGGGTTCCACCACTTCGAAGACCCGCCTCTGGCCGTCAAGCGACTGGCCGAGAGGCTGAAAGCCGAGACGGGGGTATTGATCATCGTTGATTTCTTGCCGTTCGAACACAGGTCTCACTCTCATTCTCATGGCGAGAGTGGTGGTCATAGCCACGGCCACGGCCAGAACCAACAAAGCCAAAACAATTCCACGCTCCCCGACATGCACCACACCATCAAGCATCACGGCTTCACCTCCGACGGCATCCGGCGCCTCTTCGAAGCCGCCGGCCTAGAAGACTTTGCCTTCGACATCCTCCCCGAGCCCGCCGTGTTCGATTTCGAAGAGGGCCGGAAAGAGCGGACGATTTTCATTGCGAAGGGCAGGAAGGCGCCGACGGCTTGGGGCAAGCTGAAGAATTGGGTGGAGGGCTCGCTGGATGCGATCGGAGGGCAGACGAGGCTGGGAGCCGATGAGGGGCCGGGGAGTACGTTTGCTCCGAGGAAGGATGCGGCGTGAAGTGAATAGGATTTGTTTGTGGAGGGGTCTTAGGTATTGGGCGTTGATGGAGATTTGACCGGGTCATGTCTTGCATTTCTTGTGCTTTCGATTCGTAATTCACACAGTGGAGATGACTTCTTCCGCCGGCGTAATGTCATGTCTATATGTATCTGGGGCGTGCTAAACGCAAGTGTAGCAGCTACTGCTGCTTCAAGAAACCACGCAGAAGAGCTGAAGTGTGCCAACGGACATCTGTCCCTTAAGACCCAACAGCATGTTCCTCTTCGCCCAAAATCCTACCCTCGATCCTACCACCATAAGCACCACCGTCCAAAATCCACCCCTCATTATCATCCTCGTCCATCTGCACCCTCCGCCACGTACTCCTCTTCTCCCTCTCAGCATGCTTGCCCTTATCCTCCTTAGCCCTAGGACGCACCATCGCGCCAACGAGTGGATTATTGCTGAAAGCGCCCTCGCCAGGCTTGGTGCTCTCGGGCGCAGGCGCTTGATAGCCGCCATCCTCAAGCTCGTCTTCATCAGCAGAGAAGTCCGGCTTTTCCACCTCCGCCATGCGCCGCACGATCTTGCCGCCTTTGAGATCAATGCTCGCAACCATCTGGCGCTTCTCGTACTCTGGCCTTGCGTTCCAGTTCATCTCGCGCAACATGCGCTGCTGCTTCTTGAGTTGCTGCGCGCGTTCTTGCGGACTGGCCCACATGCTTGTTCCCGTGGTGGGAATTTCGTAGTCGGCGGCTTCGTCGTGGATTTGCGTACGGCGTGCGTTGTTTGCCTGAAAGTTGAGGAGCCTGTCTCTGTGTGCCTTGGCCTTGTCTTTTGCATCTTCGTCCTCACTTGCTGCGGCGGAAGACAGAGGCGAAGGTTTTGCTGATGAGGATGCTTGGGAGAGGAACTCGCGGCCTGTGAAGGCGCGGGCTTTGCCTGAGGCGACTTCGGCTTTCTTGTGGGTAGCGTTGTTTGCTTTCATCTTTTCTTCGCCACGCTCGTCTTTCAGAATCCGCAATACTTTTGAGATTTCTTCGTTGGAAATGATAGGCGAGCCGCAAAACGTGCAAGGTCCGAGGCCTTGTTTCAGGCATATCACCTTGCCGCATGACATGCAATTCGGCGCCATGTCAAGTAGTGGATGCCTTGTAGCCATGCAATTGCAATTTCTCCTCTTTGCGTCTGCAGGCGAGTCGGAAGCGAGTGAAGGGTTCGTCTGGATCTCAAGGGCGCGGATAGCGGAGTCCAGATCTGAAAGTGCAGTGGAAGCACCATGCATCGCCGTGCCACCAGTCAGATTGACCTTCGTTTTTGGAGCAGGACTAGCACGCCTGGATGAAGCTGCAGAGCTCTTTTTTGAAGGCGGCATCAGAGAATCCGAGATTAGCTGTCCAGCAGCCGAAGGTGGAGGTTTAGACGTTATAGGTTTTGTCATGGGCGCTGCTGAATCTGTGATGAGTGGCATCTGTGATGCATCAGGCTTTTGTTGGCGAAGTGCCAGATTGTCTGCGACTTGCTGCTTGTGACTTGGACGTGCAGGTTTTGGTGTATAGTCCTCTTCTTGACGCTTGCGATAGCCGCCGCTCACATTGCCGTGGTCTTCCAGTTGACGAGCGGGTAGCGCATGAATGTTCGCCTTCTTCTTCTGCTGTCTAGGCTTTGCCTTGGGCACCTCACTGCCAGAAGCCGGAGACGCTGTGCGCGGTGTCGCATTGTTTGAGTTGCTTGCTTGCTGTTGAGCGGGCGATGGCTTGGGTGCTGCCTGGTTGGGTGCGCGCTGGCGTCGCATATTGAATGTAGAGATGAACTCGAAGGCCTGCGGGGAGTCTCCCAGCATGTTCTTGAGGTGTTCCGCAGCGACATCTTTGGGCAGAGTGTCTGTGTATGTGATGATCTGCTTCAAGCTATCTTCGTCCAGAGGCAGCAGCTGCTGCAAGCGAGGCACCGCCCAAGATTCCAGTGTCGAAGCCATGTTTTCGCGAACAACGTCGGGAGCTGTGCGTCGTCGTTTGGTCAGAAGTCTGCGAAACTTCAAGAGGTCGAATACTTCTCGTCTAGACTCACTCACCTTGCTCAAATCGTCATACCACGACTTTCCCACTCACAATGACGCTCTCTCGCAGGCCAGCCCGGCTACGGCCCACCCCACGGCGACGGCGAGACGGAGTGGCGCGTAGAGCCGCAAGCCAAGTTCGCGACCACGTTGCTTGCCGCTCAGTTCAGAAGAGACGTGCGGAAAAGGGAACGGTCCGGCGCCTCAATTATTGTCTATCTCAACTTCGAGCTGGTCGCTGTTCAAGACGGCGTTGTCGCATGCTGTCGCAACCCGGAGCGAACGATCGGGTAGAAATTTGAACGTTTCGGCGGTGAAGGGAAAGCGATGAACAAACGTATGCCGACGGTCAATTTGATCAATGAACGTTTGGGCATTCACGAGTGACGACGAATGATGATCCAAGCATTTAATTCCTTTACTCGCATATTTCGTACACACATACACTCGCTTCAGACTAGCAGTCAATCCACTCTTCGCTTTCGATTTTAGAAGGCATGAAGTGAGCTCTCTGGCCATAGAGATGCATGATCTGGGTGGTTTGCACCATAGAAAGACGCCGCCTTGACACTTCCACCCAAAAAGCGGCAGTGGCAGGCGCTCGAAGAATAAAACCAAAATTCACAAAAAGACCACCGAAAGGATAAACGCCTTGCAAGAAAAATCAATGTCCCGTGTTTAAGCAGATCGCCTCCAACGCTGCAGCCAGTTATCGTGTAGCATCCTAGGAGACTGACTCCTTTTGGGCCACGTATGTCAATAGGAGATCGTCGTCCGTCTGGGTTTGGGCGTCTCTCATTTCGCCATTCCTCTGGGGCATTCTGTTCATGCTATCGCTGATGACAGACATGTCGCCGTCTTTATCGCCTGCGAAATCTGAAATGAAAGTTAGTTTTTGTTGGACAAGATGATGCTGACTTTTGAGGTACGCACCAACTGAGGGAGTGAGGATCGAAGGATCTGGGTAGGGGTATTGCCCGTCGCGAGGTAATGATGCCTGCACGCCGGGATTTGGGGGCGGGATTGTCGGGGTGTGTGGTTCATCGGTTCCTCTTTTGCGTCCAGCCTCCTGGCCTTGCATCTGCGGGGGCGTACCTTGTTGTGGCGGCTGAGGATACACGGGCTGACCAGGCTGTTGTTGGTAGCCAGGAGGAGGTGGCGGGTACTGCCCGGGCTGCTGTTGCCCTTGCGGTGGGTACTGATCGCGTTGCTGTTGAGGCTGCTGTTGGTTGTGGGGCAGCGGCTGTCCGTATGCACCTTCTGAGCGTTAGTCAAGCGTGTGCTCGGGAGAAGTAGGCTGTCCAGGACTTACCATAGAGCTGGGCGTTGGGTGGAGGCTGCTGGCCGCGCCAGACTGTGTGAGCGGGCACAAAGGCCTGCGTCTGGGCAGAGACGGGTGTGAACACGCATTCCTGCGAGAAGCGCTGGCAGTTGGTGCAGCGACCGTCTTCGGACTGATCGAATCCAGAGCAGCGGATCTAGCGACGCGTCAGTGCAAGCTCAAATGCGATGCGACGCGTGAAGACGCAGGTGTCTGATCGATGCGACGCGCGTGTCGCATTGTCGCATCGAGTATCGGGTGCGTTGACCGAACATACCTTCCTTCTCCTACAGTATCTGCATGCGATCGCAGTCCTTTGGCGTGGTGCGGGCTGGGCCGGTGCGGCATAGCCCATCGGAGGGCCGTAGCCGGGGTACATTTGTGCGGGCGGCGGCAACGAACGGTACGGATCCTGCATGACGGGCTAAGTGAATATTAGCCTCTTGATTCTATACGACTGTTCATCACTGCGGCACGTACTGGATGCTGAGGCTGAGGCGGGACGGCTTGCGAGAGTGACGGAATCTGTTTCGTCGCATCAGCATTAGCCTCTTCCTCGGCCACGGCCAGCTGAGCGAGCTGCGGATCGATCGCGCCCATTTTTGCAAATAGCGTGGCGGTGCGATTTCGGGATGATCGATTTATTAGAGGATGAAAGAGGAAGTAGGCAATGTTGTGGGGAAGAAGGGAAATGTTCACGATTACGCAGCATGCAGGCTTGGGCTTGGCAAAGCACTTACTTGATTGGGCCGGGGTGCATACTGGCCATTCTGCTGAGGCTGCGGTGACCATTGCGGCTGAGGCTGTTGCTGCTGTTGAGGCTGCTGCTGGGGTTGCTGTTGCTGGACCTGTTGCGGAGGTGGTGGTTGCTGCTGCTGTTGTGGCGGCGGCGGAGCTTGTTGCGCATTCGGAGTTTGCTGCTGCGGCTGTTGTTGTTGCGCAGGCTGGTTCGGGTTCCATTGCTGCGTCGCAGCGGGCTGCTGGTAATTCATGTTGCTCATGGTGGCGATGGCGGGGTAGGCGACGCGGGTTTGAGCGACAGCGAGGTGTATCGTCTAGAGCAGCTGAGGCAAGTGAAAGTGGTCAATGGACTGGCGCGCGCGCAACGGCATGCAGGCGTGACGGTGTTGTTGGAGTAGTGTAGTAGCACAAGGCACGGAAGCGCGGACTGGCCCGTTAAGCAGAGACGCGGTTGGCGGTATTTCAATGCGAGACACGAGCCGGCGAGCAGTTGAACCGCGTCCGCGTTGTGCGACCGAGCGGCTTGTGAACAGGGCAGGATGCGAGCGAGGGTTGGGCAGGTGCGTGGGTGGCGCGTGAGATTGGCTGGGCGTGAGAGTGAGAGGCGAGCAAGGCAAGGCAAGGCAGCGCAAGCAAGCAAGCAGACACGGCAGCAGAGTGCAGTGGATTGGTTGGCTGGCTGGCTGGCTGGCTGGCTGGCTGGCTGGCGGGAGGGTAAGGAAAGGTAAGGTAGTGAGAGGGAGAGAATGCAAGCAGGCAGACAGGCAGGCAGGCAAGCAAGAAAGTCAAGCCAGGCCAGACAGTGCAGCAGTAGTCAGTCAGCTCGGGTCGCACGCGTGTCGATTAACGTCGAAAGGGCGGCGGCGGCGAGAAGAAAGGCTTCTGGCGAGAAATAAGGTAGGGGTCCCACGAGGTTGGTAAGAGACGGCGGGAGGGAGAGGGAGACGGCGGTGGGGTTGGCGCTGGCTTCTTCCTTAAGGCGGGCGGCGCTGTGGCTCTTGCCGCGGCGATGGGGAGTGTGGGAAGAGGAAAAAAGTGACTAGAGGCGACTTTTCATCGCCAGGCAGGGCAGGGCAAGGCAAGGTGGTGAGGCAAGTAAGGTAAGGTACCGATGGATGGCTAGTCGGCACATCGACAATAATTGTCTGGTCTGGTCTGGTGCGTGCACACGCGCAGGCAGTCAGACAGCACGCAAAGCAAAGCAAAGCTGCTGCTCTGCCTTCGGTGCTGCTTCCTTCCTTCGCTAGGCAGGGCCAAAGGCAAGGTACTCGACGCTTGCTTGCTGGCTCGCTCGCTGACGATGCCCACCCTGCTGCTGCTGCTACTGCGCTGCTGCGAATGATGAGCCCTCTCCTAGTCTCACTACTGCACTTACTGCGCGCGCACGCACGCTCGCTCGCTCGTCGACACGACACGACCAGCTACACCACTAGCTGCCGAAGACGCCTGCAGTGGCGCGAACGGCTCGCTGGCTGCTGGCGACGGGCCCGCTAGCCTTCTAGCGTCTCGGGAATTCGACGCCTGTCTGCGTGTAAGCGAGTCCGCTGCCGTCCGGTGCTGCGAGCCTGCTGCTGTTGCTGCCAAACGGCCTTGTCTAGCCTTGCAAACCGCAAACTGGGTACTGGCTGTTTGGTACGCAGCGTGTGCTTGATGGTGGCGAATGCCTCGTTCCTGCTGTTCATTCGTCAGCACGCGTTCGCCTCCGCTAGGCCAGCGCAAACTCAAGCCTGTCCAAGGGCCGCACAATCGTGATGCATCTGGCACACCGGCGCACGCAAGCTGACCTCCACTGAGATTAATGGAACCGCCGGCAGCCAATCACAAAATTGCACCGCGACTGACTTTCGATCTGCGCCCCAGTCAAGAATGCGCAGAGGCCCCGCTGCCAGCTGCGTCTGTTACACGCCTCGCCATCCAAGCGTCGCGTGGCCTCCTTGTCTAGCTCGGCGCAGCCCTGGTTGCTGCTCCATGCTACGGAGGTACCTGGCCCCACCGCGCCGCGATAGCGAGCCTACCCTGCAAGAGAGCAGTAGTGCGCTGGCCACTCGCTTCTTTCGTATTGCCTGTCACCGCTCCTTGTAGGTACTCTGGGTATCTTGTGCCGGTGCGCGCTCCGCCGTCGTGCATGTAGTGCACAAGATGCAATGACCCGGCTCCTTTGGGGTACCGACACCATCTCGTCCCTAGCATGAGAAGAGGACATCGACTTTCGAATGGCCTTCCCGTCCTGGCAGTACATCCGGGGCTTGCAAAGGACCACAATAATTCTTCCCGACATTTTTCTGACATCATTCCTTCAAGGATGGCTGTTCGGAACAACGGAGGAAAAGACTGCTTTTGAGCTACTTACAACAGGATTGATATCTCAGCTCCACAAAGTCAGATGTGGAGAGTCGCAGCGCTGATCGAGGTGCTTGCAGTTACGCCAGCTTCGGACAAATGTCGAGTCGGTGTGTCAAGCTGTCGATTTTCATCCCAGGTCAGCAGAGCAGCATTATGCATGAGGTTCCTCTTAATATGCATGTTTACCTTCGTATGTGGTCTTCCGACGGAGGCGGATTCGAGGGCTGTTCGTGTGTCTCGATAGTGCTCCCCAAAGTCAAAGCATAAGACAAGTCTGTCAAACCGAACGGATGGTTGGATTGCCAATGTGACCTTCGATATGGCTGATCTTATGGAAATAAAGCTGCCTTTGCTGCACGCAAGCAAAGTCGCACACGCCATGCACTAAAGGCGTCAATAGAGCGCGGGCCCAAGAGCACGGTGGCACCATTGGCAAAAGTAACGAGATCTATCACATTCCTCCTTCGATATCGATCCCCAATATGCTCCAGACTGGCCCGTCTCCTCCTCCTCCCTACCTCCCAATATCGCATCCTGCGACTTTGCGGCAAAAAGTGGCGGTATCGGTACGGCGCGCGCTAGACTCTTACGTCGTACAGTACACACTTGACGCTGCCGCTCAATGTTCGATGCAGGGCATCCAGCCCGCCGCACACCTGCGCCGCAAAAACCACGTCACGGGCTGTCGTGCTACACCTTGCAGCAACGCCATCCTTTCTTCCTTGCAGTCGTGCTTGCCTCCATGGGCGGGCCGTGCATCACGTCCGCACCATGTTGCTGGTCAGTCGGTGCCACCCTCGTCCTTCACGTCGGCAGCTCGGCGCAAGTCGCATCCCTCCAACCCCAGTCGCTCGCGCGTTATTGTGGCAGACGAAGGTTGTGCAAGGGTCGATGTCGCTACGGTATGCATGACAGCCGTCTGTGAGGAGCCGCTGTTCCGCGCGACGGCAGCGTTTGGAGAGGCGGACACTAGCGACAACGAGAGCAAGTGACGGAGCAGCATCGCTACAGACGTACCGTACCTTATACCGTGTGTGGATGTTGCGGACTTCCCAATGCCCACTACTTACGCCCGTACAGCACGCACAAAACAACGACAACCGCGGCATGATCGAATTCGAGCTAGGCGCCGCGCAGCAGCAGCACGACCACCAGCAGCAGCAGCAGCACTATAGCGCTAGTGAAGCCATCCTCATCTACAACCAACAACTACATGCTGATCAATCTGCAAATGCTATCGCTGGCGAGACGTCGTCAAGCGCGGACGGCGCGCTGACGGCCGGTGCGGCCCACATTCAGTCGAACTGTCGACCAGTGCGAGTCAGCCGTGCGCAGAAGCGTGTGTGCTCGTTGGTGCAGCCGGGTGTGCTCGGTATGCGCGTAGCCGAAAACTTTGCTCTCTCTCCTGCATGCATACGACAAACGTACCTACGGCCGACCCCTCGAACTCGGCCAGCGCACGGGGTTCGAGGAAATTCCAACGGCATGTAACTTTTTAGGCTTCGGGCCAGCAGCCTTCAGCATCCGTAAGAGCCGTTGACGCAGACGGCAGATACCGGCCTTGCTCTCTCAAGGTGTCTCCAAGTCAGCAAGAAATGCAACGCTGTGCGTGCCCGTCCCACACTTGCTACGGCGGCAGCGGCGGCGGCGGAGAAGGCGGAGGCGTCGAGCACCATTGAACCAAAGCAAACGTCAGGGGGAACCGAAACCCTCGACAGGGAGGCGATCATGACGCCCGCCACGCGACACACCAAAGAGGCGCGGCGGAGCGGGCCAGAGGCCGAACGTAGCGAAGATCCATCGACGCGGACGCGGCTGTTGGCGTATGGCAAGGATAGCCTGCCCATCCTGCGCCAGCAATCTGCAGCGGCATCGGGCGATGTGCGGCGCGCTCAACCGTTCGGCGCAACGCACACCGGTCGACGGTCACCTGACTTGCGTGTGCTGCAGCTACCCGCGCAGCCGCAGCGTGCTAGGCGACTTGCAGACAGTGCACATGGGGTGGTGGGCGAGCTCACCCCGACCTCTCGCCAATGGGGAGCTACGCCATTTGGGAGCGCTCTCAATTTCGCGTCAGCAATATGGCTGCCGCTGCTGCATTGCATGCTGGCATTTAGGGGGTGGTGCTGTATGCGCTGGCGGTACTTCCTGCTCTCTTGCTTTTGTGGTGTGCGACCTATAGTCATCGGACTGCCAGCGATGCAGCAGCACTCATGCGCTCGAGGACACAAGAGGCATTATCTGACGTGTATCGTCGCGCGCATCATATGGTCTGATCGGCTCGGCGTGGTGCAGAACTCATTCCGAATCGGAGTGATTGCATAGGCTGGAACATTGGAACTCGGCGTAATGGAGCTCGCTGTCGAAGAGTGCAAGTGATGCGTTCTCGCGTTGCACGCCTTACTACGCTGGCTCGTTTCGTACCTCGACTATCGAAAGATGGCTGCGAACGACGTGAATCATATCTGGAAGGATGCCTATATCCAAAAGAAACTCAATTCATGGCCAAGTATCGTCGAGTCAAGTGCCATATAAGCAGAAACAAATATGATCGGGATTCCTGGTCAATCCATCACACCCTCACGATGCTGATGTTATAGTCATCGCCAACGTAACAAACAAGCAACACGTTCGAGACAAGTGTGTCCCAGCATGACATACATGTCTCACTATCGATCAGCCGTTGAACCGGCTGGGGTCTCATTACACGTGAGTCGTTCCAGAAATCGACCAAGGGTTATATCAGAGACAAACGTCCGGAGCAAGGCCCGTATCTAAGATCCAGATTCATCTTCTGGCCCAGACGACTCTCCATCGTCATCTTCGCCGTCATCACTCTCGTCGTCCTCATCCTCGTCCTCCTCGTCGCTCTCGGATTCCGCTTCATCTGGCATCACAACAGAGTTGAGATATGTGACCTGTCTCAATGTCAGCAAAGGATGTCTCGCGGGTCACCCGCCATTCGCCAAGATACGATGGAATGCGTCTTGTGCTGCCCGAACGCAACACTACTTCGGGGCACCACCACCAAAAAATAATGCTCGTATCATGATTTGATTGGGCCCAAGCCGTCAAAGTCGCACGCGACCAGTAGTCAAGTCACCAACGTTCAAGCGACACTGCAGAGGTTCTCCTTGCCAGCGCAGGCAGAGGCAAACGGCACGATGCAGGTCCCAAGACCCCCCATTATTCCCAGCGCCGGGGCGCAGAATTTGACTTTGGCAAAGTCCCATGGTACATTGTCTCTTCGGGGTGGGGAATTCGAACGTGGTGATTTTGGGCAACTTACGAAGGGTTTCAGGGAGCCGAGGAGCTCCGAGACGCGCTCGAGGCCTCCTGGGCCAAGCAGTTCGTCTTCTGTAAGACTTCGACCGATGGTGAAGTTCCTCAACCGCAGCAGCTCGATGTCTGGATGGTCCGCGTCGTAACCCTAGTGAGGAAAGCAAAGCGAACTCGTCAGCTTGTTGGGTTCCAATAGTGTGGTATCTCGCGAACCAATGAGCGAAAGCTATGGGGAGATTGGGCAATGGATGGTGAGTGAGTGAGTTCCCCTTCGCCTGTTAGAGCGGCTGGGTAAATGGCAAACTCCGAGCGCCCATCAATCAATCAATCCATCACGCTGTAGATCAAATGTGATAGTGGCAGTGGTCCTACATGCGCCGCAAAGGAGGTAACACTGTACTACTGCAGCGGCTTGCAAGCATCAGGTGTCTTCTCGCTCGCGCGCGATTCTTCCTTCTGCACGGATGCTGGCAGAGGGATCGCGCCGTGAGCGGGCAAGCGCCGGAACCCGAGTCGTTTGAGTTGAGACCGCCCGTCCCAGTACCAGACTTTGCGACTCTCGGGAAGTCCAGATTACGCAGGTGCAACAGCGGAGTCTCCTCGATGAAGAAAAAATGAGTTTTCTGCCGCGGTGTGGACATGTGAAAGCGGCTTGTCGAAGTTCGCTTGAGCTTCGCGAAGAAGTCGGCCCAGGAGTGTGTTTGTTGAGGACCCGGATCGCCTAGCTGATGGCATCCTGCGGCGGTTGTAGATTGATGAAGATGATGACGCGCGCTGCCCAAGGACGGGTTGACCTTCGGTTAGCCGTTTTGCCTAGGACTGCGGCAGGAAGCCACCTTTCGAGGCCCGTCGCCGTCGCCGTACACCCTGGCGGGAGAGTGAAGACGGACGGCCAGCTCACAGAGTTGAGCCTTCCGCGGCGTCCTGTGTGGACAGAGCCGTACCTCATCACTCGTGGCCCGACGTCGTGCTCATGAGTGTCGAAGCTGTGCTGCGATGGATTCGTTGTTGAGCATCTCAGCTCAATCCGACGCGTCGGCAACGAAAATCAACTCTGCCAGGCTAGCTTTTCACGTCACCCACAGTGATTTCGCTTTTCCCACACCAGCCAGATCAGGACGTCAAGCTCAATTGTTGATGGAAACGCTTGCAGTCACGTCGATAACGTACTGCCGCTCGACATGCAACGATCGCCCATTCGAACGAATTCCCAACGCGTCCCGCACGAGCACCCTGTCGCAGCGACGACAATGGTAGAAAGAGAAGCTATGGACAACCACATGCATAATACACGATGAAGAGACGAGAAAAGGGTATCTGAATAACTCACCTTCGGGCGTGTTTTGAGCGCGTTGCTTGCGTTCGCGGCCACGAAGGCCTTGACGACTTTGCTGTCGTTCAGTGGAGCTCCTTTGAGAAACTCTTTGCGTATCTTCTCGTCGGATAGAACGTCCTTGAGCTGGCGCGAGCGCCTGTCAATGGCTTGTCGTAATGCTGCCGTCGGTGCTGCCTCGGGATGCCACAGTCCTCCGCCTGTTGGTTCTCGCAGTCAGCGTTTTCGGCTCCGCCAACGTGCTTGCCAGCATCTGACGGCGACATCAAGCTCAATTCACAAGCGTGCAAATGTTAAAAGGCATGCTTGACGTCGTCGCGTCAGCGGACAATTCACGGCTTCACAAGAACAGCGTCGCAAGTCGGTCGGTAGCATAGCGCTCCAGCCTCCAAGGCGCGCCTTGACGGCCTCGTAGGCCTTCTCTCTACAGGCATCCCAAACAGTAAACTTCCGTGGTGTTCGATAGTGTACTTCTGACGAGTATACCATCAAGCACTGTTCGTCCTGTCCTGTTTCACAGAACATTGTGTTGGACGAAGGCCACACGCGCCCGCGCAGCTTGCAGAGGCTTGGCCGTGAACGTGACCGTGACCGCTCTACATGCATGCATAACTCTCCGTATCGCACAAGTGCAAAAGCGATCAGGCTAGTGAAAGCGTGATTTGTGCCTTCACCAACGATCGAATGACACGTCACATGACTGTGACTGGCATGTGACCAAAGAGACAATTCACTTACCGACGAAACTGTCCTCGGGCGAGACCTGTACGTAATAGTGGGCATACGGGCCTTTGCGACCCGTGCGGGACCTGCCAGTCATTCTTAGCAATCTATCGATGTCGCAACACCAGACCGGGGTGGGACGGCATACCATGCGGCCGAAAAATGCGGCTTCACGGCGCGGGCGTTAGCGAAACATGCAATAACTTTTAGGTGCATCCTGCCTGCAGCAGCATGCAGGCATGGGACGGTGGGAGGGGGCGAGGCGAGGCGGTGACGGACACGCCGCGGGCCGACTTGCTAGCAGGGCAATGCGCACCTTGTACGGGGTGGGATCTTTGGAGAAGCGGACATCCCGATAAATGCGGAAGATCTGTGCCGTTTCGTCAGCGGTCGAACATGGTCCTACGGGATCCATCGCATGCAGAGGACAACTTACAATATCCTTGACAGGCAGCTCGGGGACCGTGTCGTCAATCTCAACGAGTCGCTCGGTTAGCTTTTCCACAAATGAAAACCAGTCCTTCTCGCTCTGGCGGAAGTCGGGATCGTGCACTGTTTACTTGGTCAGTCTGCTGCTGCAATGGCAAGGGTTCTGCGGCACATTGTTGCACAGTCTTCGGGAGATGGGATAGACGAGTCTTCACGGCAGTGTGATATCACACTGTGTGGTTGTGACTTTTGACATGCTTGTGTTATCGGTCGATCTCGACGACGCGCATCTCGTGTAAACTTGCCGTTCAACAAGATACGCGCGACTCAATAACAGCGCATGCATGTCAATAAAAAGACATGGAAGTGAAACTCACTTTTCAGCCATTCTCTGTTGTTGTTAGCTTTGAGGTCCTGCAGGAAGAGCAGTGTGTTGGGGTGAATAGTCTTGTCGCTATAAGGCACTTTTCCTGCAGGTCTGGCCTTGGGCTTCTTGATGATGACTTCCTGTCCAGGGCCCAAACCAGTCTTGACGCCTTCACGCCAAAGCTCGCCGCCAGACTGCTTCTTGGACGAGGCAGTCGTGGTTTTCGCTGAGGCCGACTTTCTTCGCGATTTCGGCTGTTCGACTTCGCTCTCGTACTCTTCGTCATCCTCGTCGTCTCCCTCGTCGTCTGACTCAGGCGCCGAGCCGAATTCTGAAAGATCTTCCTCTGCAGCAGATGGCAGGTCGTCATCTTCGTCTTCTTCTGGGTTGCTTGCATCCTCGTCCTCCTGAGATCCAGATTGACCACCAGTCTCTTTGTCTTTTGAGAAATACTGGCTCTTAGTCGGTGTCGCCTTTTGGGTCTTGGTTTTCTTAGCGTCACCACCCGGAAGCGAGGTGTTCGAAGCAGTCCGTTTGTGAGAAGGCAGCGCTTTCGCCGCGCCAGCAGAGAGTCGCTGCGATTTACGAGCCATATTTTCTGTTTTGTGGATTGTCGGTGTACGCAGTAATGTACTGATATATTGAATGATGTCACTGGCGGCTCTGCTGATATGCTCGAATTTTGTCCTAGAAAGTCGCAATATGCTGGGAGTATCCAAGATCCAGTGTGGCCAAAGTGACTGCGGCGGTCTCAGACTAAACCTCTTCCCGGACCGGCAAATACCGTATGGTTATGTTCGAGAGACCAGATCAGCCCCACGATGATGATCTGATCGACGAGGTTGCCGCCTTCCCACCTTTACCGCCAGCGCGGCTACCAGCCGAGATCCGCGCGCCTATTAATTACAACCGCGATGTTCTCGAAGTCGAGATCACGTTAAGAAAACAAATCCAAAGTATATGTGTGTATATATTGAGTACCGGGATCGACGCAAGAAGTGGAGGTTCATTTTTAGGGTTGATGCTATATCTATAATTCTGTAATGTGTGATCACCATGTCAAGACATATCGACTATACACGCTCACCTCACCTGCTGCCAGCTCTTTTGTGCAAGGGAGATGCAGACCTTTGTCTTAGCAGCCCGTCGGGTCTTCTCAGTGGCAGTAGAATAACTGGCTGGAGGAATAACATTCATGCCTACTTATCTACGTTGACCGCCCGCCGTCAGTTTGACTACATGCCTCGCTCGACTTTTGTCTTTTGGCGGTAGTCCTGTCTCAATGCGCCACGCAAAGGCCCAGATACTCGAAACCATACTGGGCGTTACGTATACACACCAGTCGACGGTGATAGATCGAGACCGATCATTATTTTCATATACGCGCACGAAATAGCATTTCATGGAGTGAACCGGGACCCCAACCCTAACCCCTGAGAACCTGTATGCTCTTCAATGGTATGTATCTCATAACCATCACAGCAATGCGCCAGCTAGTTTGACATATACACTAGTCTGGATTGGTGATGTCAGTATCATTCACAAGCGTTGACGTAAGTATATAAGCAGCAAGATTGACCTTTTTTGTTATCGGAACCATCGAACGACCGTACTCACAACGAAGCAGCGACACTACAAGGCGGACATGCTAGAATATAGAGCCCGCAAGCACCAGACTATCTTACTCGAATCAAAGAGGTGAAGGTGAATTGATTTATTCAGACGTTTCCGTAAAACCTGGCACAGCGTGTGGCCTCACTATCAATGCTCAGGCTTTCTTGCTTCTCGTCCTCCTGGTCGGACCATCGGCAGCAATATCCTTCATATCCCTAGAAACAAGGACAGCGTCGTCGGAGCCAGAGTTCGAGCCAGCATCGCCCTGCTTCTCGGTTGCATCAGTGCCAGCGTCCTTCTGCAACTTCTTTGATCGGCCCATACGACGGATGGAGACCGTGAAGACGTTGTCAGGATCCTGCGCAGCCTTCGCCTTCAGAACGTCAGAGTCCTTTTCATCTTTAGCCTTCTTATTGTCGACTTCGTCAGGTCTTGAGAGCCCGATGATTTCGTACTTGGCGTAGTCCCACCAGCTCTCAGGAGCATTCTGATCTTTCTTACTGTCGTGCTTGTCTTCGTCGCCTGACTGCTTCGTCTTCTCGGCGTCGTCTTCAGCAGCTTCTCCAGTGACTTCTTCTGTGTATGCCCACATTTGTTTCACCTCTCCTCTCACCAGGGCAGTGCTCCAGATGCTTATGAGTACGCCTGGCACGAGGTAGAGCAGAGCAGGCTGTGCGTGTTGCCAGATGCTCATAACGAGCAAGGTCGCCATCATACCAATGACGTAGCCGACAAGTGATGCGATGAAGTAGGGCTTCGGGAAGGCTGCAGTGATCAGTTGCTGTGGTAGCGATGAATTTCCCAGGCCAAAGGTCCACATGCGAGAGCCCCAAAGACCAGTGACGTTGTGGTACTCTGCTTTGACGACATCCTCTCCCTTTTCTGAGCCCTTTGCTAATTTGGCGGCAACCTTTTGCTTCTTGAGGTAGTACATGTGCAGGTCGAAACGCAACGCAAGACCAATCATAAGTCCAGGTAGCACAATATCGCCAAGTCCCAGCATGCTGTAAGACTTCACCGGTGGTTTCCCTTCAGCACCTGGCTGGTCCGGCCTCGGGAAAAGTAGCTTGATTGGCTGGTCCAGGTTCTTGGCCACAGTGACCATCAATGGCGTGAAGAAGACAGCCCAGATATCGTAGAAGAACAAACCGGTCAGGATAAGGGATCCGGTGGCAAAGGTGGTCGGGCTCATGACTTGAAGAGCTGTGTATGACACGGCAAACCCTTGCAGATTGGTGAGCCACCAAGGCTTGTCGATGAAGTGGTTGTAGCTAATGGCTGCAAGACTGGCAATGCCTGCAGCAACGTTGAGCAGAGTTACTGGGCCATTGACGTCAAGCACACCTTTGATATACGCCACGAAGGAATACTTCTGAGTTGGGGCTGATCGGAGAGTCCACAGGTAGTCATTGAATACGCGAGGAAGAGGGACAAGACCCATCACGCCTGGCAAGGGCGAGGCTCGACTCTCGTGGTCCACACCATCCGCGGCAGCCTTGCGCTCCTTGCCGTCAACTTTGTACAGCTTGCCCTTGTGCGCAAAATATGCAGGGAACAGCACACTCAGCGTCAACGCCGCAGCATCGTTCAAGATTTTACCCACACTGAAGATACCAACACCCGAGAAGTACCATCCCAGGATGAGGTTGATCGGATCAGCGCCGTATTGTTTGATCAGCCAGTACAATCCTCCCAGCACAGCGCCTGCGGTGATTGGGAGCACGATAGCATCCCTTGGACTCAGTCCTTCCATCTTTTGCTCCACCTCGTCCTCGTCCTCCTCGTCTTCGTCACCGTCTTCTAACTTCTTTGTCTTCTTGCTTGGTTTGGCAGCTGTTGACGGGCGGGATAGCGACGCGAAGGAGCCGGTGACGATTGGGAAGAGTGCAGAGATGATGAGGTGGATGTAGAGAGGTATCATCGGCTTGGACTGCTCGAAGTAGAAAGCCGCGCGGGCCATGAGGTCTTCTGGAGGTGATATCGTCGAGGCGTTCATGGCTGCTATTGATCGTGTGGAAGAGTGTGCACGGTGTGGCGGAAGGGTGGATGGCGATTATGAACACGGCGACATGTCTGATTCTGGAAGTTTTGTGGCCGCGCCTTTGTGCGACTGCAGGTAGAAAGTCGTGCAGTGAAGACAATTGTTTGTAGTCGAGACCAGGTGTCGCATCAACATTCCTGTGCCTCGCCCCGCAAAATGATGCGCAGCGTAAGCCAAACGGTCAGGGACGAAGTCTAATGGCAAGCTACGAACTGTACATGTATATCATTTGGCCCGTGAGTAAGATACTCGGACTGATCATTGGAGCTACTCACTCATACGAAAATTCTATAATCTACGGAAAACGGTTTTCAGTCTAATCCGCAAATGCTCTCCTCTTTGATGGCGACACCTGTCAATCAGGTCTTCAAACGTTTTACGCCGTCTTGTCCTTCTTTCCACCCGCCATCAAGCTCAAGAAAACGCCCCATCCCACGCCAACAGTACTGCCAAACACCATACGCTGCTCCACAGGCACCAGGGTCAAGCTGATAATACTGACCAGAGGCCACAGCTTCTGGCCTGCAAATGTCAGCGGCCAGAAGCCAACCTTTGTCTCCTCCCAGCCATATTGCCAACTGTAACCGCGAAGCATGGCAATACCCATGATGAACATGATAGTGTTGACTGCTGCGCCGATCGACTGGTCAAGGAGGAACTTTATGATAGTGTTGCGGATGCTCAGCTGCTTCTTGGCCTTCTGCGGACTGGGAGCTGACTCGGAGGTGAGGGTGGCTTTCTTCTCGTCGCGGTTACGAAGGCTGGTGGTATCTGTAGCTGTGCTGCGACCAGTGACTTTCTCGTCTATGACCCTCTCCTTCTCTTGGGGAGTCAAGTTCTCTGCATAGCCAGGGAAAGCTGCCTCAAGCCATGTTTGCCATAGGTAGTTGGGCGGGCACGAGATGACAGAGTATGACATGAAAATCAGCAGCTCGTGAAGTTCAACGCTGTATGGAGTCTAAATAAGTTAGCTACATGATGACCATATTGAGGGAAATGCAGATAGTCAAGGCTTACTCCAGACTGCCAGCATCCGATAAGCTGCCCTAAAATGTTGCTAAGGGCGCCCAGCAGGGTCGACTGGATTGTGGCTTTGACTATAGGTGAATCCATTGTAATGAGGTGGACGATTTCTTGGATCTTTGTAAGTATTGGACGAGAGAGTTTATGTATGACTACCTGCGTGTCTATTGTCGTTTCCGCCAAAATGCAAGCCCACAGCCGTGAAGAAAGAAAGGAACTCGTTTGTTGATAACACCACGTGGCAATGACGTGACCGAGGCTGAGGTGAAGTGGTGGTTTCACGTTCGCAGGGACCTCCGATGCATGTTCACTTGTGCAAATCAGAAGCATCACATCTCTGTGTAAGGTACATCACTACTTATACGATGTATACATACATATGCGCGACCGAAATGATCAATTGCTTGGTGTAGCTTCACGGGCTTCATGGAGATCCCTTGCTTTTAAACTGTATCACGCATTCTGGGACCAAGAGGATATCTGAAAACATGGGTTTCCTCCAGCAGGGTGACTCGAGCACAAGGGACACCTTGCTACTTTTTGGACCTCTAGGCACAGTCCAGGTGGATATCGTCTGAGCAACCTTGAGCTGCTACACGCTTGTATGTGATGAGCAAACCCATAGGTGCTGCCTGATCGGACTTTTGAAGATGACACCTTTTTCCATAATTGTAGATTCTGATATCGTTTTTATGATTTTCAACTTCTGCTACGCCGCTTTCACCAGTATTTTAGCAACTTTGCGACATCTCTTTTCTGTATCGGTATCTAATTCATCAGCTGCTCTCCTTGCCTTTCTGGCTCTCGAACAATCAACATGCGCCTGCTCAGCAATACGCTCCTCGGCGCATGCCTCTGCGTGTTACACGTTGTCCATGCCACCGAGTATGGTGTGGGCTTCGGTCTCACAATTGACTATGGGTATGTCTAGAGATACTCTGCATCGCACGCTTGAGTGACTGACGGGCTTCACAGTGTTGCAAGTGTGTACTTCTGGAACGGTACAACTGTCAATATCGCAAAAATCGAAGGCACACCAAATTACAAAACCACGATGAAGGCAGCGCCTCACATTCATGCAGAGAGAGCAGCACCATCGAGCGACACTATTCTCGACGAAGACTCCGAGCTATGTTCTTGCAGTGTAGATTTTATTGGTCGAATCGGTGTTCCCAGCATGCAATGGCTTCTCGAGCCGATGGAAGACTACTTTCCAAAGGCTGGCTCTCGTATTCAATATTACCTCTTGTTGATGCAAGACTACCTTCCATCTTGGATGGGTGGTCCGCAGCCGGAAATTCTGGATGCGAGCACACAGTCTCTCGCGGATATGCTTCGTGTGCTCAAATTCGCAACAGAGACATATCTGGGCGCCACAGTCTCCAACGCCACAGTCGCCATGCCATTTCCTTTCAATCGCGGGCGCGGCGATATGGATTCGCTCACGGTACGTCTCGAGGCGGCAGCATCCACCCTTAACCTCGAGCTATCATCGCTTTCCGAAGCAGTGACCGAGATTACTTGGGAAGAACTTCACGCAAGGCGGTGGCAACGTAGCCCATATACCTACTTCAGCTGCCATCCCGACGATGGAGGATTCGTGCTCGGCATTGAGTTCGACGATGCAGCACTTACAGTAACGATCCTACTGCCGAAGTGCTACGACGGTAGAACATATGACCGGATTACCCGCATGTTGCACAGCACTGAATTAGGTGCGAGAGAGCTGTTCAGATCCCATGACTGGCGAGGAAAACTTGTGAAGTCACTCCGCAACGTCACAGCGCTACCGATGGATGGTGTCTCGGAGACGGATCAGATCAACATGCTCGTGCTACTCGGCGACTCAGCGCGAGACGAACGCCTCCGCCATGCGCTCAAGGACATCTTGGGCGATCAATACGACAGACTGATTGCAACAGTCAGAGACGATGGCACGCCGGCACGAGATCCGCAATACCGTGGAGCTGCCAGTGCCGCTCATAGTAACTGGGATAAGAAGCACCACCCGAGTTCATATCGCAAGCACGGCTTAGTGTTACCTGGGTCTCGCCCGTATTTCAGATCGACGGTGTATGGTTATATGGAAGACGCATGGGATGCTGTTTGTGAGTGGTTCCGCAGCACTGAGAAAAAGAAGGCTGAGGCCGAACTGGCTGGTATTCAAGAGCGCAAAGGACTGCTCAAGGAACTCGCGCAGCATCCCATTGCAATCGGCCCTTCGTAGCGTGCTTTAGTTATCAGATGCGGGGGTTGCGGCCGGATTGCCTACTGAGTCAGAAATGATAGATATTCGACATATTGTAAAGTCTCTGATTTTGAAGGGTTCTGCATACACGTATTATTTAACTCTCCATCGATCGTACACGCTGTCTTCTTGGCCCCAAAAGGTGGTAAAACTTTTGTCTTGTACAATCTCAACTTCAAAAATGCATTCTAGCAGAGACCACAGCTCTCCATGATAATTTTGCACCCAGTCGAGATCAGGCTTCCCTGGTGGTGAGCATTTGCCCATCACAGACAGAGCTCATTCCGTATCCTGCAGGTCCTCGATGATTGCCACAGCCTTCTCCAGTTTGGCTTTCTCGGCCAGCAGTTTCTTACGCTGCTTTTCACGAGCCGGATCTTCAGCAAGCAACTGAGCACAGTGAGGAGTATCGAGCACCTTTAGTTCAGCTCGAAGCATCGCCGCGGTCTCGTCCCGAAGCTTCGCCAGGATGTCAGACTTCAGATGCATACTGATCGTGTCCGCAAGACTGGAGCTCAGAATGTCCTGGAAGGTGTGGATCGTGGCAACGCAGTTGATCATTGAGCCGAACTTGTCCTCGACAAGCCTCTCATTAGTCCACTGGGAGTCTGCATCTTTGGCCTCCTTGTATAGTGTCTTCAAGGGGGTGAGACTGGCGTTTGCCAAAGTGGATGTGGCTCTAGCGTGACGCGCCGATTCCATCGGGTAGCGCTGTTCCATCAGGCTTTTGAGGAACGACCTCCTGGTTACTTCGAAATCCTTGTTGTACGTCGTGGGATAGGCATACATACGATCCAGGTGCTTGTTGATATCATGGCCCTCAGTTGCCATCATCTGATTGAAGTAAGCCAGAGTTGTGTGTTGCATGGCACCGTAGAGCTTCGTGCGATTCCACTGAGACAGAGCTTCTTCGATAGAATCGGAGATCATGCCACGTACGAGGCCTGAAAAGCTCTTGAGTAGCGCACCGACGATGTCCTTCCACTCGGCACAGGATTCTCGGATGAGCTGCTCGGTGACTTTGTCGTTTATTGAGCCAGGAATCGAGTTCGTGGCGCCTCTGTCGTACCGCATCTGGAGTGCGTCAAGTCCGATGGCCTTCCCACTGGACGATGCGAAAGGGCTCGACTTGACTCGCTTGCGTGATATAGCCTCGCCGCTGCGCTTCCTCTTCTGTGTAGGAGTCTTCTTCTTGCTTCGGGCTTCTTTAGCCACGGCCTCTTGATTTTTGAGTTCCTGTGCTTTGTCCATGATGACTTCAAGTTTACTAGTCTGCAGCTGCTTGCTGAATGTCGACAAGTCGCTATCATACTGCATGCGGAAGGGGTTGTCGTCACTGTCTGCATTGATGTGACTCGACAGACAATGGACAAACTGCTCAATCATTTTCATGACCACGTGATTGGGTTCCTTCGGAGGGTCAGGGAACTGGTCAAGCTCAGTGTCGACTTCAGTGATTCTAAGCTCAATGCGCTGGGACATGTTGGGAAGCCTGACAAGCAAAAGTTAGTATCGTCATCAGGAAGGTGTGAAAGGGTAATTGCACTGACTCTGAGACAATGTGGCTTGCGAGGCTACCTGCAATTTCGTCTTGCAAATTGGGCATCCCGTATCTGTCGCGAAGGGAAGGAGTTGCAGCCCATGGCGCAGTGGCAAACAGATCTCTTTCGCGATCTTTGGCATTGCCGAAATCCACCCCAGCATCGATCTCCTGCTGCGACAGCTGCTTCGTGACGAACCAGCCCCTTCCGAGTTGGTACTTGTGCCCTTTGAGTATGTCCTGAACGTTCTTCAGCCTCGTGGATGTTACAAGATCTGCTTTCGTAAACACCCCTATGCAGCGATTTTCGGCGCTGTGCTGTCTGATGTACTTCATTGTCAGTGACATCTCCACATCCTGATCGGCACTGCAAGCCAGCAGAAGCAAGCATTGATCATCTTGGATGTAACTGGTCACTGTCGACGTGATCATCTCGATCAGTCTACGCTCTTCATCTTGTTGTTTTGATGTGTCACGATTTCCAGACTTGGGCATGTCGTATACGTTGATGCATCCCGGAAGATCATAGAACATGAGTTCCGGAAGATTTGGAGCCCGAAGGTCAAGGCAGATGATGTTCTTTGAAAACAAGGCAGTCGTAGTCGGATTTTCACTCAGATCGATGTTGACGTAATCCTTTGGGTCATCCCCAGGGTTTAGTATGGCAAGCTGAGCACGTTTGAGCGTGTCCTCGAGCTTCTTTGGGTCACTGATCGTTGCGAAATGTGTGATGTGAGATTTGCTAGTGTCGCATTTCTCTTCAAGTTTGACGTCATGATAGTCTTGTCTTTTGATCGAGATTCTGCACCTCCAGGCACCTGTAGACAATGAATCTTTGTGGGTGGTGATGAGGAATGGGCAACGAGTTGTTGTTCCCGAGCTTCGAGGAAGCGCAATGCCGCACAATGCTTGCACAATCGAGCTTTTGCCTGCCGATTGGTCGCCTACCACGGCGTACTTCGGCAGTGACGACAATGTGGTATCAATGTTAAGCTCTTGAAGCTTCTTGATGCCTGTGTTCAGGCGGCTCAAGTGGGCAGCGAGTACATCCATGGCTTGGTTACCGTCGTGTCTGTCCATGGTGCAAGATACTGTGGCAGCAGATACTCAGAGCTCAGTGTGAGTGGCTGCTAGGCTCTGTGGGTTGGTATGTAGCTGTACAAATGTTGGTAGCTGTAGTTGTGGATGTTGTATTGATGATGGTGTGTATTGTGGTTCGTGTTTGTGGTATCTGTAGTGGAGTCGGTATGCTTCTTGTAGCCGAGTGCAGCAAGCCGGACTTTATGGCATGAGCGAGTAAGCTAGCAATTCAGCTGAAAGAGATGTTGGCATGTGAGGGCCGAAGTGAGCCTCTAAGGTCTGAATCTGATTGTCTTTGCTCTAGTGAGTTCATTTAGATCGAAGTGAGCTAAGGATCCTCACTCTTGGACCTTCAATATCTACTACCATGGAAGTTTGACTGCACCGATCTGCAGATGCACTCAATAACATTACGTGCGTTGTCGCATGCTGCACGTATGGGAGTGAACCTTGGAAGTGAACTGCCGTGGTGAACGCTCTATACACCTCTGACTTCTCAATTTATCTGCTGCAGTCAAACGGTCAAAGCATCATGGATACCGGTCCTGAGGGAGTCGTCATTCGATGACAAGACTGGGTTGAATTTGATGGTTTCGTTCCCTTGTTATTATCATTGTAGAGTCGAGGCTAACCTTGTACACGCATCGACACTATCATTCCTCGTCAATAGTTTCGATGCACTATCAGATGTGCACTTTCCGGAGCAACATCCCTCTTCCGTCTTCATTATCGGCGTGTAGGCTTACACTGCAGTAATTCAGAGATTGAATCAGTGCTGTAGAAGCCGCGTAACTGCAAGGGATGTTATCGCTGAACCCGGCTTACCTGAGAATCGACTAGAGAAGAGAGAAGTGGGACTATGATGAAGTGACGCGTGATCTTCGGACGGGAGTGAAGTCTACAAATCTGTAGTTCGTGGACAAATGGGAGCTTGTCCTAGTGGTACCGATGACGCGCTTGAATTGTGTCTTGCAGTAGCAACAAAAATCCTGCCGAGATGTTCTTACTAGTTCACCGGTATTCCAATGGCGAGTGTCTTCAATCTGGTAACTTTGCGCGATAGTGGAAGCACAGCAATGCTGAAGGTGCGCAGACTTGTGACCATGAAGCTTTCTTCTACCCGAATCTCACCTCCAACCAAACGTCATGTTGTGCAAGTCACGACATGAAAGTGGGGAAACGATTATTTGAGTTCGGCACATCCATTCGATGACAAGCTCCTTACCACAAACGTCAATTGCTGCACTACCCTGCATTCTTCTAGGCCTCGGGTCGATCTCTCTGTACGCAGCTAAAGAGAAAAGGTAGGTCGAGCTTGGAAGCTCTCTTTTGCTGCTCGAAGCTCCTCCAACAACTTCGTCGTATCATCTTATTATCACTTCTCAATCGATCGCCATGGCACAAGTATCCGAGCAGCATCACCATACAAGCCAGCTGGGCCAGACAGCTGTTGCTCCTCCTAGTGGTGTCAATGGCCACCCTCCTCCTGTTCCAGCTTTACATCATCTGGGCGATGAGCATACTGTCGAATCGCAAATTGGATCTTCAGCCATTGCTCCGCCAATTGGGGAGATAGTCCATCCGGCTCCAATTCCGGCTCAGTACCATCTTGACGATGAAGAAGACAAGAGCAACCAGTCCCCCGTCAAGCCTTTCCAGAACCACTCCCATGCCTCTGAGACGTCTTCACCCCTGAAAAGGCCAACGCTTCCCAACGATCGCCACACCTCTGAGAGTCAACTAGGTCCTGCAGCAGTTGCTGCTCCGTATGACAAGGCAGCTTTGCCACCGCCAGCTCCGGAACTTCACCATATCAAGGACGATCACACCCATGAGACCCAGCTTGGCGAACCAGCTATAGCACCACCAGCCGAGTTCGTGGCAAACCACCGAAACCAAGACGCACTCTCATTCTCTGACCTCCCACCCTTCCCAGATAATGTCCCCACCGCACCACTCCTCCGCATCAGTCTCAAGAAGCTCCTCGACCAAGACGCCTCCGAGATCGACCAAGTTTGGAAAGCCAGCCGTGAACTCGGCTTCTTCTACCTCGACCTCAGAGATGCGATCTCCACTTCAGCATCAACATCAATCAACGGACCAGCTCTCCTGCAAGATGTCAACGCTCTCTTCTCTCTCGGCGAGCAACTCTTCGCGCTTCCCGTCTCCGAAAAGCAGAAATACGATTTCATGGACCAAGGCTCTTACTATGGCTACAAAGGCCTCGGCGCCGGCGTCATTGACAAGCAAGGCACGCGAGACCGCAACGAATTCTACAATATCTCCAAAGACGACATGCTCGGCCTCTCAGCGCCGCTGCCAGCGCCAGAGCTCTTGCAGCAGCAGACCGCACGTGATCTGCTCGCAGGGTACATGAAGAAGAGCCACGCCATCGTGACCCTCCTGCTCGGGATCCTGAACACCAAGCTCGGCTTGCCAGAAGGTAGACTCCAATCGCTGCACAAGCTGCACTCTTTCAGCGGCGACCAAGTCCGCTGGGTAAACTCGCCACCTCAGCCCGAAGACGATCGCAAGAAATCCCTGGGCGAGCATACCGGTAAGCTATACACCTTCTCCCTCCCTCTACGCATCCCACCATCCAAATCACTAACAGAAACCCCCAGACTTTGGCACCCTAACCCTCCTCTCCAACCGCCTGGGCGGCCTTCAAATTCTCCCCCCAGCAACACCCACCAACCCCTCCCCAACCTGGTCGTACGTCCGCCCTCTGCGCTCACACATCATCGTGAACCTAGGCGACGCGCTCGTGCGCTTCAGCGCCTCGATCCTGCGCAGCAATATCCACAGAGTCGTGAACCCGCCCGGCGAGCAAGCCGGGAGCAAGCGTATGAGCCTTGTGTATTTCTCGCGGCCGGAGGACGATGTTTTGCTGAAAGCGTTGACGGAAAGTGAGGTTATTCGTAGGGCGCATGAGAAGCAGGGCGGGAAAGAGGAGGAAGATGTCACGGCGAAGGAGTGGATTTTGAGGCGGGCTTTGCAGAGGAGGGTTGGTGGAGATTATGGTAAGAGCGAAGGGACTGAAGGAGGGAGGGTGTGATTTGGGATGAACGGCGGGTATAGGCCAGATTTCATGACTGCGTAGCTTGTATGCAGGGCGGTGCTCTTACGACATCACGTGCCAGGATATTGACAAGGAGCATTGACTCGACTATGTTGCTTTGATTCAACATACAACTATCCACATACAACTTCCAAAGCTATCTCACATTCTGTCTCAAACTCCTTCCGATTCAAAATCACTGGACCCACACTCCAAGTAAAGACCCAAGACAATGCAAATCCAGCAACCTTGATTATGTTCGTGATCTATGGGTGGTGTGAGCGTAAGGCTCCGACCACATGGCAGTCAATGCAAGCCTTCGAGTAGAAGTCGATGAAGACATCTACAAGCGGCTGCCGTGGACGACCTTGTAGTCGACGGCCAACTCACGGCCCTCATCGTTGATGACAAGGACGCGGACGCTGCCACGGCCGTTGTTGAAGCTCTCAGTGAGGCGAGCAAGGAGGCTGGACTGGTCAAGGACAGGAAGGCCCTGCTTGACGTCACCAGTCTCGGTCATGGCAACGACGTTGCCGTCATCGCGGATGTCAAGGACGCGGTACTGCTTGAAGACCGGGCCGAGCATGTTCTGGACGACAACAGACGGGCTGGGGTTGCTGACGAAGGAAGACTCCTCGTGCAGCTGCTTGGTGAAGAGGTCAACACCGAGGTAGCGGTGCTGGCCAGTCTGAGCCGAGGTGGTGATGCGGATGACCTGGCAAGGACGGCCCTGCAGGATCAGCAAGTCGCCGATCCTGATGTGGTGGCAGGGGATGGTGATGGTGTTGGGAATCATGGTGCGGGTAGTGGTGCGGCGCTGAGTAGAGTAGTCGGGTTGCTGACGGGGAGCAGAGGTGGTCACTTCGCGGTCACGGATAACGATGTCCTCTTCGACACGCTCGACGCGTTCCTGCTTGGGCTCGGAGTGGTGGTGGTGGTGGTGGTGGGCGCCGTGGATGGGGTGGAGAACTTTGTCCGCTGCGCGGTGGAGACCGTGACGGAAGCTGTGGTAGTGGCCGTCTTCGTCGTAATATCCCATGTCACGCTTGTGCTGACGACTGGGTGTGTCGACAGTAGTCTTTGTCACGCGAACCTGTTCGTCGAAGGAGACGGGTTCACGATCGGAGTAGGCTTGTTGAGCGGGGTACTGGCGAGGGTTGGTAGAGTTGCTTTCCCACTGACGGGTCTCTCTGTTGTACTCTTCGGGGTAGGGAGCAGTGCGTTCACGGAAGTCTCTCTCGGCTGCGTCGATGCGGGCGTCGAGGTCTTGACGGTTCTGGTACTCGCGGTCGTAAGTGCGGTCCTCTACGTTGATCTGGGCTTCAGAGTAACGCTGGTAGGGTTCACGGTAGCTGATGAGGTCAGGTCGTTAGCATTGAGTCGTGTAACGTTGGTACCAGGCAAGGTACATCCTCCGAACGAAGGCGGGTCAAGCGATGAGGTTCGGATGGGAAGGTGAAGCTCTGTTGCTTAGGACAACACACTAACGGCCGCTAGGCTCGATAGTGTGTTTGCCAAGCAATCAGGGGTGGATGTTTCTTGTTGATGCGGTGTGCAACGGCGCTCGGACGCGCGTGCACGCGGCCTGCGAGTCCCGAGCACAATGGAGCCAGCCGCATAGCGTTTTGAGTGCTATAGCTGGGGGTGTGGAAATGGGCATTGGGCGCGACTTACTTGTCTCTCTGGATGTCAACGTCAACACGGCTGTCGAAACGCTGGTTGTCGAAGCGGTTCTCGGTGCGGGTGTCGAAGCGGTCCTCACGGCGTTCTTCGAAGCGGTCCTCGCGGCGGGTGTCGCGGCGGTCGTTCTCAAAGATGCGGATTTCCTCTTCTCTGCTGATGCGGGCGGGACGGCGACTTTGACGGTCGTCTTCAGTGGTGATGCGGATGTCCTCGCGGATGCGCTCCTCGTGACGGGAAGGGCCGGACTGCTGGGGTTGAGGTTGTTGTTGCTCTTCCCGTCCAGCGCCTTGGACCGTTACTTGCTCTTCAGTCTTGACGACCTCTTCGGTCTGCTCGTTGTTTTTGTAGGCCGACGGAAAGACGCTGAACGGGACTCTGGGAGGGCGTTAGCAGATGTGTCTCGATGCGTGTTTGGTGGATGCTGGCGATGCGCAATGCTCTCTCCTCTTCGTACATTCGATGCGCATCAGCTCCAACATGCCTTGCAGGATGGGTACTCACGGGATTCTGGCGTCGAAATCCAGCCTGGCGACTTTGGGGGCTCTCGAGTACTTTGCAAGACAGCAACGCGACTTGCAAAGCAGACAAGGCCTGATAAAGAGGCGAGGTGAGGGTTTTAAGTGCGGTGAGTGACGAGGGCCAGCGTGTTGCGGTCTGTGACTTGCAGACTGGGACCAATGGAGGTTGCAGGTAGTGGAGTGTTCGGTCGCGGAAGCTGGCTGTGTGTTGTTTGGAGATGGGGCAGGCGGCGGAGGGTGAGGGGATCGCGGCTGGCCTGAGCGTTTGGCTTTATGCAGCGGCAGGGGCGGATCAACAAGCTAGAGCAACAGCAACCCTGTCTCCATCGCAACGCTGAACTCTCCTACTGCCACCGCGCATCGTCTGTCTCATCAGGCGCTGCGCCAGGTCAATCCTTGAACTAAGGTGTCCTCGCCAGCGGCACTTTTCGTCTTCGATCACAACACACCCTTGCTTGCCTCGGTTCTGCCATTGCAGTGAGTGTTACTGTATTATTGCTGCCCGAGCTAATCGGCAAGACGGCCAGCCAGCATTATTGTTCGGGCTGACAGTCCACGATACAGTAAGGTATCCACCGTTGCGCTGTCGTAATAGTGGTGCGTGCAGCTTGGTCTTTGCTGCTGCTGCTTGCTGCTGCTCCTCCGGTGGCAGGATGGGCCAGCCTTTCCTCTCCACCCGCTCCTCGTGGTTGGCAGCCATTGGCCATGACGACTCGTCTCACATGCGTCCACACCGAACAGTCCAGCCACCGCCTCTCACACGAGGCTTGCAGCGTAGATCTACCCAGCCATCGTCGTTTTGTAAACGGCTCATCGCATCGCTTACGCCGCCGCGCGTGCATGCACTCTCGTTGTCCCGTTTGTGCAGATACACGGATGCGTGCCTGAAGTCTATCTTTTCTTGGACGGCTGAAGCTACCTCCTACCTTAGCAATGCTCGCATCTAGAATTGTAGCTCTGCTTGTCGGAACGTGTATACCCGATAGAAGTACCTTGAGTAGTACATGAACGACATGTGACAATTGTAGTGGTACTTTCTGCGAGTCTGACACAGTCGACTTTGTCCTGCGCGAGATGTGAATGCATGGAGCCATTGGACCATCTTGCATCGGAACTGAGCAGCCGGGCTATCAAGATGCAAGGCGAATTGACGCTTAACATTATTAATCGTATATCGTGTCACCAGTGGCGGTGGTTTTCTGCATAGGTCTGAGTGCTTTGGGCTGCTTATTCGGCGATGAAGTCTGGTTGGGTACCAATAATGAGAAGGAAGGCACGCTCGAGGCAACGTCAACTTCATCCCATCTCCCAACTTTGGTCTATGAAACTCTCCATCAATGCTACATCCAACAAGCGGTATACTCAAGGTAGTGTTATCTATCATCCAATGGTAGGTGAAGTTTTGGGTGTTCTCTCGTCAATGTAAATTGCCCATCCCACTTGCGTTGCCCTGCAGTGATCAGCAAGTTTCTTAGAGCCAGTGGTCCTCGCCTTTGGCATCTGCCTTTCCAACAAAAATCGCCGCAACGGCTTCCATCAGTCCGGTCGTCTATCACGGACTTCCAGGCTGATCCTCCATGATGCGCCTTATCAGTGGCCGTTTATTACCCAAATTCGATTCAACATCAGTGCTTCCATCTCCGCCTCGGCCCCCGATGTCGCAATCTTATCGCTATGTCATCGCCCAGCCAACTTCCATCAACACATCACTTCATCCGCCATACCACGACTGAACATCAACCCCAATCATGGCTATTATCAAGAACTTGGCGCCAGTCGCGCTACTAGGCCTCTCGGTGCAAGCCCAACAACTTCCACTCGTGCAGACAGATTCTCACGATGCTGGTCTCGCGTCCTCCCAGAAAATAGTCGACAGCGAATCCTTGCAGGCTAAGATCCATGGCAAGAACCTGCTCGCCAGAGCTGAAGATCTGTACAAGCTGGCAGAACTCTCATTGCACGACTACAACCACCCGACAAGAGTCATCGGAAGTGCTGGTCATGCTGCAACACTCGAGTACATTTACGCCACCATTCACAAGCTCGGCAGCTACTACAACATCTCAGAGCAGTCTTTCCCTGCCTATTCTGGCAACGTCTACGAGTCGCGTCTCGTCCTTGGAGATGAAGTGATTGCCAACGCGTCGGCCATGAGCTTGACGCCACCGACTAAGAACAACGAACCCGTTTATGGCGACGTGATTCTTGTGGCAAACAGCGGCTGCTCTGCTGACGATTACCCCGAGGCTGTGAAGGGCAACATAGCCTTCGTTGAGCGTGGCAAGTGTGGATTTGGCGACAAGTCCACTCTTGCTGGACGTGCGGGTGCATCTGCTGCCGTGATCTACAATAACGAGAAAGGCGCTCTGCACGGCACCATGGGCACGCCCAATGATGATCAGATTGCCACTTTCGGAATCTCCAACGAAGAGGCACAGAAGACTCTTAAGAAGCTCAAAGCCGGCAAGTCCACTGACGCTATTGCCTACGTTGACGGCGAAGTTAAGACCATCCACACCCTCAACGTCGTCGCCCAGACTGCTCAGGGCGACCCTGACAACTGTGTTATGCTCGGCGCGCACTCTGACAGCGTACCTGAAGGCCCTGGCATCAACGACGACGGCTCTGGCACGCTTTCCCTCCTCGAAGTGGCAACACACCTCACCCAGTTCGACGTCAACAACTGCGTCCGCTTCGCCTGGTGGGCAGCCGAGGAGGAAGGTCTTGTTGGCTCTGACTTCTACGCCGCTTCGCTCTCGCCTGCCGAGAATGAGAAGGTCCGCCTCTTCATGGACTACGACATGATGGGCAGCCCCAACTTCGCCTACCAGATCTACAACGCAACCAACGATGCCAGCCCCGTCGGCTCCGAGGAGCTTAGAGACCTATACGTTGACTGGTACAAGGCACACAACCTCAGCTACACTTTCATTCCCTTCGACGGCAGATCCGACTACGACGGCTTCATCCGTGCTGGCATTCCGGCTGGTGGCATCGCCACTGGTGCTGAGGGTATTAAGACTAAGGAAGAGGCGAAGCAATTCGGCGGCAAGGCAGGCGACTGGTATGACCCTTGCTACCACCAGCTGTGCGATGATGTCGGCAATGTCAACGTCACGGCTTGGGAGGTCAACACGAGGCTGATTGCGCACTCTGTTGCTACCTATGCCAAGTCTTTCGATGGCTTCCCGAAGCGCCAGAGTGTGGCTGCGAGTGGGTTGAGCAATTATGAGCAGGAGACTAAGTATCACGGCGAGAAGCTTTTCATCTAGGCGGTGTGACGGCAATGCAAAAGTTGTAAATCTGACCAGAATGCTGATTTTTGCTTGGATAAATGTGCTACTAGAATGTATGTGGGTCCAGACCTATATGGAGTATGTTTCAAAATCTAAATCAACGAGCAAGAACCATGATCCCCAAATCGCAGCCGATGAACTGGTAGTACAGACTTCCTCATTTTCAGCAAGAAAGCCAAATCCGCCACACGCCTCCAATTCGTGCTGGTGTCTCCGATCCCGCATTGAATAGTGCCATCCTCCAAGTTCAAATGGGCCAACACACTGACATGCACCTCGGAGGCCGCTGAATTTATGGAGACTTGTTAGCCTTTGCTCGTATACAGCTAACAGTGCTCTGTACAAATGACAAACAAAGCGTACTCTAAGACGGTGAGCGGTTCATGCAGGCGCAGTCTGGTTGTCTCGCAATTGTCGACGCTCTCTGCGGGAGAAGTGCATCTCAGCCAGCATGATTACGATCAATGTGGCACTGAGTGCGAAGTTGAAGGGGTCGAATTGGATTGGAATGGCCATGGTTGCTTGATTGAGTGGGTGTGGAAGGAATCACGTGATTGGGCGTGCTTTTGGTAATTCCAGGCTTCTTGTGTTCGGGAGTTGTTGTGTGAAGTGAGCGTGGCTCGTCATTTTCTCGTCGAATCTGCTGGGAAATTATATTCTAGCTTATGAAGAGCGCGAAGAGCGCGAAGAGCACGAAGAGCACGAAGAGCCTCCGATATGAAGAGCACGTTGATCGTGAAGAGCAGGAAGAGCATGAAGAGCGCTTGTATGCAAGGTTGCCTGATATCACGCCAAGGCAAGCCTTCGCTTAAGGGGTAAGTAAACCAGGACAAGGGAGAGAGGCGCAGCGGTTGTGGCGTGACTGACTGACATTTCAATACACAGTAGGGCCCGTCCTCTGCGATGGGGCAGCAAAGCTCCTCTTTCTAGTCGCAGCTCGATATATACACCGCACTTGCCAGGCTCAGCTTCTCTTCTTTGCAAGTCCGTTGTCTGGTTTTATCGTGGCCCTCTCGAAAACCTCACGATCGCGAGCTGTGGTTTCCCGGCTCCTACTTCTTGCTTCAGCCTTGTCCACCGCCTAGAATAGATCGCCAAGTACGATTCAATTTTCGGCTGCGAGCCTGTATATGCATGCGAATCATTGCCAGCCTGCATGTTTGGACCCTCCAACATTTCTGAATACATCACATCTCGAGGATCACTACTTCGACAGTGATACTGATACTGGTGGAGGACATGGACATGGTCCTTCGCCTTTCCGCTTTCAGTACTGAGAACTAGCTACTGTACAATAGGCTGGCCGACAGCAGACGCTCTGAACCGCAGATGCAATATTCTTGGTCAACGACAGACGCATCTTGTTCTCAAGGCCTGTGATACGATGGGCGACGACGCACACGGGCCCTTCCACTGTCCAGCTCAGGAATGTCAACGCGATCAAGGCGATCCTAATTTTGGGGATGCGAAGAGATTCTATTTGCATTGGGTTTCCACGCACAAGCCGAGATGTCCAAGGACAGATTGCAAATACAGTCTTCAAGACTTGAGCAAATCCACCGAATCATACTTCTTGCGGCATTGGTCTTCCCATTTCCCGGACCTCAACACTGGCAAGAGTGCTTGTGGCAAGTGTGGTCGAGAGTTCGTCAATACAAACAATCGAGACAGGCATGCTGCCAAGTGTGAAAGCAATGCCGCTGGTGCCAATCGAACCATCACAGAAGCGACTGCCAATGATCTTGAACCAGACCTTGTCACAAATCTCACTGGATATGCGGCCCAAGATCTGGGTTTTGAAGGTCGGCTTGAGACCAATGCCCATTAGGATAATGCCAAAGATCTCTCATACGATGCAGGATCGTCACATCTTGGAGTGTGCGGGTCCTCATGGGCCCCGCCAGACGAGCCCTCGCTTGAGCAAGCAGTCACCATCCCGGTACCGGCACTCAGCTTACAGCCCACAGATCCCACTGCGGACCCAGAAAATGATTATACAAGCTTCGGACAAATGCTTACATCTACACTGCCACAGCATCCGTTTCCAGTGCTTGCGAGTGACCCATGTGCAATGACACAGCCTGAAGACACGAACGCGCTTCCGAGCTCGCGTAAACGTGCGATTGAGGACACGGCAACCCACATTTCGAAGCGCCACCAATCTATTCTAGACAGAGTCGATACCCTTGATGAGAGATTCACTTGTCCTGATGCATACACGGAGGCTGCTGAGCCTGGCGAATCTCTGTTTGCTGAAGTATCAGGATGCACTACGCTTGGTGAGAGCGACAACATCCCCAAGTCTGTTATTCTGGAGTCCCTGGCGCGCACACCAAGAAATTTCGTCGCTACAAATGGTGTGGACGCACTCACGACCTCTGCAAGATCTACGATAACTCTCCCATTGAAACCTCTCAAAGACTATGCTCTTCTCGAGTACAGCTTTTACGATAAGCAGTCCTCCAAAACCAAAGACATCGAGATACGCAAACAGACTGTCGCTGTGAAGACCTTTGTCCGTTCTACAAGCTGCCCTCAAGCATCCTCGTACGACCATCATACGTGGATCCGAAAACTCACCCGCAAGCCTCGAAAAATTACCGACACAACGTCTTTCTTCATCAACGACATATTTGTATCTAAGAGGACTAGGCGCCCCAGGGTACGTACTGCTGAGATAGCAGCCTTGTTTTCACTGGCACCGCTATTATCTAGCTGCACGTATTGACTTACCGCCCGTAGATCATCAATGACAAATCACCCATCTTTGAACTCTGTGCAACAGGCAACTACGACGAAGTGAACAGGCATCTCTCGCTTGGCATGGCTAGCATCGTGGATGTAGATTCTCAAGGCATGACACTGCTTCATGTAGGTTCTCGGTAGCATTATGACTTATCGATCATACTGACCAGTGGTGTAGTGGGCAGCAGCACATTGGCAGTACGACGTCTGTCAGCTTCTACTCGCAAAGGGCGCCGACGTTGAAGCGCGTGATTGGGGTGGTATTTTCAAGCCTGTCACTCCTCTCGGCATCGCATATGCTATCAACAACTATGAGCAGCCTTCGTTTGCCAACTGTAGACCAAAGCATGCAACGGATACCCTTCGGCTGCTTCTGGAAAGCGGACTTGACATTCAAGCCTCTGTTGAAATTGACCACGCCCTTATCTCCTCTGGCGACAGCATTAATTACACTCAAATACCACGCTCGATCCAACGTGCCGTTGCTCAACAGTTTTCATGGCTCGCGCGGAAGTACATACTGGCTATCACATGCGACGGACTGCTCTCCCTCGCCGACCTTCACCCTGAATTTTATGCAGGCATAGTGCAGAGCGATATTTGCACAACGTTCCGAGATGAGTTCTGGGACGAGGAAAGATCCAAATGCGAACTTCTTACATGCATGAACATACAGGCTTTCCAGTCCTTCTGGCTTTACATGATAGCAGCAGCAACAAGGTATGGTGATCTACACAGTGAAGTCTCATCTCAGTTCTGTCAATCGTTTGCCGGAAACTTCCATTACCAGCAGTCTTGGACTGTAGCCGAGCACACGGGTAGCGACAGTCCTATGCAATTGGCTCTAAAGAGCTTCGCTGCCTTAAGGATCTTTCATCTCATACTCATGGCTTCTGAGACAGACATTTCGAATTTTGCTAAAGTGGAGTGCACGATGCCATGGTGCGACTACACGCAAGAGACATTGATGAACTTCTTCTCGCTTCAGCCTTGGGAATACACAGAGTTCAGTGGGTTGTTTTCGACAGCCGCTATCTGCCAACCTTGCGGCGAGAAATTCCAGCACAAGGGGCTTATGAACTGGGAGGGGACCATTCAACTTGTCAACTCTGACAAATCGTTGGCTAGCTTGCTGGACTACACATCGGAAGCGGAGAGAAAAAGGCATCGTTCTCTTATGCGTTGTTGCGAAAGCTGCAGGTCGTACGTGTATACATCATCTGAGAGTGATGAATCGGAAGACGACCAGGCGGAGGACAACGAAGAACACATGGGGTTTATCGAGGGTGAGGTCGAAGGCGATGCGGAGCCTCTTGGTGATATACGAATCCCTGGTATGGAGTATGAGCGCATGGAAGAGAGTACGGATGCCGATTCCAGTGATGAGAGTTCGAGTTCGAGGATCTCGATTGATGAAGACTTGGGCGAACGCGGAGAGCAGATTTGAGTGAGACCAGTCTTATGCCTGAGCAATGCCAATTTGTTTTCTTATGCCTTTCTAAACCTGAACGTCCTGGACGGGGCAGTGTTCGTGGCAGAGAGACAGACATCAAGATTAGATTGTTACAGTGGACCATTTGATGAAGCGCGGTAACAATGGAGACAGACATCCTACCGAGCAGAATGGTCAACTTTCTATTATAATCCCGATTCATCTGTCGATAGATTGATCGTTTTCAAAGGCGCACTTACCGTGGAAGTGCATCCTATTGTATTATTGATGCATAATGTGGTTCAAAAGTCAAAGACTTGCGCCCGCCCACATGCATTCGCCGTGTTAGCCGTATAATCATCATTTGTCCTTACGCATCACAAGCAGAATGGGCATAGAAGAAAGCAAACGCTTAGATTGGTATCCATCCTAATCACAATAATACGCCACCCAATGCAAAACCCAAATCCCCATGATATCTGTACATGGCCATCATCGTACAATTGCCAGTTTTCCAAATGATCCGCTTTTTCACACCTGGTACTTCTGTCCGTGGAAAGGACTCCAGATACCTCTGACACTCTCGTTCAAACTCTTCACCTTCTTGGTCTCCCTCTTGAGCTTCTCGCCGCTGGCGTTGCGCAACAGCACTGCCTTCTCCAGAATCTCGTTGGGCTCCATATTGCGCACGCAGATGGCCTTCTCCTTTCCGCAAATGTATTTGCCCTTCATGACGGGGTGGCGGCCGGGTCGGGGAGAAATTGTGACTTCGATTTGGGGGTTGGCACGGGCGAAGTCTTGGAGGTGGGACTTAAGGAAGTTGCTAGGAGACATTGGTTAGAGGATATGATAGAGAAGAGGCGTGAGATCCAGCATACTTCATTCCCTTGCTGCTACCGGCCCAGTCGCAGTAGTGGAAGTCGATGCGCTTGCATTGGAGGATGAAGGCGCCGACACCGTTCTGAGGAGTCTGTCAGTGCGTGTCTTGCCGCGACTGCCATGCGATATTTACCTGTGGCTTTGCCACTGTTCTTAGCGCTTGGAGAGGCATGATGTCTGGCTGTATTTGGTGGTATGCGATGCGCCTACATGTATCTTCAACATTGAAGTCTACCATGTCTCTCGAGATCGCTTAGCGGCTGGCGGCTCACTCCCGCGGAGGAAGGTGCTTTGGCTCTCTCTGGAACGCAAGCTGCACTCCAGCCAGCTCCTCCTTTGTACCCGCGCACTACTTTGCGACCACCCATCTACAACACTCTCGACGACAGTTTGAGGTGCCGCGCACCCTAGCTTACTCTGAAGACCAAGCGCATTCCTGTCGCGAGATTTTACCTTCGTGACGACTGGTGCGCAACCTCACTTGCAGCGCGCGCACAAAGCGTGAGATTCCTCAGAGCGCAGTGAACCAACATATCCGCAATATCTAAAAGGATTCATCACAATGACCGCCCATCTACCTCACAACCTGCTTCAGCTGTTCGCGCCACGCCCACCGCTCCGCTATCTCCCTCCAAATGACCACGCGCCGGAAGATCGCAGGACCAAGCACATTGACGGCGTTGCGCAATACCTACCACAACTAAAGGAGGAGTTTGGCGACTACAAGCCGACCGAGTCATGGCTCGAGAAGAAAGACCGAGAGCGGTTGGAGAAGGACGCGCATCAGAAATGGTACCTCGACGAGGGTTTCAAGCAGCTGTTCAACCCCAAGGAAGACAAGAACATCCGCGGTGACCCTTACAAGACTCTCTTCATCTCACGACTGAGCTACGACACCGACACCAAGGATCTGGAGCGTGAGTTTGGTCGCTTTGGGCCCATCGAGAGAGTGCGCGTGCCTCTGAATACTGGAGAGAAGAACCCGAAGAAGAAGGGTAAGCCACTCGGTTATGCGTTCATCGTATTCGAGAGAGAGCGAGACATGAAAGGTAAACATCCCCACCTCTACTGACGATCCACAGCTATTGTGGTAAGTATCAGACCATGCTAACATCAGATTTTCTTCACCCAACAGCCGCCTACAAGGAGACCGAGAATCTTCGTATCAAAGGTCGTAAAGTCGTCGTCGATGTTGAGCGTGGTCGTACCGTTAACGGCTGGCGCCCACGTCGCTTCGGTGGTGGCCTTGGCGGCCGAGGCTACACCCAGGCTCCCGTCCTGAAGCCTATGGGCTATGGTCCTCCGATGGGTCCTGGTGGCTTTGGACGCGGCGGTGGATTCCGAGGCGGATTCGATGGAGGCCGTGGCGGTTTCCGAGGTGGTCGTGGTGGTCCTCGTGGTGGAGGCGGCTTCGATCGCGGCGGTGGTGGACGCTTCGGCGACCGTGGCTACGGTGCACCTGATGGAGCACCTGCTGGTCCTCGCGGGGGCGGATTTGGTGGTGGCCGTGATGGAGGTCGCGGATATGATGATCGCGGCTCACGCAGCAACGCTAACCTTGAGCCTCTGCCTCCTCGAGGAGGCGACCGTGGAGGTGACCGTGGCGGAGATCGCGGAGGCGACCGTTACCGTGATCGCGACCGCGACAGCGCTGGTGGGTATGCTGGACAGAAGCGCCCCTACGATGGCGGTGGGTATGACGACTCAAGATCGCGACGCCGCTACTGAATGGCCACCATTGGACACCTGATGGACTTCACAGCACGACAAAATCCAACATCACACATTGTCCTGCTCTTCGGTTAGCAGTGACCTAATCGACGCTTACACGACTTATTGCGGTACAACGAAGGGTGAGTCGGACTACCTCCTCAGGGTAAGCACCGGCTCGCATCTACAGCACCACGTACACCATTGCTAGCGGTGGACGGATACGGGCGAGAAATCAGGAGGCTCCGTTTCCTTACTTTTGTCTGTTGGCACAAAAATGCTCCTGTTCTTCCGCATTGCTTTTTGCACTTTGTATGTGAACGGGTATGTATCACTAGTTGGTGAAGCGTAGTATGATTAGCCAGGCGTGCAGATAGGCATTCATTGCTACGAATGTATCTGATCCAAATATCATCTGCTGTAATGTAGAGATTCCTCTGAAGACGAGTGTTTCGCAGTATCGTGGTAGCAAGCATCATGTCGAGCATTAGGGGTGCTTTTGTTCATCTATACCTCGGATCGCCATGCATGTTATTACATGAAATATTAAAGACGGCCTCCGATATATCCCGCCAGACCGAACGGCTCTATTCTGGCACGTGTGATCGGGGATGGTCGGGTCTTTTACGGCGTCTTCATTCCCGTGTCGACGAGCCCCACGCTGTTGGGCTATGACATCGCCCCAGCTTCTCTGGTTTTGGTGGGGTGGAAAATCAGAGAGCAACACAACAACCACCTTGGCCTCTGCTACTACATTCCACTTTGCCATAACCCAATTACCTCTCTCTACCCAACACCCATCCAGACAACCCCTCACAACACCGCAATCATGCCTCGTCAATTCTTCGTCGGCGGTAACTTCAAGATGTACGCCGCCTTTTCCCCTCACCTACCAAAATGACACCCAAGCAACAGCTCAACTAACACTCCCTCCTCTAACAGGAACGGCACCATTGAGTCGATCAAGGACATCGTCCACAAGCTCAACGACGCCAAGGTCGACCCCAACACCGAGGTCGTCATCTCTCCTCCCGCCCTCTACCTCCTCCTCACCCGCGAGCACGCTCGCAAGGGCATTGAGGTTGCCGCCCAGAACGTCTTCGACAAGCCCAACGGTGCCTTCACTGGTGAGATCTCCGTCTCCCAGCTCAAGGACTCCAACATCACCTGGTCTCTCATCGGCCACTCCGAGCGCCGTGTCATCCTCCAGGAGACCGACGACTTCATCGCTAAGAAGACCAAGACTGCCATCGACGGCGGCATCAACGTTATCCTCTGCATCGGCGAGACCCTCGAGCAGCGCGATGCCGGCAAGACCATGGACGTTGTCATCAGCCAGCTTGCCGCCGTCAGCAAGCAGGTCCAGGACTGGAGCAAGATTGTCATTGCCTACGAGCCCGTCTGGGCCATCGGCACCGGCAAGGTCGCCACCACCGAGCAGGCGCAGGAGGTTCACAAGGGCATCCGTGAGTGGCTTAACAAGGAGCTCGGCCAGCAGGTCGCCGAGTCCACCCGTATCATCTACGGTGGCTCCGTCAGCGAGAAGAACTGCAAGGACCTCGCCAAGGAGGCCGACATTGACGGTTTCCTTGTTGGCGGCGCCAGCTTGAAGCCCGCTTTCGTTGACATCATCAACGCTAAGCAGTAGATTACGAGTGTTCACGCTTCTGTCATGACAAAATCTTAAAAAGTGTGGTGGGATTGCTGGGTTCACTATTACTATAGCCTCTTCCTTCCGATATACCACGAATGTAACGATGGTCACGCGAACATTGAAAATTCCGAAATTGTAGTACAGTGTGTGTTTATGTCGTTTGTATACGTAACATGGTTCATCGTCCTCGTCTACCTTATACTGCTGTATGATCTTTCGTAACCCTGGCATGTTTACAAAACAAGTTCAGCAGCTTCCACCAACTCCTCAAACACCTTGCGTACATACTTCTCCTCCGCCAACGGGTTAGCAGATACCACGCGGATGGCGAACACGCCTCCAATCACTGTCGATGTCAAGAAGAATTCCTTCTTGTTGTCCACAGTTTCAAAGACCGCCTTGGTTGCCTCGTTCGCCTTCTGTAGATCTTCCTCTGAAGGCTCGGTATCAATGACTTTGTGGCTCTCCTCGTACGGTCTAGGGTCCGCACCATTGGTCGCCGCTTCCAGGCGAGGGCGTTGGCCCCTTCTAGCGTTCACTGTGATGACTGTCAAAGCGAAAGCTGGCAGTGTGAAGATGCTGAACAGGTCGCTACGGGACTTCACCAGATCGGCAAACAAGTTTCCCAGCTTCAGGTGATGTCTAATGTGCTGCTGCAGGCCATCGACACCCCAGGTCCTGAGCACGAACCAGATCTTGATCGCCCTGAAACGACGGCCCAGGGGGATCTGCCAGTCGCGGTAGTCGGTGACTAGGCCACTGTCTGTGAACTGGTTCCGCAGGTATGCAGGAGTAATGCTCAAAGCGCTCGTCAGGTCCGCGCGCTTTTGAACGTACAATGCCGAAGCGTCGAAGTTGGCAAGTAGCCATTTGTGCATGTTCATGTCGAAGGAGTCAACGAACGACATCTGGGCAGAGAGATGCTGGAACTCAGGCAGGACGAGAGCAGCGCCGGCGTAGGCTGCATCGCAGTGGATCCAGATGTCTGGATAGTCGCGGACAACGGCCGCAATGGATTCGAAGTCGTCGACAGCACAGGTGTTGGTCGTGCCGATGCTGACGGTCAGGTAGTATGGGTGTAAGCCTTTGGCGGTGAGGTCTTCGAGCTTCTGGCGCAGGTTTTGGCCAGTCAGAGCATAGTCGTTTGAGCGGGAGGTGGTGATGCTGCGGTAGCGGGTGCCTGCGATGACGGCTGCTTTCTTGGTGCTTGAGTGAGCTTGCTCAGAGCCAACAGCGACAAGCTTGGATCTGATCTCGCAAGCCCGGTCTTCGGCTTCTTCTGGGTCGGTGATGTTTTCTCGCTCAAGCTGTCGTCGGACGAAGCGCTCGCGTGCTGCCACCATGACGGTAACGATGGCCTCGCTTGCAGAGCCCTGAATCACACCGCCACCCTCGTTTGTCGACATGAAGCCCGCAGGCAGCCCCAGTATCTTCGCCAGCCAGTCAAGAACCACAGTCTCCAGCTCTGTGATGACAGGCGAGCACATCCAGTTGAAAGCTGGTGCCGTGAGAGCAGCGCTCCACATCTCACCCAAGATACCGGGATAAGTGCTGTTCGCTGGGAAGAAAGCCATGAACTTTGGGCTCTGCCAGTGAGATACACCAGGCATGATCTTGGTCTCGATGTCCTTGGCGATGGCATCCCATTGCTCGCCTTGCTGTGGCGCTTCGCTGGGGAGGAGCTTGTGCAAGTAGCCTGGAGCGATGGATGGGATGACTGTCCGGTCCGGAAGATTTGTGTAGTACTTTTCGATTTCGTTGACTGCTGAGTAGGCTGCTTCCTGGAACTGTTGGCCTGTCATGCCCATTGGGGGTATGGTCCTTTGGTCTAAGGTGGAGTCATCTCCGTTTGTTGTGCCATTGGCACTGACTTTGGCGGTAGCCATATGAGTGTTGGATGTCTGTCAATGGAAGATGTTACGTTGCTTAGAGAGTGAGTCGATGCTCACCGAGGACCTTTATACAAGCAACGGATACGCCCTATAGCCCTACAGCCATCTACGTAGCCACAAAATGAGTCCGCCTTCACGGTATCGGCAAACGGGTGACAAATTGGCATTGCAACACTAACCCTGATCACGTGCAGTCACGGAATCAGTCCGCCTTCACGGTATCGCAGATGGAGGACATTTTCGTACCGCAACACTAACCCTACTCATTGAGATGTGGGTTTTTGACTCGATATTTACATGCATGACCCATTGTACGATCACATGCTTGCAAGAGGGCTGGAAAGAACTGCAGTCAAAATCAAAAGACATCCGTCGACAGCGAAATTGGCGTGGAGCTATTGAAAGAGCAGGTGAAAATACTTGCTGAAAAGTACAAGCAAAAAACCCAACTGAGCTATAACGCCACGACCAAGACACAAATCATGACAACTCCAAGTCAGCAAGAGGCTGTCGTAGTACCTATGCCCACAGAACCAACGAAGTCTCCCTCATCGACACCCGCCCTCACCCCCAATCAGCTCGACAAACTCAGACATGAGGCTCACAAACACGGCAACTACACCTCATATTACACATTCCGCAGCCAAAATATTCCAGATCCACGCCTTACGCAACTCAAAGCGTTTGTCCAGGGCCGACGGACTCTAGACCTGGGTTGCAATGCTGGAAAGCTGACTCTTGAGCTAGCGACACATTTCGCCGCATCGCAAGTCGTAGGCGTAGATCTGGATGCAGGTCTGGTCGCTTCTGCACGCGAAGCCAAGCAAGCTGCGTTATCGGAAGGGCAAGGCGTGCAGAACGTCACGTTCGAGGAGTTCGATTTCGCAAACACATGGCCTTTCCAGGGTACTGCTGCTGGCCAGTGGGATGTGGTTATGCTGCTCAGTGTGGTCAAGTGGCTGCACCTGAACAACTCAGACGCCGTACTTGTTGAGCTGTTCCGGAGGCTGTTCGAGATTGTGGTTCCTGGTGGGTTCCTTGTGTTGGAACCGCAGGACTGGGCGAACTACAAAAGAGCGGCGAAGAAGTGCCCAAGTCTGAGAGAGAGCTTCAAGAAGCTGGAGCTCCGGCCGCCGTTCACCGAGACTCTTCTTGAGGGAGGCTGGGAGGAGGTCGATGGATGGGAGCGAGATGAGTTTGGATTCGAGCGAAGTGTGAGAATCTGGAGGAAGCCTTTATGATTGAAGTACCCAGGGTGTCCAAGTGCAGATTGCAGAGGTTAGAGGTTCTTCACCGGTCAAGCTAAATGGGCATAGAGGCAACGATTCACTGTCAAGATGTGCGCTACAGAGTATGTTGAGCTGAGCAAGGTGTCACCGTCATCGGCGCATCAATCGAATCATCTTCAAAGAGACATTACACAGATTCTGCCACCGTATCATCAACTTCAAAAAAATATCGATTGCGTGAATTTGTCTTCAATAGAAGCTTATCTTGCACGATCATACTCGCATGCGTTATCACTAATCACTAAGACTTGCGTGAAGGGGCATGCCATGAAAATCCCTGGTTGAACTTGGTCTTGTCCTTGTCAACATGACCGACCGCGATGCTATTGGGGCTTTTTGAGTCTTGTTAGCAATCTTTTCTTACGTGAAACAGGTCTAGCATGTCTTCCAAAACGGCGTAGTTGTCTTGTATTGACACTGGCTAATCTTGAGCTCGACTCAACAAACAACTATACCGCAAGACTTGGTTAAATTCTGACATATGACCGACTACCACTGAGGAGGGGTGCTAATCTCCACATCAATGGAGAAGTCTAATACTCTCAGTACACCGAACGCCTGTGGTACAGAATGCTTCCGAGAATGCGAGTCTTCGGAGGATTTGGGTCAGTCGCCTCAGGCAATCAATTGCATATGCAGAGATTGTACATCTACTTTCAATATCTTGAGAATCGATCTGTATTCATGAATCTCCCATAGTAGAAGGGAGAATGCCGCCGTTGACCGTACGTAGAAGATCTTGACCGTCAGAAGGGCCGTCCACAATTGGTTTTTGAAGTTTTCACCTGTTTGAGTGATTATCATTTGTACCTGCTTGTTCTCGGTTGTTCACGTCTGCCCTTCGACTTTAAGATTTATTTGAGTTACCTGTTGTTCATACGATGGTGGGCATTCCTTTTGCCCCCAGATCGACTCTGAATAACCAAAAAAAAGATGATGATAAGAGGGGGATTCGAACCCCCGCGGGCAAAGCCCACGAGAATACACTACGTTGAACGCAGAAGCAATAGCTTGAGTCACGCGCCATAACCACTCGGCCATCTTACCAATTTCATTGACTATTATGCTTGTGTACTGTTCATAAAGTGATGTATACGCATAGGGCGACCAGGGACATGTATAGGGCGACTAGGGAGGAATCAACGTTGAACACGTTACACCGATCGATCATATGGATAGGAAGACGTGTAAAGATCATTCTGTATACCGGTTGTTCATCGAATTAATCGATACGTCGATGGTATTTCGACGTTGTGGGCTTGGAAAGCTGTGGCGCAATAAGCGGACTGCAAATTTCGTGGGGATAATAGTCCAATTGCCAAGGGTGCCCTCTGATCGACAACGATACCAGAATGATTGAAAATGCAGGTCATCGCTGCTATATAGTGTTGGTCGTGGTGCATACTAACGCTGTTTCGTAGGGCGATCAACGAGCAAGTATAGTTGTTCGAACACCTATGTCCGACAATACTTGCGATGTATCCAATGACTTCTTTGAAGGTTTACAAAAGCATCTCGATGGCAAGCGTGAATATTCTCCATGATATGCATGTCAGAATGAGCATGCTATTCGAGGTAATGAACTTGACCCAGTTTTGGTTTAAGTGGCAAATTAGGATGATCGAGCCCACACCGCAGACGACTCCCAGCTGGCAACCATTGATGGTCACGTTCAACGCGGGATATGCAATATTGCATTTGTCGCACACAACGACCTTCACCGACACGTGGCTCGAAAATTGAGCACCCTAGATTGTTCCTTAGCGCAGAAATAGTACTCACAGAGTATGTTGCACAACTACAATAAGTTTCGGGAGAGATATCGACAAATGGTGGTCTCGTAGCCATGGTTCTGTTGACCTAACCCTTACCCCAAGCAATGGTGATAGAGACATCCATATCACGTAGCTACAATCTTTTACATGCACAGGAAACGGACGAAATGTTACATGTGTCAATAAGAGCGTGTGTACATGATTCTACGTACTGCATCAGAGGACATGCGGACATGCTACAAGTCGGTGGAAGCACATCGGTGAGACGTGGATCGACAAGATCTCGTGCGTTTGACATCAACGGGTGAGCAACCAGAGACAGGAAGTCGACCTCGAACACTACTAGCCCGTTCATTGTATCATACGTCGAGAGGTATGCTGCTATAAGAGTTGTCTGGACTCGACACCCACTCATCAAAGTTGAAACCCTCTGTCCACACCCATTCATCGAAATCGAAATCGAGATCAAATGCCTCCTCGTCGCGTATGCAAAGCTCGACAGGAGGATCAAGTCCACAAGGACGTGCTGTGGTTGGTATCTGGGACGCTAGAACAACGGGTTGCGCGCCACTGTGGTCGATTCGAGAACAGGATAACACCACTTCAGAATCAGGCGATTGACACTCCGGACTAACGATAGTGGTGTCTGTCGTACACGGCGATAGTATCGGCTCGCCTGTCGCCGGTGCATCCGCAAGCACTTCGAATTGCCTCATGTATTCCCCGATCGTAGTGCCCATCGTTTTCTTGAACACCCGACACAGGTAGCTAGGCGTGACGCCCACCTGCTTGGCCAGCTCTTTCAAGCTCCATTTCATGGTCGCATCGTTCTGCTTTGTCCGCAATATCTCGATAGCACTCACTACCACCTCTTCCTTCTGGCCATAGAAAGCCACATCGTCAGGCTTGCACTTCTGACATGCTCGAAAGCCAGCGCTTCGCGCTTGGTCTATGTTATCGTAGAACACCACATTTGCCCTTCGAGCGAGCCGCGCAGTGCATGTAGGTCGGCAATATATCCTAGTAGTCTTCACGCCGTAGATGAAGGAGCAGTGGGCGGCAGCATCTCTCTGCGAGATAGCGCTCCAGCGGGCGTGGGAGGTCTGATACATGTGGTCGGCATTAGAGAATAGCATTTTTTCAGGTCGACCAGATGTGGTCACATTTGAAGATCCAAGAACACATTTCAAAAGAAATGTTCTGGCAGATGTACTGTGACAATGTCTTGAAGGTTTCTTGTCTTGTCCTGTCACGCCTACAGCCGCTCACTGATGTAATGGTCGAGAACTCAAGATGATTGGTCAATTTGAGGTCATCGCGCTATGGTGGAGACCAGACGCGCGAGCCTGCAACTCGACGCGACAGAAATAAAGTGTTAGGACTAGAGTACGTGCTACCGACCACTCGCATGGAATTATGTTCATCATTGATGTTCGGAAGAACTCATGCCCTGTTATTTGCTGTACGTAGTCATCACATGTCAAGGTTGAGATCGTTCGCCCCTCAGGCATCCAAGTTGCTGCCTTGCACGCGATGCTCCTACTCCAGTTCACTCGTAAACATAAACATTGAAACGACGCACCTACTCGGTTTCAGGAGCACTTTCGAAATACTACACCGAGTAGCAAATCAAGAGATTTGTCGCTATCGGCGAACCCCGACCTTTACCCCTCTCACCCCTACAACAATGCCGTCCCTGAATGAACACGAACAGTCGCAAAACACAGAGCCCGCTACTGAGCTAAAGAAGCCTGCCCTCGATCTTGCAGCATTGGCACGTGAGCGTGAGGAGCGTCAAAGACAAAGAATCAAAAAGCGAGAACGTTCCATCTCGCCACCTGCGACACGCAAGACACCCAAGCTTGAATCTGAGACTGTCAGCCTACCCAGTGGCGCCAAACTCACATCATTCTCAGCTGTAGTGCAGGACGACCAAAGCACAAGAAAGTCGGAAAATGCACGAGCTGCCAATGAGAAGCTCCTTCAAACTTCCCCATCTACCTCTGCAGGAGGCGCCAGCATAAGCAGCCAACCAGATGTGCCGGCTGCGGCTTCACAACGAAAGGTGACGCCTGGAGATGTGCAATACCCTCGAGGCATCGTCAAGAAGACATGGGCGTTTGGACACGAGCGCACCGGCAACGACATCAAATTTGAGGAAGTCCTCGAATCAAAAACGCTCAGGACGGCAGTGTTGTCTGCCTTCCAATGGGACATGGAATGGCTGTTTCGGAAGTTGAACATCGCGCAAACTAAGTGCATTTTCGTCATGCAGGCAAAGGAGCAATCTCTAAAAGATCAAATGCTGGAAGAGACCAAAGACATGCGTAAGTTTCTTCGTCTTTGCTTCCCTTCTATGGACGGCTTGATCAACTGCATGCATTCGAAGCTCATGCTGCTTTTCCATCCCGACAAGTTGAGGATTGCCATTCCTACAGCCAACTTACTGGACTTTGACTGGGGTGAGAGCGGCGTCATGGAGAACAGCGTGTGGTTGATCGACTTGCCACGTCTGTCTGGCAACGTCGCATCCAAAGTAGAGGATTTGACAGATTTCGGCAAGGAGTTGATGTACTTTGTCGGGAACCAGGGTCTGCCACAAGATGCGACGGAAGGCATTTTAAAGTTTGACTTCGCTGCAACAAAAGACATGGCATTTGTACACACTGTCGGCGGAATGCTATACGGAGATGAAGCTGAGAGGACAGGCCTCCCTGGTCTGGCACAGGCTGTTCGCCAACAAAATCTCACAACCACAGATCTGGACATCGACTTCGCTGCTTCTTCGATGGGATCTTTAAAAGACGAGTTCTTGAAAAACGTGCATGCCGCTGCAAAAGGAGAAAACATGATCGAGCGAGCTGAGGCTGCGACATCGAAAGCGAAGTCAAGCTTCTTCCAAGCAAAGAAGGCCGAGCCAAACGACCACAGCATCCGCGACAAGGTTCGTCTCTACTTCCCAACACACGATACTGTTACATCCTCCACAGCCGGTGGCGCTGGCACCATCTGTCTCAATCGAAAATGGTTTGAAGATATGACGTTCCCTCGTCGCTGCTTCAGAGACTACATATCAACTCGACTCGGCCTTCTCAGTCACAACAAAATTCTCTACGCCCGCGGTGTGCGCAGCCCTGATGCAACTAATAGCGAGGAACCTACTGCTGGTCAGAAGATCGCCTGGGCCTACGTTGGCTCCGCCAACATGTCTGAGTCAGCTTGGGGAAAGCTGGTCTATGATCGTAAGGAGAAGAAGTGGAAGCTGAACTGCAAGAATTGGGAGTGCGGTGTTTTGCTTCCTGCGAACACTGATGGGGTTGCCACTGAAGCTGGCAAAGATGGTGTTGTTGACATGGAGGTCTTCAAGGATGTCGTGGAGCCACCCTTCATGTACCCAGGGATTGAGTACGAGGACCGTGAGCCGTGGTATTTCCAGGAGAAGCATTAGGACAACCCAAGATGATCAAGGCTTTCATCAGATGCGCGTGGTAGTCAGCGTTTTGAGCTTGTAGGATAAGCATGTATCAGTGGTCATTGGAATTATGTCTTTGCTTCCTGTCATATGTATTTACTCAGCACCTGCCACTGGCTAGTCTTACTGAGCTATCCATATGTATGTTGGAGAACTGCGCTCCAGACTAATCGAAGTCCCATGGTCGAGTGGCTACAACTTGGAGAAAAGCCACCAGGTCTAACGCTTCAAGTGGTGCAGACCTCACTGACAATGATCAATAGGACGTCTTGATCGACTCACTCCTATCGGGAGTGATTGCTCTCCTCTGACACCTCATAGAGTAACAATCCCCCTTCACTCAACAGGAGTAAGCCTTGCGGAACAGCTCACCGGCAAGGACCGCCACCTCCTCCAATCAGACGCTTTGATGAGCATGACATCACTGCGTACAGCACAAGAAAGCATACTTATCCGGAGGTCTGGATCTTGATCTTTTCGTGCGAGTGGATTGCAATGAACTGGTAAGTGAACTCCTTGCTTGTTCTAAACGAGACCTGGTGGCTTCTTCAAGAATTATCTGTTTCGCGCTTGTTCTTGAATGCCCCTGTGATGCTTTCAATCGAAGCGGAGCATGAGGTTGATTATTTTTCTTTGAAGCGAAAAGTCTGTGGACTACTGCCGGGTTGGTTGAAGCTCAGCGGCTCAGCCTGACAGAGGCCATCGATCAATGTCGCTTTTACCAGCCACGCTCGGCCTTCAACTTCCTGTACCAGTCCCTAAGCATCCAAGCATCGAATTCAGTGACTTCCAACGCGCTGCCGGCCATCATGACGAAGCTGTCCTGACCCTCGGGCTGCCAGTCATAGAAGTCTGTTATGTAGGTCAGTATGAATCCCTGCCGAGCATTCTCCGCCATAGCAAATGTCCTCAAGACTTACCAAGAAGCCCAAATCCATGGCCCATCTCATGCAGCAAGATGTGCACGTTGTCATCATCGACAGTCTCAAAGAAGTAACTGGGCGGCAACTCCTGACCCCAGTTGTAACCATAGCCGCCAACACCAGTCACGCCATCGTCGAGCCACAGACTAATATCGTAGCGGCTCTCCTCACCACCAGGGCACTCAGAAAGATATCCCGGGTCCTCAAGGTGCGCGCCACGGTAGCAGCGGACATCACACTCCGGCACGCCATCAGCGTCCGCAGTAGTGTAGACGTCAAGACCCGAAGTGTCGCCTTCGAGCAGACTTTTGTCTTTGACAGCGTAGCCGACGACTTTGACGTCTGCCTCGGTGAGTGGGAAGCCCTCGAAACCGACCAGCGTCTGGACCCATTTGTTGAGCGAGCGGTTGAGAGCGTCTTCGGTCTTGGTGCGGTTGGCGGCGGTGGAGGTGTAGGCTGTGTTCCAGCGGACGCAGTAGTTGATGCTGCCGTTGTTGGAGATCAGCTGGTCCGTGATCCAGTTCTTGTCTTTGAGGCCGTCAGGGTTCTCGGACATGGTGTGCTCCCAGACCTGCAGGAGACTCGTTAGCACTTCGTGAAGCGTGGTGTCTGTGGGGGCGTACTTGGTCGAGAGCCTTGACCATACCCGACGGAGGGTCCCAGGTCGTGGCAGCAGGAATCGAAGCAGAAGAAGTCGCTGTCGCGCGACCGATGAGGTTGCGGTGAAGGCTGGGCTGCGCCAGCGCGCCCATTGCGAAGGCCGAGATGGCCAGGAGAGAGTTGGAAGTAACCATAATGAAGATGAAAACGAGTGACTGAGGCTAGGATGAGCCAATGAAAGGAATGTGAGAATGTATGCTAATGTAGAGAAATCAGACTAACAGCATAGAATGGGAAACCTAGCATCCTCATATACCAAACCTTCGCCCAGGGTGTGTCAGGATACATGTATTCGCATTTAGGGCAGATTCTCAAGCAACATGAGCTTGATGGTTACAAGACGCGTTCTAGCCTGAAGATGTGGGTCATGTCAGCTTTTGCTTGTCAGGACGACGTAGGGCTGGCATCGCATCTACCAAACAGGAAATTCACGTGACGTGAGAGCATGATTCGCAAGTCGCTACGAACATTCGCAAGTAGTCCAGAGTGCCATGAACATGGGCTCGAGACAGGCCCTATTGATGCATTATAGCTCAAACAGGAGGAAGTTGCTAGCGTATCACTTTACGTGGTTGACCTAGGGCTGAGAATTCGAACGTCATTTCGATCGCAAGATAAACTACGTTCGGTGCGTGCAGCGAATGTCTCGTTGATGATGTATGCATAAATTGAGCCGTGTAAAGACAGAGCCTGAAAAATGAGAAGGCAAAAGAAGCAGACGCCAGAAGCAAGTAGTCGCCTAGCTCATCGCGATGAAATACTGATCGATCCAGGCCAATTACAGAGCGCTGTTGACCATGTTCGAAGTGCTGATTAGCACGCCACCATCCAGTATATAATGTATGTCCAGCCGTAAGATAGAATATGCTGGTACTCCGAGGCCCAGAACCCAACGCCCTAAAGTGAGAATGTAACAGACAGAATGCGCTACTGCGGAAATTTCATCGTTCAGACCATCCCTTTCACAGCCTCAAGTCGCCACTTGACGTCCTTCAGCACCTTGCTGGTAGGCTTCCACTCCTCGAACTCTGCCACCAGTTCTCTGACTTCATCCATCATCTCGCGCTTGACCAGCTCTTCTTCCAACATACCGCGTACAGCCCAAGGAAGGTAGAATGGATTGGCGTTGCTGGCAGTAGGAGGTGGCTCGTACGGCGCAATCACCGCCCCGATACCCGGAAGAGTTTGCGACTCGCTCATGGTACCACGGCGCATGCTGTTGGCTGCAGCAGTGGAAGTGGGGTAGCTGGTGGTGCTGGAGCGGCGGTCGAATGCTTTCGGCCTGGCTGTAGGGTCTGATTTGGCCGTAGCCTGAGAGGAGCTGGGGATCACGGCAGCACTGCTCTCAAGAGCAAAATCGATAGCAAGTCGGTAGACGGCTGGATCGTCGTAGACTCGGCTGTGGCCTTCACCGCCTACTAAGCTGCCTGCAAGTGGCGCAGAAAGCTCGCGAATGAGGCCGTGATCAGATAGACCGCGATTACGAAGTTTGATGGCGAAGATAACAAGGTGCGTGAGGAAGTTCGGGGCATGCAGTCGACCATCGACGAACAGACCGCGATTGACATAAGGATGTGACAGAGGGGTGTGTAGGCTGCTTTCAAGGCTGACGAGCTGGTCGTCGAGACTGCCCACGTACGTTATACGGACCTCGTGACGAAGACAGATGTCCAACGACTCTGCATATGACCGGGAGACTTTACTCTTGTTGTCGCAGAAGTCGAAGAGCTCTAGGGCACTGCCACCGAACAGGCGTGATCGGTAGTCTAGGAACGGACCAAGATTAATGCCAGCCATAGCACAGATGCCAATTCGCGCATTTGCGTTCAGACAGCCGAGCTGGATTAGCTTAGCCATGAGTGAGACTGCAACAGGCACGCCTTGACTGTGACAAGCCACCAAAATAAAGTCTGCTTGTCGCAGATGGCTGAGCCAGTTCAGCATGAGTTTCCAGAGTGTATCAACACGGTCTGAGACAAGTCCCTCGCCCTCCAAAGCGACTTTCTCGATTTCGACATCTTTGATCTCTGGTTGATTGGCCTCACACCAAGCTTTTATCGACGAGGCGCCATAGTTGGCAAAGCGTATTGATGTTCCTGTAGGTTGGCCAAGGACTTTCTGAATAAGTGGCGCTGGGAAGAAACCGTGTACACCTAACGAGATAGCCTTCTTAATCTTGGGTTTAGCCGATGTCCTGTACACATGGCGTGGAGTAGCTTTCGGGTCAACGATCCTGAGCGTTTCTGCCACGTATTGTGAGGCTCGTTCCAGGTACGATGGCATCGGTGCTGTTGGGTAGGTCGAAGCGAAGTCAGGGAGTATCAGGTTAGGCCTCGACTGAGCGAGTGCCTTTCCTCGCTGCACTGGCTTGATATCAGAGTCGTCCTTGGCTAACAGACCTCCCACGGGTGTACTCGATCTCGGTGTAGGAGCCGGAGTCGCAGAAGAAGACTCTCCCGATTGCTCAGGCTTGTCGACAGCTCCTCGTTTCCGGCCCAGTAGCGAGCCTGCTCTCTTTGGTTTTGTTTTCGAAACCTCGCGCTGCTCATTAAATTGTGCAGCTTCGGGATGACTTTGACTAGGGGTGTCTGCCACAGCGAGCTCACCAATCTGTTTGTGTGTTCCGCCGGGGGTGCCGATCGGTGTCTTCGACTTGTCTGTTGACCAAAATGCCCATCCAGAAGAAGTATGCTGCTCGGAATCAACCTTGTCATCAGGCTGGGGTATCGGTTTGTCGTCCATGGCGGATTCGGGGGTTCCGTCTGCCGAAACTGTGATTTCTGGGGCCAACCGCTCTTCAGGCTCTTTCTGAGCCTGCTCGTCGACCGCGGCCTGTTCATTTTGTGCGCTGCTCCAGAGTCCAAACCAAGATCGCGCAGAGCCTGTCTTTGTGCTCATCTCTGGCTGCAAACCAGGAGCAGCATCAGTGGCCTGGGTTGCTGATTCGGATTCCTGCGGTTGTCCCGATGTAGTCGTCTCATTGTTTGGCGTCCCAGGAAGAGGCGTGCTCGTTGCTTCGTCAAGCCGCTTATCGCTTTCTTCCTGCTTCGCCATTTCGCCAACGTATCCGTCTGGTCTCGACCACCATCCAAACCAGGACCCTGACTGTGGCCGCAGGCTACTTGCTATGCTCTTTGTGTCGTCTGTGGCTGTGCTGTCAAGCGTCGGCTCAGGCGGTAAAGGGGCCTCTTCGACAGGCGGTTTGCGCTCGATTGCTACGGCGGGCTGCTTCAGTTTGCTCTCTTCTACCCCATCAAACCCTTTCAGCTTCTCTTGAGATCCCTGCCTAGGACGGCTCTTATCTCCAGTGTCGCTTGTCACATGTGTCTTGGTCGTTTCAGCGAGCAGTGGTATGCTCTTCCGACTGGCCCTCATACCCTTTGCGACGTACTGACCGGGTCTCTTCGACGACTCTGCAATCTGCTTGCCGCTTTCTGCCAGTGCTTCCGAGGTGACACCTTGTGCGACTGATATCGACTCCCGTGCAGTCTCGGTGAGGGGTGAGGCTTTCAGTCGCCACGAACCGCCATACCAGCTGCTTCTGGCTGAAGATTTTCCGGATCTATCGTTGGACTGCGATGCACTGCTTGTAGACGGAGTACTGAAGTCGGTAGGATCAGACGTCTGTGCTGTCTCGTCCTGTACGTCTCGCTTCTGCGTGTCCGGTATTGATTGGCTGGGTCCAGTGGGCTGCGCGTCAGGCAGCTGCGTGTTCTGTCGCGACTTCTTGCGCGCGGGAGCCATGTGCGCGAAGATTCGCGCAGAGCGTCACGGCTCCGCTGTGTGCAGTGTCAATGTTGTTCTGGGCGTGTGTACATGGAATGGGTGGTTGTTGTTGTTGACCGCCGCAGACAGCCCTATACCTTTGCCATCCTCGCGCCAAAGCTTGGTCGAGCCTCGTGCCTGTCCTCCACACGTCATTGTGAGATAAGGTCTGCCAGTAAGCTCGGCGCTAGGGAAGGGCCCGTCCCAGTCTGCAGCGGCAGCGGGAGTGGGGCAACCAATCGTCTCGGTATCGCTAAGATGGCGCTAAGACAGGCGCAAGTTGAAGTTTTTGGCCGACCCTTGGACTTTCCAGCGCTGGCCAGGCGTTGACCATCCTCTGTCCCTCACCACATACCGCTGGCTAAGTCCTCGGTCACTCCACCGCCATGGCTATCGACAAGAAGGTGCGTGTTCTTATGAAGACAAATATGCGCACATCATACTAACTTCTCACTCAGAACGCGAAAGCGCGTTTGGACAAGTACTACCATCTCGCCAAAGAGAAGGGCTACCGTGCTCGTGCCGCCTTCAAGCTGGTCCAGCTGAACAAGAAATATGGCTTCCTCCAGCAGTCGAGATGTCTCATCGATTTGTGTGCCGCGCCCGGTTCGTGGATGCAGGTCGCCGCCGAGACCATGCCTGTCAAGAGTTTGATCGTTGGTGTGGATCTCGACCCCATCAAGCCCATCCCCAAGACAATTTCTTTCCAAGGCGATATTACTACCGAAAAGTGCCGTGCCACCCTCCGTGGTCACCTCAAGACCTGGAAGGCCGACACAGTCATTCACGACGGTGCGCCCAACGTCGGTACCGCCTGGGTTCAGGATGCTTTCTCCCAGAACGAGCTGGTGCTCGCTTCGCTCAAGCTCGCCACCGAGTTCCTCGCGCCCAACGGTTGCTTCGTCACCAAGGTCTTCCGTTCCAAGGACAGTCAGAAACTCGAGTGGGTCTTCAAGCAACTTTTCGAGAAGGTCGAGCAGACCAAGCCTCCGTCATCCCGTAACGTCTCCGCCGAAACTTTTTATGTCTGCCGCGGTTACAAGGCACCCAAGAACCTCGATCCCCGATTCCTGGACGCCAACTATGCCTTTGCTGAAGTCAAGGAGAAGGCTCCCAACATGGAGGCCAAGGTTTTCAACCCGGAGAAGAAAAAGAGGAAGCGTGACGGTTACGAGGAGGGCGATTGGACACAATTCCACGAAGTCTCGGTGACTGAGTTTATTGAGAGCGAGGATCCCATTCAATTACTAGGAAGCCTGAACCGTCTGCACTTCAGAGAGGAGAACAACAAAGATGACGTCCTGAAGATCGTGGACAGCTTGCCAGAGACAACGGAAGAAGTCAAGCTCTGCACTCAGGATCTTAAGGTGTTGGGCAGGAAGGAATTCAAGATGCTGCTGAGGTGGCGTTTGAAGGCTCGTCGTGTCATGGGCCTGAGCGTAAAGAAGGCACCGCTCGTGTCCGAGGCTTCTTCGAAGGCAACTAACACTGATGACGCGGATGCCACAGAGGGAGTGACAGTCGAGTCTATGGATGACGAATTGAGACTGCAACAGGAGATTGCACAAATGAAGGAGATGGCCGACAAGAACAAGAGGAAGGAGCGTAGAAAGGAGAATGAGCGCAAGCAAAAAGAGCTCACCCGCCTGCAGATGCACATGATTACTCCAACTGATATTGGTATTGAAGCTGCGGACAACGGCGACAACACCTTTAAGTTGAGGGACGTGGACAAGTCTGGCATTGCAAGAGAATTGAGCCGCGCGAGGATGCACACAACTGTGGAGCCCGATAAGCATCACGAGTTTGAGGAAGAAGAGGAGGACGAGGATGAGGATGGAGATCGCCTCGAAGCAGAGCTTGACCAGATGTACCAGCAGTATACCGAGAAGAGAGAAGACAGGAGTGCCAAGGTCAAGGCTAAGCGTGCACGCATGAAGGCTAGAGGCGGCAGCGATGACGAGTTCGAAGGCTTTGGCTCGGATAACAACGAGGACAACTCAGACAGTGACGATGGTCTCCGGATGGAAGACGATGATGATGATGATGCATCGTCGGACGAAGAGGAGGATGAGAACGGCGACAAGCTCATGACCGACCTTCAAAACAAGCCTGCGCCTCGCAAAGACGGCCTCACCAACCGTGCAGCAAACTTCTTCGAGCAGGACATTTTCAAGGACATTGGTGGCGTGGACGACGACGTGGAAGAGGACGATGAGGACGAAGTTGATCCAGACAGCGGTGTCGATGTCAACTCTGCATCACCCGAGCCCAACGAGGTGGCCAAGGCCAAGGTCGCGAAGGCAACCAAGAAGGCAGCGCCATTCGCCAAGGACGACGAAGATTCGGATGACGAGATTGAATACGTCGACACCGCTCCGGACGAGCAAATGGAGTGGGAAGATGAAGAAGACGCCGAAGCCGCTCGCGGCAAGCCCAACATCGACATCATCACCGCTGAAGCCATGACGCTTGCCCACCAGCTTGCCACCGGCAAGGTCACAAAGCAGCAGCTGCTCGACGACAACTTCAACAAGATCTCATTACGTGATGTCGACGGCTTGCCAGAGTGGTTCCTCGATGATGAGAACCAGCACTCCAAGACTCAGCGCCCCATCACCAAGGAAGCCGCCGCCGCCATCAAGGAAAAGACCAAGGCCCTCAACGCCCGACCCATCAAGAAGGTCCGCGAAGCCAAGGCCCGTAAGACCATGCGCGCCGCTCGCCGTGTCGAGAAGCTCAAGAAGAAGAGTGAGGGTCTCGCTGAAGGCGACGATCTCAGCGAGAAGGACAAGGCTACCAACATTGCGAAGATCATGTCCAAGGCGAAGAAGGGTGTCAACAAGAAGCCGCAGCCCAAGCTCGTCGTTGCTGGTGGCTTCAACAAGGGTAAGGGCAGACCCAGAGGTATCAAGGGTAAATACAAGATGGTGGATGCTAGGATGAAGAAGGAGACTAGGGCACTTAAGAGGATTGCGAAGAAGAAGAAATAGATTAGGGTTTCACTTTGGGAAGGAGGAGATCTGTAATAGGGAATACCATCCATTTTTTTTTCGCATTCACCCATCTCTGCCTTGAGAATCACTTCTGTGAAGCATCTCAAGATGCGAGACTTGTATACCCGGTATCATGCTTCGTGCACGGTCGACTGGCGCCTACAGCTGCCTGATCCTTCGCTTCACTTGCTCGGGTGAAGCTCGGTTGTGACGGACTGCTCTCCCTTAAATAGGACGACGATTCACTTCATCTCTTGGGACACTTATAACATCAACAAGTATCCCACCTCCATGCAGCTCTTGGACCTACCCGAGGAGCTCCTTGCTCTATGCTGCGATCACATCGACATGTTCGCCGCGAAAGCCTTTCGCTTGACATGCAAGCGCATGATGCCAATGGCAACGAGACGGCTCTTCTCCCATGTGCACTTGCTTCCCACGGCAGACAGTGCGAATAAAGCTCGTGCGATCCTCGGGAATGAGGTCTTGATGCCCCTAGTCACCACAATTTCGATCAAGACTTCGCTTGACGACGTCGATCATCCCACCTGGGACATCGAGTCTTGGGCTGATGACGACCCCGAAGATCCAGATTACGAGGAACACGGCATCGAGATCGATGGCGAGGTCTCGCGTGAATTCAAGGCGCTGCTCAATGACATCGGCTTGTTCAAGAATCTTCGCCGGGTTGAGCTCAAGTTCGACTGGGAAGTTGTGGGTCTCCACGGGGAGGAGAGCGGTAATCACAAGGAGTGGCAGGAATACCGTGAGCCTTTTCTCAGAAGTGTTTTCAGCGCTCTAAACCACGCGGACCATCCGGCAACCAAGGTCCACAGTCTGTCGATATGCAATCTGCACGATGTTTCGGATTACGAAACCTTGAAATCCGACGACTTTAAAGCTGTGCTCTCTCGCATAGACACTCTAGAGCTCCTCATCGCTACCGAAGAGGAGTCAGCTTCTCCAGAAAACGACATTGCGTTCCCCGAACGTCACCAGTTTTTCGGCACGGATTTGATAGAATTCTGGCTGGCACCCGTGCAGCACAATCTCATCAGCCTGAAGATCTACAGCAACTGCTACTGGGGCTATCTACCCAAGTGTGACTTGCGGCAGCTTCACTTCCCGAAGCTCAAAAGCCTGGCATTCGGCAACATGACTTTCACGCATGACTGGCAGCTAGACTGGATCATTTCGCACGGAAAGACTCTAGAGTTATTGTCGTTGGACGACTGCCCGATCATCCACGATGCCATGGTGGCCCAAGCCCTCGACTCGGAGCGCTACGCTCAACTCCAGGACGACAGAAGTCTCGGATGGGATCTGGATAGCGAAACGACTTGGTCTTTCGGCTCTCGCTGGCACGACTTCTTCCGCAAAATGACCGTCGGACTTCCACGCTTACAGCACTTCGGCATGGCCCACGGACCGTGGAACAGCGGCTTCGACGACGATAGTGCGAGACCAGCATTCGAGGCGTCAGCTTCGCTGCCAGCACAACTCGAGACCGGGCGCTATCTGATTTTCCATTGGGGAACTGGGCCGTGCCAATGGATTGAGCCCGAGCGGTCTAGGTATGGAGACGAGCTTACGACGAAGATCGCTGAGTCTGAGCTTGAGAAGCAATACTCGTGCTGCTGGGATGTAGATGATAACCCTCCAGCACCATCGTACCCGAATTGCTGGGACCAGGACCAGGAGGCTTTTGATGTGTTCATGGCGGCTGTAGCGGGGCGGCGAGCGAGGAAGCAGGGTGTTTGAAAGCTGTGATGGGGTTTGAGAACAATGCAGTCTGGAATCCCATAGCCCGCAATTGACATACAACAAGCCATGTAGTAGACGAAGAAGATTCTCACAGGACATCCAACGGGTTAAGGATGGGTCGGGTTGTGGATATTGCTGTATACATAGCTTGGACCACGGCTTGTCCTTCGCAGTACTCTTGCCAAGTACGTGCGCTTATGTGACATACAAGCATACGAAAGCTTGTGCGTGCTACCTCAGTGAATGTCCACACATCATCTTGACAGAAATGTCTATACAGAAGTGGATATCTTGCATCTAATAATACACGCTACAGCCAGCAGACATTTTCGTTTACATCTTTATGCCTTCGCCAGCCTTGCTCTCTCCAACTCTTTCAATACATCGCCAGCGACAGTGATCGCCTCAGTAGGCAGCCCCGCCACTTGCGCGACCTTCAAAGCATGGCTCTTCCTATTCACGCCTTTCTGCAACTTATGCACGTACGCCCAACTTCCATCTCCTTCTTCCGCAACATCAGTGCAATACCGGCCCAGGCTCTCGAAGTCGACAGTCATATCTGCCAGCGAGTGGAAGTGCGTGGCGAAAAGCGCTCTGCTCTGGTTGACATTCTGTAAATGGTGCAAGCAAGCATAGCCCACTGCTACGCCGTCCTCGGGCGTCGTTCCGCGCCCAATCTCGTCCATGATGACGAAGGAGCGTGGTGTGGCACGTTTCAAGATCTCTGCTGTTTCGAGCATTTCGACCATGAATGTCGACTGGTCCTGGTACAAGTTGTCTGCTGAGCCGACGCGCGAGAAGACTTGGTCGACCAGGCCGAGCTCTGCGTAGTCGGCGGGCACGAAGCTGCCTGTCTGCGCTAGGATTGTGATCAAAGCGTTTTGTCGCAAGTAAGTGCTCTTTCCTGCCATGTTCGGGCCGGTGATGAGGTAGATGCTCTCGCTGTTGTCGCCAACGAAGCAGTCATTGGCCGTGAACTGGCGGCCCTGCTCTGTCAAACCCACGTCGACCGTCGGGTGGCGACCCCCGACAATTTTGTGCGCAGTGCCAGTATTCAGCAGGGGCCGGATGAGATTGCGCTCTTTGGCTGCCGTGGCGTTAGAGCAAGCGACATCGAGCTCGTCGAGGACGGCGGCGTTGCGGCGCAGGCGCATGAGGTTCTCGAGGATCTGTCCGCGCAATTTGCCAAAAACACGATCTTCTTCGGCGCGGATGCGAAGTTTCGCTGTGTCGATGCTGACGCCGAGATGTGTCCATTCAGCGTAGTGGAAAGTCCGGGTGGACTTGGTTGCGGCTATGATGCGGGCACCATCGAGGTTCTCCAGGTGGCCTTTGGTGTCTTTGCCCTTCAAATGGCAGAAGTGACCGAGCTGGGCGCTCCACTTGAGAGTGAGGCTTTCAGATCCTGTTTCCTTGCGAAGCTTGAGGGAGAGCTCATGTTTCTCTAGCAGCAGCTGATCAAGGTCTCTGTGCGCTTTCGACAGTGTAGGCGATGCTTGCCTTCGCATGATCCAAATATCCTGCTCACCGTTGCCGATAGCAGATGCAGTTGTGGTTTGTTTTGAGGCTCGCCGAGCCAGCTTTGGAGGTTCAGCGCCGCTTGCGTCCGCGCTTTCGATATCTTCTGCCATCTGCTCTGACTCTGCTGATTCTTCGACCTCTGCTTGATGCTTGCGTGAGAGACCTTCCTCATCGATGGTGGATAAGATGCTGTTTGCAGCTTGCATAGGTCCGATCAAGTCGAACCTCTCGAGCATGTTCCAGAAACATGTCAACTCCAGCAATGGACCTGAGGTCTTTTGATCCTCCAGAAGGGGACTGTCGGAGGCCTCGATCGACAAGATGTGGTCGTGGAGCAGTTCCGTCATCTGCTGCATGACAGCTATCGTCTTTGCGAGTCCTATCATGTCGTCAGCATCACCTTTGCCAATTGAAAAGCGCTGTAGTAGCCGGCAGGTGTCGGAAGTCTTGCGCAGCAGGCCTTGCACATGTTCTCTCAAAGCATCTCGATATCGTAGCTCCTGGACGAGATCCAAACGATCATTGATCGTCGTAAGAGACAGTGAGGGTGAAACCAGACGCTGGCTTAGCAATCGAGCTCCGCTTTTAGTAACCGTCCTTCGAATCGTGTGCAGGAGACTTCCCTGCGTCAGCCCATCCTTGAGTGTCTGACGGATTTCAAGGCCACGAAGACTCTGCTTATCGATGACCATGTACTCGTCTGGCGAACGCCTGACAGGTGGTTGTAATTTGACGCTCATGTCTAGTACTCTGCTCCGCACGTATTTCAAGATCAGACTGCCAGCAGAAACCTCGCTAAAGGTGAACTCTGATCGTTCATCCTGCGGCACTGGTGACTCGAGCAAGTCGGACCAGTCCTCGATAGATCCGCCCGTAGACGATGCCGGCTGAAAGTGGATTGAGTGGCCACCATTGCCGAGCAAGCGTTGCAAAGTTGATGAGCCGGCGTCTTCAAACGACGAGTCCAGTATGATTTCACGTGGGCCGATACGCGCAACTACGGATGCCAATGAAGATAAATCTCCTGTCTGCGTGTAAAAGTCTCCACTTGACAAGTCGATCCAACTCAAGCCGACCTTGGCTGTTCGGTTGTACTGATCTAGAGCCTGACCGTGCTTCAGTTGCTCGGCACTTACGCCATCAATATGAATGCCGAGCAGAAAGTTGTTCTCAAATGGATCCATGAAATTCTCATCGATTAGAGTTCCAGCTGTAATGACTCTTGTAACTTTGCGGTCATAGAGGGCAGCGCCAGCTTTTTGCGTTCGCTCGCTGTCGGGTAGGCGTATCTGCTCGCTGATTGCCACCTGCTTGCCGAGATCCTGAACGAACATCTTCAGATAGCGATCAAGCTGTGCATATTGGAAGCCAGCCATTGGTACATCCCCTAGGGCGGTGGCTCGCTTTGCCTTCTTGAGGTTGACAAGGTGGGCGTACTGGTCGACTTGATCGAAATACATCTCGTAGAAGTCGCCCACGCGTGTGAGCACAACGCAGTCGCTGAATTTGCGAACATTGTTGAGATGCTGTTGGAGGACCGGTGGATATGCCTTTTCCGGGACTTGGTCGGTTTCGTCTTTAGGAAGAGCTGGGAGTTGGCCCTGGAGTAGGGAGTCAAGTTTGACTGTGGTTTTCCGTTTGGCGCCACGATGGAAGACGGTTGGGAGGCCAGTGAGAGTCGTGTTGGCACTCAGAGTATTACAATTTGTAAATGCCAGAGGAGTGCGCGATGGCCGTATGTATGCTAGACGGCATCTTGTCGGCCGCAAGATGTTCCTGGCGCTCATGAATGCCGACTAGAGAACGAGACTGCTACCTGTCACGAAGCTCGCAACGCCGTCTCTTCTATGGTCTGTTTTCACTAGTCGCCACCACGACACTCTCGCTTCTCATCATCTAATGCCAAAATGGAATTTAAGATAACGTTATTTGTTGTGATAGTTCGACCGCGAAAGTCGACCTGATCGCATTGGCCAGACCCCTGCTTCTCCGTGCAACCTTAAATTCGAGGCGGGCAAACATCATCGTACAGACACTTTGATGGATCGTGCCCCGCTCTCTGCGTCTTGAGCATATTATTATCTCGACCCGACCCTCCTCCTTGTTCCATGACCCTCATATACAACGTCTTCGCCAGCATGTCTACCACGCAAGAACGCCCGACCTTCCCTCCTCTCAAAAATGACCTCCTCCTCCGCACCGCCCGCGGCGAGACCGTCGAGCGCCCGCCTTGCTGGGTGATGCGCCAGGCCGGCCGCTACCTGCCCGAGTACCACGAAGAGAAGGGCGGTCGTGATTTCTTCGAATGCTGCCGTAACCCCGAGATCGCCTCCAACCTTACCCTCCAGCCGATCGACAGATATGCCGGCTTGATCGATGCCGCCATCATTTTCTCCGACATCTTGGTCATCCCGCAGGCCATGGGCATGGAAGTTGTCATGCTCGATGGCAAGGGCCCTCACTTCCCCAACCCACTCGAGGGTCCCGAGGACCCGCAGTACACAGAAATCATGGAGAGGAAGGTGGATGTGAAGGAGAGCTTGGACTATGTGTACAAGGCTATTACGCTCACGAGGCAGAAGCTGGACGGCCGGGTGCCTTTGTACGGATTCTGCGGAGCGCCTTTCACGCTGCTGTGCTACATGGTCGAGGGCGGCGGAAGCAAGATCTTCAAGCAGATGAAGGCGTGGATCTACAAACACCCGGCCGAGAGCAAGAAGCTGCTGCAGAAGATTGCGGAGCTCTGCGTTGAGTACCTTGCTCTGCAGGTTGTGGCTGGTGCGCAGATTGTCCAGGTCTTCGATTCGTGGGCTGGCGAGTTGAGCCCTGCGTCGTTCAAGGAGATCGCGCTGCCATACTTGGTGCACATCTGCGACCACCTGCCCGCGAAGCTGAAGGAGCTTGGTCAGGAGCCCGTGCCCATGGTGGTGTTCGCCAAGGGTGCATGGTATGCGCTTGAGGATTTGTGCAAGACCAACTACAATATCATCGGTCTGGACTGGCTGCACGAGCCTGCCGAGGCATACGCTGTCGCTCAAAAGTACGGCAAGGTCCTGCAAGGAAACGGCGACCCTGGTGTGCTATACGGTGGCCACGAAGCCATTACCAGAGTGGTTGAGAACATGGTGAACGGTTTCGGTGGCGGTAAGCAAGGCTGGATTGCAAACCTCGGACACGGTACGTTTCGTCAATTTCATGAGTTGTTATTCGTCTACTAACATCATGCAGGCATCACACCCTTCGTAAAGCCAGACGATCTCAGGTTCTACTTCTCTGAGATCCACAGGCTAGCAGGTAGATGAATCACACCAGGCCGACTCGCTCGAGGAAGAATGCCAACCATGCTTTAGCTCAATCGACGAAATCCGTGCCAGCCACAGCTCCCACAGCTTCTACGTTCGAGCAGAAAATGCACGAGCGCAACATCCTTCACAGTGACTGGTAGTATCTGCCAGGACCATCATCTTAAAAATCTCATACTCAGCTAGACTTGGGCGTGCCCTCGCCGATGTCTTCATACCTACACGATAAAAAATCACGAATGTCAGCGAAACCAAGAATTCCACTCCACAAAGCAAAAACCAAGTAGTCGAAAGGGCTCAAAGAGTCGAAATACAACTCACCAGTCCTCGGGCTGCTTGCGAATAAACTCGCTCATCAGCTCCTCGCACTCCTTGCTCTCCACGTTGACGACCTCGACGCCGCGCGACTTGAGGTACGACTCGCCACCCAGGAAAGTCTTGTTCTCGCCAAGGACCACGCGTGGGATCTTGTAGAGGATGCAGGCGCCGGTGCACATGTCGCAAGGCGAGAGTGTGGTGTACATGGTGGCACCCTTGTAGGCCGAGGCGGACAGGCGGCCTGCGTTCTCAAGGGCGGAGATCTCGGCCTGTTTTCGTGTGAATTGTTAGAGATAAATGTAAAGATTGTACAGAAAGTAAAGACGTAGTTTCGGTACTTGTATTAAATTTGACGCCATGAGACTCACGTGAATAGTAGGGCTGCCCTTTTGCATGCGCATATTGTGGCCACGGCCTAGGATCTTGCCATCAGCAGAGACCAGGCATGCTCCGATGGGCACGCCGCCTTCGCTGGCGCCCTTCTTGGCCTCTTCGAGAGCTGCTTGGAAGCCTACGTCGGAGGAGGACATCTTTGTTGATCTGTTTGTGTGAAGATGGGCAATGGTTTTAGGTCAAGTACGTAGATTATATAGATATTTCACAACCATTGATTGCTATCTCGCCCTACTTGTTACGAGAAACTTTCGGCGAGTCAGGCGGGCCTAGGTAAACTCGATCGCGGCAGGTTTGCACTCGTCCGAAGTCGCATTGTCGCGTCCAACGAATCCGTTCACGTGATACTCGAGAGCAGTCGAGTGAGGCGTGAATGCTGCGAGTACATGTGCATATTGATATGCCAAACTCGCGTATATTGCTTTCATTCTCGCAAGGAAACACATGCAGTAAAGAGAAGGCTCATCAAAGCTGACGTAGTGGCAATAGACTTCCGAGATCGTCGCCAAGAGCAAAGCGCAAGCGTCCCCTACGACGGCGTTTGAAGCAGAGAGCATGGCAAAGTCCAGCTCTCTCTCGCTCGGACTGCTGCTTGCAACCAACACCCTTCACTCCTCACATCCTCACTCCATCTACCTGTCACTCGGGCAATTCCGAATCAACAACAACATTACTACCGCGACGGTGATGCCGCTCTAAACACGCGTGTTGCGCGAGTCTCCCGTCTTTGAGAAAAGTCGCCCTCTGCCACACGCAAACCGTGGGGCTGGTCGGACGACACAACACTGCACACAGCCTTTCGACAACAGTAAAAGGCCTGGAACAACACCAGAGCACTAGATCAGCTGTCAGAGCGATTATTGGGCGATCCTTCGTTTGCGATTCGCAATCATGGACCCAGGACACCGCGGGTGGGCGCAGCCCGGGAACGCACATGGGCCTGGCGCGGACCAAGGCCAGTCGCAAAGGCCGGGTGCGTCGTTTGGGTATGTCTCTCTCTCCCTTTCTCCTAGTAGTATCTGCCCATGCCGTCTCGTCCGTAAGCTTGCGATCGTGTCGTGATCGCAAATGCTCAAGATGTGGCTTGCAAGACCCGTTGTCGCGCAATACAACTCTCCCACCCTGTCCTACGCCTCTACTGACACGAGTTGGCACAGTCCTCAGCATCCGACACAGCAGTCTCCGTCCGCCGGCCATGCGGGTCTTCCTCCTCCAGGCGGGCACTTTGCCTACCAACAGCAGTCACAACACGGTCTTGGTGGCATGAACCAGTCTTCTCCTAGACAGCCACCACCTTCAACACACAGACCTGAGGGTCCACAGGGCCCAAACTTCCCGCTGCCAACTCTCAGCCAAGCGACTGGTCAAGCTGCTGCGGCAGATCGCGAACGCGCTCGCGAAGTCGAACAGATTCACATCAAAGAAGAGCAGGACAGGCAACATCGCGAGCAGGAGCGCCAGAGACTGGAACAAGCGCCACAGCATCAGGCGCAGGGTCAGCCCATGCATTTGCACCAGCCAGTGGCTGTTGGTCCACGTACTGTTCATGGCCCAAATGGCCTGCTTGGAAACCCAGGTCTTGCTGGACCCCAGCCACAGGGTCAATTCCAAATGGGCGGCCCAGCCGGTCCTAATAGCATGTTTGGAGGTGGACCAGTTCAATCCGCTCAAGCTCAAAACCAGAGCAACGCGTCTGCTTTGCTCATGCCTTTTGCGCAAGGCCAATCGCAAGCCGCGCAGCAACAGCAAATGGGCGCCCAAGGCCAGGGTCAAGCTCAGGGCCAGACACAAGGTCAGCAGCCGATCCTGAACGATGCTCTGAGCTATCTCGACCAGGTCAAGGTTCAATTCGCCGACCATCCCGATGTCTACAACCGCTTCTTGGATATCATGAAAGACTTCAAGAGCGGTGCCATCGATACTCCCGGTGTGATCGGAAGGGTCAGCCAACTGTTTGCCGGCAACCCGGAGCTGATCCAGGGATTTAATACGTTCCTTCCACCTGGATATCGCATTGAATGTGGAGCTGGAGACGATCCCAACGCTATCAGAGTCACTACGCCTATGGGCACAACTGTGCAATCAATGCCCCAGCCACGTCCGCTTAGTCGTCAGGAAGGTGGAGAGAGTATGAGGCGCGCCAATGGCACCTACACTCCACAGCCCGGGCAAGGCAACCAGATGATGATGAGCCCTGGTGGTCGCAACGTTGGTCCAGCTATGCAGGGCCCCCACATTTCTCCAATGGATGTTGCGCGTCAGCAAGAGCAGCAAGCTATGCACAGGCAGCAGGAGCACGGCGTCAATCAGCTTCAGAACGCTGTTTCTGCAGCCACCGGCGGCGCGACCATGAGAGCTGCAATGTCGCCTGCTCCTGGCAGAGGAACGCCACTTCCTGGTCAGGATGCCATGATTGACGGCCACGGCATGGAGAAGCGTGGACCTGTAGAATTCAACCATGCTATCAGTTATGTGAACAAGATCAAGGTAAGCACGCACATTTACTGATCCATTTTACGCTCGACGCAGTACTAACCTATACCGACAGAATCGTTTCGCCACCCAGCCAGACATTTACAAGCAGTTCCTAGAGATTTTGCAGACCTACCAGCGCGAGTCGAAACCTATCCAGGACGTGTATGGCCAGGTGACCCACCTCTTCAAGACTGCGCCCGATCTTTTGGGCGACTTCAAGCAGTTCCTGCCAGAGTCCGCCGCGGCTGCGAAGGCACAGGCGCAGGCGAGGCAACAAGCAGAGGAGCAGGCAATGATGTCGAATGCTCGCGGTGAGCCGATGTACGCCAGCCCGGTGATGTCCAAGGAGGTCGGCATGGGAACGCCTAATCACAGAGGATTGCCTCCTGTCGGCAATTTTGCGCCTACGCCAGTTGTCAAGGATAACAAGCGCAAGAGAGGCGAAAGGCAGGGCACTGCTGGCAGTGCTCCCGATGGAGCTCCGGTGCCTGTGAATGGCAAAGGACCCTATCCCGGCCCAGGTGGCAAAGTAAGTGCTCTTCATCCTCGGTGCTTGCATGACGGTCAAAGCGAAAGCAATCATGGGATGTCTTGGCATTGCATGCGCTAACGCTTTATCTGTGCCACTCACTCTTCCCATACGATCAACACTGACAACACTTACAGCGCGTCAAGCAGGCACACAACATGGCGCAGAAGAACGACCAGCCTCCGGCATCGCCTACGCTCATCCCTGCGCTCCCCTCGCCCATCCCGCCGACAACATCCTCGGCCGCGACAAGTGAGGAACTGAGCTTCTTCGACCGCGCTAAGAAGGCCATCAGCAACAAGAACACCTTCAATGAGTTCCTGAAGCTATGCAACCTCTTCAGCCAAGATCTCGTCGATCGCACAGTCCTCGTCCACCGCGCCCGCTCCTTCATCGGTACTAACCCAGAACTCATGAAGTGGTTCCAAGATTTCATCGGCTACGACGAGAAGGATGTCATCGTGGACAACAAGGCGCGCATCCCAGGCGGCCGTGTAAGCCTCAGCAACTGTCGCGGCCTCGGCCCTAGTTACAGATTGCTTCCGAAACGGGTACGTTATCTCTTTTTCCTATTGTGTTCTATTGTCGCGTTTGTTGCTATTGTTCGGGGAGGTAAGGTGTGGCTGTGTCCCAGCCACCGGATTTTTTCGCATTTCACACGGCGCCGTCTGGCACTGGACCAGCGGACTTCGCACTCTCGATTACGACTTCTCTGGTATGCTCCTCGACCACATCATCGTCATCTTCTACAACATATATCTCTCGTTCACGGCTGGACCGTTCTATTTTATCGCAATTCTCAACATCGCCCCTTCACCGTCGCAATTTTCATTATCGCATCGCTGGCGGCTGGATCCGCATACCAAAGTCTCTCTACATATTCGCGATTACATTCAAAATGGTGTCTACGAGGCGCTCTGCGAGGGGCAATGCTCAAAGCGCCCCTCAAAACTCCGCTCCACCCGCAAACAAGAAGAGACCGGCACCTCTTTCTTCGGCTGGTACCAAAAAAGCCCGCATCGAGCCCACCGGCTCCCCTCCACGCTCTGGTAGGGATTTTCCGGCCTCGAAGGACTTTGCTTTTAGCAGTGAGAGAGGCGGTGCTTCGCCGAGAGGAGCGAGACCAGACTTCCCTAACCTCCAGTCTTCGCCTGGAAAGAAGGTCCAGGCCAGCGAGACGCGAGAGACTAGCGAAGGCCAGAACGAGGACGACGAGGACGACGACGAAGAGATACTTTTCGACTTTGAGCAGTGGCAGAAGGACTGCCACTCCAGAATGACAGAGTGCGATGGCGCCTTCGTGCCAAATTATCGCAACATCTCTGGATTCATCTCTTATCTGCAAAACGTGACAGGCGAAGCATTGTCTGATGATAAAGATTTGGAAGCTAACGAATTACTTTTGTCAAAATTACAGGAACGACAGAAGACGTGCAGCGGCAGAGATGAACTCTGCAATTCTGTGTTGAACGACGAATGGGCATCTCACCCAACATGGGCCAGCGAGGACTCCGGCTTTATCGCCCACAAGAAGAACCTGCACGAGGAAGGTCTCCACCGCATAGAGGAGGAGCGCCACGACTACGACTACAACATCGAGGCATGCAGCCGCACGATTCAGCTGCTCGAACCACTTGCCCAGTCACTCCGTCGCTTGTCTGAGCAGGAGCAGCTCGCATTCAAGCTTCCTCCAGGCCTCGGTGGACAGAGCGAGACCATCTACAAGCGCGTCATTATGAAGCTCTACGGCCGCGAAAAGGGTCAGGATGTCATCCAGCAACTTCATCTCCGCCCGTACCAGGTCATCCCTGTCCTGCTCAACCGCCTCAAAGAGCGCCTCGAGACCTGGAAGCTTGCGCAGCGCGAGTGGGAGAAGGTTTGGCGTGAGCAGACTCAGAGGATGTTCTGGAAATCCCTCGACCACCAATTCGTCAATACTCGCACAGTCGACAAGCGTGCTCTCCAATTGAAGGTGCTCCAAGCCGAGATCCAGATGAAGCACGAAGAGATGAAGAGAGAGGACAAGCAGGTGGCCGGTGTCATGCGCAAGCCTCAGCTCGAGTACACACTTGAGGATACCGACGTCGTGTTGGACCTTGCGCACCTTCTTCTTGTGCACATCGACCAGGCCATGTCAACAGATACACCTCGCTTGATTCCGTTCATCAAAGAGTTTGTCCCGCTCTTTTTCGGCTTGGATGTTGACTGGTTCAATGCCCAAATCAATGCCCGAGTGAGCGCCACCGACACTCCTGTCAACGAGACGGCGGATGATTATGCTTCTGGTGCCGAAGACTCTACACCCTCTCGCGGTCGCAAGAACAAGAGCAACAACCTGCTCCGCAGCGCATTGGACCGTGGTCGTGGACGCGCCGGGCGCAAAGACCGCGACGACAGCAACGCCTCTGCCAGCCGCGCATCGACTCCTGACGTGGCATCTGTTGCGGATGACGAGATGGCTGTGGACACGGCTGAGGAGAGCGAGTCCAAGAGCGATCCTGCCACTAGCCGTTGGCTCGACCACCCCAGTACTGGCAATGTCATTGGTGATAAGTCGGTCGACCCAGGACAGGCATACACCCGCCAAATATTCCGCATGTGGTCTAACACGCCCATCTACGGCTTCATCAGGCTGTTTGTCATGCTCTACGAGCGCCTGCTCAAGCTGAAATTGGGCGAGGACGAGTGCCGTGAGACCATCCAGAAGGCCAAGACATTAAAGCCTGCCGCCGAGCTGGGCATTGTCGACAAGCAGCCTCAAGACTTCTTCGATGATGTCTCGCAACATGCCGACTACTACCGCCAAATGCTCGACAAGTTCGTCAGATGCTTTGCAGGCGAAGTGGACTTCGCAGATATCGAGGAGACTCTTCGTCGCTTCTATCTCCAGTCAGGCTACCCACTCTACTCGCTCGACAAGATCATCACTCAGCTCTCACGCTTCGCGGCCAACGTGCTCAACAGCGAGGGCAAGGATAAGAGCTACGACATTTATCAGCTGTTCAAGCGTGATCGCGTGAAGGATACCACCACTGCCATGCAGCAGACAGACTACAGGAAAGCTGTCGAGAAAGCGCTGAAGGATAGTGATCTGTACAGAGTCGACTTTGTAAGCGATCTCAATTCTCGTCCCGCAGCGCAACACCAGCTAACCCAATCACAGGACCAAGAATCCCGTCAAATCAGGTTCTACCTGACCAAGAGGGATGACCCGACCTTCGACGACTGCTACTCGGCCACTGACAAGGAGCACATGTGGCGCTACTACCTTGCGTCTTACACAAGCTTGGCTCCCACCGAGGGCATCGAATTCTCAAAGCTCCACCGCCCCGTTCTTAATCGCAACGTTCGCGCTACTGGCATCGACCCGAACTCTGCCTCTTTCCCACCATCTCCCGCTGACGGCGACGATTCTGCCTACGAGCGTGTTCAGCGCCGCTTCGATAACGTGCGCGGCAAAGAGGCGCTCATCATGCGCATCGCTGTCAACAACTACCAGCGTATTTACCAGCCCAGCACCGAAGAGGGCTGGGTTGAGATTTTGAGCGAGCGCGAGGGCGGCCAGGAGGGCATCGAAGAAGTCGCCACCACGCACGACAGCAGGAGCGACGATGCCAAGGGTTTGTTCGACAGGAACAATGTTGCTATGAAGGGCATCACTCAGGACGCCGTCGAGAAGGCCAACGAGGAGTTCCACAAGTTGATCGCCGACGGCACCGCGGATGCCGAGGCCGACAGCATGGATATTGCGTAATGAGCGACTGTATGTCAAGGACCGGTATCGTGGGCGGAACGACTGATCGATCCCATGTGCCGGCCACCTCTCGGAGTTTTTGTCTGTTTTTGGGGCTGGCTATACCGGCTATGGATTTTGTGATAATGAAGTGCCGATTGATTGATGGGGAGAGACCTGGCGTTTTTTTTTTTTTCGGCATACCACTACCACATCCCTTGAGGGCTTTGCCTGATGGACTCCACCCCTGCTGCCCCTTTCAGTGGGCGAGGATATCCTGACGGCTGATTAACCCTTAACATGATGCTCTTTTTTCTTTGATAACTTTGCGCTTGTACTCGTTCAAACTGTAGCGAATGTATCTTCATGTTTGCCGCGTGCTCTGTCCGTTCTCTGTCAGGCCCCACTCTCAAGGTGGCGTTCCCCGTGCGTTGTTCTTTGAATGTGATCCTGTCTTGATCATGTGGCAAGCTAACGGTATTCTGGCGCCCTGTTCTACAGCCAGACGACGCTATGACGAAGGGTGGAATGGTAAGTTTCTTGACTTTGGGTGAATTCGGCGAGCCAAATTTACGATTCGACTATGGAGACTGGGGTGGTAGATATGGAGACGTAACAGGGCTTTGTTTTAACAGGGCTTTGTTTTTCTCGCGTGGTCTGGAGAACTAGTATATTTGTACGTTTCTTACATCTCTAAGTCTCCTGCAACTTAATCTAGCAATTACTCTCCGAACTTCCGCTTCTCCTCTGCTACACCCATGGCTTTCTCTCCGTTGATAACCGACGTTGTACCGATCACTAGTCGTCGACCGGTAGCCTCTCCAATCTGCTGGCTGACGAATCTCAGCGCTGCAACCTCAGCATACGTGACGCCACCGAGGAAGAACACAATGGTGGTCTTGGGACCTTCTTTGCTGCCCCTCAAAGTCTTCCTGGCGGCGCTGGCATCGGCGTCGGAGCCCTTCTGCGTGACGTCGACAGTAGCACCGCGAATACGCGACACCACATCCTCAAATCCTTTCCAGCCAGTGCCAGACGGCGCGCTGCTGGTAGCGCCGGGTTTAGGCGGGTTGGCTAGGTTGTGAATCTGAGCTTTTTGCAGGACGGCTTGCACAAGACGCACGCTGATGGGCGCGTAGCCAGAGAAGACGTATGCAATGTCGTCTGGATCTGCTTCGGCAACTTCGTCGATCCACAGGCTGAGCGAGCGTCGAAGCGCGTTGACATCTGTGGAGGTCGAGCCCGCAGCGCTAGCTATAGGGTTCAGGTAGCCGCGATGGCTCTCGCGTGGCACGAGAAGACTCATCTTTTCCAGATTCGCAAGGGTGAGGATGTGTTGATAGCCGTAGGCCTGCTGAATCTGACGTTTGAAAGATTCGAGATCTCGAGAACGGATTCCATTGTTGAGGGAGCTTTCCAGACATAGCAGACGGAGCACTGTCTTGATGGGCACACCTCGAGCGATAAGCTCCTCGATATTCTCATGCATCGAAGCCGGGTCTGCTCCCGCAAGAAGGTTCTGTTGCACTTCGAGTGAGCGTCCGAATAGGTCGGACTGAGTGAACTTCATGATCTCCTGAGCTAATGATGTGTGAACATTCAGTGACGCCGATTCAGCTTGGTGGGCAGGAAGCTTTGATACGAAGGATTTGAGGTCCGAAATGGACTGGTCAGACTGCTTGATATTCTGCTGATCAGACTGCAATCGTCGTGCGGTACGGTTCAAGATCGGGCCTATTGTTGCAAAATTGTTGTCCCGCAGCAAAGGGAATAGCTTGTCGCTGGAGTCGAGCTGAATTTTGCGCTTAGTGGCGGCAGTGGCAGCAGGAGAGCTACCGTGATCCTGGCGTGGTGCTGGTGTGTTACCAAGCACTGAAGAATCCACTTCAGTTTGATTGTTGCTCACGCCGAATACTTCGTCCAAAAGACCTTCATAGGTGAGCTGCGTGCTAAGCACTGTGGGCATATCGACTTCACGGTCTATGATGATCAGGTTCTCCACAACCGAACTTGGTGTCAGGCCAAAAGAGGTCAAATGTGAGTTGGTGGGATCAGAAGAGGCGTTGACATCCTCTTCACTCCTCATGCGCTGGAGCAAATCTGATAGCTTTTGGGCGTTGTCACCCTTTCCAAGTATGCGTTGGAAGAGGCCATACTGCTTTTGCAAGAGCATCAGGGCCTGAGCAGCAGCGAAAATGCATGTCGGATCTTTCCTCAGCACTAGATCACTGAATGAATTTTCCAGCTCAAGGGACAGTAGGTCGTGTTCCAGAGGAATGAAGTTCAGCGGAAGCTCAGTAATGTTGGCTTCGCCGAGGACTCCATGTTCCTCCAAGATTGTGTTGCTGACGAGAGTCCTTCGTGGTACCCAGATGACAGTAAAATCGTGATCGGTTTGCGATTCGCTTCTAACGAGTCTAATTTGCTCTGTTACTGTTAGCAGGTTTCATCTGACGTGCGACAAATTTCTCAGAATTGCAAATGTGAGCATGCTTTTAGACCCTATCCTATTCATGCAATCCGTTCATGGTGGGTGATGTGATATGCTGGTGTTTTGGCAAACTGTAATGTTCGATATCGGGATCGGACTTGAACGATCAGAGTAGGGTGAAAGAACGTCTGAACATTATCTTTAAGATCCCGTGTGATTGAAAGGTGAGAGTGGAAATAAATCGCAAGATCACAAGACAAGAACAAGAAGAAATAATCGAGACATACCAGCTACTGTCCGAGTCTTCTTGGCATTCTCGCCGCGGACGAGGAAGACCACGTTCCGTTGGCTGGCATCGACATTGTGGTTCTCTAGGAAGAAGACTTTGTCGACACCATATTCCTGGAGGGTACTGAACTTGACGAAAAGGCCGATTGTTCCGGCGAGAGCTCTTTCAATAACAAGGTTCTTCTTGCCTCTGACCTGTAGTCTATTAGTTGTTGGGCGTGGCAAGACAGGTCTTCATAAGCCTTACATACACCTTCCAGCAAGTGTAGCAGATCGCGGCGTGCTTTGTCTGTTATTTCTTGCGAGTTGATTGCCCTCACGGCTGAGTGGGCCGCCATTACATCTTCTTGGTGTGGAGTGTGTATAGCAACAGAGGAGGAAGAGGTGTGGTCGACGTCCACCCGCGGCTTCACTCCGCATTCAGCGCTAGCGTGGATGACGGCGCCGGGCAGATTTTAGGTGAGTCGAATCGTGGAAAGGCAAAGGTGGGATGCGCAAAACACCCGCCGCCCACTCTTGTGCCCCGCCGTGGTGACTATTGCTTGCATGCGCCTACTCTCTTCTTCCGCACGCTCTTTTCGTTCTGTCTATTCACTTCACCCATTGCGAGCAGCTTGCACCCGACGCTCGCCTTTCCTGCAGTACCAACCCAAGCACAACCACAGCTACGCATACCACGACCCAGACGACGACATGGCTAAAGACAAGGGTGAGGGCAAGGGCGGCGGATACATCCTGAAGGTGCCCAAGGGAACCAAGGACTGGGATGGCAAGGACATGGTCATTCGCGAGAAGATCTTCAAGACCATCACCGAGGTTTTCAAGCGCCACGGCGGTGTTACCATTGACACGTTGGTCAATGACCCAGCCAGCATTGGAGTGGTACATTCCGCTGACTATTTCTAACAGACCTGTGTTTGAGCTCAAGGAGATTCTCGCCGGCAAATATGGCGAGGACAGCAAGCTCATCTACGACCTTGCCGACCAGGGCGGCGAGATCTGCTCACTCCGCTACGACCTCACTGTTCCCTTCGCTCGCTGGCTCGCAATGAACTCCCAAATCCAGAACATTAAACGCTACCACATCGCCAAGGTCTACCGAAGAGACCAGCCTGCCATGAACAAGGGCCGTATGCGCGAGTTCTACCAGTGCGACTTCGATATCGCTGGCTCATACGACTCAATGCTGCCCGACGCCGAGATCATGAGGATCACATGCGAGATCTTCGAGGCGCTTGGATGGAAGGGAAGATACACAATCAAGCTCAACCACAGAAAGATCCTGGACGGCATCTTCGAGGTGTGCGGCGTGCCCACAGACAAAATCAGGCCGATCAGCTCGGCAGTGGACAAGCTGGACAAATCACCCTGGGAGGAGGTCCGTCGCGAGATGACAGAAGAGAAGGGTCTGGACGGCGAGGTTGCGGACAAGATTGGAGAATATGTGGTGCTCAAGGGAGGCAGGGACTTGCTTGAGAAGCTGCGAGCAGACGAGAAGCTAATCGCAAACGCCTCAGCGAAGCAGGGTCTGGAAGATGTTGCGCTCCTCTTCGGATACCTCGAGGCCTTTGAGGTCCTTGACCGTATTTCATTCGACATGTCTCTGGCTCGCGGTCTTGACTACTACACTGGCGTCATCTACGAAGTCGTCACCGAAGGCTCGGCACCACAAACTACAGAAGGCCAGAAGCTGCAACAGGGCGGCAAGAAGGTCAAGAAGGTAGCAGAGGGCGATGAGGACCGTTCCAACGACCCTACTGTCGGTGTCGGCTCAGTGGCAGCTGGTGGCCGTTACGACAACCTCGTCGGCATGTTCAGCGGCAAGCAGCAGGTTCCTTGCGTCGGTATTTCTTTCGGCGTTGAGAGAATCTTCAGCATCACCAAGCAGCGTCTTGCCGCCGATGCCCAAGCAGCACCCATCAGGAGCAACGAGGTCGATGTCTACGTTATGGCATTCGGTGGCAAGGGCTTCGATGGTCTTCTCACCCAGCGTATGCAAGTTGCACGCAAGCTCTGGGACGCTGGTATCAAGGCCGAGTTCAGCTGGAAGGTCAAGCCCAAGCTGCCTGCGCAATTCAAGGCTGCAGAAGTCAACGGCGTGCCATTCGCCGTGATCCTTGGTGACGAGGAGCTCAAGGCCGGCAAGTGCAAGATCAAGGAGATGGGTCTGCCTGAGGGACACCCCGAGAAGGAGGGTGTGATGGTCGAGCTGGACAACCTTGAGAGGGAGGTCAAAGCCAGACTCAACAAGGACGGCGTAGATGCTTCCATCACCGCTGGTCTTGGAAACGTGAGCCTGGATCAGGCTGCTGCTGAGGCGCCCAAGACTACATAAGCTGGGTTATCACGTTTCTTTGATGTCCTTCAATATCGTGATGCAGGTACCAGCTGACCACAATGGGCGGCTTTGCTAGACAGATACCCGTTCAAAAACAACGTGCTTGCCCAGTGGCAAAGCGATACCTATATGCTGCTTACACAAACAATTGTTCTCTACTCATCTTGGTCTCCCAGCTCTCATTCATTGCAAATGTCCAATAGCTAAGCTTCAACAGATCACAATCGCGATGCATCGTTTGCTGCCGTAGATCCTGCCCTTGGGCTGGCCACGCCTTCTTGCGGCAGTGACAGGTGACAACGATGCGCCACTTCTTCTATCTTCTTACTTAGGCACTTGCAAGAAAGCACATGCAAGCCATTCTTCTCCTCCAAGAGAAACAACATTCTCAAATATAACACCCATCCATCGTCAATATTCAAGCATTCATCGAAACAATGCGGCCATTCGTGAATAACTTATTGCGCAGCGCAAGCGCACATGTCCGCTCGTTCTCCAATCCCACTCCCCCCGAATCTCCATCGACAACGACAACGGCACCTGGGGAGAACGCGGAAACAAATGCCGATACTACCTCAACGCAACAACGACAGCCTTCAGCCCCTCTCAGGGAGGCGCAAGGGGGCATAGATGCGGACACGGCTCCATCGCTGCCTGAAACTCCTGAGGCACGCAGAGATGTGATGCAGACAGACGCCTCGTCGGAGACCACGGTTGTTGCGGATGATGTGGAGACGGCGTCGGAGAAGAAGAGGAGGAGGAGGAGGGAGAAGGAGGCGAGGCAGAAGCGGAATAGACGGTCGGACCCGCCGAGGGGACTCGAGAGGTCTGAGAACCAGGGTGAGGGAGAGGACGAGGGTGTTTCGATGCAAGGAGGGGCATCGGCTGGGAGTGGAGATGGCGCGGTGGCTGAGAATGATGGTCCTAGGGTGGAAAACCTGGCTGAGGTTGATGGTGCTAGGGTTAATTCATCGAGACAGATCCAGACTGTAAAGGCGGATGACGATGGCAAGGGGATACGCGTGGTTGTCAAAGAGGTGGAGGTGGAAGATGATGATGATGATGATCGTCAAGATGATCGTGAAGGAGAGACTACGGTGGCAGAGCAACGAGTCGTCAATGGGGCCAGCGACCTTGAGCCAGAGCGCGATGCTACTCATTCAGAGCCACGACTTGTCGTTCCTACCAGCAACAACGAGCTTGAGCCCACACATCCAGAACCAGAAGTTGTCGATTCGCCCAGCATCAGAGAGCCAGAGCGCACCCAGCATGATCCTAGGCGTTCATCGCGGCGACTTAGCACTCTCCGTACGCAAAAGCCACCATCTCAGACAGCCCCTACCATAAAACAGCTATACCCAAATTACGGCCTAGGCCGCACCATCGAGACACCCTCCAAATCAGAAGAACACACATTCGTCATCGACAGCCTCGACCCTCCTCTCCCTCCCACCACAATGCAACCCTCCGCGCCCTCACAACCACTTCCCAACTTGCCCAAATGCCTCGTCGCCCTCCAAGCCGCCGACCTCGCAGACCCTCTCCGCGCAGCACACATGTCCGCCACGGCACACAACGTTCTCGCAGACCGCTTGTGGCGCACAGTGCGGATGGCAAACTACTTCTACTCCCCTCCCGTCCGCAAGCCCGCCATCATCGTCGCCTTACCCCAAGCCAAGGGTTCCGGGCAGCAGCGTTCCGCACGGCTCGTAACCCGACCATCGCCTCCTCCTCAGCATCATCGAGCGGCGGTGGAGAAGGGCGTGGCGTCGTTCTTGAGCCGCACGAGGAAGAACGATTCTTCCGACCGCGGCGAGATGAACAAGTTCACGAGGGCGAATAGGGACATGGCGTTTTTGCTGCACCCTTCTCTCGCGCTGGAGAGAGTGGTGACGAAGAGGGAGCTTTTTGACATGTTCGAGGGGAGTTATGGGAGGGGTGGCGAGGAGGGGGTGGATTGGAAGGTGGATCTCATTGGGTTGGGGGTGCTGTTTGATGGGGGGAGGGATGTCGTTTGATTGATTGATAGGATTTGAGGAGGGGTTGTGCTTGGATATGACATTCTTTTTTTTTGTTTTCCCTGGAGGTGGGATCAGAAAAGTACATTCTTTCTGTGCTGGACAATCGATTACGGTAGAAGGTTATTCGAGAATTTGAATTGGGTATTTCGTTATTGTCAGCTTGTGAATCTGATCATTCAGAACAACAGTCATTGCGTTCCACAGTGGTGCTTGTACGATCGACTGCCGAAGGCATAAATATTGACTACATCGATATACATTAGTGTTAGTGTTACTAGGTTCAGGGAGAGAACCTTGGCGTATTGAAAGATGAGGGCTGAAAGCTTGGTGCCGACCCAGATACTTTTCTGCCTAGAGTAACAAATATCTCACCGATGCGTTGGCAAGATTCTAGTCTGTGCTCCGCGGCGTGCATTCCTTCTTCAATTATTGAAACGTACGCAAACTCAACGAGCAAGGTCGAAGGGCGTGACAAATTTACCGCATTTGTCGCCTTGAGGCAACAGAGCACTGGATGAGTATACAGCTTCATGTCTACCTGTTCTAGATAGCTCATGTACACCCAGCTCACATCATGATCAGCCCAGATTATTTAACCGGCCAAGGCCATCACTTGCAGCAGGATGAACAGTCCGCAAGCGTTGCAGAGGGGGGATCCGCATTTCAACGTTGGGGGCAAGACATGCAGACAGGCATATTCTGTCCCTTTTGGTACGATTGACGGGGGTTGTATTGATTGACCGGGTCTCTGGGAGATGTAGTGCATATCGAACAGGATAGTTCTATAGACGCAACGTCTGCCCGCAAGAGGTAGTGGTTAGTATGTAGACTCGTTTTAGTGCCGGGCCCAAGAGTCGACGAGGCTGGGAGTTGATGGAGATGCCGAGAGGAGCTAGACTAGTGCAGATCATGCGGCGGAGCGGCAGACGGCGCGTGCATGCAATCATCTTGCAGCAATCGAATCAGGCAAGGCCATTCGTCTCGCAGCAGTCGAATCAGGGAAAGGAAAGGCCGCTGCTGCTTGCGACTGCCACTAGCCGTGAACTTGAAACAGGGAGGGCGACGAAAGGCAGTGCGCGAGCAACCTACTAATTATTCTGAAGACCGACGAATTAATTGACTGAGGCGTTTGGAGTTCGTCGCATCAATAATTATTCCCACCTCTCTCTCTTCCTCCTACCCACGACACGAGACACGACACGACAGACACGACCAACGCCCTCCACCGCCGCCGCTGGGAAGCGACTGCCACCCACCCACCACCCTCCTCCAACCAGCCACTGCACTGCTCACCTCCCCACCACCACCACCACCACCCGTGCCCTACCGCAGGTCTCCCTGCGACGCTCGTCCGACTGCGAAAGTGCCGGTCAGCCTTCCGCCAGTCCACGATCTTCGCTGTCCCGAAGACACTCGCACCTCCGACTCGTCGCAGTCGCAGTCTCAGCCAAGCCCAACATTGACCACCTCACCCGCACCACCACCGCTAGTCTGCCTTCGCTATGGCTGGAGGTAGGCCTAACATGGTGCGAGCCGACACTCTCGACCTGCAGGACCAGGACGCTCCCACCGCCGCCGAACACCACAAGCACATCGAAGGCGACACCATTGCGCCTCACCAAGCCGCCCAGTTCCAACACGTCCAGGAGGAGCGCCGTTCCGAAGAAGAGACGCTCGCAGACGCCTGGAATATGGCTGGACAGCATGGCAACGACCAAACCGCCAATGGCAAAGCAGAATCCGAGGTCGAGAAAAAGGCGGACGGGACGAATGCTGCTGAAGCGCAAGATGGAACTGACGACGAGGACGACGATGATGATATGATGGACCGCATGTCGTCGAGTCCTAGCATTGAAGATGGTGCGTTCTTACAATTCTCTCCTACAGTTGCGGCCACAATGTCCTGCGAAGGACCTGGTATACCTCAACATGCCGAATCTCAGAGGGCGACTTTCAACCAGTCGCCCACACCGACTTTAGAGTCTTCGCCGTTCGCTGAAACACCGCGCCACATGCCATTGCGATTGGGGATTTCTGCCTCGCAAAGCATGGCCGATCAGCAGTCGACGGACGAAGATATATTGTCTCCCTCCATTCACACACCCGAAACGTCTCCTATAATTACAACAGCAGTCTATGGGAGGTTCTTCAGTGCATCCTCCCGGCATCATCGTCTTACTGGTAGGTATGGATCCGAATCTGGACCTGGACTTGATCACGCACTGGATCTGGACGACGAAGGCTATAGCGACGGTGCATCGGATCTTGGTATAACTACAACAGATTACTCGGACAAAATCGATCAAGAGGAAACGGAAGCGCAGAAGTTAGACGGCACCCAACTTCCAGTGAGTGGCAATGCCTTTGCTCAGCAACAGGGTGTCCGGGCAGCTCGCACGACTGTGCACACCCCTCCGGTTTTCCAGGACGAAGAGAATGACAACATACAACACACTCATTTGGTCATTGACGAGCAACTTCTGAATCCACGCCTTTCGCTTATTTCCTGTGGCGACGACGATCAATGGGAGTCGGATACCTCCCAGGAATGGACCAAACAAGACTATGAAGACGATGATGCAGACGCTTTTCTTAATCTTGATGATCGCTTTATTGATTCCGGCTGGGGAGGCGAATGCTTACGTGATACAGAGGATATCGATTTCGAATTCGTCTACGCTTTGCACACCTTCGTTGCAACTGTTGAAGGACAAGCCAACGCCACTAAGGGTGATACGATGGTGCTTCTCGACGACAGCAACTCGTACTGGTGGCTTGTCAGAGTCGTCAAAGACAGCAGTATTGGTTTGTATTTCAATGAAGATCTACTCCATGTCCACTGGCTAACACGGTCACGCCAGGATATTTACCCGCTGAGCACATTGAGACACCCACGGAACGTCTCGCGCGACTCAACAAACATCGCAACATCGACGTTCGTTTGCTCCTCCTCTCATCACTATAGTAAACTTTGCTAACACCTGATAGCTTTCACAAACCATGCTTGGTGACAATCCAGAAAAGACAAGAAACCCACTAAAGAAGGCCATGCGCCGTAGGACAGCAAAGACTGTCCAGTTCGCAGCACCAACATACGTAGAGGCTTCGGACTACGACTACTCGACGGAAGACGAAGATGGCATGATCGATCCTTACGGCAGCGCTATGGAGCCACAGCACGAGCAGATGTCAGATCGCGGCCAACCTGCAGAGGTCGAGGAGCGCAACGCACCCGAAGAGGCGAACGTGCATGCAACACGTCGCTTCAGTGGTGAATCGTTCACCAACGGCAAGGGTTCTATGGACTCCTCGAACAAGGCTAGCATGGACAGCAAGCGATCCTCCATTGACGACCCACAACTCAGCCCCAGACTTGTCGATAGAACAGAGGCGGCACCGCTCAAATCACGCAAGGGCACTCCCCGCAATGCTGATTCTTTCCTCAAGGATGAAGGCATGGAGACTAGGAAGATGACTCTTACTCCTGGTCTGCTACGCGATGACACTGTATCCAAGGCAAGCTCCACCGAGAGCACGCGCACAGACAGTTTCGAAAGCCTCGTGAAGACACCTTCGCCTCAAGAAGAACGATCCAAGAGGGACAGCAAGGACAAGAAGAAAGACAAGAAGCCCGAGAAGAAGCAAGGTATGCTCTCAGGACTCTTCAAGAGCAAGAAGAAGGACAAGAAGTTCGCCGCCAGAGATGAAGGCGAGCTTAGTGATATGGAGAAGGTTTCTGGAGAAATGACACGCGGGTCTGCTGGAAGCAGCTCCACTGCAGCGGCCGGTAACGTGTCGCCTGTGGATCGCATGACCTCAGGGCCCATGTCTGCAGAGAACAGGGCTCAAGCGAGAGCCAAACTGCAGAAGGCACAACCTCCTGACAACTCCAGGGTTATGAGCCCTGTCGAGGAGCCTCTTCAACAAGCTCCGCAAAACTACTACCAACCACCAGGAGGCTTCGTTGCAGAGCTGGAAGGAGATAATGCTGCATATGAGATGTCCACCGGTCAGGAAGATAACATGCCTGCCCAACAAGCAGAGGCAGAAGTCTCGCCTCCGGTACAGGAGAAGACCAGCACACTTTCCCCAATTGCTAATATTCTTCGCTCCGGCAGCACGACTGGAGAACCGAAACCGAAGAAAGCCAAGCGTTCGAAGCAACGTGTGGAACTTGACGACTTTGACGAGCCAGAGGAAGATGAGCAGGGCCCAAACCCTTTCCTTGAGCAGGAGCAGCGCTCTCGGAAGGCCAGCCAGGACTCAGATCGCTTGTCAGCCAGCCCTGTTGAGATCCTTTCGCCAGGCTCAGGCACTTTCATGCACGGCACAGAAAGCATTCATATTCCTCAAATGAACGTTGACGACAGCGATGATGACGACGACGAAGATGAAGAGGACGAAGAGACCTCTGCCAAGAGCAGCGAAAGCCCTTCGACTTCCACAGAACCAAGCTTCGTCGAGAAGCCCTCCGAGCAGCAGCCGCTCGACAGGCCGTCGCCGCAGAGGGAGAATACAGAAGATCTCATGAAGGGCATGCCAGGCTACATGCCTCCGCCCACTCCCGCGGCAGAAACACCGACGCCTACACAAACACCCGCCTCCGCTCCGACAACAGCGCAGCGGGAGAAGGAACCCGCCTCAGACAACGACCTCACACCTACAATCACCCCGCAGCCCGCGACCACACCCCAAGCACCCTCAACGCCAAACCCCAACCGCGAACCCGATGCCCTCTCCACGGACTCCCTCCCCTCCACCGACGACGAAGGTCTCTCCTCATCCGCCACCCCCGAAACCCCCATCTCTTCCTCCCCGCAACAGCCTTCCTCGTCCTCCGCCACGCAATGGGACGACGCGAATCTGCGCGCCTGGTTCGATGCCGACGACGTCAAGGACATGCTGGCCATCATCCACAGCAGCAAGGCGGACGTTGCGGACGCCGAGACCGAGCACCCTTCGATGCAAGGCTTGTACGCTGCCGAGCGCAAGGGCATCGAGGGCATGATGGGCGAGCTGGATGGCTTGCTTGGCGGTCTGTTGAAGAGGAAGGGCGTGGTGTTTACGTGAGTCGTCAAAAGCCTGAGACATGAGGCCGGAGAATTGAGTGGCATCCGGCCGCCGCTGGAATTTAATGTGTTTTATGGACAAACAGAAAGATGGATTTGTGAAGGAAAGCGCAGCGCCATGGCCCCGGGGCACGATTGTGGCTTCGTTGGCGCCATTTTGTGGGCCGCCGCACTGTTTACGTACAATGATTTTTTGTTAGGGGTTTTTTCCCTTTCACTGCTACTCCTTTTTTTGCTGATATTGTCTGATGTCTTGATGCCTGTTGGCATTTTTTGTTCCACGGGACGAAGCAACGACACGGATGGCATGGAGGAAAAGGATTTATATACCCTTCTATGAATGACTAGGACATGTTTGGAATTTGATCGGCTTCGCGAGGTAGCATTGGAATTGAAGAGGAGCATTTGGGGTAAGATAGTAAGCGAGACGCATTCACATGACCGAATTTGGAATTTTTTTGACCACAGGACTTTTTTTTTCCAAAATGTTAAGAAACCCTCGCGGATCTTGTGTCTTCGTTTGTATCTAGTCCGTTTGTTTCCAATGAGTACTAATTCCAATGTTCTTTAGCTTTGGCACATCACAAAGCAAGGAGCATTAATCAATTAGGCAACATGAGACAGTCAGTCGGCATCTCATTGAATAAAGTTCCTCATTGACTACGGACTTTTTGAGCTATTGCTGCTCCATTCGCCGTTACCAAAGCAATCACTGTTGGGAGCATGCACTCGCTCGCTATTAAGCCCTGAATGGGCAATGGAAACACAAAGAGGTAGCTCTCGCCATGAGGCGGTCTGGTCCGAAGTAAAAGCAAGAAGCAAACACAGTAGCACCAGAACCTGTCGTCATGTCAGAAAAGGTTTTCGCGACTAGTGGTCACGCAGGTCGTCAAAGACCCATGGCGCTTTTCATGTACGCGAGTTCATGCTCTTAAGTCTGGACGTTGTTGGTCTGCTGGGTGAAGCGAGCATAGGCTTCGGGGGTCATCTGCTGCATCAGAGATGCCATGATAGACCCGCTAGGAAGAGCAGGGGATGCCGTGCGTGTCGCGTCGTTTGTGAATGATGTAGAAGGGTGGAAGCTAGCCACCCTCGCGTTCATTGTGGATTGGAAAGTCGCAGCAGGAGTGGTCATCCCGGCAGTCGAAGTAGGCACATTGGGCAACTGCGGAGCAGCTGCAAGGCTGGCAGTCGAAGAAACTTGCTCCGAGGACGAGGACGAGGCCTGCGCTGGTGGCATGATTGCGGTAGGCTGCGGAGGGACTGGCTGGTCACTTGAAGAGCCCGTATCGACTTTCTTGATGGCAGACCTCTTGGCGATTCTCCCAGACTGTGCCGACGAGCCGCTAGCATCAGAGGAGACGGAGACGTCGGCACGTCCAGACAGTCCAGAAGCTGTAACTTTGTAAGTCACAGGACCGCGCGCTTCAGACGTGGTGGCCGCTGCCGGAGTTGTGACAGTGACAGGGGCGCGCGGCTTTGCGTTCTCCTTGGAAGCTGTGGTGGGTTCCAGGGTTGTGACATAGTTGCCCCTTGGTGCGACACTTTGCATCATACTCCTCATGGCGTCAGGGGAGGAGAAAACTCCAATAGGCTGGGGTGCAGATGCGGGCGTAGGTGCAGGCGCAATCTGGGCGCTCGTCCGCTTTGCTGTGAGCTGTGACGGCAGGCGTTGACCATGGTTCGCGTTGTTGTCACGAAGAAGCTCTCCAAATAAGCGCTTGTTGTTAGGGATATCGATGCGTGAACGCTCGTGCTGGCCTGCAGACTTGTTGGACTCAACAGAGCTGGATGCTGTCTGGTTGGTAACATCTCGAATGGGAGATGTACTCTCGGCATGCGCGATCTTCTGCTCGTGTGCTTCTGAGCGAACAGTGGTGTCATGTGCGGCGGTCGAGGCTTCGGCACTGTCATTGTAGGAGAACAATGTCTTCGTGTCGTCCCTAACATCTCGTGTGTCGTTTTCAACTGCGCCTGTCTGGCTGTCTTGGAAGATTGGAGGATCTGTCCATTTTTTCTTGCTCTTGCCCTTGGATTTCGGGATTGAAGCTGACTCCCCACCAACACGCGGGGTCTCAGGGGCGATTTGGACCGGAGGAATGGCACTGAGCGTAGATGCGCCCCAGGGAGAAGCGGTAAAGTGGGCGTTGTCCTGGAGAGTGGCTGAAGATGACTTGAAACTGCCAGAATCCGAAGCGTCTCCGAGCAGCTCTGGCTTGATGGTTGGATATGCAGCTGCAGCCGGAACAGGAGGCAGTGGCTACAGAAGCTTCTGGTCAGTAGGTTGTTGCAACTCGACGTGTATGCTGAAACTGACCTTCTCTAGGAATTGGATCTTTGCATCCTCAGGCTGGGTAACGGTCTCTGACGTACTTCGAGAGCTGGTGGGTTGCTCGGCGCCGTTCACAGACACATCGTCCTCCAAAATCTGGCTGTTTGACTCACTGTCAGCCCTGTGATTTGGTGGAGTTGGAGTCGGCGACCGAAAGGCCCTCAAAGGCACGAGCGCCTGACCCTTGGGGATCTTGAGGACGACTGTTCTGCCATACCTGGTGAATGCCTCGATCTCTTGCGCCATCTTCGGGGAGTCTTGAGCTGCGTTTCTCTGTGCGGTGAGAGCACGTACGTTGTCCTCAAGCTTGGAGACGCGGATCTTGACATCGAGCAGCTCGTTGGCGATGTTGATGTGATCGTTTCTGAGGTGCGAGATTGCTTCCTGCAGGTTCATCTTTACCTGGTGCGTGTGGTTCGTTGTCAGAATGGTGGTGAGTGCGACCTGGTCCTCAGTGGAAATGGCTTCTTGGTCGAGTTCGTTGAGAAGCCAATTGGCGCGCTTGACAACAGCCTTTGGGTCAGAGTCAGTAGGACTGAAGGTGTCCAAAGCGTGCTGGATGGACTGCACTGTGAGTGAGGTTTAGCTTGGCACGGCTGAGGTGGTGATATTCACATGCTTACCACCGGCAAGCGAGATCGGGCGCTCATTATCATGGTGGCTGGCACATGCCTTAACAGCACGCTCAAGTGAGTCGGTGCGGTCAGCCTGTGTAGTACTCGTACGCTTCAATTCGGAGATATCGAAGATTGCAGAGTGAAAGAGGCGCTCTTGTTCTTCGCCGCGTTGTAGCTCGTACATGGCCATTCCGTGGACGGCCGACGCAGGTGGGAGGCGACTCGAGTTGCGGTCGTTAATGGCTCGCAGCTCCGAAGAGCTGTATCTTGCCAGCGACATTTTTGGCCAGGCGGTGGGGAAAAGTGTGGTGTGGGTGTGAAAAGAGTCGATTGGCGGTGTTTGTTTATGTTTGTGTCCGTGGGCGGCGAAGCCAAGTCAAGTCAAAAGATCAGGGCAAACGCGTGAGCCAAACACAAGGAAGGTGCGATTGGAGGCTGCAAAGGGAAGGAGCGACTCGGCAGCTCCATCGAGACGTCTTCACTCAATGAGAGGCCAAAAATGAGAAGACCTGAGAAACACGAGCAATGCTCGAGTAGCAACGCACATGTCTTGAGAGAGCGCTGGTAATACGTATGGGTACGCTATTGCACTGCTACAGGCTGTCCACGAGCGTCACAACCATTGGATGGAGTACTGCGAAGGCCTCGCTTCGCATCGTATGAGAGCCCAAGTGATGGAGTAGCACGGGATACTCATTTCACATCATCTGAAGGCCCAAGTGCCATTGTGGTCTTTCGAGAGAATGTCCCAAGCTTGGCCAAATCTCTCTGTCCAGATAGAATTCTTGGGACCTTGAGAAGGTCAAGGAGCGTGTCGAGCAACAGCATTTGTAGGGATATGTGCTCGACAGAAGGTCTTGGGTTTAAAGCCTAGATTTACATGAGCAGACTACCTGGGGTACCATCTCCAATATCTCAACAATCTTATACTAACGACCTTGTACTTGGGATACATGAGGTGAAGGTGCTGTCACTTCTCGACCGGACTGATGAAACGTGATGTATGACACGTGCTCTCACGCCGCGCGATCCAGCTCTCGATCCCTGGACAATGGCAATGCCGTCAATGGCACGCGAGGTGGGCCAGCTGAAGCACACCTGACGACGGTCGTCCAGTGAGCGGCCTCACGAGCCAGGCAAAGAGGCGAGCTTCACGAAAACGACGCGCTACAAGACGGATTTGCGGATTTGGACGCGTAGGCACGGACGATCAAAACAATCTGATAACGAGAGATGATCTGATAATTCGCCATCAGTGGATCATCTGAGGCTGGCTTGGACCACTGGACAGACAAAGCGAGGACGGGCTAGGCAAAACGGAGCAAAGAGCGGAAGAAGAAAGGAGGCTGGGCGTACTGACGTCTCGCTTGTCGTGTTGTGAGGTTTCGCTCCTGCTAGCGCCGGCTACTACCAGCACGCGTTTCGCGCGTTCTATAATTTGGGACGCAAGACGCGCTCTTCAACACCTCTTCCACTATTCACACCATCCCAGCTTTTTCTCTCTAGCAGCTCCTCATTGCCTTGCAACACGCTCATACCATCATCACATCACACGCCAGCATCCACAATGAGCTTTGAGACCACGCCGTCAAAGAAGGTTCGCCATGACGTCGACGCCTGAAAACCTCGAAGCACCACCTAGCTAACTCGCATCACAGGCCGCATCCGCCATTGAGAGCCTCAAGATGGAGTCCCCTGTCAAGCAACCGATGTTCAGCGCACAGGCAGACAAGGAGAACGTCCTCGACAGCCGCTACGAGTCCGATGAGGTGGCCATCCCAATCAAGGGCATCCCATTGATGGAGGACGTGCCAGCGAAAGAGCCAGAGGTTGCAGCCACACTCAAAGAGGAGGAGGCTTCCGAGCCCATACTGCAGGAGAACCCGAACCGTTTCGTCCTGTTCCCCATCAAGTACCACGAGGTAAGGACGCGTCGCACATTTTCCATCGCGTCTCTGACGCGTTAAGTGGGTACATGGACTAACTTTCGATACAGATCTGGCAAATGTACAAGAAGGCCGAGGCTTCCTTCTGGACAGCAGAGGAGATTGATCTCTCCAAGGATCTTCACGACTGGAACAAGCGTCTCAACGACGATGAGCGTTTCTTCATTTCACACGTGCTCGCCTTCTTCGCCGCCTCTGACGGCATTGTCAACGAGAACCTTGTCGAGCGCTTCAGCTCGGAGGTGCAGATCCCTGAGGCTCGCTGCTTCTACGGCTTCCAGATCATGATGGAGAACATTCACTCCGAGACCTACTCCCTCCTCATCGACACCTACATCAGCGACGTCCGCCAGCGCCAGTACCTCTTCAACGCCATCGACAACATTCCCTGCATCCGTAAGAAGGCTGACTGGGCTCTGCGATGGATCAGCGACGAGAAGTCCACCTTCGCCTGCCGTCTCGTTGCCTTTGCTGCCGTCGAGGGCATCTTCTTCTCTGGCTCGTTCGCCTCTATCTTCTGGTTGAAGAAGCGTGGCCTCATGGCTGGTCTTACCTTCTCCAACGAGCTTATCTCTCGTGACGAGGGCATGCACACTGACTTCGCCTGCCTGCTCTTCTCCCAGCTCAAGCACAAGCCTTCGCCTGAGCTCGTCCAGAGCATCATCACCGAGGCTGTGACCATCGAGCAGGAGTTCCTCTCCGACGCTCTGCCTTGTGCCCTGCTCGGCATGAACGCCAACCTCATGTGCCAGTACATTGAGTTCGTCGCCGACCGTCTGCTCCTCGCACTCGGCAACAAGAAGTTCTACAATGCCACCAACCCCTTCGACTTCATGGAGAACATCTCCCTCGGCGGCAAGACCAACTTCTTCGAGAAGCGTGTCGGCGAGTACCAGAAGGCTGGTGTCATGGAGTCCTTCAACAAGAAGAAGGACAACCTCGACGGCTCCAGCGCACCTGCGCCCGTGATGAACGGAGACTTTGCCTTCGACGAGGACTTCTAGATGAATGTGACCGAATGTATGGCTAATGGGCGGTGGATATGATTTTTTGTACGACAATGGCGTTTCCGGGTTGAGGGTTTTATGATACCTTCGCGTCTCGAATATAGATGCATTAAGAGCGGCGTTGGGTATAGTGGGACAGGGGAGTAAGGCACAGTAGTGACAGAATTCGACTCCAGACATTTGATAATATTTTCCCACCACTTCTCCTCTTTTCGCATGTTTTCCCGCATACCACCATCACGGTGCGCTTTATTGGCTATTGTGTATTACTGGATGCCCAGCTTTTCTGATATGTGTACTGTCGTCCCTATGCATTAGTTTACATGCAATCAGTCTTTAAATCTAAAGCTTCTTGACTCGCAAAGGACTTCCTTTGAAATATATCACCGTATGTGAAGCCACAACTACAACAATACACAAATTTATAGAAGACCACGCTGAACACTGCGATGCCGCTAATGGCACACGAGTTGTACATTGATTCATGCGCGCAAGGTTTGTGGCTAGCCGCTCGCTTACACTCCAGACAACCGCAATATACAAAATCTAAACATCGAGGTTGTACGAATGTGAGGTAATTACATCAGCCGAGCGGTAGAATTGAATGACAGAGAGTCTAGATTGTCCGGCCCATGCTTTCATCCTTGCCGATATGAACAATCACCGCGAAAAAGTGCTTGTCCGATTTCCCCGGCTGCAGATCGAGGCTTGTGTGTTGGGGTGAGTTCGTTTCAGGGCTTTGGTTTCTGTTTTGGGGGTTCTGTGATAGGGCTATTCTGGAGAACACACCACTTGCATCAGCGGTATATCACTTCCATAGTCAAACTCTTAGATTCTGTGCATACTCGCTCATTGTTGTCCGCAAACCTTCGCGGTGATTGTGCGTTTCGCTTAAGCAGGATTTTATCTCCGCTGTTCGACCATGTGGGCGGCATGAGATACTTAAAGTGAAACGTGGGTGGTTCCACACGGACAGGCCAGACCAGCGCCCGTTCATCTCTTTCACACCTTTGCTCCTACGGCTGTATGCCGCTGAATCCGCATCTGACGTGGATATGCGCAGTCGAATGGAGTATATCTTGTTTCCGTCTGGTTCGCACGGTTTGTTCTGCTGAGTTACACTCTTTTTCCATCGCTTCAAAGTCGCTCTCTACGGTTCATTCATTCATTCATCTGGTTAGGTCATCGAGCTAGTCTCTGCATCTTCCAACAATATATACAATCAGCGACAGCAGGCCTGTCCTACCACGCATTATCACCATGCACTTCCAAACTGCCTTGCCGTTCCTGGCGCTTTTCAGCTCTGCTTTTGCTGCTGCCATCCCGGACCAGAGCGACAATGAGAACTACCTTGCTCGCCGCGCCGTCTCTGGCAAGTCGACTTGGTACGGTGGCAATGTGCAGGGCGGCACTTGCTCGTTCTCTACCTACACTCTGCCCGCTGGCCTTTACAGCACTGCTTTCAGTGGCCAAGTCTGGAACAAGGCTGCCAACTGTGGTGGCTGTGTGAAGGTCACACACGCTGGAAAGACGATCACAGCCATGGTAAGAACTCCTTACTTCGAAACCACCAATTTTGTTCCCTGCTAACCCAATCACAGGTCGTCGACAAGTGCAACGAATGCGACGAAGGCCACCTCGACCTCGGCCCCATGGCCTTCGCCGCCCTCGATAACCCGTCCAAGGGCATCATCGACACCTCATACGAATTCGTCCAGTGCCCCAAGATCTCCGGCCCCTTGACCATCCACACCAAATCCGGCGTCTCGCCGTACTGGTTCTCGGCGCAGGTCGTCAACGCCAACCGCCGCACGTCGAAGATGGAAGTCTCGACCGACGGCAAGACGTGGAAGGAGGCTGCTCGCACCGACTACAACTTTTTCGAGATCCCGTCGGGCGTGCGCGCGAACTCGGCTTCGATTCGTGTAACGAGCTATACCGGGGATGTTGTTGTGGTGAAGAACGTGCCGATGCAGGCTGACAAGGAGGTTAAGGCGACTGTCAACTACAAGTAGAGTGCTCACTGGATGCTTGCACATGGTTCACGACCGTCTCGATGTTAGATTGATTAGCACAGCTAGCAATACATTCAACCATCAGCGCAAATTTGAACGGATATCATTCTGCCATCTGTTTTTTCTCAGGGCCCATCCACTTGAACTCGTAGACTGGAATTCCATCGTGCTTGCCTTCCCAGCTCTGCCTGTGTTGTCCGAAACCTTGAGCTTCGGGCTGAGGTATGCGAGGGAACATGCCCATCTTCATAATGATCTTGCCTGGGTAAGCGGCCGTCACTGACTTGACCGGGCTACAACATCTTGTCAGCAACAGCGTCCACATCACAAGACAACGAAAAGCTTCCGAACGGTACATACTTCCCATCCGCCGAGCAAAAGTAGCGGAACACACTATTGCCGCTCCCAGTAGCTTTGTCGTCATAGTACTTCAACGTTCCATCACGGTCTTCGATCGTAACTTCGCTCTCGTCGAGGAGCATGTTGGAAGCGATGTAACTGCCGGCTACCTTGCGGCAATTGGCACAGGAGCAGAGGTGCCCGCGAGGCTTGGAAAAGAGGTCTTTGGCTGTGATTGTGGCGCGGATGCTTCCGCAGAGACAGCTGCCTGTCATGCCGTTGGCGAGACTCGCTGGGTCATGTTGTTTGGGGTCACCGGTGAGGGGAGGCATGGTGGGGAATGGTTCTTGCTTGTTGTTGTTTCGTTTGGTGTATGGGTGGGTGGAGATGGAGTGGTTGGATATTATGAGATCAATGGGGATCCACGTGGGTTGACACAGCTTATAAGGCTTTACAGGTATGACAAGGGTTGGACGGGTAGTAGCAAGGAGTAGCTCTTCGATGTCAATAATGCAGATGTGGTTTGTAAGTCAGTGGATCCCAGTTATATCCGGGTGACAAAGGCGTGAACGACTCCGCACATTTCCATTGACGCGAGAGCCGATGCCTTGGTAGATGTCATCGCTTCACATGGACATGCTCAGCGATTGACACACTCCATAGAGAACTATCCACCTCGCGAGAACAATTATCCTCACGATTGTCTGTACTCGCAATAGCCACGATACACACATAGATCACTGTATGTATTTATTCAGTTACGTTTGATCATGTGCTCTCACCCCAACCCTGTACCCTAACGGTATGGCGGGGATCGCAACTGCTTGACGCGTAGATGAATTCAGGCACGCGTCGTACATTGAGAGCAGCTATCGAAAAAGTGCGAAACATCAGCAATCGCCGCAAACGACACACACGACCATGCTATGTCTTCCAGCGATGATTTCGGCGCCGAAGGCGACGACACCGAGTTCCTAGCCGCCGCGACTCAGGTCGAAGCATCACAGAATGTCGACTTCGCCGCATCCTTACGCCCTATAAAGCGCCGTCGTATAAGCAGGCTGCCGCAGATTGACGGAGCAGGCTCTGATGTGAGCGATGGATTAAACGTTGATGATTTGGAGTCACCACCAAGAACAACTTCAAGACACTTTGGAGCAAGGATACCGCCTACTCCAGCCGAAGACAATGAGCAAGATGAATTTGAGGAAGATGCAGGGCAAGAGGACAACCGGGAGCCAGAGTCAGACCCCAGCTACTACTTCCCAGAGGAGATCCAAGATGGCGAGGACCAAGCGGCGAAACAGTCCAAATACAAAATACATATACCGAAAAATGGTGGCCTGTTGCCGGACATGATATTTACACAGACTCAAACGAATCTAGATGAGGACCCAGCTGCGATACGAGGTGCAGTGTGGAAGAAACCAAGACCACCTCCGCCGCCTTTGTTTGATGCGCCTGGCGCGGTGAATGCCAGGCCGGCACCCAATTCTGGCCCACAGAACGTGCCAGTCGTGAAGCCACGCTTGGGAGGAAGCCTCGATGCCTTCGTACAACGCTCAGCAGCGGCCAGCCGACCCAAGCCTGTCGAGAGCGATGCGGCATTAGCTATGCGTCTACAAGCAGAAGAGAACGCCCGGAGCCGTCAAACGTTCAGGCCCAACCAGCCTGTCCCCAGCGAATCGCAGACACTTGTAGACTTTACACAGGATCTCGAAGATCTTCCCTCCGATGCCTTTTCATCATCCTCGTTCGAGAAGTCCCCAGACAAGGAGGTCATCGAAATATCGTCACAAATTGGTACTTCTCAACGGCCGAATGGTGGCCTCAGAGGGCCTCAGACCGGCTTGAAGCAGATGAACATATTTGGGCAACCTGCTACGCAATCAATGTCAGCCTCGCAAGCAGCCGCAAAGAAGCATGCATGGCCACTGAAAGCCCGTGAAGAAGCTGTCACGCATCACAAACTTGACCCCGAGGCGATGAAGACGTGGGTGTACCCAACCAATCTGGGTACCATTCGTGATTACCAATTCAACATCGTTGCGCGCAGTCTGTTTCACAACACTCTTGTTGCGCTTCCCACCGGATTGGGCAAGACGTTCATCGCTGCGACAGTGATGCTGAATTACTACCGCTGGACCACCGACGCCCAGATCATCTTCATGGCACCGACCAAACCCCTCATCGCGCAACAGATGGAAGCATGCTACGGTATCGCAGGAATCCATAGGAATGACACTGTCTTAATGACAGGTGACACAACTCCTGGCATACGAGCTGAGGAGTGGTTAGAGAAGCGTGCATTCTTCATGACACCGCAGACGGTGATCAACGACCTGAAGACCGGCATCTGTGATCCGAAGAAGATCGTCCTGATCGTTGTCGATGAAGCCCACAAAGCTACAGGCGGCTACGCTTATACTGAAGTGGTCTCTTTCCTGCGTCGCTTCAATCCAAGCTTCCGCGTCTTGGCCCTGACAGCGACGCCGGGATCTAGCGTTGAAGCTGTCCAGTCCATCATCGACCATCTCGGAATTGCTCGAGTTGAAGTTCGAACAGAGCAATCCCTGGATATCCGCCAGTATACGCACGAAAAGCAGACCGAGACGGAAATTTTCGATTGGAGTGACGAGCAGAATCTGATTATGGAACATATATCCAAGGCAATCAAACCTGTACTGGACAAACTCAACTCGCAGAACGCTTACTGGTCGAAGGATCCTATGCTGCTCACTGCTTTCGGCCTCACACAGGCTCGGAAGAAGTGGATGATGTCTGAAGCTGGTCGTAAAGCGCCACAAGGACTCAAGGGCATGGTCAACACCATTTTCACTGTTCTGTCTCAGATCGCTCACAGCATCTCGCTACTGAAATTTCACGGCATCACACCATTCTACTCCAGTGCGCTCGAATTCCAAAAGAATGTCGAAAGCGGTCAGACCAAGTCGAAGTATGCCTCACAGATCACCCAGCATGAAGACTGGGTCAAAGCCATGGGCTACATGCGCCGCTGGTCTAATAGTCCAGACTTCATCGGTCACCCCAAGCTCGAGTACCTGCGTGAAGTAGTGCTCAACCATTTCCTCGATGCTGGAGAAGGTCGGCAGGGAGTCGATGCGCCTGCTAGGCCTACAAGGATCATGGTCTTCTCCGGATATCGCGATAGCACTCAGGACATCTGCAGAGTCTTAAAGCGTAACGAGCCGATGATCCGTCCCCATGAGTTTGTTGGCCAAGCGAGTTCTAAGTCGTCCGAGGGCATGAACCAGAAGAAGCAAAACCAAGTCATCCAAGACTTCAAAGCCGGCAAGTTCAACACACTCGTGGCAACCAGTATTGGTGAGGAAGGCTTGGACATTGGTGACGTTGATTTGATTGTTTGTTATGATGCCTCGGCATCACCGGTACGCATGTTGCAGCGCATTGGTCGCACTGGACGCAAACGTATCGGCCGCGTTGTGCTGCTTCTGATGCGTAGCAAAGAAGAAAACGATTACGCAAAAGCGCAGGACAACTACGCATACATCCAAAAGACCATCGCCGACGACTCCAAATACAACTATCGGGACGACCAGAGCCCTCGCATCCTGCCGAGAGAGGTGAAGCCTGTGGTGGACAAACGCATGATAGAAATCCCAGCCGAGAACACGCAGCCCGTTGATTTGAACGAGAAGAATCGCAAAAGAAGAGGCAAAGGCAAAGTCAAGAAGCCACCAAAGAAGTTCCACATGCCCGACAATGTACGCACCGGTTTCGTCAGTGCTAGTCGCATTGACTCTGATGCGGAAGAGAGCGAGGACAAGCCAGTGCCAAAGAAGGCACCAAAGAAGGCGGCTCCGGCTAAAGCCAAGGCGAAGCAAGCAACACCTCCGCCTGAGCCGGCGCAGATTCCATTCATCGATGACGTACTTTTAAGCGCCGAGCAACACCGCGAGCTTGATCGAAAATATGCACAGACCAGCGATAACGCTCAGAATACTGTGATCCAGGCACCCGATCCTTCAAAGCTCCCAGATTCGATACGCTCGCTCGGAGGATATAAATATGTCGGTCATGGCCGAGCGGCGGTGGCTATCTCGAAAGCCATGCAACTTGTACAAGGCATTGACAACGATCTCGTTGACGCGATGAAGGCCCGTTTCGACGAGAAAGATCTGAAAGATCTGACTGGAGTGAAATTACGGCTTGTGAACCCTGAGATTGTTGCGGACCTTTCTGAGGACGAGCTTCCGGAAGTACCAGTCGCAAAGACCGCGGCAAAAGCAAAGAAACCCCGAGGTCGTCCTGCGAAGAAGCAGACGCCAGCCCGGCAGAGGAACAACTACGGTTCTGATGCCATGGAGGGAGAAGAATCGAGTCCTGAGCCGACGCCTGCCAACATGCGCATTGGCACGCAGGGAATCGACTTGGGATCGCACGATACGAGTGGCGAGGAAGATGATGAGGAGCCGGATAGCGAGCTCGACGCTTTCGTAGCGCGAAGTGACGACCCTATCGAGATGTTCTCGAGCTCTCTGCCTAATACGCAGCAGTTTGGTGCGCCACCGGCGAAGAAGGGTGGTAGGCTCAAGGCTCGCAAGCAAGCACCCATCTTTGAAGAGTCCAATGATTCGGAAGACGGCCATGCAAATGGAATCAGCGATGGGGAAGATGAAGAAACCCCCAAAGCATCGCGCACATTCGTCAACATAGATGATGACGATGATGAGGATATGGACGATGTTTCCGTTCCTGCAGGCGGGAGGACGAAGAAGCGCCGTGTAATCCGCGACAGCGACAGTGATGAATAGCACTCCGTGCTATGCCTACATTTTGCAGATGCCATTGTGTTAACAGTGGAGAATACGCATGAATTAATACTAAAGACTACGGGCAATCTACAAACCAGCAAGAAATGCAAAAACCTATCTTCCCCAGAACAATCCCCTGCTTACGCACAAGACTCCTCAGCCCTTTCACTCCAAATATTCCTCGATCACCTCGTCCATACTGTCCACCAAACCGTGGTACCAAAGCTGCGGCATAGCACCAGGCCTAGGCTCCCTCTCATTCTCGCTGATAACCACCTCAGCGTCAAAGACACTGCGCTTACGGCTGTCGCTCCTCTTCTTGAACGCGGCTGTCGGCACTGCGCCATTGAGGTAGTTGGTGGCGTACGTGCGGCACGTGAAAGTACTACTGCTCGCGCTCCTCGACGGCGGTGCCACGGTGCGAGTCACAAATACAGTTGTGGTGCTTGTTTGCGTGCCTCCTCCTCCTTCGCCGCTCAGCGTAACCGTCATGTAGCCGCCTCCGCCAGTCGTGACTGTGACGACGCCGCCGCCTGATCCGCCTGTGCCGCCCGGTCCGTAGGTATTGGGGCCTGTCGGATTTGCTGTCACGGTCACGGTTCCTCCGCCGGCGCCTGTGCCTGGTCCTGTACCGGGGCCTGTTCCTGGGCCTGTACCGATGGTGACGGTTGCGCCGGAGACGGTGCGCTCGGAGACGCTGATCGAAATCATTGTCGTGGTCACGGTGTTTGTGGAAGCGGTTTGTGGCACGTAGGATACGCTGACGGCAGTTGATACTCCGTAAGAGGTGACGTACGAGATTCCATTCGAGACATACGTGCTCACGGTTGTCCTGATCTCGTAAATCGTTGAAGGGACGTACGAGATCGCGGTTGTGGTTGTAGTGACTGTCTGCGTAGGTGCGGGGATGTAGCTGACGCTGACCGCGGTCGTGATGCCGATTGATGTGACATATTCGACGCCATTGGAAATGTAAGTGCTCACTGATGTGCTGACGGCGTATACAGTCGATGGCACATATGCTGTGGTGGTCGTTGTCACGGTTTGTGTTGGCGCAGGGACGTAGCTTACGCTGATGGCTGTGCTGACTCCGTACGAAGTGATGTACTCCACGCCGTTCGAGGTATACGTGCTTACTGCGGTGCTGACGCTGTAAATTGTCGATGGGACGTAGCTGACCGAGACAGTAGTGGTCGTCTCCGTTTGAGTGGGACCAGGTCCCGTGCCAGGGCCAGTACCCGGACCTGTTCCCGGACCTGTTCCCGGACCTGTACCAGGACCTGTACCTGGACCTGTACCTGGACCCGTGCCTGGACCCGTTCCTGGACCAGTACCAGGGCCTGTACCCGGACCTGTTCCTGGGCCTGTGCCAGGTCCAGTTCCAGGTCCAGTTCCAGGAGCAGTTGTGATGACCGGCGAAGCAGACATAGTCGCGATGATAGTAGAACCATAATCTCCAGGACCAGTGCCAGGGCCGGTGCCGTTTCCGCCAGGGCGAGGAGTCACGAGACGAGCAGCAGTAGTGCCCAGCTCATTCACGCCATTCGAACCTGTCTTGAGCAAACAGTTCTCCGTGGCCTTCTCGCCATAGTAGTTGATGCCAAGACATTGGCTGCCCATGTAGAAGGTGAGGGTGTTGTACATGTCGCAAGCGGAGATACAGCTGCCGAGTCTGTCCTGAGTCTGCGTTTCGAGCGTTATGTCGGTGAATCTCGTGTTGCAGAGGATCTCATACTGCATGCCCATGTTGCCTGTGTAGATTTCGCCGTTGTTTGCTGGGCAAGTCGGATCAGCACCGCCACCAGGGACAGTCACAGTGGGACCGCCTCCTCCACCTCCTCCAGTGCCTGTTCCGGAGCCGCCACTTCCACCTCCGCCGCCACCAGTGGTCGTTGGAGTAACGGTTGCAGGAATTTGTGTGAAGACAAAAGAGCTTCCTTGGCTGTTCGTCGTAGTAACGACTTCTTGGCCTGGACGAGAAGTTCCAGTGTAGATGAAGTATCCAGAAGCTGGACATGTTGGCTGAGGGCCACACGCTGTGACGGTGTAGGTAGTGAAGACTGTAGTTGTGCCAGTAAGAGGAGGACGAGCCGCGCACGTAGGATTGTAGCTTCTCGGCGGTTCTGAGGTCAGCACCGAGGCAGGAGGACCAGTTGGAACGTCAGTTCCAGGCGTGACCACTGGAGTGATACCGCAAGTGAAGCAAATCACATCTCCACCTCCTGAAGATACTGGCGGAGCTGACACGGAAGAGGATGGGTACACGTAGAAGGAACCACTCGACACGCTGGTGAAAGACCCACCTGTTGGAGCTGTGACCACGACAGTGCTGGTAACAACATCCACAGGCTGTGACGGAGGTATCGTGATGGTTGCGCCGGACGATAGAGCTAGACATGATTAGCTAAGAATACTAGGACTCTATGGCTGCTTGAAAACTTACAAAGAGTGGAAGTTGGAAGCAGCGTAGTAGTCACCGTAGTCGGTGGCACTGAGCTCAGTGAGCTGGGAGTTTCATACGCCGGTGGTCCGCCCACCCTAAGAGCAACAATGAGGTTGTTGTTCGTGGTCTGAGCACCGTTGATAGCGACAAGAAGCTGGCAAAGACGAGTCGTGGTGTCAAATGCGACACCAGCACACTGCGCATTTCTGCTGCAAGTGGGCAAACAGTTGGCAATATTGTCAGATGCGAATGGTGCATCAGAGGTGTAACCGCTAGCGTATTGCGTGTAGCATACGATGTTATACGTCATGCTCATGCTGTCAGTGAAACTCTTGCCGGCGCTTGCTGGACATGAGGGCGATGTGTCGACTGGTGTTGGAGGCGGTCCTCCCTGGGCGTAGACAGTTCCACCAAGGGCACCGGGTGCGTACGAATACCCTGTCACCGAGCTGAATAAGGTGCAGTTGGTGCCAACGAAATTGAAGGCTTTGCAGCCCGTTGTCCTGTCACACAGAGCCCGACAAGAAGCAATATCGGGCACAATGGCTCTCTTGGAGATCTTGGTGATCATCGCCATGTTCATATCAGACGTTGCGTCTTCGGCAGACATATCTTCAGATCCAGACATGCCTGACGTCCCCGATTCGTCGTCTGTATCTGACGCATTGCTCGTGGGTGATACCTCGTTGATGTCCGAAGTATCAATCTCGACGCCTTCGTACAAGATACCGCATTGGATGGCATAATTGACGTTACCGCTTGAGCATGTTGTCTGCTGATCTGCCTCCATGCAGTAGTACGAGGAGCTAGTGGGACAAGCAGGAGGAGGTGCGTATGAGACACTCGATGACCGACTGCTGCTTAGACTACTACTCATGCCACTGCTACTTGGTGTAGATGACGTAGTAGCACGTGGTGACATGCTCATGGATCCCATAGAAGATGCGCTCGAAGATCTGCTTGTGGAAGCACTCGACGATCCCGATGAGGTGCTTGCACCAGTGACAGGAGAACTCGAAGACCCCGATGAGATGCTTACACCAGGAACTTGCGAGCTCGAGGCGCGAGTGCTTGGCAATTGTGATGTCGATGAATAGCCCAGAGCAGAAAGCTTGAAAGCAGAGATATAGTTGTTGCCGGAAGTCGAGGAAAGGGTGCCGGGAGCACTCTTGAGGTAACAATTGCCAAAGTCGTTGCCAACATAAGTGAACCCAACGCAGCCCTGTGTGGAGTCGCATGCTCCGAAGCAAGCGCCGAAACCGCCACTGTATACCGGTACGGTTCGGAATGATGCCCCAGAACTGTCAGATGCGCACTTGATCAGGTATGACTCGCCCCAAGGATCTGTGAAGATCGAATCACAGGCCGGGTTAGCGCCAGGCATGGCTGACGCACTTGCAGAGGCTACAGAGCTGATGACCGAACTACTCATACCGGAGCTTGTTGCCGATGAGCTTGTCAGCAAGGAATTGCTCTCAGATCGAGCAGAGGACGTGAATGAAGATGAAGCCGTAGCCGAAGAAAGGGCCGAAGAGGTGACCGAAGAGACAGCGCTGGCAGAAGAAGACAACCCTGACAAGCTTGTGGAGATAGGTGAGGCCGTAGAAGATATAGATGACAGGCTCGCCGACATTGAGGCTGGTCCTGAGGAAGAAGTAGTCGAAGCTGTGACAGAACCTGGAGTTGTAGAAGTCTCATCGTCAGGATCTGGAGTTTCGGTTGGTTCGCCATCATTTTCATCGTCTGTCATGGTGGAAGTCGGCATGTCTTCGCCTTCAGTCATCGTCATCTCACTGTCGTCGACTGAAGTTGAGACTGGAGTGTCATCATCCTCATCGGAAGACGTAGAGCTTGTGCTAGCGATTGATGTGGTGCTTGCAGATGGCATGTCCACTACCATGGAAGTGACACTGGTAGAGCTAGAGCTCGCCACAGCTGACGACGACATCATCATCGAAGAAGACTGTGTCGTTGTAGTGGTGGTTGTCGGCCCAATGGAGGTGCTCTTACCAGGAATGAGGTTGAGATGAACGTCGCTGTCATCGCTTGGTGTTAGACGACCAGCAGATTTTCTGAAGGAGCAGAATCCTCCTGAGCCACCGCCACCAAATGCGCTGTATGTGATTGATACACAACCATCGGTCTTTTCACATTCAGTAACGCACAATGCGTAATCGCCTTGAACGTACGCACTGCTGGATGGATCGCTAGACTCGTCCATATAGCAGATAATCTCATAGACTTTACCGGAAGAGGAGACGTACTCCGTGCCGTTGGCATATGGGCAGGGTGGAGCCGTAGGTACCGGCTGCGCGCTCGAAGTGGGAGGTGTATCGATCACGGAGACCGATACAGATCCTACAAACGAGGTTGAGACACCTCCACCTCCAGGAGTTGAGCCACCTCCGCCTCCAGGCACATTCTGTGATGTAGTCGACTGTACGCTGGCAGAGGGCAGGGTACCACCGACCAAGCCATCTCTGCTCGCCGCAGCGCGTGTTTGCGGTCCCCTCTTGAGGTAGCAAACTCCTCCACGATCGGCAGTGGTGGAATAAGGAGCCCACGTCCAGGCGCCACACGTGTCTTCTGCATCACAGGCACCGACACATTGCGTGTAGCCTCCATTTTCAAACGCTGTACTGGCGAAAGCACCACCAGTGGTATCTCCAGGACAGAAAATAGTGTACTTCCGTCCATTGGAGCCGTCTAGAACGCTTCCGTCTTGACACGCGGAAGCCGAAAAGCTTGGAGCAGCCGGGCCACCGTTGTTAGGAGTTGAAGCTGTAGTAACTCCTGAAGGAGGTGTCGAAATATCAGCTCCGCTGACCAAGATAAACGACCACAAGTCTGGTCTGCCTGGATTGGGGCTGGAGCTCTGTGTTCCTCTCTTGACGTAGCATCTGCCGCCACCATTGTTGTTCGCAGCGAAGGTGAAGGCGGTACATTCAGACTCCGCAGTGCATATATCAAAGCACGCGTCGTAGCTTCGGCCAGCAGGAACCGGTTCATCTGCAAACGCTCCCGGACCACTAGTGTCAGAAGAGCAGTAAAGGCGGTACACTCGGCCCCCAGGAGCTGTGATTAGCTGCTGGTCCATACTAGGACAGGCCGATGCACTGGGGCTTGCGGTCGTGGAAGGCTGGATCGATATCATCGGTGTGGTTGTGCTATGCGCAGCCCAGTAGCTGGACCAGTAGGCCTCCTCGTCGCTGGGCAATTGAGGGCTAGGCTCAAGGCTAGTCGACGTCGACTTGACTTCCGATAAGCTTGGTGTGGGTGTAATCGAGGACAGAGGACCAGTGTACGGTACCGAAGATATGCTGGAGCTCGAGCGACCCATACCAGCATCGATGGTATTGGTGCTAGGCAGTGGCTGAGTAGAAGAAAGACTGGTGCTGTAAGACGATGCTGGTTCTACACCGGGTGGCATCTGATAGACTCTGATCGAATTGAAGTCCCAGTATGCCTCCGTGAAGGCCGTTGGGTTGTTGCCTACGTAGTCAACGCAGCGGTCCCTGCTACCGGCGATAGCTGTATTCTGTGGACAATTAGGATAATAGGCATAGACCTCTCCAGCCCAGTCGCCACAGAAGTCTGTATTGATGATGATGTTCATGTTGCCGAAATGCTCATCAATGGTACATCCAGGACCTTGCTGGTTGACTGCAGGCTTGCCAAACTGAGAGATGTCCGGCGATCCCTGCGTGATACTCGGTGGAATGGCACCACGTGGGAAGAACCAATGCTTCACATAGCTTGAAGTCCATTCAGTAACATATACACCACCACCGTTGTCGTTCAGAGGCTTTCCATAGTTGTTTGGTATCGTTGCCGCTTCAAGTTTCGACCCACAGCCGGAATTGAAGTTTAACTGGTAGTAGCAATTCGTAGTCTGCAGCTTCGCAGTCTGGTCGCTTCCTGTGATACTGCAGCCGTCGGTGGTGTGCATGGATATTCCATTCTCAGTGCTGTCGTGGACTCCCTCGATGATATCTGGAAGATTTTAGCTTTTTGCCGGCCATCACAAGACAAATGAAGGGCTTACCAATCTCGCCATAGGTAGGCCACGGATCGGGGCCGAGAAGCCAATAGGCAGGCCATGTACCGCAACCAGTCGGCATGTGCTTGACATCGGCAATGAACATGCCATGAGTGTATGAATTGTTACTGATCAAACGCACGGCTGGGCGACCTCTTCCACCGAGCGGAAACTTGTTGGTAGTATCAACGCTCATTCTCGCGGCGCCATTGACAGTTGTAGCATATCCGTTTCGCAGAGCAGTTGCTCTGTCAACATACTGAACGTGCCCGTTGGTAGGATCACCTCCGGTAAAAAAGTTGAAGTTGTCGAAGAAAGTAGCCGGTGAGTAGTCGTCGACTAATTGATAAGGAGCGGCACCAGGTGCGCCATTGCCATTGCGGAAGATTCCTCCTCCTACGCTCTGCGTGGTGACGAGTGGAAGCAGAGACAGGAAGCTGGCGATGCTCGTCCTCGAGAAGAACGGCGAGGGCCGCATCGTGAATACACAGCGATATGCGATTGCCTCAAAAGCAGAACTGGTAGTGAGTAATTGTGTACAAGAGACTGAAGAGGCGGATCGGGCTCGATAGGCATTGCGTGCACGACGCGTTGTTGTCCCGGACCTACAATCTGCATTCCTTAACATCCCCAGCCTGCTGGGCCACCCTGTCAACTTGGACATTCCAGCCCATAGCCAATACCATGCAAGGTTCGCATAATGTTAAAAGGGAAATACGAATATGAATTGGCGATAGCGGCTAGAGCGACAGCCTGGTCTAGCATGGCCAGCGGCTTCTTCATGTGTAATTTTGGTTCTGATCGTGCGGTCCGCTGCTCGTGTCAATGGAGTGAAGATTTGATTTGATCATCTTCCCTTGTGACCTCGAAATCAAGAATTCTAACATGGACGTTGATCTTCGAGCGATGTTGCGGCTGGCAACAAGACGCGTGCTGTTTGTAGCTGCGAGCTGGTGCCGTCGTAACAGTGGCCATTTCTAGCGCGCGGTCGACAGGAACCGTCGGAACAAAGCCAAAATTCCATTATGCCTTCTATATCTCTTTGGGGTTTTTTTTTCGCGCGACTTTCGCAATGCCGTGTCGAGCAAAAGTGCGAATTCGTGCCACGGTGCAAATCAGGAGCGTCACAGTGCAGCACAATGATCTCACGTCCACAAGCGGCGGTCAATGACCTCAGGACAACCGCAGGCGACGGATCGCTGTTGCGACGTGATGGCAGTATAACACATCAGGCATCGAGGTGGATTCAGTCGTCGGATTTAGGAATAAGAAGGAGACGCGTCCGAGTTTAAAGGCCGCTGGCTGACAAAACACGACAACAGAAGATGACGCCACCGTCAGATTGCCCTCATGTCTGTGCATGTGTGTTCGAGATCTACATGAATATATCAACCACCGAACAGACCAATTACTTTGCGCGATTTCGAGTTCAACTGCATCTCTCATCCCAAGCACATTTCAAACAATGGCTCGAATTTTTATCACCGGTAGCTCCGATGGTCTTGGACAAGCAGCAGCCAAACTTCTCACTGAGCAAGGCCACAACGTATACCTCCATGCCCGCAACAGCACACGAGCCTCCCAAGCCCAAGCTGCTGTTCCCAAAGCTCAAGGCGTCATCATAGGCGATCTCTCTACCGTTGCGGACCTCAAAAAGCTAGCCGCAGATGCCAACAAGTCCGGCCCATTCGACGCAGTTGTGCACAATGCCGGTCTCGGACTATCAACGAACGGCGAGAAGACCGCGGACGGCGTAGCACAGATCTTCGCCGTCAACTCTCTGGCTCCATTCGTCCTTACTGCGCTGATGGACAAACCGAAAAGGCTCTTGTACGTGAGCTCTGGCTTGCACCAGGGTGGCGACGAGACCTTGGAAGACGTCACTTGGGACGAGAGGCAATTCCGACCTTCCCAAGCATACAACGACACCAAGCTGCACAACGTCCTTCTCGCCAAAGCAGTAGCAAGACACTGGCCTGATGTGCAAAGCTCCGCCCTGGATCCCGGTTGGGTCAAGACCAAGCTAGGAGGATCTAGTGCACCCGGAAGCCTCGATCCACCAGCGAAAATGATAGCTGCATACGCTACCGGAGACTCCGTAGCAAACGACAAAACAGGCGTGTACTTGAACCCCGGCGGTATCGGTAACCCTCATGATGCCACTGGCAAAGTCGAGAAGCAGGATCGATTGCTGGGAATTTACGAGAGCATCTCCGGTATTTCACTTCCGAAATAGTGGTGTCTAAATGTACGGGGAAGTAGTTTGTGGCACGTCCATAGATACTCGCTATGCCAGTAAATTCTGACTATCTCCGCCGACTTCAGCCCAGCAAGCGTGCGATTAGATGCTAACATAGTTGCATCATTTCCTACCCTTCAAGAACCGCCCCATGTACTCCTTGGGCTCAACGCCACCATCTTCGTAGGCTTTAGCAAAAGAACCAATGCCAGCCGCGATACCCTTTGAGGCCGAACAATCCTCCCAAACTTGCATCAAGCGCTTCTGCTCCTCGATCGCTCTCGGGCCTGCATCACATATCTTGCCCACCCAATCTCGCACAGCAGCGTCGAGCTCATCGGTATCGGACACGAGACGATCGATGAGGCCCCATACTTCCGCTTGGGGTGCACCGATGTTCTCAGCAAGATACAACAATCGCCTCGTGCGTCCCATGCCAATCAATCCAGGCAACAGAGCTGCTTCGACGACTGATGGTATGCCGACTCTGACCTCCGGCATCCCGAACGTAGACGTTGCAGTAGCAATGCGCAGATCACAAGCAGCCATAATCTCCAGCCCGGCGCCGAGTGCATAGCCATCCACGCGCGCGACCACCGGGACGGGTAACTCGCGAATCGCGCTGCAAGCGAGATGGATACGCGTGATGAACTGCCGAGCTTCGTCAGAGCTAGAAATGCGGTGCATTTCTTTGATGTCTGCGCCGCCAATGAATGCAGGTGCTTTCCCTTGAGCAGTATCGTCGCCCGTGAGCACTACTGCTCGAAGCGATCTTTCTGCCGATAGGTCTTTGCATCTTTCGATGAGCTGTGTCAGCAGAGGCATGCTGACGATGTTGAGCTTCCTCGGGTTCGAGATTGTGATCGTGGCTACCGTACACCCTGGTCGATACTCGTCGATGTTACATTTCACAGTAGCTTGCTCGTCCTTGGCCAATGTCCCGTATGATTGAGCTCGCTTGGGGGGTAACCTCTCACGGCCTGAGCCAAGGCGTGCTGGCCGAGGCGAGCTGTTTATTGTCTCGATCGTATTGCAGAGCAACGGAAGTGGTGCATCTGCGATTGATGTCTTGAGGCGAAGGTGTGAAACATTCGATGCCGCATTCCACCTGATAGCTATTCGTGCCGTGGGCCAGACCATCACCTTCATGCTCGCAGAAATATGCACTGAGTTCCAACTTGTAGCACCGCAGTCCGCTCAGCTACTGTCCAAAAGAAGTACAACCATAGCGAGATTTAGGAGACAGCTTCCATCCGGGCCATCGGCAACAACCAACATCCCCTCACCAGGCCTGCATACCACGCTCTGGCCATAGGTTCAGAATCCTTGGAAGCATCCATCTCCCCGCAAATGCACTGCAATGCGAGTTGCCGGTGCAGTGATTCCAGTTCCGAAAGGGCTTCCCCGCTGAAATGCACGCAGCTTGCCCCACTTCAACGTCAACAGTGGACGAAGGTGGACACTTGCGCAATGCTGGCAGGCATGGGAATCTATAAATCCATGACGGTGTTAAGCTTTGCTTCTTTTCGCAATTGATTCTGTCGACGTGAATAGCAAGAAGTCATTGCGAGAAAAAGATACTTACCGCTAAGCCAAACGACACCTCGAGAACAGAAGACAAAATGGCGACGGAAACGAAGATGAAGGCATTGCACTACGACGGACCTTTCAAGGTCTCTGTCAAGGAAATAGACCTACCGAAGATTGAACATCCCGACGATGTGATTATCAAAGTCACTACAGCCGCTATTTGCGGATCCGATTTGCAGTGAGCACTATCCCAGAAAACATGCTGTTCCCGAAGGCGAAGCTAAACGACATCAGCATGTACCAAGGCCGCACTGCCGCAGAAGGCGGTCTGGTCTTCGGCCACGAGAACATGGGCGTTGTCACTGAGATTGGCTCTGGTGTCACTTTGCTCGAGAAGGGCGACCGCATTGTGCTGCCTTTCAACGTTGCCGATGGCCGCTGTCGCAACTGCGAGGAAGGCAAGACGGCTTTCTGTACTGGAGTTAATCCTGGATTTGCTGGAGGCGCATATGGCTACGTAGCGATGGGGCCGTACCAGGGTGGCCAAGCGCAATACCTCAGAGTGCCATTTGCGGACTTCAATGCTCTCAAGCTGCCACGCGGAACAGAACATGAGGCCGACTTCGCGTTGCTGGCAGACATTTTCCCCACTGGATGGCACGGTCTGGAGCTAAGCGGATTCCAGTCTGGCGAGAGTGTCGCTGTATTTGGAGCTGGACCTGTCGGCTTGATGGCTGCCTATTCCGCAGTCATCCGTGGAGCATCGAATGTTTTCGTTGTTGACCAGGTTAAGGAGCGCCTGGATGCTGCAAAGAAGATCGGCTGTGTCCCCATCAATTTCACAGAAGGCAACCCTGTCGACCAGATCATTGAGAAGAATGGAGGTATGGTCGACCGCGCTGTTGACGCCGTCGGCTACCAGGCTGTTGACAAGAGTGGAAAGAATGAGCAGCCGAATGTGGTGCTTGACCAACTGATCCACGTTACACGCCCCACAGGCGGACTCGGGATCCCAGGACTTTACGTGCCCTCGGATCCTGGCGCGCCAGATGCGCAGTCCGGGAAGGGTCAGATCCTGATCAGTTTCGGCAAACTGTTCGAGAAGGGATTGAAGCTTGGCACGGGACAGTGCAATGTGAAAGCGTACAATCGTTATTTGCGGGATCTTATTATCTCCGGAAGGGCGAAGCCGTCTTTCGTGGTGTCGCACGAGGTCGGTATCGACGAGGCTCCCGAGGCCTACGACAAGTTCGACAGGCGTGTGGATGGATACACGAAGGTGTTACTCCACCCCAATGGTCCTCTGTAATGGTAGGGCACCATGCTCGGAGAGGACTTAAGCGAGAGGCGTGGGAACAGGACCGATAACACTAGCTCACATGTAATCGACTCACAATGTATGAGTGACAACCCATGCAAACTTTGGTGATGTCGTATGTGTCTCTTGTCCGCGAGCCCTTGTCCCGCAATTCCACGTTGTACTGTCGCGCAGGATCTCGTTGTACTCTTGTGGATTTTGCTCAAATGTCGTCCTCGCCCTGGAGTACTCTTGCGCTCACGATCTTTACTTCTTCGACTGGTCGGTCTTCCGCACCGACTTTAACCAGGCCCATTCTTTGAACTGATGAGCGAAGGATTCAAGTCAGTACAGTGTCTCAGACATCTTGGGTTGCGCCCTTCGGTAACATACCGATTTTCATTCCACTCTTGACTCGTCCGAAGATGGTATGTTTTCCGTCCAGCCAGGGAGTCGGTGCAAGTGTGATGAAGAATTGACTGCCTGCAGAGCAGAAGCTTCAAGTCAGTGTATCGTCTCAGACATTATGTTGGATTGCACCCCTCGGTCGCATACCGTTCGTGTTCGGTCCACTGTTGGCCATGCTCAAGATGCCAGCGCCGGTGTGCTTCAAGTCCGAGCGGATCTCGTCCTCGAATTTCTCGCCATAAATTGAGGCGCCACCGCGACCAGTGCCAGTAGGATCGCCGCCTTGGATCATGAAGTCGGAGATAATGCGGTGGAAGATAGTGCCATTGTAGTAGTTGCGCGAGGCGAGGGTTGAGAAGTTCTGGCAGGTCTTGGGAGCGTGGTTGTTGTAGAGCTCGACTACGATCGAGCCCATAGACGTCTCTAAGAGTACGTTTTGCGCCATCGTGGTTGGAATTGAGGTTCGTGTGGTAGCTTGCAACGAATGCGTGCTCCATTAAGGTCTGGCCATCACGGTCGCGAAAGTTCGCGTTCGCCTCGTGCTTGGCATGCGATTGATCATCTCAATGCTTCCACAGCTGCATTGAGACAAACATCACGACTTCGGCCCATTTGCAAGTTGCCGGCGTTGCATCGCAGAAGCAGCATTTCAGATATGATTATGGGACCTGGAGCTCCGAAGCCATCTTCAGGCTGAGTTGAATGTGGCAAGTGCTCATCATGGTGCTGAATGAGTCAACTGTAGTCGAACGTCACGCCTCGTCCTACTTGGACTGTTGCCATCCTCTATAGTTACTTATATGTACGCCATAGAATATATCCCTTCGGTAATTCAGCAAAAGAGCCTTCCTAGATCGGATCACAACTCCCCTTCGCATCCCCATTCAGCTATGTCGAATAAGCTGGTAGAACTGGATGGCCGCACCCTGGAGGGTGGAGGACAGCTTCTTCGCCTCGCCGTTGGCATGTCAGCACTGCACAACGTTCCTATCAGGATTACTGAAATCCGTGGCAATCGATCTGCTGGTGGTGGACTCAAAGCACAACATTTGGCCTGTGTCAACTGGCTAGCACACGCCAGCAATGCTTCGATACTAGGAGCTGAGAAAGGCAGCAAAGCTCTCGAATTCGTACCTGGCCATGCTGGCTCCATATCGCCAGCATATCGTCTTGTTAAAGACGCAGCCAACGCCGACGGATTCTGGGAGTGCAGACTCGACATCAAGACTGCCGGAAGCACAGGCCTAGCTTTACAAGCAATACTTCCTTTCATCTTATTCAGGCCACCCAAGAATGATGATGGGACTCTCAGCGGTAAGCCAATTCGACTGTCGATCTCTGGCGGCACGAATGTTTCTGGGTCACCTTCGTACGAGTATATTGCCCAGGTTCTGCTTCCTACGCTGCACAGCATCGGACTACCGCTTGTATCTTGCAGCTTGAACAAACGAGGATGGAGTCATGGTGGTTCGAGTATAGGGAGCTTTACGCTTGAGATCCCAGCAAGACAGTCACTCGTTCTACCAGCATTTACCTTGTCTCCCGACAATGGCACATTGGTCCCAAACCCGCCAAATCGCCTGGACGCCACTTTCATCGCCCCGGTCTCCGCCCATCAGCACCTGCGCAGCATATGCTTACCAACCATCGCATCGTACTTTGGCCCAGGATTTTCTGAGGTCAATGACAGCTTCACCCTCACATGCGAAGATAGCAAACATGAAAAGCGCTACTATCTCATCCTCGTCGCCACAGTGCCTTCATCTTCCACCGAGACATCTGCACCCATGACCTACAAGCTCGGCCGAGATTGGCTCTACGATCACAAAGTCCGATCGCCAGAGCAGACTGTCACTGCGCTTGCGGACCGCGTGAGCCATGATTTGTATGCGGAGTGGTCAAGCGGCGCGCATGTGGACGAGCATATGCGCGATCAGCTTGTCGTGTTTCAGGCGCTGGCGGAGGGAGAATGCCGGATTTTTGCAGGTCGTACTAGCACAGGGGAACCGCGCGAGACAAGTCTGCATGCTAAGACAGCAGAGTGGGTGACTGGGGAAATGCGGAACACAGGTTGAGAACTATATAAAGACGAATACATTGGTCCTGTCACAACTAATGCACTCGCGGCTGTATATAGAGTCTCGACGGAAAGTAATGCCATTCATTCTCTATGGCCAATTTACGATACTACCTCCAGCGAACCCTGAGAACAAGAGGGAAAGATAATAGTGTTTCGATGGTCGGTTTATTGATTTACATGACTGTGGGGTATAGCAAGTGCATAGCACCAAGTTGATGCAGCTGAGATATAGATCAGGCTCAGGTAGTATTTCAATGGTAGTCCTAGAACCTTCACACAGCAGGAATTCCAAGCTCAGCGCATCGCTGTCTCCTTCTCCGATTTTCTTCAATGACCGGCCTCCACTCCGGCCGGAAGCGGTTTGTGAATCGGCGTGCGGTCTCTATGTTGCTCTCATCGTCAAGTAGCTCGACCTCCCAGTACCTAGAAGACAATAGACTGATCTCACCATCATCGCACTGCCCAAGCATACATCGTCGGCGAGAGGCCTGGTAGTCGTTTGTGGCTATATATGTTGACTTCCAAACGAGGTCGAGCGGGCACTTGTGGGGGTTCTACATCCAGGAACCATGTCTTGAGTCGGATATAATGCATTGGCCATATTCATCGGGTGTCCATGGGTTAACATCTAGCATGGTGGTGGGTGGCGGCAGCGACGCCGCCCGTCGTGCTCTTCCTCGTTCTCTGGACACGCTGACACGTTGTCGCAATGTCATGCAGACGAACCCATGGTCATCTTGAACACCAGTGGCCCATGCTCTCCAAGCGCTGGCAGCGCTTTCTTGAAAAACTGGGGTTTGGTGTGGACGGACAGTTACAGGCTGGACATTAGTGCTTAATTCCTCGGCCTCTCTCCACAAGAAGTATTCATCTCCCTCAAAGTAAGTGGTTGGCACCCATGCGATTTTCTCGATTTGGTATCTTCCTCTTCCCCAGGCGCCTGGCGGGGGGCTATACTGCCAAAGAAGAAGCGAAGTCGTGATTCCCACCTCGATAGCAAGCGTCAAAGCCTCCGAGACGATGAGTTTGCAAGCCCAGGGAGGCCCTGTGCAATTGGAGACGATGCGTAGGTCGGAAGCGTTTATGCCAAATCTCGACTGTACACAGTTCTCAGCTACCACATAAGCATGTAGAGATACCCCTGCGTTTTTAATATGCTGACCCCATTGTACGACCGCATCGAATAAAAAGTCCGCATGCCAGCAGTTGTAGGTATCCATCGCTCGTAGAGCACAATTGAAAGGAGTCTGGTTTTCTGAGTCCAGTGCATTTGGATCAGCACCATTTGCGATGAGCATCGTGCAAAGCTCGCCATATTCCTTTTGAAGAGCTCGTCTCTTTCTGCTCGATACAGTGGCAGGCGAATGAGACATCCAGCATCCAAAGTGTTCGGCGGCCCAATGTAGCGCAGTCTTGCCTCGACGATCTGCCCACTGGGCAAGCTGTACATCTGATTCGGCATCTATGAGTTTGATAAAAGCTCTTGTAGGCCAACCTCGGGCGTTGACAGCTGCACAAAATCGATCAGTCGGGTGCAACTTCTCAAACGGGATGGTCTGGCTCGCGATCACTTCTTGAAGCGTCTCTTCGGTCAGTAACAGGTTGCTTCCAATGCTTTTCACGTGGTGCAACCAGGAAAGTGAAACGATGTCCGCAGTGGGCTTGTCAATCAATTCGTGTACATCAGCCGAGATTCCATGCTTCCGTAGGAAAAGCTTGTAGAAAGCTGCCATCAGCTTGTCGAAGTTTCCAGTGTTGATCATGTAGTAATTTCGAATGAAGCCTTCCAATGCTCGGTACAGATCAGTCTCCGAGTAGTAAGTTGAAAATTCACTCAGAAGAAATTCGCAAAGCTCTAAGCGGCCGGCTTTAGCGGCGACCTACTATAATGTCAAATTCAGATATCACAGGCTCGATAAATGCGAAACCTACAAAAAGCAGAGAGCTGTCCCAAGGCTCATATCTGTCACGTTCATAGTCGGACATGGACAATTCTCCTGAAACGAGGAGTTTTCTGACGGCTGCCACATTGCCAGACCGCACAACATCAAAGGCAAATGTTCCGTATGGGCGAATGTTGATAGGACGTACACGAAAATTCCACGCGCCGTCTAGTTCGTGCACCGCGAACTCCCAGACGTAATGCGCCAGCCAACGAGGCAGAGCAAGGCGCAATGTCTTCGCAGAGGTGCCTTTCGTACGACTCCGTGGAGCGAGTCTTTGTCTGGTATGGTAGACGTTCGAAATACTGGGAGGCGCTATGTTTGAGCCAAGAGATCTAGTGTTTTCGATTCGCTCGAGGATGGATGCATGGCCGGACTGCACAACAGGACTTAGGTCCTGCAATCCCGCCTCATGTGCCGACAAGAGTGCATTCTGTGATTGCGCTTCTGCAGCACGGAGTGCTGCTTGGCGGAGGTTCCATGATCTGCACAAGAGCAGTTAAGCGGGTTGTTGCCACTGAAAGATGCCACGATACTCACTGGCAGTAGCTCATGTATGCAAACAACATAGAACTTTTTGTGTGTTCGAGAGACTCCAATAGCCTCAGGATCTCTGGCTCCTTGAAGGCCGCATACATCCTTCCTAAACCACGAGACTTCCGCATATGGTGTTCCATCTTGCCGACCGCATTCTCAATCTTTGTAGTCATGAGCGTGCAAGTCATCATGCATCGACCGAGAAGAGTGTCGCTCGAGATATCAGCCTGACGGTGGACGACAAGCTGACGCAGAGATAGTGACATAGTCTCAAGTTCAAAAGAAAGGTCGGCCACTGTTTGAGGAGCATCTCTGCTGGCGTTGTAGAAGCCCTTAAGCTTCTGCGAGCTTTCCAACAACTGCATCGAGAGCGACATCAGACCCGCCCCACTGGCCACAGCGCCAAAGATCTCGGCCATGATGATTGTCGACAGTGAGAATGTGCTGGAGTTGTACGTCAGGGTAATCAAGGAGAAGGAAGCACATTTTACTTCTTGTTGCACGCAAGGCTGAGCTGGTGCACATCGCCCAGCCTGGCGCAGGTTGGCTCGGTTGGGGCTGTGTGCTTGCAGCTTACGCGCATGCCTGGTTGAGAATTGGCCCCCTATTGGACACGAGTTTCGACGTGGCAAGACGGTATTTGATCAGGTGCATGGTCGAGCGAAAGGACACACATGAGAGAGGATGGAGAACACAGGGGAGCCAAACAAACCTCATCTCAGTGGCAAAGGTGGATGAATCATCGTTCTGCGCCCGGTGATACCAGTGCTCTGAACACTAGAAATGCCTCTGAGCTTAGACCGCATCGTTATAGCATGTTTGAGCATATTGTCCTCTATGTTCGGTAGTACTGCACAAACCTGAACACAGATACGACCCATGCAGCATCTCAGTAGCAAAGGTGAGCGGAAATCTGCCTGCGCTTGAAATTACCAGTGGCCTGCGTGACATAGAAATCCTGGAGCTTCGACTGTATCTCAGCGGCTATAGTGTTGATGGTGGCGGATGTTTCGTTGACAATACCTTGAGAAGGTATGGAAGGCATCTGCTGTAGGAAACCCTTGTTAAACGCACTTCCGAAGTGCAAAACTCTGACCGCGTATTCCAACATCAATTAATCGCTGACGGCTGTACTTTGTTGCTCACGTGTGTTTGCCAACCTCATAGATGTAGATAGTGTTTTGCACAAAAAATCGAAGGCTGGTATATATTTACTGCTTCCAGACTATTACACATAGCATTTTTCAAAAAGTATATGAGATTTGGTGCCGAGCATGCTCACATCGATTAGCATTGAATCATGATGGCGCTTTGGCGGAGTGGTTAACGCGTTACCCTGCTAAGGTAATCTCCTCGGAGGCGTGTGTTCGAATCACACAGGCGTCGTGACTTCAAACCTTTTGATGATTTACTTTTTGTTTACTCAAGTGAGTACTTGAGCTTGTCTGTCTTATACCAGCGTAGTTGGTTTGGGAAAACGTACAATCAAATTGATTGGCTACGACCGTTGAGGGTGGAAGTACACCTGTAAAAACTTGCACGCGATACCAACTTTATTCGCTTGCCGCTTACCTTCATCCGCGCCTGGCGACTTGCACGCAGCGTTTGCTTGTGTCACGCAGATTTCGAAAGATCCTTTGCTTATTGTTAAGTTTAACACGATGGCAATCGGTTCTACGTACTATAATCTTGTTTCTTTTTCTAATAGGGCGCCATGTCGTTCATTTGTCTTCCTTTCCGCTTCAAGGCAAGGCAATACGCGCACGTCACGCGAACGTGTGAACACCTTTGCAACTTCATCCCATTCACAAGTACTACAGAATGAATTACAGGAAATTATTTGGGATTCAAAGCTTGGCCTCAATTCGTTTTGCAAAGCATCGATACTTTAATACTCTCAAGCAATCCTCTTGGCCTGTCCTAGACCAAAGTCACGCCTGACTTCCCTGCCCTCCGCCTTGAGCGTAACCTTGAAAATTTTGTATCCATTGAATATGTACATGCCACCCGGGACGAAGGCAAAGTTGTTACTGCCACCAGAGACGGCGAACTTTCCGATCAAAATCCCTGAAGGGTTCCAACTGCATAAGGTCAGCTACCACTCAATCTGCAACCTTCGACAACCCTTTCGAGGCCACTTACACATCGATGCCGTCTCCGCCTCCACAGGCCGAGTATACGTTGCCAGCAATATCGGTGTGGATGCCATCCGGTAGTCCTCTGGCGGCATATGCGAATACCTGCCTGTTCGCGAGCCTCTTGCCGTCTGGCGTGATGTCATAGCGGTAGATGGAAGAAGGGTTCGTCAAGTTGTTTCTTCCAGGGTATGCCTGCAGACCGGTGTCTGTGACGTAGACGTGCTTGAAGTCGGGACTGAACAAACGTTAGTTAGGACTTCCTCGCGAGAGCGCATCCGACATTTTATCTGATCCCACCTGAACTCAATGCCGTTAGGCGCGATGAAATCGTCCGCCACAGCCTGCAAAACGCCAGTCGAAGGCTCGAACCTGTAGACATGCGGCCTGATGGCTGGTTCGGGGCGGAAGTCCTGCCAGTAGCCGTACCGCGCGTCGGTGAACCAGAGATCGCCAGTGTCGTAATTCTGCTTGACGTCGTTCAAGCTCGAGAAGTTGCGGCCATAGAAATTGTCCACCAGTACGCGAGTCTCGTTGGTCGCAGGGTTGACTAGCGTGAGCCTGGAAGCATTGTGGAAGTCGCCCTGGTCGCAGAACACGATCTGCTGGCCCTCGCTGCTGTTGGACGAAGAGCCAACAGGGTAGAAAGCCGCGCCTCCGTTGGCTTCAGAGACGTTTGGGTAGCGAATCGAGGTGATCTCGTTGTTGCGGTTGATGTCAATGGCAGTGACGTTGATTGGATTGTCGAAGGAGCCGTTCCAGTTGCCAGTAGCGTAGAGCAGTCCGGTCTCGATGTTGTAGACACCAGCTTCGTGGAAAGCATCCCAGGACGTTTCGGCCACTAACTTTTGTGTTGCGTTGTTGCCCAAGACTCCATCAAGAAACTCATCAGAGTACGAGATGAAAGAGACATGATCAGTCGAAGCATTGGCGATAGCAGTGAGCTCATTGGCGTACGGAATGCTAGCCGCCAGGCTGAGGACGTCTACGTGCGTGATGTTCATCATGGTGTTAGATTTCCTGCTGTTATGGTGCTTCGATACGAGATGTCACGCAAAGATGAAGACGACAATCGACCAACATCGGAGCGTTGGCGGTAGCTGACCTAAATTATACCTCCTATCACTTGTCGATGGCATTGAGCTTCTACCAGATTTTCACGCGCGTCATTGGGAGCAGAACAACGGTTTCAGCCAAGGATGCATTCTGTCACTACAGCATTGAGAAGCGACCAGCGCGGAGCCTTTCGAAGTTTAAACACAGACCCTAAAGGTTTGGGTAAATGCCAAGACATATTTGCATTTGCCGGCGATCACCCAGCCATCATTGCACGTCATCAAAGGCTTGAATCGCACGCAGGACGCTGATCGTAATTGTTGCCTGGTACTATGCAATTGCGTGGACGATTTCGACGCAGTGGCTCGGCTGTCAGGATAGCCCCATCCGGTATACGTACAGCGTTGTAGTTACCATGATACAGCATATATAAACCGCTTCAACTAGAGTAACTAATCTCAAGACCAACATTGCCAAGGACCTGATCTTTTTTCTTGAGGTTGAAGCCAGCTCCGATGCCAACTAGCAACTCCTTGACTCGGGTCTCCCACAGAATAGTGGCTTTTCCATCTATGCCCAACCGAGCTTTGAGGACTCCTTGCGCATCATCCTGCCTTTCGACAAAGTCACTACTGATAAATCCATCATTGTCGGCCAAAGCAGTGGTCTTGGCAACCCATTCGGGTCTGAGCATCCCACGGGCCCATGCCGTGTCCAGGTCTCGCTTCCAGAGTTCAAGTCCGACCGACACGTCGCTCTCGTAGCTGTACACGTTGAAGTCGAAGCGAGAACAAAGTGCAAGGTTACGTCCAGCCTTGACCGCATAGCTCGAGTTCAGGCTTCCCATCAAAGGATTGACAGTCAAAGTCATCGTGTATGGAAACCCAGTGTGAACGGGCAATGTTGTGAAGCGTAGGCCAGTGCTGAGGCCACCGCTTTTGTTCATGGGACTGAAATATACCTCGCCGCCCATGCTCAAGCGACCACTTTGGTGATCCCATGGATGCGAAGGTGGACGGGTGGAAGGCTGTCTTTCTGGATCCCGAGGATCGTAGCCGAAATTGTACAATCCTCGGAAACCAAGAAGCGCGGCATCCGTAGAGAAGAGGTACTCCGTAGAGTATTTACCGCAATCATTTTGTAGTTGGGCAAGAGCTGAACCGCCACTAGGCAGTGATCCATCCGAGACGCAAGTCAGTCGAAACAGCCGTGTCGGACTGATGCGACGCAGATAGAGCGCTTCAAGAGTGCTCGTCGGCAGGTAGAAGCGGCCATAAAGCAATGTATCACGGGTGTCGACTCGCTTTCCTCGATGCCAGATTTCCCATTGCCATGGCTGTTCGGGTTTCTGCAGCTCTTGCAGATGCCGGTATCCTTTCACCAGATGCCCAAGTGGTAGGTCACTGCTCTTGCTGGCGACTTGCAGGCCCAGGCTGGAGAAGAGAAAGCTGAATGAGCCGTCTACCACGCCCTTACTTCCAAGAATATAGCTAGTCGCGAAATTCGGGCTGGACAGCGAAGAGACGTGCAGACGGACGCCATGAGGGGTGCGAAAGTCGAGGAGGTTGTTGGTTGTATTGGTCAAGGACGCGTAGCTGTTGTCTACGTTCCAGCGCGACGCGGCGTAAAAGGCGGACTGGACGTAGTCCATGAACTCCAGCATTGTGTACGATCCAAATCCATGACTATCGCTGCATCTTGCAGAAGACAGTCGCTCCAGATGGGCGTGTTGGGAGTTGTGTTTCAAGGCCGTCGTGGTAGCCAATCCTCGGCACGCTGTGTTCTAGGGACGGACTTGCTTGCCAGACCCTGTGCACGGCCCTTTTCATCAAGTCGCAGCGACTTTCCAAATTTCTTTGCGACCAAAAGCTAGCGATTGAATAATCCAACACCACCAAATAAATCACAATCCACCACAGCTAGTCAACAGCTAGCCACATAAAACGACCCGCCAAAATGCCCAAGTCTAAGCGTCAAAAGGTCGTGCACACCTCCCAGGTGCAGAAGAAGCCGTCCAAGGAAATCAACGCCGCACTCTTCGAACTCGTCCAGGAAGCCGTCGAGACCTACCAGCACATCTTCGTCTTCAGCGTTGACAACATGCGCAACACCTACCTCAAGGTCGTGCGCCAACACTTCTCCGACTCACGCATGTTCTTCGGCAAGACCAAGGTCATGGCCAAGGCACTCGGCATGACCGACGCAGAGGAGCATGCGCCGGGCCTTCACAAGTTGACCAAGTACATGCAAGGCAACGTTGGCATTTTGTGCACAAACAGGGAGCCCAAGGAGATTCTGGAGTACTTTGAGGGATTCTCAGAGGTTGACTTTGCGCGTGCGGGCATGGAGGCGACGAGGACATTCACAGTACCTGCCGGTGTGGTCTACAGCACTGGCGGCGAGCAGCCCGTGGAGCAGGATGTGCCAATGCCCCATTCTTTGGAGGCGACGGTGCGTAAGTGGGGGATGCCCACCAAGTTGGACAAGGGCAAGGTCGTCTGTCTCGAGGACTACACAGTGTGCAAGGAGGGCAAGACCATGGACAGCAACCAGACCGCACTGCTGAAGATGTTCGGCATTGCGACGGCAGAGTTCAAGGTCCAGGTTCTGGCTTACTGGAGCGCGGATAGCGGAGATGTGGAGGAAGTAGAGGGCGCCGATGCTGTGATGTCAAATTGAACTGTTGAAAAGGGCGCAAATGGAAATATGGAAGGCTAGAATTGCTGGTTGGGCGCAAATGCGTTTTGCTTTGTTTTTACTACTAGGACATCTGATATCATATCTGCATGAATACAGCGCGGCGTTGGTGGGTTCATGGCTTTTTTGTTCGGCCTCTTTCATTTCGGCTAGCTAGGTGCTGGCATTGCACACTCGTCTAAAGCCGATGCAAACGCCCAAATTTCATTCCCAGCCGTTCGCCTACCGCAAATAACACACGCTTCACGCTTATGCCTCAGTGGAGAGCTTGGCCTTGCCGTTGGTGACCTTGACACCGAGCTCCTTGGCGCGGGCAACGATGGAGATTCTGTTCTTGGCAGAGACGGCGTGGGCAATCCTGTATGGTCGTCAGTGGCCTGCGAGAAAGTTAAGACAAGATGATTCCAGGAAGTCTTACTCGGCGGCGTAGGTCTTGTTGTGCATGAGGAGGAGGTCGAGGTCACGGGTGTTGTTGACGAGGAAAGCCTTGTGGCCGGAGGGCATCATGTGGCGGGTCTTCTTGTTGGAACCGTAGCCGATCTGTAAGAGAATTCGAGATCAGCCGAACTGTTCCATGATCTCTCCCAATAGCATCGCATTCGCATCGCATATTCTCCTTCCACTCTTGTCTTGTCGCATCTTTTCCGTTGTCCTTCCAGGGATTCAACGCACCTTGGGCATAACAGCCTGGCCCTTGAAGCGCCTCCTCACGCAGTTGTCGATACCCTTGGGCTTCCTCCAGCTCTCGCCAACGCGGTCGAAGCGGTCACTCTGGTGACGCTTGAACTGCGCAGTGCGCTTCTTGACGATCGGGACATGCTTCTTTGCGGCAACCATCTGTGCGGTTGTGTGTTAGTAAAAGTGGCTCCGGGTGTGGTGTATGGATTTGCGGCGGGAAAACTCGAGTCGAAATCGTGGGCGGCACGTTCTGCTCGAGGGTCGCTTTCGAAAGACGTACTTTTGCGGTGTTGGGCGGTGTCGTCGGTGTCGTCGGTGGGTCGCTGGTCGATTCGCAATGAAGTCGCTGGTCTCGCTGGGCTGCTCTTGCCTCAAGTGCGAATTTCATCAAATGCTTGGCGGGGAGCACTTGCCTCGCCCGAGCTACCCGCGGATTGCCCGAGTTGGAGATGCCTCACTTTCAACACAGTAAAAGTGAATGCATTTTTGAGATGTTATACGTGAAATAATTTTTGATACATTCGCAGAGATACGAGCCACTCATCACCTGCATCTTGCAAAACTCGACTGATGTTCTGACGGACCGACCTCTCTGGACACCTCAGGCAGTATCACGTGACACATTCGAGCTACTCACGCAATGGAACTGCTCGCAACACTTTTGTCAACCAACATTTATTCAGTTGGGCGATCAGTTGCTGTCAATACTACCGACATGCTATGTCATCAATTGGTAAAATGTCGTCTACCAATCTGCGTCAACGTCAAGTATCTGTCAGATCTTTGTCAGCTTCACCATCGCGCGGCATGAAGTTGTCACTCAATCAGATGCATTTCAAGAAGATAAAGACTACTTTAATCATCCTTTGATACTGATTAAACCACTTCATAGGTTTTTTTTTCATCAGGCACCACACTCTCGAGCCATCAATACCACTAGACTACCTTGATCAAACTATGAAATCGCTTCGCGTGCACAAAGACGGCGATGCCACCACCATCAGCGTCGAAGACTTGCCACGACCAAACCCTTCGACGGGACAAGTGCTAGTCAAAATTCGCGCCTCGGCTGTACAACCTTCTGATGTGCTCAATTCCAAAGGAGCATTTCCCAACACGACATTCCCACGAACACCTGGGAGAGACTTTGCCGGTACGGTCGTCGAGGGCCCACCGAATCTCATGGGAAAAGATGTGTTTGGCACATCTGGACCAACATTCAGCTTTACGGAAGATGGAGCGCAAGCAGAATACGCGTTGCTCAACGTTGATGCAATAGCGCTCAAGCCTCAGCAGCTTACATTTGAGCAAGCTGCTCTTCTGGGCACGCCACTCACCACCGCCAATCTTACCCTCAAACGAGCCAATGCTGTTCCCGGAGAAACAGTCCTCGTACTCGGTGCAACAGGTGCAGTCGGATCTTGGGTCATGAAGCTCGCGAGGGCATATGGCTGCAAGACGATCGGTGTTGGCCGTCATGGTGCAGACATCGACAGCACTGCCGATCCGGCATTGAGCACAGCGAAGGATCTCACCAGCGGCAAGGGACCAGACATCGCAATCGATACTGTTGGCGACTTGAACCTCACAAGAGCTGCCATCGAAGTGCTCGCGCCTCTCGGTCGACTTTGCACTATCACGGCTCCGCGATCTGGAAATTCAGAGCTCGCTGTGGACGTCACTTCACTATACAGGAGACAGATCAGTCTCATCGGCTGCAACAGCCTGGCATACTCGCAAGCCGACATGGCCAGGATGCTGACGCAGGACTTGGTGCCGTTGATCGAAAGTGGAGAGTTGCAAGCACCTGAGCTCGGAAACACCGTTCGACTCCCTCTTGACAGAGCACTGGGTGCGTACAGTGGCAGTGTGAAGAAAGCTGTGATTGTATTTGATGAATGAGCATCCAATGGATTCATACTACTTCAATACCTGGTGAAAGCCCGGAGAATCTTTCAGCTTCCACATACCAAACATCTTTCCTTCCATACCACCAGACTTCTGCACCTGACTCTGTCTCGAAAGCTAGCAACGATTGCAAACCACTTTCCCCTACAAGGTAACCGCGCGCTGCGACCCCAAGTTGAAAATCACCGCCGCAGTCCTCGCCGTCAAGCCGAGCAACACAACCGAACTCGCCGAAAACAAGCTAAACCTGACCATGATCCTGTTCGTCAACGCGTGCACAAGCGAGTGCACAATCCTGATTCCCACGTACGCCCACGCCGCCTTCACGGTGGCCGAGTCGTTGATTCCCAAGTAGGTTAGCGACAGGATGGTGCTGATGAAGTACGTCGGCTGCTCGTGCAGATGGTTGAAGTTTTGCGCGGCCCACTGGATGTGCGGCGGGAGCATCTTCTCCATGCGCGAAGCGGTGAAGGACGGGTCGGTGGAGACTTTGTATTCGGAGAGGGCGGGGAGGCGTTTGGCGTACATCCAGCCCTCCATGACGAAGGTCCAGAGGTTGAGGGTGACCTGTTGTGAGGTGCACGGGTTAGTTTCTGGTGATCAAGTAGAGTCTGAGGATGTGCGTGGCGAGTGCGAGGTTGTCTCTGCCAGGCTGTGTAACAGTCTGGGCACGCAGCGGTCTGATCGTAGACGTCAGTTTATGGAAAAGGACGTACTGTTCAACCATCAGTATCGCATCCAGACTTTTCTAAACATAATCTTGACCATCCCAACATACCCAAAGGCGCGAGCAAAGGCGCGGCCACACCAACCGGCGCAGTGTTGATAAAAGACATAGCTTCTAGCAGTAGGAGTTGACTTTGCGTAGGCCAATATAAACGGCAGCTTCGAGTTGATAGATCAAGTTTCCTCGATGAGATAGAGTAATAATTGCAACAAGAGCCAGGACACTGTCAGGGGCCGGGGTTTATGTATAAGATCAAACGTGGCACAAGCAGGAACCGCAATGCTCCTCAGCCCCTCACCATACCAACAACCCCCAAGCTCCAATGGCTGGAGCTTCTCGTGCCGAGGCCGCAGATCCCTCCTTTGAAGCGAGAGGAGTCTGTGACGCGCCAGCAATCCCCTCCATGTGACGAGCAATTGGAAAAAACAATTCCAAATCCGATACCAGGTTGCTTGCATTCCCCCAGAAAGCAACTCAACTCTGGTGTGGCATAGTAAGGCTGGCTTATTAATCGAGCATTCTAGTATCAACAGGGGCGGTAGAAACTCAAAAATCCGGTCAAAGGCACACTTAGTTACGCGCAGCTTTTCGGCGTGAATGTATTCCACCTCTTTCTTTCTCGCCTTACCTGCGCCCGCCGAAAAAAAAAAAGTTAGGCACGACGAGGCTCTGAATCGTATTAACAACCCAGCAGAGATCCACAGAAAACACCACACAGGGTAGGATACCTTACCGTCTTACATGTACAATATCACTGTACCCGAAGTAGTAGTACACACATAGTACCTTTCCCTATACACGAAGGATTTGGGTTGTGTGACATCAGCCCTACGATCCACAACAAACAGCAGTTGAAACCAAAAGCCATAACGCAGACATAAAAAAACCCCCACGAGTTTCGTTGTCAGTCTCTCTATTGTTCGTGGGGAACAAGGGGAGGGGAAAAACATCCTCCGTACACAAGAACAAGAAAAGAGGATAAACCCGCAATGTTCCGTGCATTCCAACACCGGCCAGCAAAGAAAGAGCCGATAGAGCCCGATCAGACAAAACCCGTGTCCAGAAGAACAAAAAAAGCAAGCGTTCGAAAGGTCGAGCCAGCCAAAACAGCAATGTGAAGCAAACCTCCCAAAGTCGTCTTTTTGATCGTGTTCAAGATGAGGTATGTTCCATGTTGGTTCGCTGAGTACAGGGGAGGAGAAAAAGAGAAAACTACCAGCATCCATCATCAACATCATCATTCAAAAGGAAAAGAAGTTCATGCCCTGTTCGTGGAAAAATAATCCCAAAAAGACTTCACAGGTGTCTGTCCGTCTCCAATTCTCATCATCATCGCCATCATCTCCATCATGATCTATAAACAAAAGCTCCCCCACAAAAAAAAACACACAAGAAAGCCCTCGCGTCAACGTTACCTACAAAACGCACGCTAATCTCCCAATTCAAATCCCACTTCAACGCCTATACCTCTTGCCGTGAACGTCGTAATAGTACTCTTTCTCGTAAATGCGCTCCTCGTACGCGCTCCTCGGCGGCGCGGGAGCCGGGACCGGAGGCGGTGGCAACATTTTCGGCAGGCGCTCGAGCTCTTCGCGCTCCCACTGGATTTCGCGGATGCGTTCGCGGCGCTCGCGGCGGATGTCCTCGGTCAGTTCGACGAGGCGGAGGACGTCTTCCTGTTGTTGGGTGTTAGTTCTGTTTTTTGTGACTCGAGGGATTTAAAGCAACTTACGTAGCGAAGGTACTCGATCACGTAGAAGAATTCTTCCGTCTCCTCGTACTCGTAGCCCATTTCCTCGATTGCTTCTTTGATCACCAGGTCTTTCGTCACTTCAGTCCACATCTTGTCCTTGGTCTTGCCCTTTGACGTGCCTTCTGTGATCCTGCGCTCCGTGATTCGGATCTCCTCTGATACTTGTGGCGCGGGAGGTGGTGGCGGGAGAGGAGCAGGTGGCGGAGATCGCGGGGTTGGCGCACCGAACTCACCCTCATAGATCCGGTCGCCGGTCTGGAATTTGCTTCGTCGGTCGCCGTTGTATCGCTGCCATGTGATTTCCTGGCTGCCGCCGCCTTTGCCGTCCATGCGAACACGTTCGGTGCCTGGCGGGACATCCACAAGTCCCCAGTCTCTGGTCGCGCCATCGTAGGCTTCGCCTGGGTAGCCACGCGATGCGGCGCGGCGCATGTAGTACTCGGCTTCTGCAGCTACATCATCGTCGTATGTACGCCTAGCAGGTGGGAGAGGTGAGGGTGAACGAGGACGGCGTGTTGCGACACTGCGAGACCGTTGGCGCTCGGGAGGTCGGGTGCTACGTGAACGGTCTCGTCTGTCTTGCTCGATGATGATATCCTCGTCAAAGTGCTTGCCGTTACGTGTTCCCGAACGATGGATCTCGATTTCCAAGTTGTCTTCCTTGGGTGGACTTGGTGGCGCAGGCGGAGGAGGTGGAGGGGTCGGTTGACGTGCAGGCTCAATGCCGTGATCAATGTGGCGATGGTGGTGGATGATCTCTTGAATAATAGGTGGCCGAACGATAGGCTCCGGTGGTGGTGGTGGCGAAGGAGGCGGAGGGGTTGGTTCTCGTGGTGGCTCTGGAGTAGGGGACCGTTCTCTTCTGCGAATGATGATTTCCTCACGTTCGACCTCACGGGGCGGAGGCGGTGGACTGGGCGAGCGCTGACGACGTATGATCCACTCTTCCTCCTTTTTGCCAACTAGTACACCTCGGCTGCGAGAGCGAGGTCGAGGCGCAGGCCGCTCTTGCTCTCGAATGCGAATGTCAATCTCCTCTTGCTCACGTCCTCTGTGCTCGCGGATGTCGATGTCGACCTCCTCCTTCTCCACTTTACGGGGAGGAGGCGGTCGGTCACCGGGGCCACGTCGGAAACGAATCTCTTCGATGTCTCGCTCGTGGTATTCACTTCGAGCTGGAGCCTCGCTCCTGGCAGGTGGTGAGCGAACTCGTTGATCATCGTCTCTACGGATGTTGATGTCGATCTCCTCTCTCACCCGCGAAGGAGGTGCTTTGCTGGGAGCCTGGCTCCTAGCCCGGTCCCTATAGACGATCTCTTCCTCCATACGACCACCTCTCTCGCTGCTTGGGTAGGGCGGTCTGCGGTCGTCTTCTCGTTCGCGCTCGCGAATGATGATTTCTCTTTCCACGTCGGCAGGGTGTCTTGATCGGACGGTTTCGTTGCTGCGACGTCGAGCCGGAGGCCGCCAGCTTTCCTCTTCCCTTTCCCTCTCGCGGATGACCAGCGGGCCAGCATGGCTTTTGCCGTAGTCCTCGCGGAGAAAGTCAGGCTGACGGGCAGGACGCTCGGTGCGACGGTCAGACAGCACGGTGGCAGGAGGTCTTCTGGACTCGCGGATGTCCATTTCGGCGTCTTCGTAGCGAGAGCGAACATAGTCGCGCTCGTCGTAGTCGGCGTAGCGTCGAGACATGGCTGGTGACGAGGCAGCTGCCTGCTAGCGGCGACGGAGTGGGTGGGGTGATGTCGACCAAGAGTCACGAAGGTGAGGTGGAGAGGAGGGTAGTGTGGGTTGTTGGACGTTTGCGTGAGTGAGTGAGTGAGAGAGAGGGTGTGAGGTTACGAGGTCACGAGTGAGAGTTGGTAGCGATGATGAGTGTTTCAGCCGGGCTGCATGTGGGAGGTGGAGACTGGCGGGGCGTGATGCGAGAGAGATGTGATGCTATGCTGGTAGAGATGATGGCGGAGAGCAAGCGATGCGACGCAGCAACGCAAAAGAAGAAAGACAGGCTAGCAACAATAATAACAGAAGCGGTGAGAGTTGCACGTGGAGGGAGAATGGAAGTGAATAACAAGGACTACAGCAGGCACAGTCGGTGGTTGTGGCTGGTTCGCAGTGTGGAATAGAGTAGCGATTGCGTAGCCTCATCCCGCTTCAGCCCAAGCAACGGCGGCGGCAACGGCAGGTGGCATTTGGGTTGGCCAACGGGCCGCACACAACCTTCCTTTCCTTCTCTCCCACCAGCAGCAGCAAGGCAAAGCAAAAGCCACACACGCACGTCATGGGCAAGCACAAGCGAACATGCCACTGGAACATGCGCATAATAAGGTACATGTAGCCGCCCGAGAGATACGCACATCACCAATTCCTACTCCATCGGAAAGCCATCCAGCCTGCACGCATGCACGGTGACGGAGCATGTGAATACCAGACTGCATCTGCCTCATGCGCGATGACATCGCTCCTTCCCACTCCAACATCCATGTCAGCGCACGTGCAGCCATCCACACACTGTGTCAACCTTGCTGTACCCAGCCGCCCATCGTTATTTTGAGCCTCATCGCCGCCTAACAAAGTCATGGAGCTCAGCTTTGTTGGTAGTGTTGAAACACCTATACCATTCAGCCTTGGTGCCTTTCAATGCATCAAGGAGATGATGCACGAGACAGTCAGACATTTCCCACAGTGGTCTAGTTGCCAACCCTCTCAGCCACCCGGTAATATTCCATACAACATACACCGCTTGACTGACCATATCAAACTACATTCTGCGACGTTCCCTTCTTCCTCCCCTTCACGCCCCATCCGATCTGGTGAGCCAGCTGAATCGACGTCTCCAGCTCGTCCGCCCACGCCCATACCAATCCAGGGTTCCTCTGGAACATCCTGCCTGCCGCGATCAAGTCCAACGGCACGTCACCCTCTTCCATGCCTCCCGCGATGATCTCTTCCGCCTGCGTGCCACTCTTGATACTGCCGACCGAGCTCACCAACAGCTTGTCTTCCACGACCTTCTTGATCGCCTTCGCAAAGGGAGCCTGGTAGCCTGGCCCGCCGACCGGCTTTTGCAGACTATGGTTGCCTCCACTCGAGACATCCAACACATCGACACCGCGTTCTGCGAGGAGGGCAGCGAGTCTCGTGCTGTCCCCTACCGTCCAACTATCTCCTTCATATTCAGGGCTATCCTCCAGCCAGTCCGTCGCGCTGATGCGGACGAACAGTGGCATCGACTCTGGAATAGCAGCTCGGACCCCTTCGACGATTTCCAGAGCAAGGCGCACTCGATTCTCAAAACTCCCTCCATAGGCATCGGTACGAGTGTTCACAGCCGGCGAGAGGAAAGTCGACACCAGGTATCCATGGGCAAAGTGCAACTCGACGACGTCGAACCCAGCCGCAACGGCTCTTTGCGCGGCGAGAACAAAGTCCAACTTCAACTGCTCGATGCCGGCAAGAGTGATGGCGCGTGGCACAGCCGTCTGCTCGCTGAAGCGCTCGTTCGTAGTTCCGACGACATCCTCCGGCCACCCTCCCACGTCCTGCGTCGCGATGGCAGAGGAGCTCAGCCAGGGTGCGACCGTTGATGCTTTGCGGCCGGCGTGAGCCAGTTGGATGCCGATGGCGACGTTCTGGCTATGCGCGAGCTGCACGTGCTGTTTCAGCATGTCTTTGTGCGCATCGAGCCAGATGCCGGAGTCTTCGGGCGTGATTCGGCCATTTGGTTGCACTGCTGTGGCTTCTAGCATGATCAGCCCGGGCTATATTGAATCTCGTCAGCTTGAACTATTCAATGACGAGACTGCCAATCACATACCCCTCTCTGCGCCAGACTGCCGTAGTGCGCGAGATGCCATGGGGTTTGGAAGCCCTCGTGCGCGCTGTACTGGCACATAGGACTGACCCAGATTCGGTTCTGCATGGTAAGGCCGCGGATCTTGATAGGGGTAAAGAGCTTTGGTATCGGCTTTCCTGACGCTTGCTCTTTCAGAGCTGATCCCGGCGCTGGGATCTGAGCGGGTGTGAAGTATGGCAGGTTGGCTGCTGCCTTGTTCACGGGAGCGCACTCGTACGTGCCATTCTCAGAGGTCTGGGCCGTTCTCCGACCGGTCATGATTGGGTAAGGTTCTCGTGCTGCTTGTGGTGTCATTTCTGGTGTTCGGGCGGTTTCGGTGGTGCTATATTTCAAGACAAAGAGGGAGATGGTAGCTTGCAATGAGGTATGAAAATGCTTTTTTGGAAGAACATGGGCACATGTTGCTTGCCTCCTACTTATAGATCATCATGTGTAGTGGCAGCCTGCCACGACCAATCCCCCATCTCAAGATTTCTCAGCATTTCCCAACATCGAGCGCACGTACTGCTGTTTAACTCTGGAAATCCGAAAATCTTTCAGCGCTGGCGTCATGGCGAGAAAAAAGCGTCATTCGCTCAACTGTGTCGAAGTGGTGGCTCGGAGATGGATAGATCTCAGAATGTCAGCTTCCGGTGGAATTGCATCGGACTCTCTCCGAGTCCGAGCCACCGGATGCCCAACCTGCGTCACTTCACGCTCGTCAAGCTCGCCTTGTTCGACGTCTTTTCCTCAACACCACGAATGATGTGTAAGCAGGACTAGATCTCTCTCTGGGCGGGAAAAAAAATATTCTTCTGCTGCTTGTTCAGCATTGGAAGCGAGAAAATCTGACAACGATGCTTACGTGACTTGGACAGCTCCGCCTCCCAGGGCCAGACGCTCTGAGGTTAATGCGACACTTTCTGTCAAGTACAAAATGCGCTTGCCTCACACTTCTTCGTAATGTAGAACATCGTATCCCTTCATCTTACCTTACAATCGCTCGCCAAATCTGGGAAACAACAACGCCATGCCGCAACACACAGTCGGAATCTTCCCTGCCTCGGGTGGCATTGGCGGCGGTACGGTCAAGCACATTTTGACCCGCTTGCCTGCCAAAGACCTCATCTTCATTGCCCGCTCGCCGGAGAAGCTCGCTGATGAGAAAGCTCTTGGTGCCACGATTCGTAAAGCCGACTACGACGATGGTACGACGCTCGAGACTGCTTTTGACGGCATCGAGACGTTGTTCTTGATTTCGTATGCCTCGGTGGAGCATCACCACAGGACAGAAGTAGGTGGCCAGTCCTAAACGCTCTTACAAGAACCATACTGACCGAGTCTCTTACTCCCACAGCGCCACCGCGCCGCCATAGACGCGGCGCTCAAAAGCGGCGTCAAGTACATCTTCTACGGCTCCTTGGGTTTCGCCGGGCCACCCAGCAGCCAATCCTCCGTCGCCCACGTCATGGCTGCTCACCTCGACACAGAGAAATACCTCGAAAAACTGAGCTGGGCAGTTCCCGGCTTCGGCTACACCGTCATCCGCGAAGGCCTCTACTCCGAGTCCTGCCCGCTCTACACATCCTTCTTCAACCCCGAACAACCCTCGCCCGAGATCAAAATCCCGCACGACGGCGCCGGGCCAGGCATCGCGTGGGTCAAGCGCGAAGAGCTGGGCGAAGGCACGGCGGAGCTCATCAAACGCTTCGTCGAAACCCCCGATGCGTTCAAGTATCGCAACTCCCGCGTTCTGCTTTCCGGGCAGCAGACATTGACGCTGGCCGAGACTGTCGAGATTCTCAGCAGGATTGCCGGGACGCCGGTGAGCATTCGGAAGGTGTCGAATGAGGAATACGCCGCGCTGCCGGAGAACGTGGACGGGTTTACTTACAAGGGCGTCAGTTACGCGTACCCGTGGACGTCGTCGTTCGAGGCGTTCAGGCGCGGGGAGGGGTCGTCTGTTTCGCCTTTGCTAAGGGAGTTGCTTGGGAGAGAGCCGGAGGGGTTTGAGACAACGATTCGAAAGATTTGATTGATTCGCGGTGGTGTATTGGCATTAGGCCGCTTGGGGATGCTAGTGTATCGATTCAGCAAAATAGAGATCAATGCATTCGAGCTTCTCACTTAAGGAAAAAAGGTTGATTAGCGTGTTGCTCCCTTTCTACATGAACCATGAATATATGATTATCATCAGGCAAGGCAATGGTGGGCAGATCGTCGATGATGCACTTTAGCATCGCGCAGTTGTTGAACGATGGTTTGTCTGTCAACTCTGGTCGAGATCTGCGGATGCAACGCGGGCGTGATCTAGGGCTTTTCCTTCCAACCCTTTCCTTCTTCTGAGACACTGCACCATACATGTATTATGCCTCTCGATAATCTGCTGCTTCCGCTTAGCGATCAGTCACCCGAATACAACGAACGAAGCGCGCTCAGTCTCAGCTTAGCCACATGCGCATCTGCGTCGAATCCGTCGATCCGCCCCACACCATGATCTAGCCTAGAAAATGCAGAGTTCTGGCGTTCGCAAACGCGTGCGAGCAGCATGTGAGAGATGTCGCAAGCAGAAACTCCGGGTCAGTCATCGTCGGAATGTGAGAAGACGACGATGTGTACTGACAGACTCTAAAGTGCGACCAAGAAAGGCCATGTTCGTTGTGTGTGCGGGCGTCGAAGCCTTGCGTTTCGAGGCCGGCCCCAGGGTAGGTCCAGACGATTGCAACACAAGCACTCCGCCAGAATATTCAGTCATCTCTGACATGGTACAGTGGTAGCACAATGGGAAATTCCGACCAGAGTTCAGAACACGGTGCCAGTCATTCCGTGCAAGCAGACGCCTCTACGCACCATCACCACCACCATACACGCTCTGCTGAGGATATTGCTCAAGCTCCGGCCTCTACTCACGATGCTGCCAATCTCTACCGGACGCCTGCATCGTCCTTCGGCATCGCTCATGAAGTTGCCGAAAACTTTGGTGCGAGCTCTGTCCTCGAGACGCCTACCTCGGCGCTGCCAGGTAGCTCTACGCGCTCGCAGCTAGAAGCAGTACCGGTGTATCAGCTCTTCGACTTTTCCCTACCACCCAAGGGCACTCTAGATGCCATACTGGACACGTACCTCAAAGCTGTCCACTGGTTCATGCTGCTCTTCCACGAGCGATCATTTCGCCTCAGATACGAGAGTCTCATGGCACGTGGCATTCAGAGCAGAGCAGACTCCAGATTCTCGCTGCTTTTGCTCACCATCTGGATCTTGGGTTGCAAGTACATGGGTGAGGACGATGCAACACGTTTGGCATTCGATGCAAACAGCTTCCAAACGGCAGCGCTGCGACACCTCGAAGCGAACCTGATGTTCCTATTTGAAGACTCGGAAATGGAGTCCGTGCAAGTCTGCGTACTGCTCGGATCGTTCTACCTCTACACCGGGCGGCCCAATCTAGGATTCGTGGTTCTTGGGTCCGGGATCCGGTGTGCGTTTGCTTTGGGCTTGCACCGGGAAAGCTCGTGGCCATCTCTGGCCCAAGAAGTGCAAGAAGAACGGAGACGTGTGTGGTGGGCGCTTTTCATATTTGATAGATTTGCCTCTATAGTCTACGGCCATCCATGTGGCATTAGAGAAGGCGAGTTTGAAGTTTCGGAGCCAAGTGACCTGGACGACACAAGCAGCCAGCAGCCTTTTTCAAGAGCCAACGCCGAAGGCGTCACTGCTTTCACGTATGTGACGTGCAAGATTGAGCTCTACAGGATCTCATCGCCAATCATGACAGACCTTTATACGCAGAAAGTATCTCCTCAGCAGGCAAGTCGGATCATCCACGACGTCGACAAGCGTCTATCGGAATGGCGCGAAGGGCTACCCAACGAACTTCGGCTCGACGTGGCTCAGGCTTCAAAGGAGCAACCAGCTTCGACAGCACTACAGAACACGCTAATGCTGCAAGCACTGGCGCTCCAGGTTGCATACGATAACATACTCATCCTTCTCCATCGTCCTCTACTTCACAAAACCAAGCCCTCAGAGGCTTCGGATCGGCTCAGAACGCCTTCGCCGCTGCCATTCGCCGGCCAAAAAGCTCCCACCGGCACCACACCGAGTGCTCGCCACTCAATCCTCCACCCCGCCAACGACACCAGCACACAGCGATGTCTCGAGTCAGCTCTGCGCAGCGCCAGCATCTGCGACCTTAAACACTGCCTGTCCATAGCGAGGAACACTCACGCCTTGGCCTACTTCGGCATCAACTTGTTCACCGCCGGCATGATCCTGTCCACGGTCGCCTTATCAAGACCGCTATCGCTCGCAGCACAACAGGCCAAGAAGGCCATCCGCAAGATCATGATCGCCTCTGGTGCTTTCAAGAACGACACTCCGATTGCTTGCCAGACTCATCGTATCCTTGGGGAGCTGGTCAGGCTTATCCTAGACAAGGAGCTGGCCGTATTTACGGATGCGGATCCGGAGGTGTCTCAACTCGCAAGTACGCGCAGCGACTCTGGGAGCGTAGGTGGGCGCGGTCAGCAGCCGCCGGGTGACACGACAGTAATGGACTACCGACATGGTGTATTTACGCAAGACCCTTTGGTTGGAAGTGCGTGGGAGTCTCCGGCGAATCTTGACCTGTTCGATGGCATAAATTCTCTTCAGACTGGTGAGTCTCCTCATTCTTATTTTTGGGTTTATTGACACCTATGAACTACCCGTTGACATCATTTCCCAAGCATTGTTCCCTTCAGCGCCACCTGACAATGGAGATGCCGGTGGCCCGTGGTTGGACAATTCCCTAAACACAGACGTGCCAGTCGATCTGGCCGCGTGTGGCCAGACATGGCTCTGGGAGCCGTCTCTCTGGGGCTCGAACCTTCTCGACCAGAACCCATGAAGAAGAAGCATCCGTCTTCACCTCACCAACCGCTCCACAACCTCCCTCCCCAGCCCCACCCTCTCATAATGCTCCCTCGCGCTCTCAAGCTTACTAAACACATCCTCGACGCCCTCCGGCCTCCCCTCGGGATCGACATAAACATACGCCCCCGTGACATGAAACACCGCGACCATCTCCTCCACCCCCTCGGGGACTTCCAGCGTGTGCACGTCGCCGCTGGGCTCATAACTGTACCCGCCCTGCTCGGCCCACCAGTCGTGCTCGAGGTAGTGCCAGCGGCCCTTGAGCGTGAAGGCGTGCACGGGGCCCGTGTGTCTGTGGCGTGAGAGGATCCCGCTGCGGGTCACGCGCAGCAGGTTGACGAAGTAGCCCTGCGAGACGCTGAGGAGGAGCGGCAGGAAGGATATTCCTGGGGCTTGCGGGACCCAGAGGCGGGGGTCTTGTGAGATTGGGGTGCTGGAGGGCGAGGAGGCGAGGTAGGGGATGTTGGGGACGAGGAGGTCGGGAGGGACGGAGGGGAGGGGAGGGCCGCGGTATGGGATTGCTTCTGCGGCGGGGCGGGTGTTCGGTTCGAGAGCTGGGGTGGTTGGTGTCATGGTGGTGGTGGTAGTTGTGGGAGAAGACTTTTGAAGGAACGGGTTCGAATGTTCAGAGTAGAGCAGACGACGATTTGGAACAACGAGAGGATCCCAAGTACTTATCACAAGAGAAGATTCCAAACACAAACTCGAACCACTCGAGCAAATAATAGTAATCCTGAGCATGCGAGTCTTCTTTGTTATCCACACGGTGTCGGTACCCACTCGATCCGCCAACCCGGACCGGATGTCTTCAGCCTTCCACCGGATAGCAAAAACCAGGCACGATGTCCGGCAATCAATCCTCACAGCCTTCTTCAACTCATATCGAAAGATCATGTAAGCTGCATCGGCATCTGCGGTGCTCCTAAGAACGCTTCCATTCGAACATGAGCCTTGTGAATCAGTTTTCGTGCCGCTACTATATTGATTGATGTGGAAGAGTATTGATCGTCCATCGCACAGCTAACAAATTTCTACTCTAGGGAATATGCGCGCACATATCTCCCGGGCTCTCTGCATCGAGGCCAGCCCGAGTCTTCGGCACGAAGATGCCTGACGGGTACACCAAGTCTGAGCTGTGGCAGAGCTCGCACAGAAGCAAGGCAAAGGAACGAGTAGCACGTCCATGTTACAAAGCCAGCTGGCAGGAGGAGGAGCGAGACATCATGGTTGTTTAGATAGCATACAATGAACATCACGATGGTTCCAATCGGAGAGAATGTGCAAGCGAAACAATTGTGGTCATTAGGTATATCTTCGTTACAACTTTTGTTCGTCTCTCGCTCGCAGATGTACTCTATGCGGCGGTCATGGACTCCATCTCCTTTCCTCTCGCTCGCTAGAATAAACAGACATCGCAATTGCAATGTGATGAAATAGTTGGCCGGCGCAGGGCTGGTCAACGGCAATGGTGGCCTCGGCTACACACATCCGACTAGACGGTGCAGGCCGAGGTTTGAGAGAGACGCGTTGCGCTTCTCGCGCTTCGGAGCCAGGATGCGAAGGATTCTCGAGTGTGGACTGGCCGCAGCGGCAGTCCAGTTGTCGGTGGCGGCGAAGACTGGTGCTAAGACCGCTAGCAACAGGAAGTTTGGGTGAGCAAAGACGGAAGTTGACATCAGCATCACACCAAGCGCGAGAACAGCCAAGATGACACGGGCGTAATCAGACGCCACGCGCGTGATTGTAGCAGTAGCAGCAACGTCGACGCTGACTGCTCTACCGTGATGATCCCTGTAGCGACTGGTGTCACTCTCTGTGAACAGCATGCGGGCACCGTTGGCCTCAGTGGCCTTGCTGGCACCTGCGGTTGACGACACCGATTGGGTCGTGCGCGTCTGTTGCTGGGTCGCAGTGCTGATAGCGCTACTGCTATCGTTGCTCGCAGTCGGTGTGCTACGAAGCCGCGGGTACGCACCGCCGTTGGCTTGGGCAGACAGATCGGCCGCAGAGGGAACGAAGGCCGTGGCATTTGTCGTGGTGTCAAGCGACGCGGGTATACGATGCTTGAGGCGGAACAGCTCAGTAGCACGCGCATGTGTGCCATCGACACGGTCAAACGGCGATGAGCGTGCGAGGAGCGCTGACTGTGCTCTCGTGTGTTGCTGTAGTCCAGAACTTGAAGCTCGCGGCGAAGTCAGTGCGGGAGTCGACACTGCTGGCGTTGACCTGGAGAGCGTCCTGCTCGATAGAGGTGCGCTTCTCTCCTGTTGAGCCGAAGCGGTTTGTGGCGACAAGTTAGAGATTGCCGACTCAGTCTGGCTGTTCACACTACCATGAGGTGACAGCTGTGGACTGACTGGGGTACCGCCCAGGCTGGTCAGTCTTCCTTCAAGAGTTGCTGTAAGCTCCATGCTGGAGCTTGTGCTTGAAGTTGTCGCGGAGATAGACGACAGCTCACTCTGTAGCGCGGGATCATAGACTCCGTCGCTGCGCGTGCGGTGGCGGCGCATGTTCGACTGCGGGCTAGTCCCAGCAGCTGATCTCAGTACGCTCGATGCCGGCCTGCGAAGTGCAGTCTCGCCCAGCGAATTGCCACCTGCCAGTAGCTGCGACTCGCCATCATGGTTTGTCTGCAGAGCACCTTCGCCCTGTGATCCTCCCGCATTGTTACTATCTACCTGTAGCGGGCTGCTACGCCAAGATATGCCCATCTCGCCAGAGTGGCTGTTAGCATTGGCCGCAGCTTGTATTCCGTGCAAATCGACTTGACCCGCGCTGGCGATGCGGTCGCGGCTTATTAGCGAAGATCCTGATTGCGTAGCATTTAGGTCACAGCGACGAAGGCTTTCGTGGCCGCTTGTGATCTGTGAGCTGTGAGGGATCAACAAGTCGGGCACGTTGTTTGCCGACTCGAAGCTCTGGCTTTGGCTTGATGAGAAGCTTGCTGTCGCATTTACATCCAGCGAAATTGAGTCGTCCCAGTGAGGTCGCCCAGGGCTGCCCTGGGTGTTGAAGTTCTGAACACATTGCCTAAAGTTGTCGGGCTTCGTGTTGGAGTTCACAGGGTCGAATGGCATAAAGTCGTCGAAGCTGAAGTCAAGTGTTGGGTCATCGAACAACAGCGTGAAGTCTTCGTAAGCACCACCGAGTCCATCTGTAGCGAAAACGTCGCTTGGATCTGACGCATGATGATCGAAGGTAAATGAAACTTCGGCGGCTTGTTGTGCTTTTGTAGGGCTGTGTTATTTGTTGGTTAGCTGATTTCAGTCTGTGTGGCGAGAACGAGTCTCGACATACCGAGGCTTGGTGACTTTGTGTGTTGCTTTGTCGTTGGAGCTCTTCTTCAAACTTTCCATCTCCGACTGGTTGTGGACACACTAGGCAAAAGTTAGCACGATGCTATCTTTGAACGGATGAGGGAGGCCAACCTTTCTCTTGCGCTTAGAGCACGACTCGCAGGCTTTTACGATCCTACGTTTCCGGTAGTCGGCCTTCTCATCCGGAGTCATCTTTCTCCTGACTCGCTGCTTGGGCTGTTCGGTTGTTGAAAGGCTGAAAACGCTGGTCATGGAGTCCAACGCAGGTGTCTGGGCGTCGCTGGGTGTTGCTGCCGAAGACTGCTGTCGGATCATGTGCGGGATTTGAGGCTTTGGCGAGTAGTCGAAGGCGGGCGTTGCGAGGTTGGTCATTTCGGGGCTGCTCAGGGTAGTCATGGAGACTGATGGCCACGATTGCTGCCAAGGAGAGTTGTCGGTCATGGAGTCGTATAGAGTGGGCATGGCAGGAGAAACGTTAGCCGACAGAGACTCGGCCTCACGCTCTTGCAACAGGAACTCGATCGTGGCATCGCGCATACGATCAGCGTGAGTTTTCAGGTGAGGGAACTTGGCCCTCAGGGCGTCGAACAGTTCATCGGAGTCCTTGGCTGGCCAGAAAGCGAGGGGAGCTGTCGCGTCGTACAGCTGGCCCTCGGGGACGTCACGGTAGATGAGGTAAGTCGGGACAGGCGAGGCGGAGAAGTTGGTAGACATGGCCATTGGAATAGAGCCGACTTGGGCGATGGTATCGAGGTGTTTGGAGTGGACTGCCGGTCGGTATGCCGACTTGGAATAATGCACCGGGGTGGGTGAGTATGGGGAATCACGTGGGAGTGATGGGGTGGTGAGATTGTAAGCCGGGGATAGCGTGGTGAAGCTGGCGAGGGAGCGGAGCGATTACAGGCGGTGCTGTGTTGGTGGTCGCCGCTTGTCTGGTCGCAAGGGCGTTGTCGACACCGCGCTTGATGTTGCTATTGACGAGCAAAAGTCTGGAGAAGGAGGAGGAGGAGACCAGAGTCAATGGAGGGCGCAATGGGTTGCTTATGATTCAGATCTAGTCATCCCAATCCTCCTACCGACACCGACGAGGCGGCGGTCTCTTCGGTGTCTCGAATTGGCTAGCGCGCATGCTCTCACTGCCACCACACTCAATCGCGGAGGGCTGTGCCGAGTACAAAGTTATTTGATGTTGCATTCATTATTTACGAGGCTTGAAAGGGAGTTTATATATGTTGAAGTGGAGATGAATATACTAGATGCATACCGCTGCTCTACGGCGACTACTCCTTCCTCGTGCTTCACTTCATTTCACATGGAATTTCCACTCCCCTACAACGCTGTTGAGCGTGCTGCGCAATCTTCAGCCTCGAAAGTCTGCTCTCTCTAGCAATAAATCCTTCGGCGGGGTTATGCTGCCATTTTCCTGCTTCGTCTCGAGGCCCGCCGGCATCTTCCTGAGAAAGCTCATGCACCGCGCCCCCCGTTTCACGTGTCTTCGTGCTCTTGAAGAACTCGACACCAATCGTTCTTCAGAGCGTCATGCCATTCACCGGTGCGGTAGCGGTTCTCTTCAACGTCACACAAAAACATAAGCACTCCCACCTGCCGCATAGTAGCGACTTCGTTCTCGCGACCTCCACATCTGTTTGAAACAAACGAGCAACTCCGACCAAGTAATTAATAGCGGACACCCATCGCCTTCGCCGGCAGTCCAACAACACCCCCTCGATCCATCTCATGCAATCGCTGCTGCTGCTATCCATCGGCATGCACGCCAACCAAAGGACGACTAGCACTGCCATCATCTGCTGTAAGCGCCCGGCATCAGCTGAGTCCGCAGCCGCCGCCCTCCAGCCAATAGCCAGCTGCGAACGCGCCTCGAGCATGCAGGTCGCCGACAAGGCCGGGTCCTACCAAGCTAGAAGTACAGCTATGATTTCTCTCACATGCCAGCCTTGATCCCAATTCCTTCTCGTCTATCTTCCCTCGCGCTGTGCTGTTGTGAATCTCTTGTGTTGCGGGAATTGCTTACCGTGAACTCTGGACTAAGCTGTCTTGAAAGCGAGAACACATCATCCAATCAGACCAACACGCCGATTGCTGTCGAGTAAACACAACAAGCTACCATAGTCGTAACCATGGCTTCGAACCAGCAGTACTACCCTCGTGCGTTAATCTTCGCAGACGCGACCAAAATGTGACAATTTGCTAATCGCTCAATCAGCTCCGCCTGGTCAAGGTAACTATCACATCATTCTCGCATTGACAAGCATAATCTAACTCTACGAAGAACAACAACACTATGCGCCGCCGCCTAGCGACTCGCAGCAGAGTTACTATCCTCCACCAGGCCAAACACAACATTACGCGCCGCCTCAGCAGCAACAGCAACAGCCACTACAGCAACATGCGCCGCCACCACAACACTTCGCTCCTCCACCTTCAGTCTCACCACCTCTACCAGACGGCAACGTCGGCAACAATGCCGCAGCAGTCAGTCCGATAGAACAGCCAGAGCAAAAGCTCCCGTACTACCCTGGCCCGCCCGCAGACTCATATCCGCAAGAAAAGCAAAAAGAGCCCGAGCGACCATACAACACCAGCAGACTCTCGACCATGCCGGGCGGTGCCCCACCACAAGGCCACTTCACCGGCGCCAGCGCGACAATCGACGATGTTGGCACTTTCAACGGTGGCAGCTACCGGATCAGTCACCGTGACAGCAACACCATCGTCACCATCCAGCTTGCAGTCGGCTGTCCGCTCGAGGTCAAACCCGGCTGCATGATTGCCATGTCGCCCACGATGACTCTCAAGGGCGCCGTCAAGTTCAGCATGAAGAAGCTCGTCACTGGCGGCGAGATGTCGGTGTCGACGTACACAGGCCCTGGAGAGCTGCTGCTGGCTCCGTTCTCGTTCGGCGACATCACCAACATTCGCATGACGGGTAAAGAGACGTGGAGCGCCAGCAAAGACGCTTTCCTCGCGTGCACGACGGGCGTGACCAAGGATTACAAGGCGCAGAGCTTCAGCAAGGCCATGTTCTCCGGCGAGGGTTTGTTTGTGTGCAAGTTCAGCGGGACCGGCATACTGTGGATCCAGAGCTTGGGCGCCATCATCCGTAAAGATGTGAGTATTGAGATCAGTTCGGCAAACAAGCCCGACGACCAAAGCTAACTTGGGGAACCTTATCAGCTCCGCGAAGGCGAAAAGTACATCATCGACAACGGCCACCTCGTCGCGTGGAACTGCAAGTATACGCTCGAGCGGATTGCGTCAGGCGGCATTATCAGCAATTTGGCTGCCAGCGAAGGTCTTGTGTGCAAGTTCGTGGGGCCTGGAACTGTGTTCATGCAGACTCGCAACCCGGTAGCCATGGCGATGTATGGTGCTGCACATACGGCAGCATGATCTGGAGCCGTGCTGAATTGAACTGTTTTGAATGAGCCCAGATAACAGAGATCGATGATACTATTTAGGCGTCGTTGGAAATGAGTGCAGTGGAAACTCGCCTTTAATGAGTAGAAGCTTCAGCAAGCAAATTCTGCCGCCGCCTCGAAACGGCAGACTGAAAGTATCATGTCGAAACGTAGCAGCGCATACCTTGATATTTTGAAACAAACTGCAAAAGTAACATGCTGGTATCGCGGAAAATGCTCGTATGACGCAATGTCATTCTTTCGTGCAATGGCTGCATGAGACACCAATGGCAGACACCGACCATGTATGACGATGCCGATGAAACTTGCTGCTGCTGGTGGACATAGCAACCACGCGACATCCACACGGGGAAGTGTTTATGTCTGTGGAGGAGGAACCACAATACAGGAACGGGCGTGGAGATCTTCGCCAAACAGACTGAGACCCTGAAGGTCGGCGGGCCCGTCCGGCACCAGTCGAATTCACTCATTCTAAAACAGGAAGCGACGATGGATGCAACCCCAGGTTAACCGCTGCACCGCTGCTGACTGGCACTTCCCCCTTGGTCGCCCGACCGGACATCACGCGTCGCCAAGATGGCCGCGCCCTTGGCAATGGGCAGAGATCTGGGACAGGTCGTCACCAACACTGCGCAGCCCGCCAGAATGCCAACCCTTGCCACTCATCATCAACGCGTGGTCCTTTCCTTTTACGCCTTTCTTCCTAGTCGACGCTCTTTACCCTCCCTCTGCGGACTCCCATCTACTACTACCCATACCGTCGCTACGTCGAGCTTTTCCAAGACATTGCCTTAATTGGACATCGACACGCCCTAGGCCCAACCTCCTGCCAAGCAACGGATACGCTGTATACGATCGCTACTGCTGCTTTGCTCTGCCGCCGCGCTCCGGGCTGAAGACGTCGGATTCTGGATATAGCACAGAATAGCCTGAAGCGGACTTAGGGATCATCTTGATACATTCACCTTTGGGATTCTTGGATACACGCATAATTATAAGCCGGCAAGGCATCACATCGCTGCTCGCGCATACGCATACACATACACATACCCCCGCAACCACTAGCCGCCATGAAGCTGTGGTCGGCGACTACGGCGTGCGGAGCGCTGCTTGCCGCTCGCTTGACGGGCGCGATTGAGTTGAACATTGATAGTGTTGGTATGTCTGGTCTGGGTCTGCGGTCGCAAGGATGTCGCTCGCATGAGTGTCGCTGGTATGGATGTCGCTAACGCTGTCTGCTAGACTCGATCAAAGCCGCCGCGAGCACTGCTGCATTCGAGATGGTGTCATACTACTACGGAAATACAACTGCGGGTATCCCCGGTCTGCTTGGAGATCCGTACTACTGGTGGGAAGCTGGAGCCATGTTCAGCGCGCTGATGGATTACTGGTACTACACTGGCGACACAGCATACAACGAGATCACAATGCAGGCCATGATGCATCAGCGGGGTGCCCACTTGGACTACGAGCCTGAGAACCAGACCAAGTCATTGGGTAATGACGATCAGGCTTTCTGGGGCATGGCGGCCCTGACAGCGGCAGAGGTTGGCTTCGAAAACCCTCCAGACGACCAGCCTGGTTGGATTGCTCTCGCACAGGCGGTGTTCAACCGTCAGGCGGCGAGATGGGACAACCAGACTTGCGGTGGTGGTTTGAGGTGGCAGATTTTCCCCTTCAACAATGGCTACGACTACAAGAACTCAATTACCCAGGGCAGTTTCTTCAACATCGCCTCGCGCTTGTACGCTTACACTGGTAACGAGACCTACGCCGAGTGGGCGACGAAAGCGTACCACTGGTCGATGGATGTTGGCTTGATTAGTGGCGCGTACCAGGTATTCGACGGAACGGACTCTGCTATCAATTGCTCGGACTTGAACCACATCCAGTGGTCTTACAACACTGGTGTCTACATGCTCGGCGCGGCTATGATGTACAACAAGGTATGTCGAACAGTCCACAATCTCTGAAATACAGGCATACTGACAAGAAAACAGACCGAAGGCCAAACCCAAGAATACTGGAAGACGCAATTGGCAGGTCTCGTGGACGGCGCCCGCTTCTTCTTCTACGAAAACACAGACACTATGTTTGAGATCGCATGCGAACCCCGCGCAAACTGCAACGTCGACCAGCTGTCTTTCAAAGCCTACCTCACTCGCTGGATGGCTGGCACAGCCAAAGTCGCCCCGCAACACTACGATGCCATCATGAAGCGCCTTCGCGGCTCCGCTATCGCGGCCGCAAAACAATGTACTGGTGGCACGAAAGGCATCACCTGCGGAACCAGATGGTACGAAGACGGCTGGGACGGCACGTACGGCGTCGGCCAGCAGATGAATGCCTTGGAGATCTTCCAGACCAATCTGGAAGACCAGGTCGCCGGTCCGCTGTCTAATAACACGGGTGGTACTTCCAAGGGCAATCCTTCTGCCGGTACTGGACCTGACAGCAGCGGTGGCGGAGGAGGTGGCGGTCGTGCCGGTTCTAGCAATCCTATCACCGGCGGCGACCGGGCTGGAGCTGGTATCCTGACGGCGTTGGTGGTTGTGTTTGTTCTGGGTGGTGCTTGGTATGTTGTCTCCTGAGCTGTAGACGTATTGCTTTTTGAACGCCGTTGCTGACGAAAATTGCAGGTGGATGGTTGCCTAGTGAGCGGCATCTGCTACAAGTACAATCTTTCTTTCTAAGGACCGGAGTTTGGGAGGCGTCTCTCGTGTGTCTCTGTACAACATGACGTGCTAGTCAGCTCAAAATTGGGCATTCTTCCTCGATGAAGAACAGGCAATCTTACATCACATTTATCTCCTGCTTTAACATAGTAAAATGTTTTGGTCACTTTCAATCGGCACTGAAACAGTGTGTGTACGATTCCATCTTTCCGAATTGACTCTCTGGTCCGCGAGGTACGAGGGCACAATCATGATTTGAAACCAACGTATAATACTGTATCAGCCAGTCAGTGAATGACAGGTTTGTGAGGCTCTGCGGCAGTGGGCCGTCCTGCAGCATTGGGGTACACAGGTACTAGCTCGTAGGAGTTGAGTTTGTTGCTCTCTTTCGATGTAATTAATCTTGATTTCCCTGTAAGATCATTTTCGGAGTTAGTCTCTGTTAGCTTCTACCTTACCTTTGTGTGTGGCCTACTTGGAATATTGAAGATACGGTATATATGTCATCTCCGTAAAGAGGACCTCCGCTTCCCCAGACGCCTGTGGAGTTGGGCGATCTATTCAAAGCTCGCGCATGAGACACGACGAGCTACAACTTCCAGACACGACCGAGTCAGTGTGCTCACCACCACCTATCACTGTCCTCTCTCCAGCGACCTCCTCCACAACCTCCAACATGGCATCCTCGCCAGACGGTCAGCCGTCGCTCGCGCAAATCGCCCAGCGCCTCTTCGACGACGCCCTCCACAACATCATCCACGACATCGTCATCCACAAGCACCGCGACCACAAACTCCTCCTCGCCAGCCTCGACCCAACCGACAAACTCCCCCACTGCGACTCCTGCAAGCTCCCGCGCCTCCTCGACCCTCCGCTCGCGCCCAAAGTCCGCGGCGCCGCCGCCGACCCCCCAGCAAGCACCACCTACTGCGAAAGGAAGCCCTGGTCGCGCCGCGCCGGCCACGACATCTACGACAACCCATTCCCGCGCTCCGACGTCACCGGTCGCCCGCCCACCAAGAAAGAGCGCGAGGCCGCCAAGCACAGCAAGAAAGACGACGCGACGCCCGCCAGCGAGGACGCGACGCAGAACGGCACGGCGCCGCCGTCGCCCGACAAAGGTGGCGGCGGCGGCGGAGACGACAGCAAGCCGCTGGAGAAGGGCGAGAAGAAGGCGTCCAAGATCGACGAGAAGCTCAAGAAGGGCGAGTACGTCCCCTGGCACACGTGCCCGAGCTGCAAGCGCAGCTTGCTCATCACGCGGTTTGCGAAGCACCTCGAGCAGTGCATGGGCTTGTCCGGGCGCGCGGCGAGTAGGAACGCCATGGCGCGGATGAACGGGAGCACGCCGGGTGGGAGTCGCGGCGGGACGCCGAATCCGAGCCAGGAGGGGAAGGATAGTAGTCAGCGGGATGAGGACGACGATGACGATGCGGGATCTGTTAAGGGAACGAGCGGGGGTGTGCGGAAGAAGTTGTTGAAGAAAGGGCTGGATAAGAAGATCAAGAAGATGGGCGAGAAGGGTGCTGTGGTCAATGGGAAGCTGCCTAAGGTTAGCGGGGGGAATAAGAAGACGCCTTCGAGGGCGAGCCCGGCGCCTTCGGGCAGTGGGGACAAGAGGGATCGGGACGAGTTTGAGGAGGACGACGATGAGGTGCATGTGAAGAAGAGGCAGAAGCTGACGAGGGTGGGGAGTATTGCTAGTATTGCTTCGTCGAATGCGCTGGGACATGATCTCGAAAGGACGGAGAGTCAGGATGGCAGCTTTGTGGACGATGCCAGTGTGGCTGATGATTGAGAGGTAAGAGAGGTGGATGTCAATTGATAGCTGGCTTGCGATTGTGGACGTAGATTTCGTCGATGTGATGGATGAATTCACAGATTATTATATTATCAATGGCTGCATTCTTGCTTCATTCGAGGCAGCGTTCTAAAACAGCACAGAGTTCACGCAATGCATGTTAGACACTAGTCTTAGCACTGATTACCTCCTTGAGCATTTGCAATTTGAAATGTATTCACAAGCGCAGGCGGCGAGCGAACGCTCCCTAGTGACGCAATATGAGCTCGAACGCCATACCTCGCCGGCGCGGGAGCATGAAGATAAAAGACGTAGCAAGCAGAGTAAAAGGTGTCGAAAATGCTCTAGATGCCATGAATAGAAAAAGCTACCTAGCAAAAAAGAAACCGACAAAAAGGAATAGCATTCATCCTCCAAATCGGGTCGGCGAGAACCCGAGCCTGGTAGTCCGGGATTCGAACGACAGGCCTCCTTAAATTAAACAGGAGTTTGATTTGCGCGACATTCGAAACCCACTGCGACAAGGCGCAGGGAATGTTACAACGATCGCATGATGACGACGGTGCGAGTGCGCATTATGTAGCTTGGTTCCGGAGGGCTGCTCTCCTATGCCACGGGCTGGTGAGTCGGAGCGGTGATGCACGTGGCTGGTGGACATGCATTCATGAGTCTTGCACCCACCCAAGCTTCCCAACCATTGTTCAGGTCCTGTGGTCCATTGCACGTAGGTACGAGCTTACATGAGCATCGCGATGCTGTAGGGTAGATGGGGCATCAAAGGCTAGGTAAAATCTGAAAAGCAAATTAGCCTATGTCCTTCCAACATATGAATGTGCTTTGCAAAGTGAGGTGTAAAGTAGCTCGATCAGAAGGAAGGCAACAAGGAGTTATCTGCATGGTTTTGCGCTCTCGGAAATGTACTGTAAAGTTTACATCCAAGTAATACTTCATCATAGAAGCTGTGTTGTGTGTGGGTGTGTGTGTTGGAGGGGGTGGGAGGAGCGTAGACGTACCATTATTGTTGGAGCACTCGCTCTGTAGCATGATACCTTCCATAAGGCACCTCACCCAGGAGCGAGTGCTTGCTTGGTCTTCCCAAACACCTAAGCAGGAGCCAGGTGTGGGAAGATGTCACGTCACAATCGACCTGCATCATCATGGGGGGAATCCGAGCAGGAGATACAGGACATTGGTTTCGCTCTCATCGCGCTGCAGAAAGTTGGGCCAACAGTGAAGAGGCCCGGTTGCCGGATGCGGGCAGTTTCGTCGAGAGAAGTGTCTCTCCTTGCCGTCGGCGGAGCGCGAGTGTGGAGGAAAGGAAGAGAGAGGTGCCGCTTGAAATTCGAGATGAAGTGCAAGAATCCTGCCCGCGCTAGAGAGCGGAAGTGCCCGGCGGGCTGTTGGCGGAGGTTTTGTGGGACTTCAACTCGATTGTAACAATATATTTCTATGCTCTTGCGACATATATCAATGATGATATCACTCATGTGAACGATAGGTATTGCCTCGTTGGCTTCGAAGAGCACGATGGTTCAAACTCTGCCCACGCGTGCGACGATTGCACTATTGGGAGTCTGCGCATCAGATAATGATAGTGACAGGTTTTGATGAGCGATTAGATAGGGAAACATTGCGTGATGTGGTCTCAAGTGCATGGGGGGGTATATCTTATACATATGAGCTCAAACCAAGCAGAAAAGAACTCGGTCGACGGCCGTGTTTTTTTTTGCCCTAACACGAACCCTAATCATGAGTCTCCTTCTTGCTTTCGTGTTGCTATAACGGAGATTTTGCCAGGAAAAATGGTTCTAAATGGACAAGAGGTGATATTTGAAACCTACTGTGTGTAGATCTGGTGCTTCATACATGGTGTGGCCATCTTCTGCCAAATTTTGTGTCGCGCGTTGATTTCCTCAAAAGCTGGTTCTGAATTCACGACAAGTACATGGCTTTCTCACATCCCACTCATGATACTGCCAGAATGGCTGGAATACAAGACTTGAACCGACAAAATAGCTCGAATCTACCCAAAGTGCAACATCGAGTTGACTGTTCATACTTTCGTAAAAGCGCATCATCAGAAAGCACATGAGTTGCTGATCGTATGTCAAAGGCTCGTGAGAATGCAGACTTTTGAATCAATATGTACAGTACCATTCAACGGGGCTTGCGTACGATGAGTGACCTGCGAGTCGACAATCTACTCTACAGGATATTTGTTACGGGGGACCAGGTCCGACCAGACTACCGTACTTGGGTTCATTCTGTTGCTGCCCAAGGAAGTATTGAAAGTATGTCATATTCACATGTCTAGCACGGTATAGTTCGGCGAAAGGACGGCCCGCAGCGCAGTGCTTGTGTCACAGCCCGATCGATCGGCGAGCTCGCATGTGTTGCGCTCAGATGCAGCACGGCTCTCTCTCATCTCTCATCTCTCGTCAACATTGTTACCCACCACCCACTCACTGACGTATCTCACGCGTCGCAAACAACACTCACTGCAAGAAGACGTTCCGCAACATCGTCTTCGGGAACTGCTTGTTCCCCTGGCTGCTTACCCGGCAGCCCTGATAGCTATCACTTAGCTCAGAAATGCTTCAGCTTTCTCCTCGCGACACCGGTCAGCATGGCAGAAGCGAGGATGGGGCTAGCTGATTGTACGTCGGGCTGAAGCATACTTATTAATCGCCCTCACACCACTGACGCGTCTTTCCCAGGGTTTGACGACCTCAGCGTTCGTTTCCTACTCAACTTACCCAAATCCGAACTGGAAAGCATACCGCGTCTCTGTTTCCAGGTCGAAGAAGCGCAATGGTACTACGAAGATTTTGTCCGGCCGCTCGCCGCGACGATAGGACGGCCACTACCTAGCATGCATCTCCGCCAGTTCTGCCTGCAGCTCTTCCAGCATTGCCCGCTCCTGAGTGGCTTCACCAGCGAGCAGCATCTTGCTGCGTACGAGGAGTTTTTGGCATACAAGGTGCGCGTGCCTGTCCGCGGTGCCATCTTGCTCGATGAGAGCATGGAGCGCGTGGTGCTTGTGAAGGGGTGGAAGAAGGGCGCGTCGTGGTCTTTTCCACGTGGCAAGATCAACAAGGACGAGAAGGATCTTGATTGCACCATTCGCGAGGTGTGGGAAGAGACCGGATTCGACATTCGCGCTGCTGGCCTGGTTCCGGAGAACGACCGCGACGTGAAGTACATCGACATCACGATGCGCGAGCAACATATGAGGATGTTCGTTTTCCGAGATGTCCCTCTCGACACTTATTTTGAGCCCAAGACCAGGAAGGAGATCAGCAAAATTCAGTGGTACAACCTGCGGGATTTGCCTGGCTTTGTTCGGCGCAACAGGAATGAAGGAGATAATGGCAACACGAACAAGTTCTACATGGTGGCTCCGTTCATGAGCCACATCAAGAAGTGGATTGGCCAACAGAGGAGGAAGGACGAGGCAGTTGCACAGACCGAAGAACAGCTGGTCGCCCATGGTATGGATGCTCAGCACGTTGTCGAAGACGAACCTGAAGTGTACGTCCCGGCCGCTCATGCGGTGCCTCCGCCAGTGGATCGTTCGGAAGAACTCAAGCGACTTTTGTCCATTGGAGGACTTGGCAATGCGCCTGTGCAACAAACTCCCCAGCAGCCGCAGATGTCTCAAGCAAACCACTTGCTGGCTATGTTGCAAGGCGGCGTTCAAGGTCAACAGAATGCAGGCCTGCCGCACACGCCTATGGATCAGATCAACGCATTTGTAACACAACCAGAGTCGCCTCACCCGCGTCACCCTAGAGAGCAGCCAACGGCTCACCAGCAGCCTCCGCCACAGTTCCCACTGTCGCCTCAACGGGTGGTCCATCACGAACAGCAGAACAACATGCATTTTCCAACTGGCTTTGGACAACCACAGAACGGATCTTTTGGGCAGAATGGTCAGCCTATCCAGATGGTACAGCCGGATTTCCAACAGCAGCAACAATATCAGCAGAACGCCTCAGCGATGCAACAAGGACAGATGTTCTCACAGTCCAATGGTCACATGAATCACCCGCAAATGCAACAACAACCACCGCAGATCCCGCAGCACATGATGCCTCAACATCAGACTCCGGTATCTGGCCAATACCAGCTTCAAGGCCAACACGGAGCGATTGCATCTGGACCTTCTGCGCCCAGCGCCTCGCAACTCCCGCCACCAAGACTCTCTGCTCAGTCAATCAAACTTCTGGATGCTTTCAAGACTGGTCAAAAGCCAGCACAACAGCCATCGTCAAGCTATGCCGCCGCTCCGAGATCGGGTAGTGCTCATCAAAGCGCTTTGCTTGGTCTATTCAAGCACTCCCCAGCGCCCGAGCCTGCACAAGTACAACAGGATCCGCGTTCAGAACACGCCATTGTGTCTCCTGCACCGGATGAGTTTGTTGAAAGACCGTCTGCACTGCAGGAGAGGCGTCCAACTTTGAACGAGATCACAAGGTCCTTGCCTGTCAACTTCAAAGCGAAGAGGCCATCTCAGCATTCGCCGGCGATACCGACGCAGCTGTCTACAGTCACCCCACCAGCTCCACTGCCTACCCAAGTACCCGAACCTGTACCATCAGAGAAGTTGGAGCCCGAGCCGAAGCAGCAACGTGCACCCATCCCCAAACCGCACTCGCCGGCCAATGTTCCTAAGACACGATCGTCCAACGGGCCTAAGGAGCCCAAGTCGAGAGATGCGCCAGTGTCTTCCGCAAAGCAGATCATGCAGCGCACAGGCTCCCGTCAAACGCCTGGCAACACCCAACGAGACAAGTCTGCATCGTCGCCTTCTCCAGCTCGCCAGCCAAAGGCAAAGGCGAAGGCCAGCGAGCCACAGGCCCCTATGACAATTCTTACCAGACCTGGATCTTCGCGCGATAAGTCGGGCTCGCCAGCAAACGAGGCTTCGAAGCAAGCATTCCAGCCTCAATTGCTTAAGAGACACGAGGCAAGCGACAGCAACTCTGCAGCTGCCAACGGACCTTCAGATGCAAACGACGGTGCCGCTAGTGGTGATGGCAGCGGCAAACGCGACCAGCTTCTGGCGCTCTTCAGCAAAGCGCCTGCAGCAGCACAGGCACCGCCTCAAGATCTGCCAGCCACAACAATAAGTCCTCCTCCAGCTGCTGCTGTTAGCCCAATTGCCCAAGCACCAGCTCCCGTCAGCACGCACAACAACAATCTCCTCAACCTCTTCAACAAGACTGCACCTGTGCAGCAGCTCAGCCCACAGCCAAGTCCGGCACCACCATCAGCACCTGCTCTCCAGCCAACTCAGCGTCCTGTAAAGCCACGGACTCCTGTTCCGCCGCCCATTATGTCACACCAGCCCCAGAATACGCTACTTGACCTTTTCAAGAAGCCTTCTCATGGCCACAGCGCCAGCCCCTCTATGGACTCACCTATCTCTCCTTTCAACCTGGGCTCTCCGCACGCAATGCGTCATGGGCCCGGGCCGATGACAGAGCAGCCAAAGTCGAGACTAGGTAGTGTGACCGACGCAAGCTCGCGTAGAGGAAGCGGTCACGCCACTTCGGGCAAGGGCAGTGGTGGCGCGACTCCGACGGAGCAGAAGGACTTTTTGCTTGGATTCTTGAATGGAGTTGTGCAGAAGGAAGGGCAGAGAAAGTGATGAAAGTGCGTTTGCTTTAAAGGAATTGGTGGGTGGATTACGAATTGCGTGAGTGTATATGCGGATCTTTCATTTGTTTGGTTGTTTGTATGAATTGCTTTCATGATATCTCATCAGCTTTTACGAGAGACTCTCATTTAAGGAGTGTGTTAAAGGTGCAACATCCACAGAACAGGTCCAGCAAAGTGCAAAGCAATTACATTGCAAGATTGGAAAAGGACATGATAATCTTGTATTACCAATGAAAAGAGATGGAAGTCGATGCAAGAAGAAACATGATCTTGGAATACTTGATATTGATCTATCGTAAAAGCGAAGCCACGCGCACGATTCCGACCTTCAACCTTCAATCTACACTTTCGAAACATCTGCCGTTCAGACGTCGTCCATCTCGAACTCGTCCAAGTCCCCAGCTTTCCCGCCGCTCAGGCCTGACTGGCCGTCGGACAGGGCGCTTCCTCGGTGCATGTCCATGAGAATCGTAGCCGCCTCTCGCACTTCTGCGCCGCCATCCGCCAGCTCGAGGAGAGCGTTGGCAGCCTCGACCTCCTTGGCATCGTAACCATCCTGACTACCAGCGCTGCCGTCTTCTGTCATCTCAGCATCCACTTGTACGGCGAGCGGTGTGGTGACCGATGGTGTGCTACCATGAGTTTTCTTGGCGCGTTTCTTCGGTCGCTCCGTCTGCTCCTCATCTCTCACGCCCTGCTTGACTGCTTTCGTCCTCTTAGCCTGTGCGACTGGCGCCTTTGTCACATTGCTGTCTTTGGGGATTCTGACGGATGCAGCGGCCTTCGCTCCTCTCGACGACCTCATGATACCTCTGCCTCGAGGAGTCGCTTTGACCGCTCCACTTGCAATCCTAGCATCGTTGAGATCGTATCGCAATTGATGGATTGTCTCGCCAGTGGCCTTGGCCTTGGTTTCCAAAGCTTTGTGAATGCGGGTGGCAACTCCATTCTCGGTGAGCGGGTAGTTACCCAGGATGCCGCAGATGCGAGCTGAGATGTCGGCGTTGGAGTATCGCTCGGCGAGGAGGAGGATCTTCTCGCCTTTGAGGCTGTTCTGGTCCTGGAATGCTTCGTCGTCCGCCTGCTCTTGCGCCGCCAGGAATTCGTCATCCTCAGCAGCAGCAGCTTTCGTGTCGACAACGCCGCTCTCCTCGGTGGCATCGCTGCCTTTGGGCTGGTCGGTGTTGGTAGCTGCGTCAGCCTGCGGTGCCGATGTCGCCTGGAGATCCTCATCGGCCTGATCATTCTCCGGAACTTGAGTTTCACCACCAGCAAAGGTCTTATCGCCACCTGTTTGGGTGTCTCCACCGACTGCTGAGTGTCTGTGATCAGGCTCTCGACGAGTGCTTCTGACCCCACGAGTTTTCCTGTGCTCCGTCAACTCTTCCTTGAGCAGGAGCTTGGTAGTCCCCAGTGCCTTGGCCTTCTTCGTCAATGCCGCATTCAAGCGGCCATTGATGGCAGCACGGGTGAGGTTGCCTCCAGTAGCTTCGTTGGAAAAGTTGACAATGTCTGCGGTCGAGAATCTGCTGGCGAGATCGACGAGAGCTTCTCCAGTGAGTCTGGGTGGATCTGCGATGAGGAGTTCGTCCTTTTCCTCCTGAGTAGGCTCCGAGTCGGACGGAGATGCATCGGAAAGGACATTGTCGCTCTGCGGGACTGGGCTGGTGGCGTCTGCCACGTCTGCAACAGGAGCATCAGTGTTATCGAGTTCCGAGGCGTCGGCAGCATTCATCGCCCGCAAGTCGGCCAGAGCGCTTTTGACGAAAGCAGGATTGCTGAATGCAGTCCAGCCACTGATGACTGAGGTGTTACCGGTTGCTGGATCTCCCGCCATGTTGTGTGTGTAAGTATGTTGCATGTTGGATGTTGTTGAGTGTGATGTGTTGATGAGATTGTAGGGTGATGCGAGAACCATCGACCACGAGTGAGCCAGCGTGTAATTTTGTAAACAGTGCCATCGGACCCGACAATGGCTTCGATACGACGCGACTTTCACTTCACTTTCGCGGGTTGGCAAACGATAGAGCGCCGCGACACTCCAGTGAATGGGCTTGAGCGGGCACAAACGCCTTGTGAACGATCGATGCCCAGCATCCATCACTGGACAGTCTGGACTTAGAAAGACAATTTGCGCCGGCCTCGCAAAGGACTTATTCTAATTGGTCCTTGCTAAAGCGAAATGTGAATGCTGCCGCGAATGTTGAGGTCCACTCTGCGAGCACAAAGAAAAAGAAGGCCAAGACATTGTGCATTATTCTCGGGGTCGAGCAGCCTTAACGATCTTACGGTCGAAGGATCAGGCACGATGTTGACTAGTAGAGCGATAGCAACAGCTAATGACCATGGAGACTAACATAGACGAAAGACACAGTCGATGGAGAAATGTATGCTTGGAATGGTTGTGGAGGTAAAATCATATTCTGTTGTATTTGGACTGTGAACACCGAAAAAGAAACGCCGGAAACGCCGGTTGAGATGTAGTCTCAAGCCTTTTCTGGGTGTTTGGGCTGAAAGTAGATGATATGCGAGCATCGAAGGAAAGGAGATATTCGTCGAGCCTGCTACGAGCAAAACTTGTGGTTAGGTAACTATGCCTCTTCGTCGCTCTCGAACTCCGTCATCTCACTGATCGCAGAGTTTTTTCTCTCTCCACCAAAGTCCTGCTCATAGGCAGCGGACTGCTTGTCGGCCTCGTCGTCATCCTTGACACCAGTGCCGGTGAGTGTCATCTGGCCGGGTTTTTTAGCCCTCGGGACACGAGCCGCACGAGTTGCAACGCCATTCGACATCCTCGACTGTCTGAATGTCTCCTTGAAGTCATCCACGCTTACGTTCTGCTCCAGTGCTTTTTTTGCCATGGCTGTTTTGATTCGGTGCGCGATTCCGGACTCAGTCAAGACTGAACCATTCTCCACAGCAGCAGCAGTGATCTTGGCTGAGATCTGGTTATTGGTGTACTTTGCGCCGATCTCAAGGATTTTGTCTCCAACGAGAAGGTCTGGGAAGGCGAAGAGATGCTGCTCGGTGTCTTGGTAGGTCGTCGAGGTTGGACTGCCGGAACCTTCGTTGGTGTAGTGTGTGATGCGCTTGCCGGTTTTAGCGAATCCTTTCGTCGTGTACTCGACACCGTCGTGGGTGGTGACTGGGTCACCCGATGTGAACTTCGTACGCATCGTTGATCTTGGAGGATGGATATTCGGTTGGTGTGTTGGCTGCCTGAGAAGGCTACAGTCTATGAAAGTACTTCACGCGACATTATAGCGAGCTGACTAGACTGGGATTTCATTGTTCACCCTTCACTTCTCACAAATGCATTAGTCAATGGTAGGATCTACAACAAGCCCATTGTCGGCAAAGCCCACTGCAGCTGGAACATGTCATTGTACGTCCACAAGTTAGTGCAACATGGACTATTGAGGACACAATCTCATTATAGTATAGCATGTGCTATCCTCAGATCGACCCAACATCCCAATTTGTGAACCAAGATGCTGGCATTAGATGAGCTCGGGATTACTGAATCGATCTTGACAACATGGAAGGCTTGTGTCATATGAGAACTTGGTATTGTATCTCTTAGTACTCCTAAGCTTAGTCGTTGAAGCAAGTAGCTGAGGTCAATCGATAGCTTCTGTCCACGTGTATTTAGTGGCCGCTTCCACATCTGTGCGTGACAACCTTCGTCCAGCTTCTGCAGAAGAGTGATTGGCTGATATACAGTACAAGTTAGCAATGCTCATCTATTTTTGGAGTACGTCCGAGAGACTCACCTATTATCCGGTCTAAGCTTGACCTTAGATGATCTCGTCGTTGTCATCGTCGCCGTCGTCGTCGTCGTCGTCGTCGTCCGGAGTCGCGTTTTGCTTTCCGTCACGCCCAGCATTCTTTCCTCGACTTTTGGGGCGGTAGTTCTTTGGAAACTCCAATCCGTTTGCGATTCTCATGGCATCGAGCTCGGCCCTTACCTTCAATTTAGTCACGCCCTGTCTGTTCGCACGCGCGACGATGGCGTTGGCAATTCTCCACGTTAACTGTTTTTGGCCGAATGTGGCTTCGGGGTGGAATGTCGCGATCTTTTCGAGGATGTCTTGGTGCGAATATTTTCCAACAATGCCAAAGAGTTTATCGCCTTTAAACTCCGCAAGATCACCACGGAAGACTGTGTCGTCATCTTCATCCTCATTGTCACCGCCGTCGTCGTCTTGAAATTTCTTGTTGTCCTTGCTCTCATACTTCGTCGTACTTTCTGCGATAGGGACAGCTTTTCCTGTGCTACGTGGTACTCTCGAGCCGATCGTCACATGTTGTTCCCCAGAGATGATGTTTGGAGATCGTTGCGACTCAGTCCCGGGAGTGATACTGCTGGCTCCACCGAGAGCATCGAGTTGAGGTTCATCCGAGACATAGTAACGCATGAGACGAGCGCCTGCGGACATGTCATCTGAGTCGTACTCAGGCTCGAATCTGGTACGAAGATTGGCCATGATAAACTTCACCGGTGCTTGTGTGTCGGCACGTCATGCGTGGTTATAACGTGCCCGCTGGTAGATGCAGATGCTGCTGGGGAGCGGCGTTCAGTCGCGCGCAAAGAGTTGTCTTTGCCCACATGATTTCCTGGCAAGAGTGAAAGTGACGTGTTTAGTTCACTCATGTGATTGTCTCGTGCATAAAAGTTCCTATGCCTCGCTCTGCTTGCACCTCAAGAAGTCGCAGCCATCATCAATTCGCAAACAGACCAGGCAAAGAGACCAGACTTTATAACATGGACCGCTGAGAGAATCATGTCTTAGAGGAGGCCGCCTCCATAATTCTACAATTTCTCGAAAAAGGCGTTTTGCTGTAACATGATGCACCTGTCATTGGCACCTCAAACAGAATCGAAGGATGCCATGTGCTGGTTATTCCTTCCCCTAGCACCACAAAGATACCAAATGATTTGGTTGGAAAATGACTTACAATCGTCCGCACACAAAAAATGATCATCTTCTCCGCTGAATAGTCACGCTTCGAAGTTCTGTCTTCTGAAACGTACTGAGTCAGAACACAGCATCAGGCTGTCGAGAATTTCAAGCTCTTTTCTTTGCATATTTTCATCTTCCTCTTCCCTTGATGTTTGATCATGTTCAGGTGGCGCTGCAATACTTTGCAGTCAAACATTATTCGTCTGCAGTTGCTGTACGTCGAAGCCCGCCAGCCGACGCGCGGAGGTGCTGGTGCAGGGCTTAGTCATTGGATACCCGATATTGCCGTTTGATGTGGTCGAGGTCTAGACTCAGGACCGACATATGGGAATGTGGGGTGCTTGATTTGATGATGATACGGATATATTTATTGTGCTCGTATTGCTAGCAAATGCTTAGCATCATCTGCACCGGGATAAAAGCTCGCTCGGCTCGCTACAATCTTGCGCATCCAATTTTCGCTCAATGTATTCGTAACGCCCAGCAAATGAGGATTTAATCCATGTTAGAGATTGCCTCATGTCCCTAAACAACAATCTCCACAGCAATCTTCACAATGGGTCGCTCGGAATGAAGCTTTCCGGGCATGTCAATTTGAGACGCTAGCGTGTAGGAAATAGAGTCGCTTGCGAGAATGGTTTCTGGAACAGAAAGCTTAACTGAAGGCAGGGCTGATCGTATAAAGTCCTCATGAGGGCACACAACCGCTGAAGCCCTACTCAACAGACCTCATACACTCATTCATTCGTTCTTTTCCCTAGGGCTATTTACTCTTGCCGGCACAAGACTCACAGTCACAACTTTTATACACTCTTTATACTCAAATCCCGACACAATGCCCGGACTTCTCTCCTCCACTTTGGCTCTTGCAGCCCTCGCGATGCAGGCCAGCGCGGGTCTCTTGAGCCCTAACCCTTCTCACGACCGTAACCTGTTCGGACGTGCTGTTAACGTTGGCATGGGCACCAGGTACGGCCTCAACTGCAAGGAAGAGGACTGCTGGCAACAGGGTGCCTGTGCTTTCACCGACTACGTTCTGCCCTCGACCGTCGATGGTTCCACCTGCGTGTCTGAGGAACTCTGGGACTCCAGCTACCACTGCGGTGGTTGCATCAGCGTCTCTTACAAGGGCAAGAAGATCGTTGTGATGGTGAGATTTCTCGTGAAGCCGATCGAAGAGATGACATCAACTAACTCGTTCTTGAACAGGTCACCAACAAGACTGATGGCGACAAGAACCACCTCGACATGACCCCTGCCACCTGGTCCAAGCTCACGAACGGCCTCTCCGCCGGTGGAGTCAACGGCATCGAGTGGGAGTTCGTCAAGTGCCCCATCGCCGACCCTCTCAGCATCCACATGCACGGTGGTGCTTCCAAGTACTGGTTCGCTGCCACCGTCGAGAACGCTACTCGTCGTACCAAGAGCCTGCAGGTCAGCTCCGACCAGGGCAAGACCTGGATTGACACCAAGCGTGACACCAACAACTTCTTCGTCGCCCCGGGTGTCCTCAAGTCCGACACTGCTTGGGTCAAGCTCACCAGCCACATTGACACTGAGGTCATTGTCAAGGACGTCGTGCTCCAGTCCAAGAAGTCTACCAAGGCCACTACCAACTACGCCTAGACAATGCATTTCAGCTGGATAGCACTTATACATTGTGGGGGAATACTTAAACCTTTTGTGAGATGTTTGTTTTATTATAGTGGTTTCGTAATTCCATACTTCTTGGTGCAAATCAAAATCTAGGGTCACGTCGCACTCACACTCTCGTATGAACTATTGACAATGTGAGAAACAATGTTACTGGAAAGGTTCTCCGGACTCTGGAGTGGTTACTTGACTCACAAACGCTTACGGCATTTGATCTGATTCCTCAGCGCTTCGTCGCATATCCCTCGTCAACGTGGCCTGTGGCGGTCTCGTTGCTCTTGATCAATGCCTCGATAGCGTTCATGACAGAGCTTATGTCCTCATCTTCCATCTCATCATCCTCATTGACCTGGCCAATTTCGTCGTCCACAGCGGTAGTTGCCTTGCTTGAAGTCGAATCAAAGAGTAACGCAGCTTGCTCTTTCGACAATCGTGTAGTGTCGACAGGCCTGGAGATACTCTCTACGAGGGAAAGGATCTTGTCCTCATCCGGTCTCCTTTTCGGAAGACAGAGGATGCTTGTCTTTGCAGGTGACCCGTGCTGCCCGCTGGTTTCATCAAGCAACAAGGGATAGAGATGTGCTCTCACTGCATATGCATTGTACTTGGACGGCCAGCGAGCCTTCTTGTTCTCTTCGACTTTCTCGCCAAGATGTCCATCGTGCTTCTGGCGCTTGCGGTATTCCTTTTCGAGCGTCTCTGAGGGTAACGATGCCTGAAGTTCCCTCGATGGTCTGTTTTCACAAGGCTCCCCAATACTCTCGCATCGGGTACAGATCTGTCCAGGCTGGCGTAGGTCATTATCGACTCGGCAATCTGATTCGCCGTCATCGATACAAAGACCACAACGCTGGAAGTATTCACCGATAGACTCGGGCCCTTGCACTGCGGCACTCTCTGTGAACAGTGAAAATCTGCTGTCGATGCTCATGGAATCATCATCGGCTGTGCTCTCGACGGTGTCTTCCGGTACCCGCAACACAGGAGCGCGAATCAAGCTCTCGACCCGAGACATGATGTCTTCCTGTGTGGTTCTAATACACGGACTGTTTACCTTGAGCTTGTCTAGCACGTGAGGATAACTGTGAGAAGCACACCATTCTAGCAGCACATCGTCGGGAATATCCTGAAGACTGCAATAAGGGAACAACGGGTCATGCAAGAGCTCACTGAGGAGGGAGCTCACGCGCTGGGTACCACTGTTTCCTGAGGGCGGAGTCGGTGTTTCCTGGGCGTCGGCAGGCAGCGTCGATGAGTCCGAAGTGGCAGTGTTGCTGATGCACTTATACCAGGCATCCACATTTATGCAGATGACTTCTGGACGGATTAGAGTGACGTTCTGCTTGCGATCATCAAGTCGATTGTGGCTCTTCACAATTTCAATGATCTTCTTCAGCGTGTCTTGGCCCCCAGGAATACCCTTGCCTATAAGCTTGAACGCTTTTTGTTGAAGGCCATGAATTATTCTGGCGTCCAAAATAGGCAATTGTCGTCCATGGTTTGCCCAAAGAACAATGTTCTTGTTCGTGTACTTGACGGTCATTCGCAGGACATTCCTTGAATCCATGAGAGCAGGGTAGTGTTTCAAGAATCCGGATCTTGTGGGCTTCTGGATGCCGCTAGATGTTGTCAGAGCACTTTCGGAGGGGAGGGCTGGAGACGACTTACCCTGGTTGAAGTCCTTCTCATGATCCTGTCCGAATAGCTCAATCATGTTGCGAGAGTGGCGAGTCTTCGCCATCCAGTCCATAATGATCTGTGAGTGTGCCATGATTGCTTTCTTCTTTCCGATATTCTTTGTGGTAAAGTCGGCGGAAATTTTTAGCTGCGCGCCTGGCGTAGCTTGTCAATATTCGAAATGTGTTGATCTGATCGAAAGTATCCTGAGAGGTCCAGGGTGGCCGCTTTTAAGAGTCCAGATGCCAAGGCTACAAGAACAATCCACTTGTTCGAACAATGGACAAAGGAATCGAAAATAGATGGCCTTTAAGATCAGCTTCGCTTTGTTCATTGTTCGGCCAGGTCCACATTGTCCCAAGGGCAGACGAGCCAGTATGTGCGTGACGACAGCGACATATGGGCTCTTGGTATCGAAATTGGTCTCCAGAATAAGCCGAGCACGGCCTCATTGGCGACACGGCAAATATGGTAGAGCTACGATATGGTAGCACCACCCTCCCACTCCCAATCAAGGTGGTTGCCACGAGGTTCTTTCGCGCTCAAACGCTCAAGCTGGCTCCCGGACGACCCAGTAGCTTTCATACGGCGTCCAAGGTCCAGTCGCTGCACGGATGCCTTGCCATCACGATCCAGGCTGCTGGTTCTCACCTGCACACTCCCACGGACTTGCATTCGTTCGAGAACATTCAAAGCAGCCGATTGAGGCCCACCGAGCTCACGTAACTTGTGCCAAGTTCCAATAAGGATCTTGAAGTCCTTGAGTCTCTGGCCGTGATCGATGGCTTCGACGAATCGCGAGAGCTGCTTGCTGAGCTTATCAGCCCAGAGTGCGATGTCGTGTTGTGGCGGTAGATTGAGATTGAGCCTCAGGCGCCTAAGATTAGCCAGCATATAAGGGTATTGCCAAGGCAGGCTCGAGATGAGTGGCCCGGAAGGTCCAAAATGCTTTGAGTTGCCTTCACAATGCTCCAAAGGGAAAGTTGAGGGCTCCGTCAGTTCTTCCTATGCGGCTGTCAGATTGTAACAAAGAAGCTACAAACACGAAGACATGTGCATGCAGGTCAAACAAAATTAGAAAGAAATCAGCATTTTCGCCCAGCTGTCTCTGACGTACCCGCGCAACCCACTCACGGCTGTCACGTACCGGTTCCGAATCGATCTTCCAGACGAAGACGTTGGCCCGGTAGAAGCACTGGAAGACTTCCTCTCGCAACTCCCGGCAGACTTGCGCAACGGGAGGAATGAAGACAGATTTGTCTGTGTCTGCCCATAAAGGATACTGGAGTTCGATGGTGGCTCTTGTTCGCACGATGGGAAAGAGGATTTGCTCGCGAAGCTCAAATGGCAATGTCATGAATGAGGCGGGCATGGTGGCAAGGAAGCGCCAATGGGTAGTGCGTGCTGTTTTTTGAGTGTATGTGTATACAATGTATATATAAGAAAAAGGAATATAGTTGATTTGATAAAACGGGGACGGACCTGCGTTTGTCTAATGAAGTGGTGTCCAAGAACTGTCGAACGGAGGTTGTTCACGATAACAGATTCCGTTTGTCCGCTGGTGGTGCAGGGGTCAAGCGAGAATCACAACTATTAATACGAGTACAAACATATGTGCGAGTACTTTTATGCACTTTCTGAACACTTCTGTCGTGATTTATCGTTGTTCAGTAATCTATGACATTTCACCGAATCTTAGCCCGTGTCTCACGATTCTCTGCCAGTCAACACAATTACAACAAACTCGCAACTTCCCTGGCCAACTTCTCCTGCAACACACACGCCTCTATCGTACCTTGCGCATCGAGTACATTTACGAGCTCCATCAACTCGCCATCTTGCTTGGCATGGAACAGTAAGTATCCCAAAGCAAGCAGCAATGCCTTGATAGCTTCACTGCTGCCACCCTCATCAGCCTCAATGCGTAAGGCTTCAAGCATAGAAGCGGCAAGCTCAACTTGCTGACTCTCCGCCAATCCTTCCTTCTGCTCTTCTCGACGCAAGCGGTAATTTGAGGATGTCAGGTTGAAGGCCAATGACGCTGCAGCAACGCGAGTCGTGGGGTGTACGGCGTCGAGAAGAGAGCCGGTGATGAGCTGGATGATAAGCGGTGTGGTAGGGTTGCCAGGCCGTAGGAGTTCCCTGATGTAAAGTGGAGAGCTAAAGGTGTTGCACGCGAGATGTATCGTCACCAAGCGCAGGTTGTGCGGGCAATTCTCTCCCAAGTGGACCACGTGCTGGATCAGTGCAGGAACGGTGGCCAGCTCGTCCACCACTTTCTCTCCAGCGAAGAAGCCAGACACTCGAGGGTCGATCATAGCACAACGCAGGAGATCGACCGCAGCGAAGCGAGATTCTATGGGCAAGTTCTCGATTGTTGTTTGTAGCATTTCTCCAATGGCGCGAATGTCCGGGAGCTTCGCTTCGCGGACATCGACTTGGCGGTTCTTGACGAAGGTCGTCAATGCGACAAACTCAGGCTCTTGTGCGCCGGAGCCGAGCTTGGCCGTCAATTTGTCTATAGGGGGCACCCTGGCATATGTGATGGGCTTCATCGATCCGAACTGTAAAGTTGGCAGCTTCAGTGAAGCATGAGGGTGTGGCGGGAATGTCTGCTGCAATAGCTGTGCAACGTTGGCCTTCAGTAGCGTAGGGTCTGCTCCAGTCCACTCGTCCAATTTCTTGCTTTTGGAGAAGGTCATGAAAGTGGGCGTTGCGCGGATCGAATATCTTGAGGCAATCTCTCGAGCTTCGTTGATGTCGACCTTGACAAAAAGAGCCCCGCCGTGCTCTTCTGCTAGTGCGTCAAAAGCAGGATATGCGAGTTTGCATGGTGCACATGTCGAGGAGGTGAAGAAGATCGTCACGCAAGTGTCGGAAGCACCCGTCAGATTCTTCTCCAGTGCGTCGCTAGAAGTGAGGTTTAGTACTTTCCCATACCTCGCAGTCGTTCTTGGTGCATCTTGAGCAACAGGACGTGGTTGATGTGTCGAAGCACCATTAGGTACAGGTGCTTGAGTTACCGAGCGCATACTGGCATCGATCTGAGGCCTGAGCATTCGTCCGAATGGTGTATCTAGAACTCTCTGAGGTAGGCTTGTGATGTGCTCGGGTGTTCCGACGCCGAGTAGGAACATGGCAAAGTCGTGTGTGAAGTTGTTGCAATTGTGCGCAAATAGATCGTAGCTCTCCGGGGTGTAGACCTGCTTGAGACTCTCCAGGTAGTCCAAGATGGTCTCTAGATCGATATCTGTCTTACCCATGGGGATGATCTCCATTGGTTGGCCATGATGGGAAGCGCCAGGATAGCAGGTCTGCACTCCGGCACCGAAGAAGTACTCGACGTTGTTAAAGACCAGAGAAGTGTGGTAGACTGCATCAATCTGTATTCCGAGGAATTGTTTGCTCATAGACCTTGCCAGGCCCTGGCTTAGATCGTACACATAGAGCTGAACGTCCATCACTAGCAGGAGCCGCCGGGTACTGTGGTTCGTGAAGTCGGATGATGTGCCGAAATATGTTGATCTCTCTTCGTGAATACCGTAAGGAAAATTTCTGACGAATGGGGAGTGGATTTCCAAAGGGCAAGAAATATATGTTCATGGTATTTGTACAGGCAGCCGCTGTTGACGTGTGGCGAAGCGTCACTCCACGCCTTCTGAGGCCGACTCTCAGCTTCCACGCATGGTCAACCAACTTGCGACAATGCAACACCATAATCCCCGGCCTGCGCGGCAACCTTGCCAGTACTTCGATCACTTCATATGAGACATAAGCGACAATATGCGAAAGACGCTCCTCCTCGTCTTCATCCATGGCTTCAAAGGTAGCGACAACACCTTTGGCCAATTCCCCAAAGACTTGCGCGCCCTGGTGGCTTCGTCCTTCCCCGACATCGAGGTGCTCAGCATACAATATCCGAGCTACGAGACAAGAGGCGATCTGGGAGAATGTGTCGGGAGGTTCAAAGAGTGGCTACAAAACAAAGTAATTGATCTCGAAGTCGCAAACCGCACCCCGAGTCCTACAGTCGACCCGAGCGTCCGAGTGATACTATGCGGACACTCTATGGGAGGCATTGTCGCGGCGGAGACGCTGCTGAGCATTGCTAGGGACGAGCCGGTGCGACCTAGTGCTGGCAACAACTCAACGGCATCTGCGAGCAGACCACAGACGCCGCGCCCAAAAGATAGTCGCACGTCACAGGATAAGGAAGAGAGAGCTACATCTGCGCCGCCCGGAGAATCTACACTGTTCTTCCCATACGTGCAAGCTGTCCTCGCATTTGACACACCATTCCTTGGAATCAGTCCTGGTGTTCTGGCGCATGGCGCAGAGGAGCACATAAACCACGCCTCCGCCGCTTACAAGGCTTACAATGGCGCAAGCGAATTGTTCGGGTGGAACTCGCCGGCGCGCTCAACACAACCGATTGCCAATGCCTCAAGCAGAGGGTTGCCTGCGGCAGACGGATCTACATCCAGTAGCTGGGGCAAATGGGGCAAGTACGCCATGTTCGCGGCAGGCGCAGCTGGAGTCGCTGGCGCCGCTGGCGCCGCCTATCTGAACTGGAACCAGATCAACCAGGGATTAGCCTGGGCTGGCAGTCACCTGGAGTTCGTAGGCTGTCTCGCACGCGGAGCGGAGCTACAAAAGAGAGTCGAGAGCGTGGTCAATCTCACCGAGACACACAGCGTTGGCTTTGCCGATTTCTACACGGTACTTGGGGAGAAGGTATCCAGTAAGACACAATACGCAGGAGCCGTACTTGGACAGGACCGGACATTCTGCGTTGTCCCGAAAGACGCTCGCAGCACGCCTGACAGCCCGACCGGATCTAAACGACCAGCACCTGCTTCAGGGGACGCGCAATCACCGCCTAAGAAGCGCAAGACGCGTGCCGAGGCGGAGTTGGATCAGGAGATGAAGGAAGGCGAGAAGGTTCAGGAATTTGCACGCGACACAAGCAAAAAGAAAGGCGACTGGGTACGATGTGTGAACAACGTGGCAAAGGACGAATTGAAAGCTCACACCAGTATGTTTGCGCCTGGCAAGAATCCAGGCTACTACAACATGCTACCAATGGCAAGAGATCGAATTGTCAGCTGGGTGGACAAATCGTGGTATGAAGACATGGAGAAGAAATATGAAGATGACGAGAGTGAGTCCCGTGAAGAGACTGATGCAGCAGGCGGCGCTGAAAAAGGTGACAAGGAAGAAGAAGAAGCAGAAGCAGAGATGACCACGTGATCCGTGTGTGTGCTGCCAAAGGCTGAATGACGGAACGATGATGCTTGTTACGATACCCAGACAAACAGTATGGATTTGGCAATTGATGATCATCACATTTATGTTGTATACATCGTCGCTGTGAACCTTGTTGTAATGGAAAGCGGTATAAAGGTGAGCCGACACGACTTGAATCCCAGCTTCCACAATCCTTGCAAGGCCAGGCGAAAGCCAAGATTGCGCCGGAATGCTTGGAAAAGGCTTGTGGCGCATTGGCATTGTGCAACACAACTCCACCGCCCTTTGACTAGTCTCATGAGTACTCGAACACAACTTCCGCGCCCAAAACTACTCTACAGGATATTGATATGATGTGTACCCGAGTCATCTACGGCATCGAGTCTGTATCGTTTCCGAGCGATTGAGGCCGCCGACGCCATAGACCACAAGGGAACAGCATACTCAACACAGATCTGGCAATCAGCTCTTCTTCTTGCCGTTGACACTATTTCGTTCCATGCGTGTCACTTGCCCTCAACATGATCGACAGGCACAGAAGCATGCTGTATAAAAAGGTAGATGCGCCGTTTTGACTATGGGGCTAGCGCATGCCGGCCCGGGCATCAAGGAGTAAATCTTCGGATGTCAGATAAGGTATCGATGCCGCGACAACCGGGAGGGAAGGGAGCAGCCTGTCCTCGTAATTACTGACTCTGTAGCACTATCGTCCACTACAATCTGAAGGTAGGGGAAGTCTTGTTATTTCCTACCGAATTTTATCTTACATTGTATATCTTATTTTCTACTCTGCGGAATGCTGCCACAATGAAACGCACCACACGCCGGGCTTGCACCAACTTGGCCCTCTTCGCAGCAGCTTTACTTTTCATCGTGGGACTGAATGTTCGCGGCCGTGGTTCCAGTAGCAAGACGTTCGCATGGACCACTGTTCGATACAAGACCACAGCATCAACACTGCCACAGGCACATGGAGTATGCCCTGGTCTAACAGATACCAAGAAGCCAGCTCTGGTAGTATCTAGAGTCGCCTCAGACGGCGACGCTTCATGGGTCATCACTCTCAAGGACAAATACCATGTCTGCACCTACGATGTTGATCGCTCTACGGTCGGTGATACGACAAAGCTCCGCGTTCCTGCAAATCGTGGACATGAGGCAATGGCATACCTGACTTTCCTCATCGATAACTACGAGAACATCCCAGCTGCAGGAGCAGTCTTCGTCCATGGCTCGAGATTCGCGTGGCATAACGACTCGCCAAGATACGACAATGCGGAGCTGCTAGCTGCTCTCAACACCACCTCTGCTCTTGCGCAGTCTGGATATCACAATCTCAGATGCGACTGGAGCGCGAGCACATGTCCTGCCGACGTTCTACCTCAGGGCAGCTTCGAGACCGGTCTTGCTGCGAAGCTGGAACCTTTCAAAGCGCGTGTGGTCTCTGATGCGGCCATGCCTCGCGCGCTGGCTAGCATCTTCGGTGGAAGCGAGAATTCCGCCAGTAACACTCTCCTTGGACGTGGTGACGCAGTCAAAGCACAGTGCTGTGCTCAGTTCATCGTGGCGAGGGAGAATATCTGGCAGCACTCTCGAGCAGAGTACTTCGCCCTTCGCCAATGGCTACTCGACGAAGGCCCCGAAAGTGCTCCGCGCGATGATCGCATCTCGGGACGCATACTCTCGTACCTGTGGCATATCCTCTTCCTACCCCAGCAAGGATACAGTCCACGACCTGCGGCTGGTATGCACGATAGCGTAAACCTGGACCGATTGAACGCCATGGCGTGTCCGAGTGCTGCCGATTGCTACTGTCGGTTGTATGGGCGCTGTGGCCTTGATGCTTGCACTGAGGCTTCTTGCCGTGGGCAGTACACTTTGCCTAGGGATTACAAGCTTCCTGATGACTGGGTTAGCACGTATTCTGGCGTGGACAGTGGGAGCGATGAGGATCACGATGATCTGAGGAAGCGGCGGAGGAATCGAGAGGGTGTTGTGCTGCGTTGAGCGATTGTAATGTACAAGTGTTTTGAATCTTAGCAATGAAGAGTATCTTAAATTCGGACAAGATATTCTGTGTTGTATCTCGCACTCTTCAGCAATCATCATCAAGCTTGATATCTGACCCGAGATTGTACACATGCATGCATATACATGCACATGCACTGGCTACCATGATCGTCGGCAATACCTGACTTTTATTCATACACTCGCGGCTCGACACGATGAATGCACACTCAACGCTACTAGTAGCTCAAACATGTAACCATGATGTGATGCATTTCCCCATGAAGCCTCACTTCCATGTAGTAGAAGAGCCTATTCTCGCAAGGCTCATCCAGGAAGTTGCTCACGACCAGCGCAAGTTTCAAAAACTCGACCACCGAGGGATGAAGCCTGCTCTCTACCTCTGCCAGATGAGATCTGTCGTATTCTATCTGGGTCCATGTGGTTTGTGGAAGATCGGACAGTTAGTGTCCAGCCGCTGACCATGTTTGTGTTTGATGATGGCATTGTGCAGCGCACTACATCGTTCGAAGTCCATGCCATCGACATTGCTTGTCGGGGGATGAGATTTATCGACACATATAATCCGCACTTCCTCGAGGAAGGGAATATCAGGTAAGTTGCGTCGGGATACGTCGTGGTCATCGACAGGTACAGCAGCCATGTTTCTCGCATATACGAACTTCCGTACCACCACACTGTCATGCCTATTTTTGACAAGCGCCTTCCCCGCGCTCTCTCCAGTTCTCCCCACTGTGCCACCACCGATCCGATTATCGGCGGCGGCGGCCGTTGGAGAGCTAGCACTGTGCTAGTTTCGGGCCTTCCTTATCAGCAGGCCGATAATTAGTCCTACTCCTACCACATTCACGCACTTCCAAGCCGCCTATCTGCGCCGGCGCGGTACGCATCCATACAGCAGACGCTATGACTGGCCTTGACTCTTACGCCCAGCTTATCATCGATCCCACTCCACGCCCACCTGACCCTGCTGATCACCTGCTTCTCCACACGCGCGCGGAACTCCAGCCTCGAATCGAGTCGTGAGTCCTCCGGTGCACTGCGCTGCCTCGCTGCTATCTCTCGGTGTTTGGAGATACGGGATGACTGTCTACGGGTGGTCTCAACGTGCTGCACAAATCATGTGTGCAGTGCCCACCCGGCGGTAGGTACCACTGATTACCTTGCTTTCTCCTGGCAAGGCTGTTGTCGTTGTCATCTTTCTCCTACCCATCTTCCTCTTCCTGCACCCCATCTTCACATCGCCGTTTTTAGAGTTCTCGATCCTGTCTCTACATACACAAGCTCACTTACTCGGGCACCATCGCATCGCCGCCTCACCTTTACCCACTGAGTCACTACGTCACTGCGTATACTGGACACTATAACATAGTGCCATCTCCCAAACCACACGAGACAGAGCTCAGCCTGAAGAACCCTATCGCCGCCTAGCCTTCCTCTGGTCATAAGCAAACTTTGGGAAGGCACGTGTGGGAGCATTGCAGTTCACGCGATCACCTTCTGCCTTTAGACATATACCTGCGAGCAACCTACGGCGGAACAAACATCTCCCCAGAGCGGGCAAATCATCACGACGAGTGTCCATTACTCCATCAACATCAATCTACTTCTACAATACCACCATGTCATGGCTTACCACATCCGCATTCCAGCCGGCATTACCCGATCACTGCACGCCTACAAGTGACTTCCTTCTTCGGTTTAGCAGCACGTTCCACGTCTGCATACCGACACCTTTAGCCTTCATATCAAACACACTGGGCGTTTTGAGCATCTGCTCTTGGCTCTTTGCACAACTACCACAAATATACAAGAACTACAACTTGAAGAGCACATCCGGACTGTCCATATTCTTCCTGGTGGAGTGGTGTCTGGGCGATCTGGGGAACCTACTGGGAGCATTGTTCACACATCAGGCACAGTGGCAAGTAGCAATCGGTGGCTACTACGTCTTCGTCGACGTCTGTCTGGTGTTGCAGTGGGTCTGGTACGAGCGATTGAAGCATGGAAGACACCTTTTCCGAGTGTGGCCACGGAATGGAGGTGGATCAGACATCGACCAAGGCCCAAATGGAGTGATCGAAGGTGTTAGCCCGCCCTCCAGCAGACCTAGGCCCATTTTCAGAACTCCCACCTTCCGTAGGGATTCTACACAGGACGAGAAGGGCACTCCAAGCCCATCGAACACACCTCGCTGCCACACAATTCGTCGCTCAGGACCTTCATCGCCTTTCCCTTCACCATCCCCTCGAACGATGATGATGCTGGCTTGCTTGATCGCCATGACTCAAGCCTCGCCAATCGACACCACAAAGCCTGCCCTGACACTCACGGCGACCGGCCCGACTCGATTGGAGACAGCTGGTACCGTGCTTTCCTGGATGTCGACCTTTCTCTATCTCGGCTCGCGCCTTCCACAGATCTACAAAAACTACAAGCTGCAATCAACCGCAGGTCTCTCACCATCCCTCTTCGCTGCCGCGTTCTCCGGTAACATGTTCTATTCACTCGCCCTCGCTACGAATCCTTTTGCCTGGTCCGACATGGACCCTTACGGCGGACACGGCTGGGCCGGAGCTGGAGGTTCCCAGCGTGAAACATGGGTAGCAGCGGCACTGCCGTTCTTCCTCGGCGCTGCAGGTGTGCTGGCTCTGGACGCGAGCGTAGGGGTGCAGTTCTTGCTCTACGGAGAGAAAGAAGAGAAGGTAATTGTTGTGGAAGAGGACCGCGGGCAGATGGGAAGGTGGCGAAGAGTGAGTGGCTGGATGCGAGGCTGGGTACCGAGCTTTGGCGAAGGAGAGGCAAGTGAGAGGCAAGGGCTGCTTGAGAGTGGAGCGAGGGAGACGGGTGTTGGGTATGGGTCGTTGCGATGAGGGGAGGATGAATTATGAATCATGATATATATGGATTTGCATTGCATGCAGGACTTGGTATGGCATCGGATCGCTTAGGGGATAGGTAAGATTAGTCGTGGATAGAGCCACTGATACATTCTCAGTTGTGCTAGTGTATCACATTATGCTACAGTCATGCTTCGAATGTCGAAAAATCTCGAAAAGACCCCGAGTTCTTCGGATGTGACATTGGCGAGGACTGCATCAGCTCTTGTTGCCTCCCCAGTCACTGCAAAGTAGTACGATTCCACATGTCGGGAGAAAGTGAAGGCATCGCTTGCGCGTGCGTAAGAGCTCGGATTCTCACATGTCTCTGCATTTCACTAAGCACCACAGCAAACTCCTGCGCTTGATCGACTTTTGGTCGCCACCAGAAAACTTTCTTCTCGCATTCAACATACCAACCCCAAAACTTACGTCACAGACAGCGACCTTCACAGGGCTCTTCGGACTTCCGGTCTTCGATTTCTTTCTTCTCTCCATCTTACCACAATCGCAGAAAGTGGAGTCTCAGCATGGCACCCCGTACTCGCTTCGGAAGGGCATTGCAGGACGGCGAGAAGTTGTCGTTCGTAGCAGCGGCCCAGAAGATGATGCAGGCTCACATTGCAAGCGCGGATTTCGAGGCCCTGAAGACCCTTGATGGATACGACGTAGACGAGTTCATGGCAACATCCGGAGTCGGTCGGGCAATGATCGCTGCCCCCGAGTGGTCAAGGATTCACGCAGAGGCCCAAGCAAAGCAATGGTCATGGGAGGGGTTGTGTCGCAAAGCACACGTCTACTCGAAGAGCATATTCGAAAATTTTGGACTTCTCGGCGGCATACTCGACAGGCACGAAGCGACGATCCATCGGCGGTGGTTGAAAAAGTCAAACAAGCTGCGCCTTGCCGTCGTTCGCGAAGCGTGGGGTGTGAAAATGGCTCCGTCACATCGTCCCGATTTTGAAGCTCTGGAGCTTGAGAGCGAGTCGAAACGCCTGGATGGAACCGACTATCGCGACTATTACTTGTTGCCTTATATCAACGAGGAGGATCTGTGCAAGTCTCGCTCGCTGCTCCTCCTGATGTCTACGCGTGGGAGATATCATCCGAGCGAACTTGCTATCAGCGAATATGAGGCCCACCGCATAGGGCGTTCAGCATACATCTTCAGTTACACCTCACGCTGCAAGGAATTCGACGAGTATTGTATGGATCTCAAGAGCCGCGGCGGTGCTGATTCTTACGGACGACTGTGGAGCATAAGTTCTCATCCGGATCAGTGTGAAAGCCTTTGGCAACAGGAATTCCAGGACCCAGAACATGGCATCTTGGTACTAGAAGCGCAGGAACGCGTTTTGTCTTTCCTAGTGCGATGCGCAAAGCTGATACTGCATGACTTCACTGAAGAGACCATTCTGCAAGGCCCGATCCTGCCGTTTCAGATCCCACCGAAACCGGACAGTGTACACAATTCACTTGCGACGATCGCTGCCGAGGCCCCATACCAGAAACCCGACAGCCTGGACTTCTCTCGAATCGCCGCCTTACTGACAGCGAAGCGCGATGCCGCTGCGGACCATCTGTGGTCACTTCGCGAGGACCCTAGTTACTTCGAAGCGCAGATGCTGGAGGTGAGAGAGCACCGCCGAGAGCTTGTACCGGACTGCTACGGACAGCAGCATCCCATCTGTTCCCCTGGACACGAGGACGAGTTTTGGGCTCGAATCGTGCATCAAGAAATCACATGTGCCTTCCACCACGTCGAGATATTTTCCGAGCTTCAATCTCAAGCCGTGGGGCTCGGGGACATGCAAAAGTCGTATGCTGAGGAGCTTAGGACATCTTCTGCATTTCCAGATCCGTACACAAAGGCGTTGTTGACATTCCGGCATTATCTTATCAGCGTTGCCAGCACGTTCAGCACAGAACTTGGTCTTGGATTCTGTGCCTCTCCACCTATGCGGTCCTACCATAGACGTCCTTCCGAAAAGGATCCTACTTCTGAGGTGTTGGGCGTTTTGCGAAATCCGGATCTCAAGTTCGACGCAGTACGAGCTCGACTTAATTGGCTTGTTGCTATGTTGTGGGACAAGGATGAACGGTTCCAGATGATCGGACCAACCTTTATCGTCGACGAATTGCAGCGCTTGATCGACACCAAGTCAGCTAGATCTTTGCTTTCCACATATGTTGCTTCCACTGTGGGAGACCTTTCGATCGTCTTCGAGTGTATCAATCAGGTGGAGCTGTATCAGCCTTGGGCGCAAAAACATGGCAGCCAGACCAACAAGGAGCGTGACGATATGTTGGACGAGATGAAAGCGTATGTGAAGATTTGGCAGGACTCGGCGAACGCGATCGACAAGAAGGACTCCACATTGGGTAGCCTGGGGAGGCCGACAGACGGCAAGTTTGCCTATCCCGTCGCGAAGCGTAGAACTCGCGAGAACGTAGAATTGATGCGACAGGCCGAGCGGAACCTGGACAAGTTCTGGGAAAAGGTTGACCAGGACATCAAGTCAAAATGCGGCAGCCTTGCTGATGGTGCTGTTCTGTTCACGCAAGACCGAACATTGCAGAGAACACCTGAATGGACTCAGCCCATACATGAAAGCACTAAGCCAGCCGTCGAAGAGCTCTACGTTCCCTTATCTCAGCTGTTCTTTAACGAGCAGACACGCAGCAAAGAGGCCGTTCTTGAGAAGCCTGCTCAACAACCCAGGGAGAAGATCAAGACTCGGAAGCCTGGCAATTCAGAGACCACAGCAGGGGAGAACCAAGCGGATATTCCAACAAGCCAAGCTCAGACCGTGCCACTGTTTGCCGTGAATTCCAGAGCACTCAAAGTGTTCAAGACGCTGTTCTTCACACACTCTTTGACATCGACCCCGGGCGAGGTCGCGTGGATGGACTTTTTGCACGCCATGGTAGCCGTGGGGTTCGTTCCAGAGAAGCTGTATGGGTCCGTCTGGCAATTCAGCCCCGACCCGGACAAGCTGGCTGTCGAGAGAAGCATCCAATTCCATGAACCACACGGCGCTAACACCAAGATCCTTTACCGCATCGCTAGGCGCCACGGACGTCGGCTGAACAGAGCTTATGGGTGGGATGGATCGTCTTTCACATTGGAGGAGAAGTCGAAGGAGTAGAACTTGTCTTGCCTTTGGCTGGTGGCATGGACGATCGGACGAAATGTCTGATAGAAAGTCGTGAGATCCTATGGGTGGTTTTTCTTGCGTCTTTTATGCGCATTGGCGTACTTTCCACAAGAAGATAAGCATCTCATATCTACCTTCTGGATGGTATGACTTTTTCTTTTGTTTTGGCATAAATCAGAAAACCTGTGATAGTTAGCTAGCCACCGCAAGCATTCACGATGATCATTTTGTTTCTGATCTCGATTTCGAACGATGCTTTTCGCAAAGACAGTTTCGCCTTCGAACAATGCTAACGCAAAGCGAATGACGTCTTACTATATTGGGAAAGACCGATTGATGTACAATATTTTATGACAGTTGATGGAGGGTCTCGTGGCGGCGGAAAGTGATGGAGTGATGAAGTTATGATGGCGCCCTGCATGCCCGGCCTCGGCCATTGGAATTCAGTCCGTGCCCTTTGGCGTGCGATGCCAGCTTGCCATAGCTTCATGTTTCTGGCGCTGGAGATGCCACCTCTTGCACCGCACCACTCCACCAAGAAACCATACCGTCAAGCAACAATGGTCTCTTTCAAGCTCGCCTCCCTCGCCTTCGCGGCTTTCCATACTCTCGGTGCTGTTGCCCAGGCTTCTGAGGGCGTCCCGGTAAACTCACTCCACAAGCACACATAGCCAATGCCTCTCAAACTGACACACTCTCCAGATCGAGGAAGTCAAGGGTGTCAAGGAGAACGTCGAGGACCCCAGCCAGCAGCAGACTCCCAACATCAACGTCGACATCAAGACCACCTTCCCGCAAGCAGAGGTCTTCGGCGTCAAGCTCGTCAACGGCCACCCCACCCGCGCCGTCCTCGACGTCCACAACCAGGAAACCGAGGCCATCTCAGTACTGATCGTTGGTGGCTCTCTCACCACTCCCGTCGATGTCCCCGGCGCGCCTGAGGTCCCTGCCATTCTGCGCAACCTGACCACCCAGCGCTATGGCGTCTCCATCCCCGCCGGCGAGCACGAGACCCTCACCTACTCTTTCGCAACTGAGATGCACCCGCAAGACCTTCGCCTGAACCTTGCCGCCGTGCTCCAGAGTGCCGCCGGCCAGATCTACACTCGCCAGATCTACAACGAGACTGTTAGCGTCGTTGAGGCTCCTGTGAGCTGGTTCGACCCTCAGATGTAAGATCTCCAAGTCCAACACACAAGAGACCCGCAAACTAACGCAACTCCCTTCCCAGCATCTTCCTCTACCTCTTCCTGCTCGCCACCTTCGGCGGCGTCTGCTACTTCATCTACAACACCTGGATCACCACTCTCTTCCCCCAGAAGCGCCGCGGCGGCAAAGGCGGCGAGCGCGCCCAGCGTTCCTCCGGCCAGACTAAGAAGGTTGACCCCGCCGACCAGGTTTCCGTTGTTGGTGCCGACGGCCCTGCCGTTACCAGCGGCGCAAAGGCTGGCGCTTTCGACCAGAGCTGGATCCCCGCCGGACACTTGCAGCGCCCTGAGGCTAGGCGTGTTGGCAGCGGCAGGTCGAAGAGCAAGCAGGCTTCTTAGATCGCTATGGCTACATTTCGGCAGGCGGAAGGCAGTGCCTGGTTAGGCTCAAATTGGATAACCAGGTGCTGAGGAGGCGGAGTTGGAGTTTTTGTACAGTTGTCTTCCTGAGGACCAAAAGTTGTGGCTTGAAAGCTGTGGTTTTGGGCATTTTTTGGAGAACTATAGGAATAAACTGCGAAAATGGAATGGAAAAATTGTATTCAAATTGCTTTCCCTTCGATAGACACAGGAGCGCATTTGACTATGTTCAACTATAAAGCTGATCATTGGATGTAGGTCGGATTACGACTTGTGCAGGATCTAGTATCAAGACCCGAGGGACGTGGTCGCGCCCTGATTTCGAGTGCCATGGTAGACAGGCATGAGGTTGAAATAAGCATCCAGAGGACAGGATCGCTCCTTCCTTCCACCATCATGTCCTCACGTCGCCGATGGAAATTGCAAAATGGCGGACGCAAGAGCCTAATAGATTCATCGAATACATTTTCACTGCCAGCACAAAACCATTTCGGCACCAAGGCCAATAACCTCTCGAGAGAATGAAAAGACTCCAGGCACAAGTTTATCTTTACAGGAGATGCAGACGCACCTATTGTACTGATTGTGAGCACTACGTGGCTAGATCTGACTATTTTCAACCACCCCAAGTCGTGCCTTTGCCCACTCGTCTCCATCTACTTTCATAATCCCTTCATGTCGACACTGGCGCAGGCCCGTAGGTGCCGCTCGACAAGCCGCTATGTGAGTGCATAGCTCTGGTGCCGCTCTTAGAGACATGGCTTTCAGCTGTGTGGGCGTGCCATCTCATGGCTGGCAGCATCGCACCATTCCGTCGTAGCATGGCTCTCGCGTGGCAAAGAAGTCTGCCAACCAGTGATGTGGGCGGCGGTCTTCTCCAGTCGGTGATCACCGTGTTTCTCCTCTCTTTAGTTCGCCTCGAATATCTTCCTTGTGCCAGCCTCTTCACACAGGCTTCGCAACCTTCCTCGTCTCCTTCGCGCCCGTCCTCTCATCCACAAACTCCTTCCAGCTGACCGGCACCATCTGGTTCCCCGCCTCGCTAACAGCCATCACAACACCCAGCTCGTTCTTCGCCGTGCTGCAGAAATAGCTCCTCTCGTCTCCCAAGCTAATAACCACAGCCCTCACCACATCTCCGACCCTGAAGCTCTCCGCAACCTTGACCTTGTCGATTTCCGTCGCGCGAATGTCCTGCTGTCTGATAATTGCAGGGAAAACGTCACGGCAGGTGTGCTCGCCTGCAGCGCCGAGAGCGAGGATGGATAGGTTGGCCTGGCGCGGGTTTGTGCGCGTGATGCGGCCGAGGACTACGGTGCCGGTTTCGGGAACCAGAGGGCCAGCGGCGCGGGCGATAGAGACTGTAGGCTGAGGAGCAGATTTTGATTTCGAGGATTTCGAGGTGAGGGAGCCGGCGAGGGAAGAGTAGAGGTGCGAGGATTGGATGTGAGTTCCTGGGCCGGGGTTGTTGGCTGAGGCGGGCCCGATGGCTTGTCCAGGGAGTGCGAGGTTTGGTGTTGACATTGTTGACTGCTTGTGTGTATTTTTCCAAGGTTGGTGTTGCGGTTCAGTAATGTTGCTTGCGACGGCGATCTAGCTAGAGCCGACGTTTTGGATAAAATCGAGAAGTGACGCTGCTCTCGGAAGATCTCCGCACGAGAGTGAGGAGGGGCAGAGACGGATGGTGGAGACATATCAATTGCCGAGAAGAATACATGCACTAATTGAATGCCGAGCTACAAGAAGAAATGGTGGATATGCTAGTAATGATGTGTGTTGGAGAGATGTGAAAACCCTCGCACGCTGTTCTCGGTTCTAGACCACCACCTCTCATCGCTATGTCGAACCAATTCCATCCTCCTTCGAGCACAGGTCTAAGCGGCAAGGTTGTTGTTCTTACAGGAGTATGTTATACATATATTTACAATGATGATACAAACCTAATCTCCACCAGGGCGCCATAGGCATCGGCGCCGTCCTCGTTCGCCTCCTCCACGATGTAGGAGCTCACGTTTTCTTTGGGGATGTCCTTGATGAACCAGCTCAGGCTCTCGAGGCAGAGCTACAATCTTCCACCGCAATAATTAAGTTCGTCCATTGCGATGTGACCTCATACGCCGACAACCTCGCCCTCTTTGACGCAGCATACCAGGCTTTCGGACGAGTCGATCATGCTATCTCGAACGCCGGGCTCGGAGAGCAGGGCAACCTCGTGAGCCATGAATTGACACTCGAAAGCGTACGGGAAGAGCCCAAGAACTCTGTTCATATTGTCGACGTAAATCTGAAAGGTCCACTGTACTTTGCAAGGCTAGCCAGTGTATACCTTCGACAGCCAGCCAAAGGCAAAGAGGCCGACGCTGCTCCGGTGGACAAGAGTCTGACGTTCACATCAAGCGTGGCAGCATTCCGTGAGGACCCAGGGCTCTACGTCTATGTGGCCAGCAAGCACGGTGTGATGGGGTTGATGAGAGTTCTTCGCAGGTCAGTCCCGCGTGCTGTCATGGTCCATCATGTCTATTAATTAACGCTGGACAGTACACTCATCCAGTCAAAGCCGCACGCCATCAGAACAAACACAGTCTGCCCCTGGATGACTCGCACTCGTTTGACTCAAGGAGTAGAGCACCATTGGGATGCTGCCGGACTCCCAGGCAATATGCCAGAAGACATAGCTACGGTCTTGGTCGGCGTGGCTGCCGACTCAAGTCTCAACGGTGAAGCTGTTTACGTAGAAGGCGGTCGGGGCTGGAAAATTGAGCAGACGAAGATCGACCTCCGACCACAATGGTTAGGTGAGCGACAGACCAGAGATCTAGACGAGGGCACACGCGTGCTTGGTGGCGGTGAGGGTTGGATCGCAGGGCAACAAGCATAGCTACTCGACTCGCTTCTGGATCTTGGGTCCACGAATCTGGCCGCGAATCCAGTCCGGTACAAATGCTTTCAAACCAAGCTTCTCTTCCGCGATCTGCACCGTGAATTTGTCTTCGGGGGTGTACGGGCTGGGTTCGCCAGAGACGACGAGATCGGTCATCTGTTCCAGTCTGCACATACCAAGACCGATGTTGCCGACGCTTGCAATGAATTTGCCTGTGGGTCGTTTTCTTCTGTCGTCCTTCCTGATTTCCGTGTCGCGCTCAGGCGATTCAAGTGCAGATGTGCTGTCATATTCGAGCTTCTCAGGCGGCCCAGTAGCCGCATCATAAAGCGAGATAGGCAGTATGCGCCTTCGCACGACGCCAGTGTGGTGTGTCCTGATCGTGAGCTCTTGTCCAATATAGCAGCCCTTTTTGAAGTCGATGCCATTCATGAGATCAATGTTCGCGTTCATCGGCAATGTCTCTTCTCTTGGTATCTCCTTCTGTCCTTCCGCTACGCCTCGTAGATATCTCCGGATTGTGTATGCGCTCAGCGGTGCTTCCTCGAGACCTTCCAGCGCTGCCGTGTTCCCTACCACGCCGCTTCCTGAGCTTGACGAGGGCAAGAGTATCCTCTGGCCCATGCCAGGCGCACGACAATCGGTCAAGCTAATTGTGCCGTCTTCGTTCGCGCCCTGCGAATGCGCGGTCCAGGGCTCGTCGTCTCTCCATGCATTCCACACGTCCAGCTCGCCCTCATCCAGCATCCGCAGCGCGAGCTTTGCGCGCAGCTTGTGTCTCTTGACATGCTTGAACAAAGCCGTCGCGTCATCTGCATCCACCTCTACAAGGTAGCCCTGGTCCTCGCTCTTGTGCGTTTCCGCGTGCCACTTCGAGCCTAAAGTTGGGTAGACGAAGACATCGTTCAGCACTTTGCCGGGTGCCGTCAGGAAAGCAGCGTAGAAGCCCGTGCGGGAGTCTGATCTGAGATTGTTTGTGATTATGCCTTGTAGGAACTTGGGTGCTTCGGGGCCATGGAGAGATATTAAGCGACGGGTTGTGAGCTTCGCGGCGCCAGCTATGGGAGGTGGTGGCGGCGGACTGGTGGGTTGGGAAGAGTATGGGCGTGATCGCTGTTGTCTAAGGCATTTTCTGCAGGCGTTGCTTAACCTGATGGAGCTGCGTGGTGTGTACATTGTTGGTTATTGATAGATCAATGCACATGTGCTTGGTGTGACGATGGTTTTGGACTTATGGTTTTTGCTGATGTCAGCGAGCTGCGACAGCGGGCAACCACGCGCCTTGACGCTTCTCTGGTGCACCGATCTACACATATCAACCTGGATCTCAAGACATCACGAAATCATTCTACTGGCTTAGTTGAACTCAAACTACGTGGAACTCAATCTCAATTTCTCATGTCGTCGTTTTACGATCGATGCCAACAGATAGACACCAAACAACAAAGGACAGAACTAACTCGAGCTGGAGGTATTAGTAGCCATGATTTCCTTGAGCTTTCCCCTATAGGAGACAGACAGAAACTTATACTGTCGGTATTTTCTGTGGAACAAAATTGGATCAGAAGACATGCACGAAAGGAGTGTGGCCAATCTGTTCATGTTTCTACATGGTATCAAGTAGCGCTATGCGATAGGACCATGCGGCGGCGGGTTACCTGGCACACAGACAAACATTGACTATCATTCTAGGGAAGCATTTTCAATGATCCAACTCCATCTACAAATGCTCGCACATTCATGCAATGGCTCTCCAGACGAGTGAATATGTGTATGCGATATCTGATCCTTCGCCACCGTTACTTCCCCGCCAACGAGAAGCTCGATCCTTCCCACCCATAAGCCCGATTCAAGCGACGCCCGATACGTCTCGCGATACAGTAAGGGATCTTGTCTGCGGCTTTCCCATCTTTGTGCGGCTCATGGAAATTGATGCTCCTCTTCAGTCCCACTCCGGTTGGGCTGAAGTGCCACACGGAGCCGTAAAGTTTTTCCGGCGTGAAGCCAGTCGAAGTCATGGCGTGGAGGAAGTCCGTCCATTTGATGTCGCCCGGTGTCGCGCTAACGCTTGGCATGAAGAAGATGGTTTTGAAGACTTTGAGGGCGCGAGCATCGACCGCGAACGTGGTCGTGTCGTCGTGTGTGCCGGGCTCATCAGCGTCCTGATCATTGATTTGAGGTCCGACCGCAGCTGCGACTGGGCGTGTCTTAACCTTCGTCTTCGGCTTCGGCTTCAACTTCGTCGTTGGCTCTTCCTTGGTGGTCGTCTGCTCTGTCAGACGGCGGCGGTTCAGCTCAAGCTCAGCGAAAGGCACGTGAAGCGACTTGGCTCCCTCTGAGAGAATGATCTTGGAAGGCTCAACCCAAGGTGATGTGCGCTGCAATGTATGCGGCTGCGTGAGAAAGCGGTGTATGGCTGTCTTCTTTACAGGGCCCAAGACCTTCAACACCTTCGCGCTAACCTGCTTCCAGAACGCATCCAGATTGTCTTCCGCCTTCCGCAAAGCTGTGACAACACCCTCGGTCCTACGTTCTGCGATGGGATATGAGAACTTTCCTTCCGTCGGCGCGCCCAGGAGTTCTAGGGAGTTGCCGCTGTGCATCAGTACCCTTATTAACTTGACTTCTGTGGCCATTATGTGTGCTTGAAAGTCTTCCTGAAACGACTTCACTTGGCCGGCAGTCATCTTCGTATCAAATGTGCTTGCCCAGGGTTGGTAAATCTCCAGCTGATGCAGGCTTTCGGAGACGATTGCCAAATCGCCGATTGAGGAAGCAATGAAAGGCGTGATCATCGATTTCGCTCGGGGTTCTGATTCGATGTGATACTGAAGCTCATCTACCATGGTCGTTGTGCCAAGAAGTTTCAGTTGCAGCATTCCAGCATCAGTTGGCTCCTCGTTGCCTGAGTACCTGGGTCTGTACGCGATGAAACGCCCGAGATATTCCCACAGGCGCATTTGAGCCTCGTCAAGCTGACAAGGCTCTCTGAGCTCAACGACTGCTGATCCCAGCAAGGAGCCCTGTTCAACGAAGCTTATGTGCTCGCGCCACGGCGGTGATGAAAAGACGTGGAATTTGTTCTGCAGCACCAATATGATGGCTTCGTTGAGGTAATAGCGGAACTTGAGCAGGGCGTTCAGGTATGCATCTGGTAGGTCACGGTCTGGTTGGATGCTTGCTGCGTTAGATCTGCACATCTGTTGCAGGGCCTCTGCTTGGAAGTGGAGTTCCGAGAATAGCTCGAGCTGCATGTATTCAATCGTGATCATGTTCGGTAGATCTCTATTCCACTCAATGGACACCATGTTTGAGACGGGTGGTCCACACTCAGTCCGAAGGGCTCCTGGGCGGTGCTGACTGAAATCGAGAATATACTCTTGAAAGTATGCCGGATCTTCTCGGAGAGAGCACAAGTGGTCGAGCACCTGGTCTCGTTTGGCGCCCAACAAAGATATCATGCGATCAAAGTCGATGTGTGCTGGAACGCGGTACGGAGCTTCTGCGGCCATGATCTCCAGAGACGCAAAGCCAGCAGCCGTCCCTGCAGATAGTGTTGGGGGCGGCAAGGCAGGGCTGCGTGGGATCACATCCGCCGAGATACCGCTCAGGATCAGGTAGCAGCAATTCTGCAAGAAGTTCATGGTTTTGTATTGTGCTCGGAGAACAAGGATCCCGTCACTGACTGATACACCGCGATCCACTTGAGGCCTCTCCTTATGCGCTGGCAACGTGTCGACTCGCACCAGTTCTCCGTAGCGGTCAACGTCCTTGCGGCCTGTGAACATCATGGCGTAATGAGGTAGGCGACCGGGAGAGAAAAGTTTGAGAGACCTTCCAAGTCGCATGGCTTCGAGATCTGCCGCGGCAAATTCGGATGGGTGGGTTCGACCGCGCGATGCGAGAAACAATAGCAGGCTTCGCGGCTTCACAAGATCTTCCTGGTTGATGTGTGGCAACATGAGGGCGGCCATTACTTTAGGCATGTCAATTTCCTTTGTTTGTTTGTACTTTTGAAGGGCGTTCCAGTCTGGACGATGACACTGTGCCATCTCTTCCCTCCAGGCCTCTTGCATGACCACCCGACGTTGTTCCTTCGTCTTTTTCAGCCATCGTTTGTGAATCGTCGTCTCATAATGCTCCAGGATAGCACCGAGCACTGCGAAATCAGAGAAGATAGCTTGGACAAGTTCAAGCCGATCGGCATTCACTTCCGCAGCTGACAGGATCGTTTGGTCGTAGTCATCGAGCTCGGAGATGCCTTGAAGCACCCGCTCGAAGTTGGCCTTAGGATCCACCCAAAAGCTGTTTGGTCCGCGGGTGGTGTCCATGTTTGAGATGGAGCAAGTTGTCTTTTTGGCTTGAAAATGGTGCGCGGAAATGATTGAGAAGATGGCGTCTTCGAAAGCGAGTGGGTGAATGAGTACGTGTGCTGAAATCCATGTTGCACGAACAAACGAACTGCATGCACGTGGCCGTCCACAGCGCGCGGACCAGCCGCATGGGGCCCAACCGCAAAGAGTGAGGTGTGCAAGTTGCTGCAAGGCACGGTGTCGTCGCCGAATTACTTGGAAGATTATAGGCAAAGCCGTCTGAATAAATTAGCTGAGTCAAAGTGCACCAAAAGTGAAACAAGCAGGAAATCGTAAGTAAGAGAGTCGTGGAGATAAGAAAGTCATAAAGGCATCATGGCTGCAAAAAAGACCTGTCCACAAGAGCCAGCAGAGCAGGTTCTCGGCATCTCGTGACATTAATCATACAGGCGAGTATGTGTGAGTGCAGCACCAGAAGAAACACCACGACCCAAACCAATTCCGACCCACAGTTGCCTCCCATAATTTTTCCCCTGCCGCTAAAATCGCAAAGTGTTAGATCATCTCTTGAGGGATAAAGAGACTCGTTAAGAAAGAACGCCGGCTCCCAAATGCAGACAAATTAAGAATGTCAAATACGATGCAAAAGATCTTTCTTACGGGAAGAAAGAAACAAAAAGAGAAGAAGAAGAGTTAGTTCTTTTCCTCTTTTGAAGAAGTGAAGACGAGAACGACAACGAAATCCAGGATTAGTAGCCGCCGCCGTACATGCTGCTACGGCCGTTGTGTCCGGACTGTGGGTAGTTGCTGGCGGTGTAGTCGGAGTTGTCGTAGAAAGTGTTTCGTCGGATGTCGGAATCGTCGCCGTAAGGAAGGAGTTCCTTCACTTCCCAGTTGTTGGTGCGCTGGCCGACGGAGAACTCAAGATCTTCCTGGGTAATGGCGTCCCAGAACTAGCTGGATGTTAGTGACAAAAATGACATGAGCTGTTGGAATTGGTACATACCTTGTAGACCATCATGACTGCCAACAGGTTCAGCAGAGTAGCGAAAAACAGGCCGTCCATGTAGTGCTGCACGTTAGAGCAGATAGTCTCGGAGAGCGCGTAGAGCAGAATCTGGCCAATAACGAATGCCAGAACACCAAAGCCGATGTGCCACAGCGGCCAGCGCTCCTGTAGCGTGCCAATGACCAGCAGAGTCTGCATAACAATGTAGACAAACAAGAAGATCGCGGAGAAAATGTAGACGACCACGAAGAGGCCGATCGTGCTCTCAGGACTCAAACCCGCCCATCCCTTGAACGTGAGCAGAGCAATGATGAAGCTGATCGCAAACATGGCTACACTGCAGACGCGCAACAGCCATACCGAGAGAGTCGTTCCATCTTCATAGAGCTGGAAACCGACGAAGCCGTTGATCATCAAGCAGATACATGTGGAGCTCACTAGACCGCATTGCACAGCAACGAAGTACGCATATGCCTCGGATCCAGGTGGCACAACGCCACAGTCGATGACAAGCGAGATGATGGTGAGGAGTGTGTACAAGTAAAAGAAGGTTGTGATCTCCTTGCGACCTGACGCATAGATGTTAGCCAGTCTCTCCAACATTACATTCCAGCCATTCTGTCGCCCAAGCTCTTTGATCCTATCCTCGCTCCTCAATCCTTTCCAATGTACGTACCAACTGCTGTGAACTTGCTCCTGACATGAATGATCATAATAACCAACATGATCAACGCGATGATGTGCGCAAAACCAGCGGCGCCCTGGAAGATGATTGTGTTGGCCAGCTCAATCGAGCGCGAGTAGCATTGCGACTGGGTGAAGTGTGATCCAGTGATAGCCGACTTTGGTCCCACCAAGGGACACAGCGGTAGAGGTGTGCGCTCGCATATCGAGAAGAAGTCGCCGAAACCCATTGCGGCGGTGGCAAGGGTGTGCCGAAGAGGAGGATGCTCGAGGGATGCGTGCGGCGAGAGTAGCAGAGTGCGCGCGGATGGGTGTCGCGGAGGGAAGAGGTGCGCCGTTGGCGAGCGTGCGCTGGGAGTGTCTATGTAGCGAACGTGGTAGCGAGTGGAGTGGGTTGGATCCTGATTATTGGGAGGCTGCCGTGGCTGGGATGTGCTCGTTCGCTTCGTGAAGAGTGAAGCACGAGGGGCGGGAAGGGTGTGGCAGGGCGCGCGTAAAGTTCACGCGCTAAGCAGTTAAACCGCCACGCTCAGATCACCCTCGCAACGGAGCACCCCAAAAATAGGACATATCGTGAAATATACCACCTTTTACCACAACTGGCCACGCTTTTTTATGGTAGATGCCATGCGACACCCGGATCTAGGGACAACGACTCTGCGGTGACGATACACTCAGACAATACGTCAAACGCGATCATACTCTTTACCAAAGATCCGTAGCCACGGATCCGGCGAGCACACTGCTTCTTCACGCTCCCTTCTCTTAATCAGCAACGTCACCAAAACCCAACATGGCCGACGACAATGAGCAACCACGCAACCGCCGCGAGCGCCGAGCGGCCGCCAAATCCTCAAACAAGCCAGTCGAGGCCCCAACCTCCACGCCGAAAATCAAACTTGCCCAACCGGATCGCTCAGGGCCAAAAGGCAAGACCTTACTAGACCTTGTCGAGGAGCGAAAGCATCTCCTTGAGAAAGGCCAACCTTTCGCCAAACAGCACGACGACGGACTCGCCCGCGATGAAAGTGGCAATATTCTTGAAGCCGGACTCGGCGATGGCGAACCTATAGGCCCAGTAGGGGATGCCGTCTTCTGGGCCGTCTGCCTGACCATGTTCCACTTCACGCTGGACGTGTTGACCTTCCAGCAATACAGGCAGGAAATCGAATGGCTGCCCATTTGGAAACGCACCTTCTTGGTATTGCCTATTCTCTGGCTTATGATCTATGTCATGCGGTCCCAGACTGCCCGCAAGATCGAGGTGGCGAGGCAGCTTCTCTTTTTGGCGGTCGGTGTTGGCGCGGGTTGCTACACGATTCATGTTGGTAACGTGTACGACTACTACGCGGTGATGAAGCAGGCACCACCTTTGGGCACGTTGTGGGTTTGGAGTGTGATTGAAATGCAGCTGCCGTATGCTCTGGTCGCAGTATTGTCGAATTTGGGATACATGTTCTACAAAGGGTACGCGGTGTTCTAGATTGTCGTCTGACCTTTGGGTATGGGGACGTAGAGGTGTGGAGGACCTTGTATAGACATAGAGTGGCATTAATGCCTACACATTTAGAGTATCAAACGCATCGAGCTCACAACCCTTTCACCCTCACCAAATCATTGACAACCATATACCGGCTGACACTAATCCAACCCCAACGGAACCACCTCATCTGGCTCACATGCGCGCTTGTCATCGCCATCTGTGCCTTCCTGTAATCTCCCACGCCACTCACAGCCAAAATAGGCGTAGGACAGTCTCCAGTCTTCTTCTTCTGGAAAACACTCATAATCACAGAAGTCATAGCATCGACGATACTGCTGTACTTGCGCACGAAGTTCGTCGTCGTGAGCGTGTACATCTTGACCGGGTTCTCCCAGCCCGAATGCCTCTGCATCAAGTTGCGCAAGAATGTCGACGCGCCGTGATACAAAGAAATGTGGTTCGGATGGCTGCTCACGCCTCCTTCGTCGAATGTGATCAGAGCGTCGATATTGGCAATGGGAGCGGCATCAGCGGACATGGTCTTCATCTTCGGCGCGAAGTAGTGCTGCAGCACTTTGGCCACTTCCTTCGCCTCCCAGTGTTCGGTCATGGAATCCTGGAACCGTTCATCCTCGACCACGACGACTTGCTCAGCAGACGGAATTCCTAGGAGGAGCGCAGACTTGACCAGTTCCTTTTTGCGAATGTGACCAAGACCGTCTGCGTCTCCGCTGCTGAGACAGAGGATGAAGATCCTGTTCTGCAGTTCCGGGCGAGCGAGGGAGAGCAATGTGGGCGAGAAGAACATTGCTTCATCGTCAGGGTGGGCGATTAAGAGACATATTCTTTTGGCGCGGAGAGTCGGGAAGCCGGTTGTCATGAAGGCCGTGAAGAGCCAGGCGCCGATCAGGAGGAGCGGGACCTGGGCCAGCAAAAGGTAGTTCATCTTGCGCATCGATAGCGAGAAGCACCAATTGGGTTTGAGGGACGGCTTTTGATGGCGAGTATCACTGGCTTGTTGCTGAGGGATGTGGTGTCGATGATTGCGGCTTTAGAGTTTGGCTGGTAAACTACTGTAGACGAACCCCGGAATTGAGGGGCACACAAAACGCAAGTCCAGCCCTCCATGTTCCTTGTTGTTGGTCCGAGCAGCTGGAGAGTCCCAGTATTAATCCAGTATTAATCCAGCATCAAGGCATGTGGCCAGGATGTTCGAACGGGTCTTCATTCATAAGTTGTGCTTCCAACTCCCGTTCCGAGAATCTAGTGTCGTTATGCACAGGATCGGCCATCGCTATCCAGTGGAGTCGATATGTGAACGCCGAACCTGAAGCCGAAAGACAGTGAATAGCATTGAAGTGTATGAAGAGAGTCTGCAGATCGATTGATAATCTTGCAATTCCGTATCAGCTACATATGCCTGCCGTGAAACACGACGGTGTCTTGGACTGGTTCTGGCTGACAAACATGATGTACTATTTACCCTTGGCACATGCAACCCCGATGGTGACGTTCGACACCGGCATCCTGAATTGAACTACCGACTGCTGCTATCGCTTGCACGATACCTCAGCTCGACCCTCGTACGAGTCAGCACATGATCGCACGTCTGCTTAACCCCGAGCGTCCACTCACTCGTGCCATATTCCCAAGTAGGAAGGCAGGTGTGGGCCCTTTGGAGAGTGCCTTATTTAAACTCCACTCTTCAACAAACGTGCTCTCCCACATTGACATTTCAACGACCGGCTCCTCTCACACATGACATATAACATCACAACCATGGCAGACTACTCTGCTCTTCCACCAGGCGCCACCTTGCAGCCCAAGCCATTCAAGGCTCACGTTCCTGAAGAGAAACTCCAACAACTGAAAGACCTGGTCAAGATCTCACCCATTGCCGCTCCCACCTTCGAGAACACCAATGCCGGCCGCCACTTTGGCATGAAGCGCGAATGGCTCGCCAACGCCAAAGAGGAATGGACCACCAAGTTCGACTGGCGCAAGCAAGAAGACCGCATCAATGCTTCTCCCAACTTCACCGTGCTCATCAAGGACGACCAAGGCATTGAGGTCGATGTCCACTTCCTCGCTCTCTTCTCGAAGAAGAAGGATGCGATCCCTATCGCGTTCTACCACGGCTGGCCTGGCAGCATCCTCGAGTTCCTGGGCGTGCTCGAGCTGCTCAAGAAGAAGTACCCGTCTCCAGAGGAACTCCCCTACCATGTGATCGCTCCCTCCCTGCCTGGCTACGCCTTCTCCTCTGGACCCCCGCTTGACCAGGACTACACCATTGGACAAGCCTCCGCGTGTCTGGACAAGCTCATGCGCGGCCTGGGCTTCAACAAGTACCTAGCCCAAGGCGGCGATCTCGGATCATTCGTCAGCAGGATCCAGGCTTCCACCTCGGATGCTTGTGTTGGCATGCACCTCAACATGGTCGCCATGGGACCGCCAGAGAATAAAGATCAGCTGAAGGTTGACGAGGCCGAGGCGAAGGCTATGCCTCGTGGCAAGGAATTCATGGAATCTGGCGGAGCTTACGCGATCGAGCATGGAACGAGGACCGCTACTATTGGATTGGCTCTGGCTGCTAGTCCGATCGCCATGCTGAGCTGGTGAGCTGTTCCGGAAGGCTTCTAATTTTTCGAGAGCTAACACAGTCCCAGGATCGGCGAGAAATTCCTCGAGTGGAGCGACGAGGATCCCTCTGTTGAGGTAAGGCAGTCCAGATGATGGCTGTCGTTTTTGTCAATGCTGACACATGACAGGAAATTCTGGCCAGCGTCTCGCTTTACTTCCTGACCGATACTTTCCCCCGCTGCATCTACCCTTACAGGGGCGTAAGTTGAATACTCTAGACCTTTCTTCACTCTTTGACATCAACTCGTGACTGACACTAACAGATGGGTGGACAGCAAGGAAGCTCCCAGGAGAGTCCCCGCCGTCTGAACATTTCAGGAGTAAGTTACCTGCATTTGTCATATCAATTTGACTGATTCTATACTGACCATCGACACAGTGGCTGGGCTCCTCACCCCCACCTCCGTTCCTCGACAAGCCTCTGGGCTACTCACTCTTCCCGAACGAGTTGTTCCCAGTTCCCGGCAGCTGGGCTGGCACCATTGCCAATCTCGTTCACTACAAGCGTCATGACAGAGGCGGTCACTTTGCGGTAGGTCGAGCAAAGATCGAAACCTTTCATCACTGAGAACCATGTTACTGACCTTGTTTCTCAGGCCTTGGAGAAGCCGAAGGAACTTCTCGAGGATGTCGAAGAGTGGATCCCGAAAGCCTGGGAGGTCGGCGGAGGTGCTAAGCTCTGAGCGACTCGTCGGGACAGAAGGACGTGATAATCGGTGTGAAAACCAGCACGAACAGTAACGATATGAAGCGAACCATCAACTCTCTAGGAACCCAGGCAGATTGCAAGTACACTAGTATGACCACACATGACTCTCAGCTCGCAAGCCACTCGCGCCGTATGTAGCTCACCACTCGACATTCTCGACATCAACCTCCCTCCCACTCCTACACCACACAACATCACCAGCCCACTCGCTCTTCCCATCCAACGTCAAATCTCCCGCTTCCCACTCGCCCTCATCCTCACTAACCATACACTCGTCCCCACCCCAACAATCCACAACCTCAATCTCCCCATCATCATCAACATCATAAGCCCCCGAAATCGCCTCCCCCAATTCCCAACCCAGCGTCCCAACCTCCCCCTTCCCTCCTCTCGAAATAAACACCTGCGCCTCCACCCACCGCGCTTCGAGCCGCCACTTCTCGCTGACCGACGTCCGCCGGTCCAGCGGGACGGGAGTTTTCACTTCGACGACGACTTTGTGCCGCTTACGCTTAGCGATGGGACGGTAGTGTTCTCTAATCGCCTTCCGGGCGTCGCGGCCCGTTCCCAGAAGCAAGAGGCCTGTGGCCGATGAAATTGGGTTTGATGATGCGGTGAGGCAGGGGAGGGTGGGAGAGTCGCGATGGGCTAGGAGAGTGAACGATGGGAGGCGGGCGGGGGTCAGACGGTCTAGGATGTCGAGGGGGGAGTCCTGCGGTTGGTTAGTGGCGAGGTAGGGGATTGGTGGGATGGGAGTGGTGGAGGCGGACTTTGCCTAGGATGGTTGCGAGCGAGCCGGGGAGCATGAGGGTGTCGTGGAGGAAGACGGGGGTGTAAAGGGAGGGGTCGAAGGCTCCTCCTGGGGTTATTTTGTCGTATGTGACGCGGTTTGCCATGGCTTGCTGGTGGGCGTGGGTGAGATAGCCGAGGGATGAGGTTGGGAGGGGGAGAAAGTCGAAGAATTTGATGAGGTGGTCGTGAGGGGACGGTGTGTCCGAGTCGGAGCTGCTGGCAGAGTTGTCGGATGAGTTTGGGGTGGATAGGATGGGCGAGGGTGGAGTCCAATTCATGTGGTCATCGAGGGGTGCTTCTAGGGCTTCTAACGATGAGAACAGGTGACTGCGCGCTGGTGAACAGGTGCTTGGGTCATTGTCGGGGATGCAGGCATTGTCAGAGTGAATGGGCGAGAGCGAGACCTCATGGCTGGATACAACTGACTCTTGAGCGGGATTATTATTCGGCTCGGATGGGAGGTTCTCGTTGAGCTGGTTGCTGTTCTCAGTTCGAGACAACCCTCGGATGGGTAGCGAACGCATGTTTAGTGAAGACATCTGCTGTTGTGTTATGGTATTGGTAGGGGTAGCGATAAAAATGCTTGGAGTTGTGACTGAGATCACGAGAGGGTAGGAAAGGGTTGAAACGGGAACATGCCAGAAACATGTGTGACTCTTTGCCAGCAGATTGCTATACCAACGGATAGTTACGGAAGCCAGGTGAATCGCGTGACAGCACATGGTGGAAATACGTGGCCACCAGTATAATAGCCAGGAGAGCCGCATCTCAGTGGTCAGACTATGGCACCGTCGAGTCAGAGTCGGATGTAGTGCCGCGAGACGTTGGAGATGGTGCTGTTGAACGTTGGACTATTCCAGTGTTGTCTTTTGTCCTTCCTCGAGGGCAAGACACCATCTTCGCAATGATCAATGATGGTAGCAACACCTGGAAGTGCAGATGGTCAAGACATCACTTTTGCCCCAGATCTCCAAACTCACTGATTAGCAAAGCCTATAATACGGCCCCATTCACATAATCTCATCAAAGACGTCTCTCCGATCGATGGTAGAAACGTTCCAGTCCTTCATTCGACGTCAGTCCGTCCCATGCTGGTGTCCAACGGGATCTCGCTTACGTGCACAGAATTCGGAGTGACCAGTCTGGAGACATTGCGTGCATCAAGAAAGGGCTATCAAACCATGCAGTTTGATAACATATTCGCGGCAATTCTTGGCCGCATCGAAAGTATTCGACATCGTCCTGAGTTCTACTATTCCTTGAAGATGATTCCGAAGGCTATCCGGAAGATGTGAAGAGAGAGGGCCTGCACCGTAGACTCGCCTGGCCACATCCAATTGGACCTGCATAGGGCTACGCAGAGGCTAGGCGTTTGGAATGGTAGGAGGGCAGCGTGTACTCCACTAGGAAGTCCATGCCGTGCGACAGAAGGGCTGAAAGAGACACCAGCGGTGAAGCAGAAATCAGCCAAGGGTACATGCTCGGGTGTTGCAGCAGGCTGTGGCGTGAGCCAGGAACGGACGATCACATGCATCCCTTTGCCACTCCGGCACGCCCGCACGTGTTTACGCGAGAGAAGTGAAGTAAGAGCTAGGCAGACGAGTGTACGTGTGTTTTCGCGCGAGGCGCTTTGCTTAGATATTATTGCTTAAGTGAACTTCTCACGCCTTCCACCGCTTTCGATTCGCCCAAAGCAGCCGTCACTGATATTGACCGAGGAGGCGTTGACGCCTCAGGCTTCTCGGCGTCTGTGCTTTCATGACGCCAGTTCATCGCCTACAGTACCTTACTATCAGCTTCGTTCACAACAGCTCCGACACCCATCACAACCACCACCTCCTCCTCCCATTACAACACCACCCCATCCCATCCACATCAAGGTCGCTTGTCCGCACCTTGCACTCACCCACCACCGCCGGCAAAATCCACCGCCGCGCTTCTTATCTACCGCACACTTCCAGCAAACCCATACAACAACACCTATCACATACCGCCCATCATGTCTGCCGAGCCAGACCACAGCCAGAGCAAGAAGAAGGTCAACCTTAGCAAGTGAGTACTCACCCGCCATAAACTCGGAAGAGCGTGTGGGCGATGCGCTACAAAATTGCCTTGCCACGCATCACCGCGCCACCTCTACCTTGATAGCGCTAACATCTTCCAAAGTGACCCCAGTGGCAAGGAGCACCACGACGACGAGGTGGCAACTGCCATCCTCAAGAAGAAGAAGAAGCCCAACAGCTTGATCGTCACCGATGCCACTACCGATGACAACTCCATCCTCGCGCTCTCCAACAACACCATGGAGACCCTCCAGCTGTTCCGTGGCGACACCGTCCTCGTCAAGGGCAAGAAGAGAAAGGACACTGTGCTCATCGTCCTCGCTGATGATGACCTCGACGATGGCTCAGTGCGCATGAACCGCGTCGTCAGGCACAACCTCCGCGTCAAGCTCGGTGACGTTGTTACTGTCAACCCTTGTCCCGATATCAAGTACGCCAAGCGCGTTGCTGTCCTCCCCATGGCCGACACCATCGAGGGTCTTACCGGCTCCCTCTTCGACGTTTTCCTCGCACCCTACTTCCGCGAGGCGTACAGGCCTCTCAGACAAGGCGACACTTTCACTTGCAGAGCTGCCATGAGGACAGTGGAGTTCAAGGTTGTCGAGGTCGATCCCCCAGAGTACGGCATTGTTGCACAGGATACAGTCATCCACTGCGAGGGTGAGCCCATTCAGCGCGAGGACGAGGAGGGCAACCTCAACGAGGTCGGATACGATGACATTGGCGGCTGCAGGAAGCAGATGGCTCAGGTCCGTGAGCTTGTCGAGCTGCCCCTCAGGCACCCTCAGCTCTTCAAGTCCATCGGTATCAAGCCTCCGCGTGGTATCCTCATGTACGGACCTCCGGGTACTGGTAAGACGCTCATGGCGCGCGCTGTTGCCAACGAGACTGGTGCATTCTTCTTCCTCATCAACGGTCCTGAGATCATGTCAAAAATGGCCGGTGAGTCTGAGTCGAACCTGCGCAAGGCCTTCGAGGAGGCCGAGAAGAACAGCCCTGCGATCATCTTCATCGACGAGATCGACTCGATCGCGCCCAAGCGTGACAAGACCAACGGTGAGGTCGAGAGGCGTGTCGTCTCCCAGCTTCTCACCCTTATGGACGGCATGAAGGCTCGCTCCAACATTGTCGTCATGGCTGCCACTAACCGCCCTAACTCGATTGACCCTGCGCTTCGTCGTTTCGGCCGCTTCGATCGTGAGGTCGACATTGGCATTCCCGACCCTACTGGCCGTCTGGAGGTTCTCCAAATCCACACTAAGAACATGAAGCTCGCAGACGACGTCGATCTCGAGTCAATCGCCGCTGAGACCCACGGCTACGTTGGATCTGATATCGCCTCGCTCTGCTCTGAGGCTGCAATGCAGCAGATCCGTGAAAAGATGGACTTGATCGATTTGGATGAGGACACCATTGACGCTGAGGTGCTCGACTCCCTCGGTGTTACCCAGGAGAACTTCCAGTTCGCTCTTGGTGTCAGCAACCCGTCTGCCCTCCGCGAGGTCGCCGTTGTCGAGGTGCCCAACGTCAGGTGGGAAGACATTGGAGGTCTCGAGGAGGTCAAGAGGGAGCTCATTGAGAGCGTCCAGTACCCTGTCGACCACCCCGAGAAGTTCCTCAAGTTCGGCATGTCTCCTTCCAAGGGTGTGCTTTTCTATGGTCCCCCTGGTACTGGTAAGACTCTTCTTGCCAAGGCCGTCGCCAACGAGTGCGCCGCCAACTTCATCTCTGTCAAGGGCCCTGAACTGCTCTCCATGTGGTTCGGTGAGTCTGAGAGCAACATCCGTGACATCTTCGACAAGGCTCGCGCTGCCGCACCTTGCGTTGTCTTCCTCGACGAGTTGGACTCTATTGCCAAGTCTCGTGGTGGTTCCCAGGGCGATGCTGGCGGTGCTTCTGACCGTGTTGTCAACCAGCTTCTCACTGAGATGGACGGTATGACCAGCAAGAAGAACGTTTTCGTTATTGGTGCTACCAACAGGCCCGAGCAGCTCGACAACGCTCTGTGCCGTCCCGGACGTCTTGACACTCTCGTCTACGTTCCCCTGCCCGACCAGGAGGGTCGCGAGAGTATTCTCAAGGCCCAGCTCCGCAAGACCCCTGTTGCTGCCGATATCGACATTGGCTTCATCGCTTCCAAGACCCACGGCTTCTCTGGTGCCGATCTTGGTTTCATCACCCAGCGTGCCGTCAAGCTCGCTATCAAGCAGTCCATTGACCTTGCCATCGAGAAGGAGAAGGCTAGGGAGGCCGAGGGCGACACCGCTATGGACGAGGACGTCGAGGAGGAGGACCCCGTGCCTGAGCTCACCAAGGCTCATTTCGAGGAGGCCATGAGCATGGCTCGTCGCTCCGTCACCGACACCGAGATCAGGCGCTACGAGGCCTTTGCCCAGAGCATGAAGAGCTCTGCTGGTGGCAGTGCTTTCTTCCGCTTCCCCGAGGAGGGTGCCGATGGCAGCGCTGGCCAGCAACAACAAAATGGTATGTTACACTAATATGACATGACATCACTTGAACGAATGCTAACAGGACTCCAGGCGCTGGCGAGGAGGACCTCTACGACTAAATTGGCCTAAAGCCGAATCTCACGATCCATGTTACTGCGACACCGAGGTTAATGATACCAGAAGGGGAAACAAAAACTTTTTGCATTCACGCGCGTCGAGGGAGTGAAAGGAAAAGTGAGATAGAGTGTTTCCAGTATGCTGTTTCCTTTTTTTGGAATAACTCCGACTTTGCCTTTTGATCAGCCGGCCCCTTCACTGAAGGTTCAAGGCTTTTCGATTGGGGTTGTTGAGGGGGGATTCCGTGTTATGTTATGGTACGCGATCAACGGCCGCTTTGTGGCCGAATGAAGAAGTTTAATCAATCTTCGTCTCACCAATTCTCCACGTTGTTGTTGTGTAGTCTGTGATAGATTTCGACGTGGACAGCTTCAGCGTTCTAAGGCCGCGGCCTCTTGTGCTACGAGGTTCGAGGGTGTATCTTAGCATATGGCCAAAGAACTCCTGTCTAGGAATGTAAGACGTATGATTGTTCGCTTGTTCCAGCCTCCTGTTTCCTGATGAGCTTTGAGATGAGCCTTCTGTTGATTGTCTAAGAAGCCAAAAACTATCTACGAAGACAGGTGGGTGAAAATCGATTCACTGGCTGGACTTTTCCGATGAAAGGCTGTTCGACGCATGTTGACAAGTCCAAATCGATCATTGGATGACCGGCTTTTTGCTTCGGTATGACGCTGTGAGGATCTCAGGTGCTGATGCGGATTTAGATGCTGAATGGCCCAAGAAAAAGAAACGATGGGAGAAAAACAAAAGAATTCGCGACAACGGCAGGACTCGAACCTGCGCCCCCGAAGGGATTTGATATCTGAAGGTAGTAACCATTCGAGTCAAACGCAGTAACCACTTTGCTACGTTGCCTGATGCAGCTGAGCTGCTGATTCGTTGGGGAAGTCTTCAATCGCAAACAATATATAGCCTCGAACAAAGCTCGGAGCATGAAGGTCGACTGCGGAGATACAAACGGGCAAAAGTCGCGCCCCGAGATCATTCCTTCGTTGATCGTGATCTTTTCGTGACGACATGATGGAAGAGCTGCTGGACGAGTGCCGATCTATGCTTTGTTCCTCTGTAAATACCCATCACCACGACTCCCAACATCGACGTTTAGGATCCTAGCTACAGCCATTAATAAGATCGAGTCCCTGTCCAAGCGATCTCCAACTTGACTACATTCACAAACCAACCATGTCGCATCCTCAAGAACCGCAAAGGCAGCCTACGCAAGCCGAAGCCGTCAACTACGCAAAGACTCTACGCAACACCGCCTTAGTAACAGCAGTCGCATGTCCCATCCTCGCACTCCTCCCTCCTCGGAAACTCGACCTTTTCACAGCCGGCCTGGGCATCACCACAGTCTACTCCACGAACTACCTAGTCCGCGACTACACCGGCCGGTCAATCCAGCAGCACATCACAGGCTACAGACCGCCTGTCTTGGCGAGAGAGAACTTGCAGGTCGATGACGCGCACGCTCAGGCTGCGGATGCAGTTCGCCTGGAGAGACAGGAGGCGCTGAGGTCGAGCGTTGCGGAGCAGGTGGAGGGTTCCAAGCAGGCAAAGTGGGCACAAGAGCGGAATCAGGAGGTGCAAGATGCTTTGGATGTCGGCAAGGGCTTCGGAGATATCATCATTGATCAGGTCTATGAGGTGTGGAATTGGGGAAAGAAGAGGGATGACGATGATGAGTAATTGGGACGGACAGCGATTGCAAGCCGCATTAATCCTTCCTGGGCACAGTATGGTTCGACGATGGCATTGGTGCGCTACGCATCAACCGACCTGCTGCCGGAGGCCGTGCAGAGCGGATGTGCCATACACAAACGACGTTGTAACCAATTGGACTGGGCTATCTCGCTGAGCAGCCACTGGGTTTGGGATATTGTACACGGATGGCTTGCCAGGATTCACATCTGCGACGGCACCATGCAACATTCCGTTGTTCTGGCCTGCGAACATCTGCACACGCTGCTCCTGAACTGCAGTTCGCATGCTGCAGCCATCCGTCTCCTGCAATCTCGTTGCTATGATTGGGGGATTTGCGTTGCTTCGCACAACTTCCTTTCCATCTGTGGGTCTTCCTCTGGCATATGCAGAGAGGCTTGCATCTTGCACGCACGTTCTTGCAGCATTTGCATTTTGTCGCAGCATGTCTCAGACCAGTCATGCTCGCATCGAACGACAAAGAAAGAGCGGTCAGCCTCACGCTGCGAACGCTTCTGCGAACTTTCGTTCGCATACCTGTACACTTATACCTTAATTCTTTACACTGCGTTATGGTAACACTGCATTCCGTCACACAGCTTTGACATTGCACCTCGTCTTTCTCTCATGCCAACATGTCCTGTGAGGTCGCCAATTCCCCTTTTGCTGACCCTGGCTTGGCCAGTCCGTTCAATGTCGACAACGCACAAGGCGACAAAGCAGACTACGCAGCTCTGGGAGACTTCAACTACAGCTTTGGTCCCGCCGATCAAAGCTGTGTCAATCCGCAAAATCTGAGCAATGCCGGATCGCCTTCTGATCACTTCGATCCAACTTTGACGCCTGACTTCACACCCGACAACTACCCGGCGGACATCAACGGTATTCCAGCAGCTCCGTACTTTCAATCCGTCGAACAGCCTTTTGGTGCTCCAGCCTTCCCATTGCACCTGCAAAACCAGCACCTTCATCGCCGCTCTGTATCTGAGCCTCCGGATGGCGCCCTCCTGCATCATCACCAGCAGCACCAAGCTCCGCATCCAGATGCTCCGGTGACCTTCCACCGTGACGGTCAACTCCTATCCATCACGCGAGGAGCCTCCCGCCCACCAAGCAAGCGAACAAAGCAATCCCGAGCGCAGCCCTACCAGCGCAGCCCTCGTCACCCGCCACCGATTCAAAGCCGCTACCAACTCCGCCGTGCCCCAACCCAACCAACACACCTCCCGCCCACCAGCGTTCCGCATGGCTTTTCCGTCAACCATCCCCGCCAGCAACAGCAGATGGTGCCGCACCACGTGCCCTTCGAGCAACTTCCGCACCAACCTCAGTACGTTAGCTCCAGAGTCTGCACGCCTGCTCCGGAGGCGATCGATCCATTTCTTGGTGCTCCTTCTCAAACACCTGCGGTCGCGAGTATGGGCGACCATGGCCGTGAAGCGTTCGAAGGCCAACAGAACAACATGCCAGTTGCTGAGAGTGTGGTGATTAGGATGGGCGTCCAGGAGTTGCGCGAGCTGATCAAGGAGGCCGTTCAGAAAGCTGTTGGGGGTTTGCAGGGCGAGAGGCCGGTTGCTGATGGCGGTTTGGTTGCTCAGGAACAGGTGGATGAGGTTGTTGCTGCAAGTGGCCAAGTTGATCAGTCAGCCGGGGGGGTGAGTGAGGTAGTCGTCGACGATGGCGGCGACGAGGTACTTGCGGCAATGGGTACCTCTGCGGACGATGTTGTTGACACAAAGCCCGACGCTGGTCTGCAACCTACGATTGAGGGGTGATGTGGAGGCACTTGATTGTCCCCGAGCACGGGTGGAAGATAGTAAGACTCCTGATATGCTGCAAGCTACAGACAGTCGCGGTGAACGCGGCCGAGAAACCCATCTATCCTTTTACTTGGCTTATGGAGCAGACGCACTCTGGCTTTGTTTGCACCGCTTCCGACCAACAGACCCAGGAAGGGAGAGATCCACGTCAAAGATGAGCTTTAGAGTCTAGGCGCAATGAGTAGGGTCTGATCATGGTAATGACAAATCCAAGAGAATGAAGATACTGATATAAATCTCTGATGTGCAACCATCCCAATATCGAAGATAGTCAAAGTTGCCACGTTGGTAGAAGTAGTCAGAAGCTTCAGCCTACTAATACATACAGTTGTATCTCTCGTCTATGCTGCTTGTCGCTTGCCTCGTAACAACTCGATTCAAGACCTTCGGGCACTGGAAATGGTAGCTTTCGACTAATCGTGCGCTCGACATCCTTCAAACCATCTGACCCTGAGACGAGCAAAGGATTGTGGCGCAACATGAACCGAAGCAATGCGATCGCGCAGTTCGGTTTGAAGAGACCTTCGACCATCCACTGCCTGATCTGCTCCGTGGTCGCTAGGAGAAATCCTTCCACTTCATTGTCGCCCGGCTTTGGTGTGATTTCCTTCGGCAACTCGACTTCATACAACCACTGCGCCTCGGGGCAGATCAGTCCAGTATCCGATTCATACACGTAACTGACGCACCCAAAGTGTTCGATGTTTGAAAGAACAGAAGCTTCGAAACCTGCCTCTTCTTTCGCTTCGCGCAAGATCGAAGGGAGCGGCTGTTCTCCCGAAGGAATCCCACCAGCAGCGACGTTGTCCAACAATCCTGGATATGTTTTGGTGGACAGCGACCGCTTGCCGATCCAAACTTTCATCCCATCGTCTGAGTCTGAGTCGCGGGTGAAAGCGACCAGCTGGACGCCATACCTGTTGAATCCGAAAAGACCAGAGGCCGAACGCTCGATGTCGAAAAGCAGCTCTCCGGAAGAACCATAGACTGGCCACAGCTCGTCTCTCCACCCGCGAAGCTCCCGGAAAGTATGGTGGGTTCGCCAGTAGGACGTCACTTTGGCTATCTGGCTGGTGCGTTCCTCTTTCGAGGCCAAAGCAAAGGCGGAAACAGTCTTGTGTGCATGGTCCACCGATATGTCGCCACGTACGTCACGAGGGGTATGTATCAGACTGTTCAAGACCGAAGGTAGCATGTATCCAAGCGGAAGTGTCTTGGATTCGCTTGTCCACACAAAGGTGTAGAGTTGATCGTACGAGAGCTTGGGCAAAAATTTTTGGACAGCACTTGTATATCGTCAGCATGAGTCGAGGGCGACTTGTATAGGACCTACGATGCAGCCATTTCCAATGAATGCGTTTGTGCATGAGCCATAGCGCGAAGTGTCTTCACAAGCAGATCGATAGGATAGTCAAGTGTGGATACAGCTCAGCTGTTATATAGCTAGCTTTAAGGCCTGAGGGCGTGAACGCGATGTCTGTCCGGGTAAAGAAAAGGTCGAAAGGGCGTTGTCTAATGATTGACATTACACGCATAACTTTGCAGGAAGGTGCAATCTTGCAACGTAATGATCGAGGTGTTATGCATAAGGCCGGAACGTAGCGTCCCGCTTGAAATAATGTTCCTTGGGTAGTCACGATCTAGTTACAGTACTTATGCTCAACTTTGTGTACTACTTAAGCACAAGTTACAATCTTATCAAGCGCCATTCATACTATTACCATATGCTACGGGGATGTTCAGAATCATGTTAGCCCTTGAGAAACAAGTCAAGTCGCATTTGTATCTTGAAGGCTGGTATGCTAGTGCCATCTGCCTCGCAGACAGAGTTCTTACACGGACTTGATCGCAAGTACAGTCGGGGCCGGAGTTTGTCCCTGCTGTGGAGGTATGATCTGTCCTCTTCACTTCGCATTACCTCGTCTACAAGGACCACTATCGTGCTTAACGAGCCGATCAAAATAAATTGCTTAAGAAGTCTTGCTATTAAGGTAAGGACGAATGGTCGTTAGCCTCTTGCACCAACGATTGGGTCACTTCAACCCTAACCCTTTGACGAAATCGTGCAGTGCAAGAAACGACCGTGTGGAACAATTGTACGTGTTCAGAGTGGAATTAACGTCGTGTTTGTAATTTTTTACAATCAGGATGATCGAAGAAACTGAGTTTGGTAGTATTGACTTGCTTACTCATAGTACTGGACGACTTTATGCAATTGGCACTGACTCAATGAGCATGATCAACGTTGTTCCAACATCGTTGGCTAGCAACTCTTCGCGAACATTCCACCAGACCAATTTCTAGAAGTCCTCTGTGCAGTCACTAAGTGTTGTGCTACTAACAACTTCCACGACATCAGACCCCGGAGCAACCGCATCCCCTAGTCCATACACCTCGCACCCTCCAAGTATCCCCTCCTATAACTCGCCCCCTCCCCCAACCGCTCCGCAAACCTCACAATTCTTGGCTCGCAATACATCCGCTCCGTCTCCCGCCACAGCTCAGAATAGTAGTCCTTCTTCATCTGCACTTCCAGAAACCATTCTTTGGTGGCGTTCCAGACTTCGACTAGAGTGAAGTGCCCCGGGTCTTCGGGATCGGAGAAAACATCGAAGAGGAGGCATTCTGGTTCAAGAGCGCAGGCGGACCAGACGGGGCGGTGGGCGGACTTCCATTCGCGGACTAGGTGGGGTTGGATGTGGAAGTCTACGAAGAGGGTGAGTTGGGGTTGTTGGGAGTTGGAGTTGGACATTGTTCGTTTCGGTCTGGGTCTGTCTGGGCGTGGTGGCTGGTTGATTGGCTGGTTTGTTTCTTTGTTTGTTTGTTGGTTGGATCGATTGATCGAGTTGGCTCATTGAGTTGGTTGACTGGGTTGATTGGAGGGCAAGTGCTTTATAGACGCTGTTACAGCCACCAATGACACTAGGCCTCACCTAAGCTTTTCATGTGTACATACACCCCAAGCACCATGGATTCTCGTGCTACCGCAGATACCGGGAATAACATAAGTCTATCTCCACAGTCCGAGCCGATATCTAGTAAGCATGTACTTCAAGCTTAGGTATGCTCATGTCTGAACATCACTAGATCTTGCGAGCAATGCTATGCATCAAACCTTTCAATCTCTCACCCTTCCCACCACGCCCCTCTGCACCACCACCAGTACCGGTTCCAGAAAACCTGGCAACGTCCCTCGTGACCTCTCCCAGCTCTCCACCCATGTACGGCCCATCCTGCCCGAACAAAACTCTCTGCATTCTCGCCTTCCGATTGCCATGCCCATCCCCGCGACCGTCCGTAGCATGGAAGACAGCGAAGGTTTCCTCACCAACGTGCACGAAATTTCCGTGGCCTGGTCCAAAAGGGCCCTTGCCATGCGCGGCATTCTGCAGTAACGGTCGTGCGGATTTCGCCCACGAGCTAGGTAACAAAGGATCGCCACCGAGATACTGAAGCGTGGCCATTTTGTACTCGGGCGTCCAGCTGCCGGCGCAGGAATACACGAGGCCACGCCAGGAGCGCCCGGAGTCCTGCGACGCCAGCCACTGCGGGCCTTCGTTGATGCCTGCGTCGCCGGAGCGCTCCCAGGGTTGGCCGGGAGCAGAAATCATCACGGGCGGACTCGCTGCCGTGACAGGATCACTTAAGCGCAGGATGAACAACTGCTGCGTGCGCTCGTCGTAGTCGTCCCACGCGCGGTCCAGCGGCCAGCCGGAGTAAGCGAAGTACAACTGGTTGTCGATGTCGAAGACGGTGCCGTCGATCGCCCATTGGCGCTGGTCCATGTTGCGGATGGGACCTAGGAACTCCCAAGGCCCGGCGTGAGGGTCTGAGGACTCTGGCGGGCCGCCCAGGACGTACATTCTGTGGGTGCGGTTGCCGTGCTCTGGGTGTGCGGCTGCGACGTAGACGTACCATCTGCCGCGCAGGGCGTGAAGTTCTGGGGCCCAGAGGTGGGCGGAGTAGTCTGTGTTAGGGGGTGGGGTCCTGTTTTGGTTGGAGTTCAGCGTTTGGTGGGAGATGGTGGTGAATCAGTTTATGCAGCGCAATGGGTTGATGTAGCTTACCAGACAGGCCCTTTCTTGAACTTGCCCTCTTCGAAGAAATCCGTGATACTGTCTGCTTCCCATAATGGGACTCTGTCTCCGCCGGTGAATGTGAAGTAGAATTTGCCCCTTGCGTACGTAATGAATGGATCTGGTGTTGCTTGGGATGTGATGTCTAGGCATGTGCTGTTGTAGTGTGGCATGTTGATTTCGTAGGTGGTGCGTCTGGCGGGTAAGCTGTGTTGCTTATTGATAGCTCAGAGAGGTTTACTGTTTTGTTCTTAGATGTGTTGTGTCGTGAATGTATCTTTTGTTGATGTTTTCAGGTTGGCAGGTTGTTGGAGTTGCATGTGGAGTTGAGAAGTCGAGATCGTCACAGGATGATCGCATTGCCTGACGCGTTCTAAACAGGGTCTTGACTGGAGGACTCCGACCGTCTGTCTGTATCAACTCATTCAACGCATCACTGCCCACCATTGAATGACACAAGTTCGTCGCATTTATACAAGAGAAGAGTGTTTCCATTTCTTCACCGAGCCCAGGGTATGTGGCGTATCTACCTTTACAAAACGCCAGGGCTATGCAGTTTTGGACATTTTCGTTGTCCTTTTGGTTCCCTCGCCGGTTCTTTTTCGACTAAAGTACAGCTAATACATTGTTGGCGAAGGCGAGCCAGGGCCCTTGATATCCGTACAAATCGTGCTTTCATCTTACAGGTACACCTCCCGTCCTAGCTTCGTATTACACAATCTCTCCTGTGATTGACGTGAGACGTGTACTGCACGTCTTCACTGTCGTTGATCTTGCTGGTATTCCATCCGAGTGTATTGGTTGCTTACTCAATGACGCGAGTGACGAGACCAGTGGCAACGGTCCTGCCACCCTCACGGATGTTGAAGCGCTGGCCCTGCTCGACGGCAATGGGCTTGTGGATCTCGCAGATCATCTCGACATTGTCACCGGGCATGACCATCTTGTCCTCCTCGGTACCCTCGGGCCAGGTAAGAGTGGCGGCCTCATCGGCGGTACGGATGAACATCTGGGGCTTGTAGTTGTTGGCGAAACCAGTGTGGCGGCCACCCTCCTCCTTGGTGAGGACGTACATGGAGGCAAGGAACTTCTTGTGGGCCTTGGTGGTGCCGGGCTGGACAACGACCATGCCACGGAGGACATCGTCACGCTTGACACCACGGAGAAGGAGACCGGAGTTGTCACCAGCGCGGGACTCGTCGCAAGACTTCTTGAAGGTCTCGATGTCGGTAACCTTGGTCTTGATGGGGTTCTTGTTCTTGCCGACAAGCTCGACTTCGGAATCCTTCTTCAGGACACCACGCTCGACACGGCCAGAAGCGACGGTACCACGGCCGGGAATGGAGAAGACGTCCTCAACGGACATGAGGAAAGGCTTGGCGATGTCACGCTCGGGGGTGGGGATCCAGGTGTCGACGTGCTCGAGGAGCTCGTCAATCTTCTCGACACCAATGTCGGGCTCGCGGCCCTCAATGGCGCAAAGGGCGGAACCCATGACGATGGGAGTGTCGTCACCCTCGAAGCCGTAGCTGGAGAGAAGCTCACGCATCTCCATCTCGACGAGCTCCAACATCTCCTTGTCCTCAATGGCATCGACCTTGTTGACGAAGACGACAATGCGCTTGACACCGACCTGGCGGGCGAGGAGCAAGTGCTCCCTGGTCTGGGGCATCTGTCCGTCGCTGGCGGCAACGACAATGATGGCACCGTCCATGGAGGCAGCACCAGTGATCATGTTCTTGATGTAATCGGCGTGACCAGGGCAGTCGACGTGAGCGTAGTGCCTGTTGTCGGTGGCGTACTCGATGTGTGCAGTGGAGATGGTGATACCACGCTTGCGCTCCTCAGGAGCCTTGTCGATGGAGCCATAGTCGAGGTATGCGGCGTAGCCCTTCTCGGCCTGACGCTTGGTGATGGCAGCTGTGAGGGTGGTCTATGGAGTGGTTGTTAGTGGTTGTGGTCTTGTGGTGGCGAGTTGCGCGTATGATCATCGCAAGACGAAACGCACCTTGCCGTGGTCGACGTGACCGATGGTTCCAATGTTGACGTGAGGCTTGGTACGCTCAAAGGCAGTGGCGTAGCTCCTGGCCGAGTTGATGAACTGTGTCTGGCCCCTGGCACCGAGAGCGGGCTGGATGGGGTTGGAGGACTGCTGGCGCAGAGCGCGCGAGGTGCGGAGGAGAGTCCTAGCGAAAGACATGATGCTGCTGAACAAACACCGGCGAGAGAATGAGAGACGGAGGGGAGAGATGGGATGGTGGTGATGAGCTGCTGCTGCGACTCGAGATGGACGATGGCGCTCTGGGAAATTCTGCGGCCATGATCGGCGTCGGTCACGTGCGCGGGTCAGCAAGAGTCGAGTGACGATTAGCTGTAGACCGCGGAGGAGAGGCTTTGGGCGAGCAACTTCCACCACCAAGCATAGCACAGCACAGCGACGACCATTGCGCGTGCCAGCTCCAAATATTCACATACTCCACCACTCCGCCCTCTTGCTCCTCGATCGACTACACCCACCTCCAATCACCTCCCAAACAATATTAAGCCGAACCTGTCTCCGCCATAGCCGAGGTAGCCTCCTGCTACGCCGAATGACAGCATAGCCTAGCTGCATTCTCCAGAAACCATCCGACTCCGATCTCTCCTTCACATACCTCACCAATGCTCTTCCAAACATCCTGCAGACGGTTCGCCGCGCGACCTCTCACCATGCCTCTCCGCGCGAACATCAATGCTCCTGCATTTGCTTCAAGAAATGTACGCTTCTCTGCTGCGAGACGCCCAGATGCCGGCAGCTAACTGACCTGAAGCCATTCTAGTTTGCATCTGCCGTCGAAATCAAGGAATTGCCCGGCGATGAGCCCGACGATGTCATGTTCGGCAACCAGTACGGTGTGCGCACAGTCACCCTCAACCGACCGAAGAAGCTCAACTCCCTCAACGGAAGCATGGCGCGAAAGATTGTTCCTCGTCTACAAGAATGGAAGAAGAGTCAGCTGGCAAATGTGGTCGTGATCAAGGGTGAGGGAAGAGCTCTCTGCGCTGGCGGCGATGTTGCAGCGCTTGCCCAGGCCAACCAGCGCGGCAAGAAAGGCCAGCAATCATCGAAGGACTACTTTGCGCTGGAATACAAGCTCGACCACTTGATCGCCACATACCCCAAGCCTTATGTGGCTTTCATGGACGGCATCACCATGGGAGGCGGCGTCGGCCTGTCGGTGCACGCGCCATTCCGTATTGCCACAGAAAACACTGTCTTTGCCATGCCCGAAACCACCATTGGCTTCTTCCCGGATGTCGGAGCCAGCTTCTTCCTTCCCAGACTTGATGGCGAGCTTGGAACCTACCTTGCTCTGACCAGCGAGCAGATCAAGGGTGTCAACGTTTTGTAAGTTCTTCCGTTTTCGCAACACCCAAATCAATACTCATACGCTGCAGCTACTCTGGCATTGCGACACACTACCTCCACTCATCTTCTCTCCCCGACCTTGAGGCTCGTCTAGGTGAGCTGCAGTTCAACGACAGCGCAACCCTCGAGGAGCGTCTCAAGACTATTAATTCCACAATCGAGGAGTTCACCACTGGTCTTCCATATGACCAGCCCATCGCAAGCCCTATTGGTGGTAACATCCGAGAGGCCATCGACTACGCTTTCCAACCCGCCAATGACATGGACATGATCCTCGACGCTCTCGAGGGTATGACCTCCAACGAGTCCGAGGAGATCAGGAAATGGGCCACCAAGACTAGGGACACCATCATCCAGCGCTCTCCCACCTCAGTCCGTGTCGCACTCCAGCAGCTTCGCAAGGGCAAGACCTGGTCCATTGCCGAGACTTTCCGTCGCGAGCACGCCATGGCTTGCAAATTCATGGAGCACCCTGATTTCGTCGAGGGTGTTTCCTCACTTCTCATCCGCAAGCCCAGGACCACACCTCAATGGCAGCCTTCCGAGCTGTCCAAGGTCGTCGACGCAGACATCGATGCCTTCTTCACCGCCAAACCTGAGCTCGAGCTCTTGAGCACGGAGGACTACAGCGAGTACCCTCACGCATGGGTCGGCCTGCCGAGAGAGAAGGATGTCGAGTCTTTTGTCAACCAGAAGGGCAATGTGACCATCAAAGAGACCGTCGACCACTTCGTGGCCATCACTGGCGGCAAGCTTGGCACGAAAGAGAAGGTCGAGGAACTCTTGTCGCGTAAGGCTGAGGAGGAGAACGGTCGTCTGCGCTGGAACAGGGATAGAGCTTAGATTGTTCTATCATGCCGCAATTTCTGGCAGGTAGAGACTCTGTATATATATAAAAATTCTCATGTACCTTTGATTTTTATTCATATTTTGCACTGCTCTGAAGCTCAGAATATATCCATCGCGTACAGCCTTACAGTACGCTTCGGGCTTGGCCGCGCGGCTTGTGTTCGTCTAAACGAGGCATTGAACTTCACAACCACATCTCGCTGTACTCGTAGGCCAGTAATATCAGCTTCTTATCAAGCAGATTTATTGGGAAGTCAGAAAATTGGTAAGCCAAGTTATACCCCTGCCGGATCACGATGCTTCTCGTCATGGAAAAGACTTCCGGCCCGCGCGAAACGTCACTTGCCAGCGTGCCGAGATGCGAGTCAAATCGAAACTCTGCTGGCTGACGCGTTTGGTTATCGCAATCGTCTTTCGCATTATACATGGACTGCTTCTCAAACTGTGTCTAAAATTGAAGATTTCTGAACACTACCATTGGGGTTATGTGCTGCCCAGATAATGCCGCCACCATTGCAGGACCACCGGAATGATGCCGCCAACGGCGATGCCAATTCCAACAATGCCGGACCACCGATTGATGGCCAACCACTACAACAAGACAGCAACGAATCCAGCGACTCAAGCGGCAAATCTAAACACAACGACAATGGCCCATCCCAAAAGAAACCCACGCTTACAGAGCGATGCAAAGCCCTCTGGACATCCACCGGCATCACCTGGCCGCGCTTCAAACTCATGTTCAAAGGCGCCCTCGCCCCTACCATCGCCGTCACTCTTTTCCAAGCCGATGACTTCGCCTCCCATTTCACCACCGTAGGCTACCTCATCGGCATCACCTCCATCCTCTCCCTCGTCATCCAGCCGCGCTCCAAATTCCTGCAGACCATGCTCGTTAACGTCGTCTTCGTGTGCTTCGCCGCCGCCTGCGTCACCCTGGCTCTGTACTGTTGCGTGCAGGCGCGCATCCACTCGGGCGAATCTGGAGAGCCTTCGGTCGGTGGCGCGGGGACGAGTGGATTGGCTGCCACGGGCGCGCAGACCGCGCCGTATAATTCTTCCGCGGCGGCGGTGGCGGGGATTTGGCTGATGGTGATGATCTATTGTATGAGTACGGTGAGGGCGGCGAAGCCGCAGTTCATGATCCCGGCGATGGCGGGGGCGATTATTGGGAATGTTGGCATGGTTTATGCGCCGCAGTTTTCTTCCAGGTGGGTTGGTTTCCTTTATTGGGGTGTATGTGTGTGGGGATGTACTGACTTTGGTGCGCAGTATGTGTACCCCCTGCTCGTCGAAGCGCTTCCATATCGTCCCTTTGTGTCTCAAGATCTGAGGTTTCGAATAAACATACAGCAATTCCTTGCAAGTCTGCGCATGGTGTCTCAATGGTGACTTCGGCACTTTCGTCTCTTTGCCTGATAATACCGATGTCAGATTTGTTCGACTGTATTGCCAGAGAGGGAAAGACAACGAGAGCCAGAGAGTCAGGCATGCGCAGAGCTTTGCGAGTATGCGACAGAAGCCATCTATTCCCCATTGGTCGAGGAGTAGCATATCTGACCTATGATTCGCAGTGGTGCAGGCTGAAGCATTCATCAAAAAGCTACTGGAAGCTTTCTTGACCGGTTTTGGAATCGGGACAGGCGTCTCCCTATTCATATTTCCGCTCACGAGTCGCACTGTGGTCTTCAACGACATGGCTGCATATTTGACCTCGCTCCAATCAGCGCTGAAAGCGAACATGGATTATGTCCACTCCCTCGAGGATACAGACATGTTTACATTCGGGCGGACCGATACGATGCGCCATCGGGTCCTGCATAGCCCCGAGGCTCAGGTCGTCAAGGAAAAAATGCAGGCTTTGCTGAGCGCGGCGGCGAAGCTTAACACTGACTTGCCATTCGCCAAGCGAGAGATCGCAATAGGAAATCTGGGCCCGGATGATCTTCAGAGTATCACGAGACTACTGAGGTTGATAATGTTGCCTATGGTAGGATTGAGCTGTCTCTCTGATATCTTCGAGCGCATTGCCGAAGACAGAGGCTGGGTGTCCATTCCGTTCGACGATGGAGCGTCCCTCAGTGGAACGACTTTCGGAGATATGACCAAGCGAAGGGCTGTCTTGGAGTGGCATGAACTGATGCGAACTTTGCGGGAGCCATTCCAGGAGATGGCCGACATCATCGACGAAGGCATTGAGCACGCGATGATCGACTTGCGTTTGATGAAAGTCAAGAAGTCCAACGATGTCGAGGAAAAGGGCGACCGACCCAAGCCGGGCGATCCAGGTTTCGCGGAGTATCTCAACCAGCGCACAAAATCATTCCACCAGCGTAGGCAGAGCATGCTGATCGCGTGGTGCCGCGTTAAAGGAATTGAGCTCCCGGACGATTTCTTTACTAACCCAGAAGTGATGAAAAACTTCCAAGACCCTGACTGGTTGAAGCTGGACTTTGATCCTGCTCTCCGAGCGCGTAGCAGACGGCAGCTGTATATCTGCTTGTACATGGAGTTTCTCCTCTGGTCTATCGGACGACGCGTGTATGATCTGGTAGCCTTTGCAGAGACAGCGAGAGTTTCTGGGAAGCTGGAAAAGAAACGGCTGATCGTGCCTGGGTCGAAAACATTGAAGAAGTGGGTATTGAGCTTCTTCCAGCCCGATGCAGATTCTTCCGAGAATGAGCAAATGGAGGGCTCGGATCAAACGACCAGAGTCTACTTGGGTTCTGCATTCACACACAGGAAAGATCCGATGCATCTTCCGCCGCAAAACGCCTGGGAACGATTCGGTGATCGTGTCCGGAAGCTGGCGAAGTTCTTCAGCTCCCCAGAGTCCGTATTTGGAGCTCGTGTTGCTCTCGCTACAATGTGTATTGCTGTGGTCGCATACCTGAGAGACACGCAGGTGTTCTACACGCGAAACCGCATCTTCTGGGCTCAGATTATGACCTCGATTGGCATGCAGCCTTCGGCAGGACAGAGTCTTCGCAACGCTTTCTTCAGGATTGCCGGGACTGGTCTGTTCATGCTTGCAGCTTGGGTTTGCTGGTACATTGTCGATGGCGAGACTGCTGGCGTCCTCGTGTTTTACTTCATCTTCTTGCACATCGGGCCCTGGATCATTATCAAGTATCCGGCGTACACTACGCTTGGCATGATCGGGCCTATCACTATGACATTGATTCTTGGTTATGAGCTGCAAGTCCACAAGATTGGGATCGAGATTGCTACATCCAATGGACAAGCATACCAGCCGGTCTACTTACTGGGACCCATCCGCCTTGCTACGGTCACTGGCGGACTATTCCTTGGTTGGTTATGGACGATCTTTCCATACCCGGTGTCAGAACACGCCGAGCTGCGCAAGAGTCTAGGCTCGTCTCTGTACTTGCTTGCAAACTACTACTCGGTCATGCACGAGACGGTGCGTGCTCGTCTGCGCGGCATTGATGAAAACCCCAACATCAAGGGCTCCATCAGCCAGCGCCTCGAGAAATCCAGGCGTACCATCTTTGGTAAATGTACGCTTTTGCTCTCAGGCATGCGTAGCCGAACCGGCTTCATCAAGTTCGACATCCCATTGGGCGGCAAATTCCCAAAGAAGCAATACGAGCAGATCATCGAACAAATGCAGAGCATGCTCAACTTCATGGCGCTAGTCAGCTACGCTTCGACCTCGTTCACAGACCTGCAGAATCACACAGACGACAGTGAGAACCAGACGGAATGGCTGCGCACTTTCCGCAGACTCATCGGCGAGACGGGCGTCACTTCCCAAGCCATCACCACCCTGCTGACGCTCATGTCCGCTTCCGTGGCAAACGGCCAGCCCCTACCGCCTTACCTGCGCGTCCCAGAGCCGTTCCGATACACGGAGAAGCTGGACGAGATGGACATGGACTTGCTGAGCGTCAAGCACATCGCAGAGCCGGGCTATGCTAGTTTCGCGGTGACGCAGCTGGGCACAAAATGCGTCATCGATGATCTGAAGAAGCTGCTGGAAGACGTGAGGGATTTGGTCGGAGAGCTGGATTTCTCGTACCATGTCGTTTCGACGGACGACGCGGAGGATGTGGAGGAGACTGTTACGTTTGGGGCGACGGGGAGGGAGCAGAGGAGGGCGAAGAAGGCGGAGTGAACTGTGAGATTGGCTGAGGAAGTATGATCTGGCCTTGGATGGCGTCTAGACGCCGGCTACTACCGTTGAGATGAAAGTGCCGTCATCTCAGGATCTGATGCCCATGTGCTGGTCCTACCGCAGCTGGACTCGCCACTGAGATGCAGCCGGTGGGCTGCATGGCAGTTCGGCAATCGGAAGTTGCTGCTCCACGCTCGGTAGATGGTTTCGTGAGTTGGTTTGGGCGTTGTTATGATATTTGAAGAGTCAACTCTGCAACCAGGGGACCTTGGCCAACTGCAGATGAAACGGCCGAAGCAAGGCAGAATCCCTGGAGATGCTGTCGCTGCGTCACACGAGATGGATAAGGCCTCCATGTGCACGGATTGCGAGGCCAGAAGCTGGGAACGTTGCAACAGTTTGCTGCATTTCGAACGGTCTGGAGTGGGATGGTGATTCTCACGATGCTAGACGCTACCTCAGCACATCGCTGGGAAATGATCCTGCGCTTTTTTATACGACAGGGATGATGTATAGGGACAGCTTTCTGTTGTAGATGTTGTTGGCATTTCGGCCTGCACTGGTTGACACCTCAATTCGAAGATCTGCTGGACTGTGGCCTTTTTCTATATTGGTATTTGCATAACACGATTCTGAGACAATGAGACAGCGTAAGGCACACTCCCTACTCGGGTAATGTTTTCAAGAAATAAGAAATCTGAGACACCTTGTGTTGAAGCTACTGTGTTCAGGATGGCTTGAAGGTGTATGAAGGCCACGTCCGACATGCATGTCGCGAGGCTTAGAGGCATCACTGGAGGAGGAGGCGCTGCTGACGTCCGCACGCAATATTTAGTTCAATAATTTTAATATGGTGGCAGACCACGAAGGATGATTATAGTAGACTACACACATGGGGTGAAGTGACCCCTGAATCCTCCCGGCAAGTTCCAGTCTTGGCAGTGGGCAGATTGACAAGTTGACAGACTTCACCGTCCGTTACAGCAGATTCACATCTCGTTTCCGTCCGGCTTCCTTCGAACCTCCTACCTCAAAGCTACGCATCACGAGTTTCAGCCTGGAAACAGCGGAGAACATTCTCTGGACGTTTATCATGAGGCTCTGCAGTCTATGAGCGTTAGGCTTGCAGCACAGTAATCTGTCGTCGCACCTGTGCGCCTCTTGGTTTCAGGCACCCACCGGGCGTCCAAAGCCTCGTGGCAAACTAGAACCTCATAGTTCGTCCATTGTAAATTCCCTCTCGACGCTCATAGCACTGCGCCACATCAGCATCACACATCGTTTGCGCTACCTCGTAGCCTCGTCATACCTGGATATTACGCCAGCCTGGCTCGTTACAATCGACGTCGCGCTGTGACTGGGATTCCCACGCGATGCATCTTGAAACATGGCAGTAAAACTTTACAGTATGACACTGCGCATAACTCGACTCAGCAGGTACCCAGAGGAATTTGACGCTTTCTGGAAAACGCCGGTGTAACAAATCCACCTTCCACGGCCACAAATCGAGATAGCCGTCGTTGGCGTACGACACAGTTCTTACGCCATGTTCTGGTCTTCTATGCGTGCTAAATCTCTACTGGACCCTCAAAAGTACTTTTCAAAGGCGTAGCGCACCCCGGTAGTTCACGCGGGTCTCGAGGAATCCGGAGAAGCGCGGGTCATGTCTTCGATTTGAGGCTCCCAAGTCTGCGAAGAATACCCCAATCTTGATAGTTCGTTGGATCTCCACACGACATAACTTACTTTGGCGACATGAGGCCGCGATGTCGCATCATCTCCCCGATGTGAACGCTATCGAACGCGATGGTTGCATGCAGCTGGAGACAACACAATATGCGGATACGAGGACGCTCGTTGGTATAAGAACATCCCTTGTCCCCTTGTGTTCTTTCATTCTTTTCGCTCTAGCAACGCTAACTACTACTGGGTATTCCCATTCACCCAACTTTGAGCAGACCTATATCGTCGACTACACTCCAACATGAGGGGCTACGCTCCCATCTTCCTCCTCGCGGCGGCTGCCATCGCGGCTCCCGTCGCTCCCGACCTCGATGAGGTACCCAAGCACAGTGCAGGCACATGTGCTCCCGTTTCGACTAATTCGACTACGGAACTGAAAGCTGCGGTGTCTTCACTTCTCAGCAACACCAAAGCCACTGGTAGCTTCCCGGATGCCCTTACTGCGCTGCTGGCCAACGGCTCTACCAACGGCACTGCCGACGCTGGGTCAGCCGAGAGTGGATCTTCCAGCACCGATGGCGGCTCCGACTCTTCTACCGATTCCACCAGCTCGGATGACTCCACTAGCTCCGACGTCGAGCCTCCCAGCACAGGTGACTCCACTAGCTCCGACGACTCAAGTGCACCTCCCGACTCTTCTTCCTCTGGCGAAAGTGGCCAAGCAGTGCCGGCTGCCGCCAGCGGTAGACTTGGTGCCCTCAAGAAAGCTGTCGAGAAGCTCAGAGGTTCGCACGGCGCCCCAGGCGAAACGTCAGGCGAAGCGGCAGATGGCTCTTCAAGTGATGCGTCAGGTGATGCCAGTGAATCGTCTACCCCGGAAGCTCCAGGTGCCCCTGAAGGCGGTGCATCAGGCGGTGCATCAGGCGATGCGTCTGGCGATGCGTCCGGTGATGCTTCCAGTGATGCGTCCGGTGGTCCGCCTGGTGGTGCGTCTGGCGATGCCCCAAGTGGTCATCCAGGTCTTCACCTTCCTGGCGGTGGAGGAGGCATGGGGATGTTGGGTGCCCTTCACCCCCACGGCCCTCCTCCCATGGGCGGACTAAGTCGTCACGACGGCCCAGGGCCGCTCGGACCGATTGGAAAAAGACAGTCTTATGCTGGTGTCAAGCACAGTGGGACTACTAGTCGCAGCCGTGGACCAGCCGGTGGGAAGCCGGGTAAGCTTTACCCCCCTGCCCTTGCGAAAAGACAGGCTGCCAGCAGTCTGGACGATGTCGTTGGACTTGACCTCAACAACCTTTCCGAAGAACAGCTCAAGGAGCTCGATGGCGAAAATGTTGCCGCACGCGATGTCACACACCCTACGAATGGAGGCCGATTGTCTCAACGTGATGCAGAGCCGACTGCAGTTGCTGCACGAGACATCCAAAACCCTACGGCAGCCGATCCCCCGATCACAAAGCGTGACGCGGCGTCGACTGCAGTTGCTGCACGAGACCTCACACACCCTACGGACGGCCCAGGCCCGATCACTAAGCGTGACGCGGCGCCGACTGCAGTTGTCGAAGCCCCCGATTACTTCCCAGACGGTTACTTCCCCGACTCGGAGGATTCCCCAAGTTCAGGAGACGTGAAGCGTGATGCAGCGGTGGTTCCAATTGGCAAGGCGCCAGCATATGATAAGGACCAAATCGGGAAGATGGCAAACCCCAACGTGATAGTTCCGAACTATACGCCGCTACCCACGCCTGCGCCCATACGTTCAAATGAGGTCAAGCGTGAGGCTGACCCGCAAACCGATGGTCCGCACACCAGCACTTCTGTACCGCCGGTTCCAATTGGCAATATACCAGCATATGATATGGACCAAATCGCCAAGTTGGCAAATGGTCCCAACTGGGTAGTTCCGAACGATCTGCCCGAAATCACGGTGGTGCCCGTGCCTTCAAGAGAGGTGAAGCGTGAGGCCGAGCCGCAGGCTACAGATATCGGGAAGCGCGAGGCTCAACGATTCAAAGGTACCTTCACCACTGGTCTTGGAGCTCGGGAGGCGGAGCCCACATTGCAGCCGACGAATAACCCGGTCCTGATTGGAGGAGAAGGTGCAATCGAGGAGCGCCAGGCTGCACCGACTCAAGCTCACACTTCTACTCTCGCAAAGCGCCAGGATGACCCGAATGGAGCTCACACTATTCTCTTCGGAGAGGTTCACCATAACCCCCCTATCCACGAGCGCCGGGCTGAGCCGACTCAAGCTCACACTTCCTTCCTAGCCGAGCGTGACGTCGAGGAACGCCAGCCTGCACCGACTCAAGCTCACACTGCTATGTTTATTGGTAACGGAGAACCTTTACCTGGCAACTGGCAGCGTGACGTCGAGGAGCGCCAGGCTGCACCGACTCAAGCTCACACTGCTATGTTTATTGGTAACGGAGAACCTCTACCTGGCAACTGGCAGCGTGACGTCGAGGAGCGCCAGCCTGCACCGACTCAAGCTCACACTGCTATGTTTATTGGTAACGGAGAACCTTTACCTGGCAACTGGCAGCGTGACGTCGAGGAGCGCCAGGCTGCACCGACCCAAGCTCACACTTCCTTCTTGGGGGAGCGTGACGTCGAGGAGCGCGCTGCACCGAGCGGCTTCTATACCAGCGTTAAACCCTGAGCGTGTCCTAAAGACCTAAGGTAATCCCACGTTCACCTCGACCCTCGCCCGCCACCAAACCACTGAAACGCGCATATAGCATCAATGTTGTGCAGATGAAGAGTCCAAATTGTCCCCTTTCCCTATGTCAAGCTAGATAGCCAGATCTTACAGGCCTTGTATTGATATATTGACTTTATACAGTCTTCCACGAGTTCGAGTACATCTTCAAGTACTTCTCTTCTGTAAGTACCGTTTCAACTGCTCCATATGGTTTCAATGAGAGTCAAGTGCACTATCGAGAGACGTATAGAATGATACGGCTATCTCAGTAGTACCTGTACTGCTACGTCAATGCACCGATGAAGGAGAACAAGACATTGTTGTTTAGAGAGCCACTACTTCCTACAAACGCAGGCTTGCAACAACCCGGAATTATCCTTCTCACCAGCCAAAGGGTCATGCTTCTCGGTCAAGTCCCCTCTCACACTTCCCACTTGTTCCTCCCATCAAGCCCGTAGCCCCGATGAATCAACTTCACGTCATCATCGCTCAACTGCTCCAGCGACGTGCGGTGGATCTGAGTTTCAGTGATCCTCTCTATTCCGCCGTGTTTAGACGCGTGCTCACGGTCGTTCATCTCCCACTCGTGCTCGTGCCCGGTCGACGTGCTCGGCAGTCTCTTGACTCCTTCCTCGTTGTCGATGCGCGAGGCGTTGGTGGTGAACTTGCTTGCGCCAGACTTGCTGAGCGAGCTGAGTTTGCTGCCAAAGTGCTCGCGGAAGAAGTACAGGAGCGGACCGATGACGGTCGGCATGCAGGCGCAGATGACGCCGACTTGGCACTCGATGCCACTCCATAGCGAGACCGCGGTGTAGTCGTATGTGGGATTCGTCGTCTCGTCGATGTGGGATAGATATTTGAGCCGTACCATGCTGCAAGTGGTCACGAACAAGCCAACGAGGAACGTCAGGATGACACCAATCTTGCGTTGCTTATCCTGAGTCTGAATGCCGATAAGTTTGGGGACTGGTAAGAAGCAGACGACGAGATCGAAGAAGCTGACCTAAATTAGCCTACTTCACACGGAGAGCTGTGTGTGTATGTGAACTTACATATTAAAGCCACTGTTCAGGTATACGGCTAACTGGAAGTTGTTGCAATAGCCTTCGTGCTCTCCGTCCCATTGAGTCCAGAAGTACTTGATAGGCACACATTGAAAGCCGCAATAGACCAGAAAACCAACACAGTATGCGAGGAGTCCTGCGATCACGGCCCAGCTGACGTATGAGAACCGTGCAGAAACCGTTTTGGGGAAGATCCGGAGGTATAGAAAGATGATGGAAATCTTGTTAAGCACAATGATGAGTTGATAAATGTACTGGTCGATGTAAAAGAGCTGAACCCGAGTGTCAAATGTTAGTAAGCCGGAGGAAAAGTGTGAAGTTGTAATATGAGTACCTTGAACATCATCGTAATGTCATCGAACGGAACAGTCCAGATGTCACTGCCTAAGCCTTTGTACGTCACTATACGCGATAAGTTAGCAGGTTTTAGAGCTTTGTCAGGTAGGGGACGAACTAATTTGAAGGATGGTTGTGGAAGGTATCATTAGGATGTAGGATCCGAGAATGGTCCAGTCGTCCCATCCAACAACGCTGCCTCGAATGCGCCAGCGAGCTAGAAAGCGAATCGCGATGCAGATTGTCGCAATCACGAGCAGAGCTATGTTGATCTGTCTGCTCATGGGTGCTGCGTCCCGGATTGGTGCTTTGCATGCCTTCATTTGCCATGCCTGTGTTGCTATATGGGGAGTCAGAATAGGTGAGCATTCGAGCGGCTTTGAGATTAGATTCATACAAATTGCGTTTTTGTTGGTACAACTGGATAGGATACAGGCCCCAGTAGTCGCTGTGTATTCTTCATCGCTACATAAGCAAGGGAAGTCGGTAAGCTCGCAGGACGAAGCAGGGAGTGCTTTGGTGACGCAAGTTATCTTACAAAGAAGTTAGTGTTGTCGGACACAGGCAGAGAGTATGGAACGATACATACTGCGCATTGAGGAAGCTGTGCAAGTTCCTGTATCAAGCTGCTTGCATCATCTTTCCCATCTGTTTGTCCTGATGCGATCACCGCCAGCGACAGCAAGCCCGCGATAAGTAGTAGACGCATGGCGGAGGTGAACACTCTCAAGTTCAACTGAGGTTGAGTTTGAGACTTTGCCTGGACAGCAGTACAGAAGGAAGCAAACGACTGCGGTGGTACTTCAGACTCCGATCGCGCCGCTGTGGCAGTCAAGCCCAGGCCATGTTGCAAGCCGCTCCATTATTCATCGGCGCAGGAACATGATCCTAGCGTGCTGGATTGGCCTTCGACTTGCCTTTGTCTTTCCTACAAGCAGACTGGCGCAACGTCCGGTTTCCGCTTGTGGGAAGAAGCTCCGGGTTTCATAAACGTTAAAATAGTCGAACGATGAATACACATTAGGTGGGTCTGAGAACATCTGTCATGTTCCGGTCGCTCGGTAGGTGTTCTGGCGATAGATCAAGGATCTGGCATATTCCACCGCTCAGCAAGTACTGCGCCTTCTCCTAGGCTACACAACCAGATATTGTCATTGTAGCCCGCAACCTTTTGGTATTCCCAATTGTTTCCTTTTCAAGATGCCTCGGCAGTAGAATACGAGGTACGAAGGGAAGCCGAGCCAGGCAAAACGTGTCGTGCAGGGATGTGGTAGGAAGCTGTCCTGTACTCCTGTTCGTTGATACGGAGGTACAGTAGCCTCCGCGGCAGAGCGCATGCACACGGTGGACGGGTGGATTAAGCGTTATAGCGCCACAACATGCGACAGCGGAGACTAGCCTTTCGACGGCGATGGAGTCAGCGAGCGCATGCCATTCTGCATGATCGACCGCGAAGGATCACTGAGGGTTCGATGCTTCACTGCAGGGACCAAGCAGATATGCCGAATGCCAAGTGAATCTGTGTAGTATTGCTTTATTTTCCTACCTTATGTAAGGTCTCAAGCGCATTGTGGTACTCCGAGTGTTGGGCGAAGGCGTTGCCATGACTCAATGACAGACGGGAAGAGGACAACGGCCTGGGCACTTGTGAAGTTGAGTCTCTTTTCGCCACGCCGAGGTCGACTGAAAATTTGCGTGGAGATTGTGCGTTGAGATTCCGCGCGCCAGAGCACAAGATTACATGGATCCAAGATCAATGCAGTAATGAAGGTTTGAGAAATCATGTATCTTGGAAGGGCTGTGGAAGAAATCGTTCATCAGATACCATACCTCCGGTAACAGTCGGCTTGTCTTACCCACCAACCACGCAGCCCCACTCTTCACGGGCCTGCAGATCATGTGTCGATCTCACTACCATGTGCTACCTATACTCTGTCACAGCTGTGGTGTGGTCTGAAAATGCTATAATAGGAGGTATCTCCGTAGCTGTTGCCAATATTACATAAGAATCTCCCTGCACAGACTGTGCCTTGTTCTCCCTGATCGACAACGCTCTTTATGCAAGCACCCAACTTAAGCGTCCATGCGAGCAGATTTGACATCTGATTGGTAACGTGAACTGCAATACCTGTTGGTTAGCCAATGAGACGTTCTCCAGACAAATCGACCGGCTTGTCAGAGTGGGAACAAACTCAATGCCGTAGGATGCGTTGAAGAAACGCCGGCAGTCGGAGTGACAATACGATCTACAGAGCAATCTCATCAGATAATTGACCGCCGGATCTAACAGCCGGGCCAGACCGACTATTTTCGAGCTGATCACTACCTCCTACAAGGATGAATGGCTTGTCCCCGAGACCTGTCCGAAGAGTGCTAGGAGATGCCTCCGTCCGACTCTTTGGGCATCATACTCGATGGAAGAACTACTTGATGACTACTGCCAGTGGCTCTCTAGCGTCATTTCAGATCAGAATACGCGGACTGATTGCCTTATAACTTTTCGGGTGCTCTAAGTTTATCTCTGGATCTGTACGAGTGCAATCGACGAGTAGCCCTAACGTGCCCTAATCTCGCGAGCCAAGTACATACTCACTCATCTCATTCGCCGACATTTGGAGCGAGTCCTCTTTATTCGCCGTCATTTGGAGCAAGATCTCTTTATCAGTCAGACCCGTACTGCCACTCGTTCACATCATCACTTTCCTTCTCCCTTCTCCCCACCTCGCCCATACTGCTCATCCAATTCCTTCTTGATCGCATCGTGATACCTCTCAATCCCATCCGGCCTCGCGCAAACCGTAAGCAAATCATCTGGGATGCCAACCCCTCTCGGCATTTCGCACGTCAGCGTCCTCACAAAAAGCGTCTTTCCTTCCCCGACCTCCTCAAACCGGTGCGCGATGGTCGCGAAACCCTCGGAACCCAGGCTGCTACCATCTTCCGCCGCACCGATACCGTCCTGCTGCTGGAAGACAAACTGGTAAGGCTTCTTGGTGCGGACAAGAGTCCAATGCGAGAGGTAGGAGTTAGGTGGAAGGGAGACCTTCTCGCTAAAGGTGTCGCCAAATTCCAGCGGGAATTTGGTGTCTTTATGCATGCCGACTACTTGAGGCACTTGGACGAAGACACTTACCCAATTGTTTGGATTGTTAGCGAAGTCCCAGACTATCTCTCGCTCATAGTCAAAGACGGTCTCGGACTGAATCTCGAAGCGCCCCATGACAGGCAAGTGTTTTCACTTTGGTGGAATCTTCTCGGATATTGGAACGGTTAAAGCGCCTTCGACAATTTTATGCGGCTGGCAAAAGATGGAGAAAGTAGCCTTCTATATAATGTCAATTGCCAGTCTAGAGGAGGCATATGTACAATGACAGCATGATCGGCGTACAATTAGAGCTTACATTCCTCAAGGTTGTCTGTAAGGTTCAGGTCCTCCTGCTCACATTCAACGGCGGCCGGGGTCCGATGTTCATCGCTGATTTTCAGCTGTTATTGCCGGTCATGGCAAGTTATGGCAAGTTGTGACCAAATATTACTATACACCAATTTTTATGGATCGAAAGTATAATTCACAGCCCGTCAAGGACGAATGCAGAAGGTATGCGATGCATGTGATGCGGAGTTTTCGTATGCTTGGAAGTCCGAAGTGCTGTACAGTTGCCATATTCGCAAGCGCGTATATGTGTGTTAGTCGAATAGTGTACCGAGTGTCGGGAGCTCCGGGTTTTCGATTATGCAGGAGTGCCGAGAACGATTCTCGCTTACATGAGGCATGCGAAGCTCAAGACTGCGAACATAGGCTGATGTACACTATGCGGTGCTCTTGTGGAGCCCAGGTATACGCCATCCAAGCCATGCCGTCTCTTGAGACTGGCAAGCTGGTCGTGAATTCAACGGACCACGTCTGTTTTACAGCACACAGCCTTTCCGCACATTTGATACAAGATGACTACTACCAGAGATGCCGGCATGACGGGAGACTTCCTTCACACGCCTTTAGCAGATCCCAGAGCTGAAATACGTCTGATTTATGTTATGCCAGCCAACGGAAAAGACGACGAGATCGAATGCACCATAGCTACCCATCGCCTTGACAGCGTGCCCGAGTTTGCCGCAATATCATACATCTGTGGCGACATGAGCCATATGTGCAAAATCACATTGGACGGCAAGCAGTTGAGCATCGGACAGAATAGCCGTCTGGTGCTCTGGCAAGTGCGATTGCACAAACTTCCGCTGCCTCTCTGGATGGACGTGCTCTCTATCGATCAGAAGAACAACGAAGAGAAGAGCGTTCAAGTGGGCATAATGGGCGACATCTACACAGCTGCTAAGTTCACTTGCGTGAGCCTTGGACCCCACGAGAACGACAGCGAGTTCCTAACAGAGCAGATCCGCACCCACGCTCATCACATCAAGCACTCACTAGCAAAAGCTAGACTCCCAGACTTGGAGCCTGTGGTCTGCAGTACCTGCGGCGCCCTGCCTACAAGGAGGATGTATCTATGCAAATCATGTGGCAAAGGTGTGACGTTTTGCCGAGTCTGTAAGGATGCACACAACGAGCAAGCTAGGCATAGGGCATACCTTGACGTACGTACTGAAGCACAACTCAGAGGTGTATGCGTCGGATGCGAAAAGCCCCTGTCAACGAGATGGTACCAGCCTGAAGATGATCCGGAAGGCGAGCTCACGAGAATTTGCGAACATTGCGCAGGAGTCCACCTTGACGGGGCGTACAGGAATCTATGGGACTGCCGATATGCGCACATGAATGAATGGGAGAACATGACTGAGCCGCAAAACCTCTGGAATCTAATCGAATTGCAGACTTCGGCGAGATTTTTCGACATGCCGCTAGAAGTTCATCGGCGGCTTAATGACGCGCTACGTCTGCTCTCGCTCAGACCATATTTCACTCGGCTCTGGGTACGTTGCATACACAACTATCGTGATTCCCACACTAACGGCTTTCGTTCCAATCAAGGTGATCCAAGAGACCAGACACTCGAGCTCTATGGTCATGGTGTGTGGTGCATCTCTCTTTCAGTTCTGGAAGCTGAAAGCTTTCATGCATGAATTCCAATGGATGCCTAAAACAGACGTGCAACGGCAGCGGATGCGTGACATGCAAGTACCATCCTTGCATCTCCTCTTCTTTTCTCAACCCAGGGAAGGGATATCGAGCTGGGAGCTAGCGCATGACTATCACGCATCGTATTGCTCTGACCCCCGAGACCGCGTGTTCGCACTACTGCCATTAGCAGACTTGGCGTCTCGTAAAATGTTTCAACCCGACTATACCAAGTCTGTTGTCGAGATCGTGCTGCAGTTGCTACGTTCTAAGGCCAAGAGCGATACCGAGGCTGCTGCTGATGCTGCTGCTCGAAAATTGTACTTTGCAAATATCAAGTTCAACTTTAGAATGTCTCAGAACGTCATCGGCTCATTTGGCTTGGGGCCAGAGGACGCTGACATTGTAGCGATGCTAAAGCAAAGAGAGTCAGCCTTACACCAGGATCTAGAGGTTCTAGCCACAAGAGATTGTCGACAGTCTATGTCTAGGCACAACAGTAATCGGCTCAACCAGCATCTCGATGAAAGCGAAAAAGATCTCATCATGCTGGACGTGCTTTCGCATTGCACAATATCGACGGACCATGCGGGTGGCTACTTGGCCCCACTGTCCAGATCTGGGAAATCATGGCGAGCTAATCGACACGCGACAGAATGTGCTACGAGCCTTCGGGCTTTTGACGGGACAGTGGTAGGTCTGGTAAGCACAGAGGTCAAGCATGGGGATACGCTCTTGCTGTTCGAATGGAGCAGCGGTCATGATTCGTTCCATGCCGGTTTGATCGTGCGCAGATTCTTAGTTCGGAGGGGTGGCTCGGTCGTTACGAAGATCATCGGACAATGCTTGGTCGATTCCGGTGTCGAAGTCTGTCACGACCATTCGGCGTGTGAGTGCAAAGGCCACGATCCATGGGTCCATGTAAGGGACGACCAAGACGAGGCGTGGGAAGTGCGCATGTCGCCTGAGGACCTGCTCTTGTTTATTGCGCAAGATCTGAAGTTGGAGCACAGACAGCCCGGAAAATTTGTTGCGCCCATGGTGATATTCTCGGCACATGTGGACGAGAGTAGCAAGCGATTACGGATTAGCGTCGCGCGTGAAGAACTCTTTTCCTATGCTGTCATCAACGATCTGAGGTCGAGGAGAGCCACGGGAGGCATGGAAGCGCCAGTGAGAGCAGGTGGGAACGAGATGGTGAGAGTGATGGCAAAGATGGAGTTGAAGACAAGTTGGCTGCCATAGAAAACTACCAGGAGGCAAAGAGACGCCAAATGCAAGGTCCACGGTAGACGAAATCTGCGCAGAGATATGATGGAAGTGACGATACAGCTTTTGATTGAGTACAATGTGCATCATAAGGCAGGAGCTCGCATGTTACATGCGTGTTGCAACAGAGTGTCCAGCATTGAGCGTGTAAGAATATGTTTCAAGAAATCTACATGTAAATGATAATACCACTGTTCAATGGTAAGTATTAGAGAGTGGCAGACTATCCCGTTCTAGCCCCGCTGTTCCGGCTTCGGGAATCAACCGAGTGAACCCAAGTCAGACTTGCAAGACGCGGCGAGGGTACGACTCGCCGGCAGACGCTTGACTATTCCGTGGTCAGACTCGCTAGTTCATGCAAGCAGGATTCCGCCTTGCTGTTCCGACTTCAGATTGATGTCACGTCTATTCTCGGTGCCCAGCTTTGAGCATCTTGTTACGATCGTTCAAGCAATAATGCGATCACGCTGAACGTACTGAAGTACGTCGAGCGGCGGAAGACTGTCGGGCTTACCCGGTAAGTCGCCAAGGCCAAGGTCACTTTCACAAACCCGAAAGACCGGGACTAAGCCTTATTTAGAAGAAATATCGGTCCTCTGGCAAAGGAAACTACGGGCATGATCAAAGTTGACTGTTGACAATCAACAATTGACAGTCAACGATCAGCTCCAAACATTGTTCTCGTCGCTGCCTCAGCATCTGTGCATGCCTCTCCAACGTATCGCACGCTCGCAAGGGGCTCAACTCACGCGGTCAGCCCTTGGCCTCATCTCTGCCGTCTCCGTACTCGGTTCCACCTTCTACAGTTTTGCTACATATGGGCAGACATTCGAGAAATTCGATGGAGATTCAGACCCTCTGGCTCAGAGCCAACTCGCGAAAGCCTTCAATCCTTATGGCAACCGGACGCTGAGCGACATATACGTCGCCCATGTCCCACTGAGGCAGATCGATTCCGACTTGGTACGCAACAACAATGAAAATAGCTCAGCTTTGGTAGAAAGATACGTCGCTGGGACCATAGGCGGATGGGGTAAGTACTCTACCATGACGTTACCATCTTTGACTGATCGCAAGCTTAACTTCCATTCGCAGCATATGCTACACAACGCCGCATATCCGCATGGAAGGCACTTGCCGCAGATGAGTCAGAATCGAAGCAATTGTATACTAAAATACAGATAGACCAATCCAAATTTGAGGAAGGTGTGTGTCAAAATATGCCGACTCAAGCTCGTTGGCTGATCCTAATTGTCCAGGCACCTCTATCTGCAATGAGCTTATGGTCATAGAAAAAACACCGACGTCGATTCTCTTTCGAGGCGGCTCGCCACAGGACAGTGATGGTTTGAAGAAGGTTGACGTACTGCTACAAGCTATTGCGGAGATCGACTGGAAGAAAGAGGAGGTCGTTTTCCGTCTCAAGTGTATGTTTTATTGCGGACAATTGCAAGGCGCTCCACCGCCATTGCCGGAGTTCTTGATGCCGCTTCATTTGTTGTATGCGAGAGCAATGGCTGCCAATGGTGTTGCAAACTGCAGGAAGTGACCAGAACTGAGGACTCAAGTACATAACAGTTGTATTCTAAACTCCACGAGGACCAGTACAGATATTTACTGTCAAAGAGTAAAATGTTTTGGCGGGATTACCAGGGAATGGCTCTGCCGTCAAACGTACAGAATTGTCCTGTGTGGTGACCATATCGGACTTCTCCTGGACACTTACTTAGGCTACAAGATCGCAGGCTTTAGTCGACGCTTCTGTCCTTCCGTTGGTCTCTCATGATCGAGCTGCTCGATGTCAATCTCAATTCAGCTCATGATGAAGCGCGAGTGAACTTACACGAGGAGTAGACCGCCTCGGAATTTCTGTGCCATCCTAGGACGAAGGCGTTTTCTGTCTGAACTCGTGTAAGCGCATCTTCAGATCTACCGCCAGTCTCGTTTCCCTACGCATTCACTACTGCAGCAAGCAGCAAGCTTCGTGCAAACAGAAACTCGGTGAAAGTATCGCAAGCAGAGAAAGAAGGAATATAGCGCTTGACCTACCATTCGAAAAGACGTGCCTACCGTAAATTATGAAGTTTTAGGGTGACTGCAAGAGAGGAAATACCTGGCCTTATATCTACCTCGCAGCTCCCCGAGTAAGCGCATCATGCAAATTACTTGTGGCTGTAGAAGAAAGCCACGTCTTTAGCACTACTCAAGCAAGTCAAATAAGGCTAATGAAGAGATATTTTGAAGGATGTTGTATGAAATTTGATAATACTGCCAAGGTAGCGCATGAGGGTGCCCGGTGATCTGCTTCCGCTACTGATCCGCTCCCTCTACAGTACTTTTATCTCCAATATCTCGACATAAACCTGGATAACCAAGTTTCAGAAGCCCCTGTTCGATAGAATCCTTTCGTGCTTGCATCTCTTGCAGATCCCAGTTAACACTCACAAGAGATCCTTTCAAGTAATCTGCACGCGGTGATGCAAGGTAGAGGCTCATTGCTCCCGCCTGCTCAGCTTCGTCCTTTGCATACACAGCGAATGGGCCCATGTCACTCATTTCCGAAGAGACAATACCAGGTATCAAGGAAAATGTTCTCACGGCAGGATATTCTTTCGTTGACAATCAGCTCCTTTCGCTGTCGATGAGTAGTGATTAGAAGCACGTACCTGCCGCCACAAATTCCATGTACTTTTGTGTAGCCAGCTTCGAGATTGTGTATGCAGACGTCCCGTTTACTGTCATGCAAGAGAGACCTGTGTTGATGTTGATGATAGTCCCGGTCGGATTTTTTGGGTCTGGCTGGCTTCTTATCCAAGCCACAGTCGTATTGTGAACTCCTAGAGTATTGACCTCCTAATTTTCCTTGATCAGTATTGAAACAGTAGCGAGCGTGAAGGACATACAAATGTGCGCCACCAGGATTGTATGTCCTCTTCACCTAGAGGTTTGTTGCCCAACATCAGTCCTGCATTGGCGAAGACAACATCTGCCGGCCTTCCAAAGACGCGGTACACATGGTCAAAAATTTTGACAGCATCATCCTCTTTAGTCACATTTGCGCAAACAGCTGATAATCGAGTACCTGTTTTGGCGAGTTTCTCCAAAGAAAGTAGTGTCTCATCAAGCATTTGCTGTCGGCGGCCAGCGATGACAACTCCTGCTGCTCCTGCCCGCACCCACGTACGAGCGATGGCCTGGTAAATCTTCAGTTGACGTGACTCCGCACTGATTTAGAATGCGCATACTGCTCCGATCCCGCTTCCGCCACCAGTGATGACGACGAGCTTCCCTTTTGCTGTTGCGCGGCTCTCATCATGCTCGGGTCTGAGCCCGTCTTGTACTTGGCGGTGGATCGTAGGTGTCAATTGAGATGGCAATGTGTACCTGAGAGACTCATCACTCCAGTCGGTGCTCATTTGCGCCATCAAGGGATAGACTCGATTGTTCAAAAATTGTCAACGAAGGCAAGCTGTGGAGCTCTGGAATGTAGATTGGACAATGTGAGACCTTATTAGTCCCTGATCAGTCTTCGATGTGTAGAGGTATGGTGCGAGTCTGCCAGATATTTTTGCTTGTATGTAAGCACTGGAAACACCTTCGCAGCACTCGCACAATGTGCATGAAGTTTTCGCATGGCGGAAACCAGCCCGCACATGTTGAGCCGGGCGAGATCCGGAAGTAGGCATCGATCTCTTTCGCGGAACTGGGATGGCTAGAGATGGCAGTTGCCGGAGGAACCTCGCACACTGCCTGAGGTTAATGGTTAGTTAATCCTGTAGATCCTTTACACCGAGTTTGAAAAGCAAAGCCTCATCAGCGGTTCCGTAAAACTCTATTGAAAAGACGCACGCTGGGAGGAGGATTTTCTTACTGCAACGACGGTAAGGTCGTCGACTCTGACTTATTACAAGCAGGCAGCTTCGCGTCGGAACCTAGCTATGAGTGCCCAGGCCTTCGTAATCTGTGCATTGCCAAATGTTGCCAGTAAGACACTGAGGGACCAAGTGTCACAAGACTATCTCTCGCTTGACCATAGTTCAGGACTACCGCAAGCCAATCATGGCTAGTGTGAACATTATATATAGCTTTCATCATCTGAGATGACGCATTCCTGCGTCGCATCTGAAGCACGAAACTGAACGGAACCATCTTCTCCGCGCGTTCGCTCGAAGCGAGGAAAGGTCGGTTTCTAGTCAGAGGACAACCTGTTGGGATCATACTGAGGCTGAAGTGAATGAACCATATATCATATTCAGAAGCACAAGGTCATGAACTTAGCTGTGAGGTAAGATACGTGTTATTTTCGTATTCTTTCCCGCATTCGCTTCGGAGATATTTCATTTCATGCTACTTTACATGGTTGAACGTCTCGGACTTATCGACACTTTCCTTTTCATCAAGAATGGCAGGAATCTCATCTTCCAACAGACTTCGGTCCCAAGACTTCTCGCGTGGTTGCCACCCGAGCTTTGCAAGTCGGACCGCGCGACTTCTGCTGTTCATGCCCAGCAGACCAGGTGATTTGGGTCCTGCACAATCAACATACGCCTCCGGAGGGATAGTTTGGGGCTCCGCTGAGGCAATCTTGCCAGTAGCATGCAAACCCTTTCCAATGACCGAAGCAATATCCCTCCACGAAGGTTCGTTGTCTCCAGTATTCTCGCAAAAGACGTAAGGGTTGTCTAAGAACTCCTCTGCTGGGCATTCTTCCATATAGTGAAGCAGGGTGACGTAGGCACGAGCAAGATCCCTCACATGTACCGTAGACCAAACCGACTCTCCAGCAGCGATATGTCCAGCGAACCCTCTTTTGCGAGCAAAGCGAACGAGTGTTGGAATCTGGATAGAAAGTCGCCCGTGGTTCTTCTCATCTGGGAAGTGTCAGCGTTTTCATCCAAATGCTTATAATTAGGATGATCGTACAGCCGTAAATGAGCGGTGGAATCATAATGGCAATCTTAGCTCCAGAACCGATCTCCTTTTGGCGAGAAACGATGAAGTTGTCGACGTTGCGGTGAGGATTAGTATCAGGTACGCTGTCCACGTCATGTCTAGTGCCGTCTTTGAAGACCTTCTCGGTCTTATACCGGCCGGCAGCCCCGTCAGACAAGACACCGGCTCCGGAATTGTGGATGTAGACGGCTTGCTGGCCTTTTTCGACACGCTGCTGTACGCCTCTGAGAATGGCTTCAGCGCTGGGAATATGATCTGCCGTCGCCGTATGAATGACCACGTCGGAGATACTGGACTGCCCTGCGATGAGATCCGAGTCCTCCAGGTCTCCAATCAAAGTTGAGACACCGATGGCTTGAAGCTGATCGGCATGAGCTTGACGTCTGACTAGTGCAGTGACCTGGTAGTCTGCTTGCAGCAATTCGTCAATAACAGACATGCCAATGAAACCTGCACCAAGCACGAAAGCTGACTTTCGCAATTTTTCCATCGTCATGATCGTCAAGTGGCGCTATGCCGAGCGCAAAGAGGAGAAGGAAAAGATTATGAGGACAATGAATGGTGATACTTGAAAGAATGGAAGGAAGTACATGAAAAGAATTGACTGATTTGCATTACCGGCTACTTTTGTCAGTCATTTGAAGCTGACATATCTTTAATGGTCCCTGACTAACCTTGCTGCGGAATGTGATGTGTCGCGGAACTCGTCCGTTCGCTCGCACGCCGAATGGCGTTGCAGTAGCGCGGTAAATCCGGGATCGGCTTCCGCACAAATAGACCAACGAATCTGTTTCGAAGTACGCGCCGCTGAGAGGGATCTACGTCAAGCTTGACCCCCATCCGATGTGTGACGATATCGGTAGAAGGTAAACTCTGGATCAGGGCAGTCTTGAGGCATCGAGGGGTTCGCCATCCTATAGCTCTGCTGTAGGTGAGACAAAGTCTGATATCTCGCACATGGACGGCATATTTTCTATGAGCCTTGTGTATTATTTGTAAGTCCTATATCGTCTTCAGCTATGGTTTCTTGCAGATCAGCTTCCAGATAAGCCAAGTCTGTCCATTTCATGATTTTGGTTCGATGCATCACATGATGTATTCGCTTACGGATCTCGATACCAAGAATTCATCCGCAGTCCGGGGAGATAGCGGCTCTGTGGTCGGATGAGAGGACTGAATGGGCTGCTGCCGGTAACCATACCGAGAAAGGATCAACGAGTGTATAGAAATATTATCAGCACGTTACTACGCAGCACTGGCTTTGTTCCAGGTTCAAGTCAAAGCAATCAAAATGACCACCACAACTTCCTCTATCGAGCCCACGAACGGATACGGCCCCGGGTCGTACGTCGACAAGAGCTTCACGCCACTTCCCGAAGAATGCAAACGCCTGCTTCATCTCTTTGCGGCCAGAACGCCAGGTTTCACAAGAGATGCGGCTGTGTTGAATAGTGTCCGCTTCGAAGGCGACAGCCTGCCTTGCATTCCTGGACCGATCAAATCGCAAGCTCTGACCGCAACTTTGAATGCGATGGTCGGCATTGTAGGTCAAGAGATCCTCCAACTGCGTGGCGACACGGCGCCCACGGCCACATCCATCGACACCAACCACGCAGGGCTTTATCCAGCCACGCCAGCTCTAGTGACCGTCGACGGGGAGATTGGCCCAGCTGTGATCAAACTGCCAACTGTTCCTCAATGGGACAGCGATCGCCAATCGGGATCTCCCCTCGTATTCAGAGCTACAGCGATATACGAGACTGCAGACGAGGGGAAATGGTTCCAACTACATGGCTCACTAGACCCGTGGAAGGTCCTGGGAATCATTGGAATTGGCAGAGACTACGATGCCAAGATCCGCTCGAACGATGAAGCTTACGCCCTTATTCAAGAGCGCGTCCGTAATTATCGTGCGCTGGAGATCGAGCAGTTGATGCTCGAGAAAGGCTTGTCGGGCTCCATAGTCCATTCCCCCGAAGCCTGGAGGAACACAGAGATGGGCAAGTCTCTCGCAAGGCACCCGCTCATCAATTACTCCCGACAGACTCAGTGCCCCGAGACTGCACCCGTACCTCTTCCCAAGTCGGATGACAAACGGCCCCTGGCAGGCGTCAAGGTCGTCGAGCTGGTGCGCATCATTGCCGGAAGCGCTGCCGGCGCTGCCTTGGCGGCGATGGGAGCCGAAGTCATCCGTGTCAACTCGTCCAAGCTAAAGGACTACACTCCTGCTCAGCCTTCATCTCTGATGGCGGGCAAGACCACCATCCAACTGGATCTGGATGAGCCAGCCGATCACGCAAAATTGATCGAATTATTCGAGCAAGCCGACGTCATACTCCAAGGCTATCGCCTACGTTCGCTCGAGCGTCGCGGCTTCGGTCTCAAGGCCGCTTTGCAGATGGCCAACAAGCGCGGCAAAGGCATTGTGTACGTGGACGAGAACTGTTACGGGCCGGATGGTAGCTATGCGGAGAGGCCAGGATGGCAGCAGGTTGCCGATGCAGCCGTGGGGAGCTCATATGTCATGGCTCAATCTTTCGGTTGTCCCTCAGGGCAAGGTGTGCTTCCCAGTCTCCCCATCTCGGACATGTCCACTGGCATATTGACTGCTCTGACCATCATGTGTGCGCTCCGCGATCGCACCAGGTCGGGAGGCTCGTACCACGGCCATGCAGCACTTGCTGCATACAACATGGCTACCTTGGACCCCGAGGTTGGACTCTATCAACCAGAGATTGTTGAAAAGATTCGGGAGCGATACGATTTCCCTACGTGGTCCAGCGACGAGCACGTGGCCCCTCTCTATTACCGGATTATGAAGGCATGGGACAACAAAAGTGATCTCGTGAAGAACGAGAAGCATTACGTGCGCTTCGACAATTCAGTCTTCGGTGCTGACCTCAGAGTGCTTGCGCCAGTGGTCAAGTACGACGATCCCGAGAAGACGCCGAGGTGGACGAGTCCGCCCGTGCCATTCTGTCACCACGAGTACAGATCTTTCTCGTTGAACTGATGTTCTGCATGAGAATTACCAGTCGCACATGGTTGGGCAGACGATTTCGGATCAATTCTCCGCCGTTGCGTTTTCCATCTAACTTAGATCCATGTATGTATTGGTGATGTATAAGTCATTACAATTGACTACTTCGATTCTGTAATCACTTCTCATGCGGTTCATTTTATCTGGAGAGCAAATGCCGGTGGGGCGGATGTTGTCAGGTTTGGAGTGTGCCTGAGCTAGAGCAACGAATCGATAAATCATGATACTTGATGCCCAGAGGCATACCTATGGTTCCCATGGTAGGATCGATCCCGACGGGACCACTTGCATCTTGAGTACCCCTCAGATACTATCAAGCTTTGCAATGTACTTTCCGCAAATAAAGGTCAAGTGCAAGGTGTACGAGTGACAGGCTTCGTAGATCTTCGACATTGGCCAAGCGAGCTCCAAGACTTCGTAATACACCCAAGTCGCAAGGTCACATCCGCATTGAGCCTTCACTGGATCAAGGTTCGTCTTCTTGCGCTATGTTGAAAATATTTCTTCTGTGTGCAAAGCTAATCATATCCTACCACCGGCGTCCTTGACCCAGACTCAAAGCTGAGCGGTCGGACTGACATCCGCCTTCATCCTGGCCAATGCTTTCTCTACGTCCTGGTTGATGTCATGGAACCAGATCCAGTTGAAGCGACCCTGCTGTAACCTAGGGAGGATTTTGCTCATGTCGTCGCCGGCTTCTTCGTGTTGGAAGAAGATCATGCGACCAACTTCTGCAGCTTGTTCCACCTGCTTCTGGGCCCGTGGGCGTCTCACAGAGTCATAAGCTTCGAGACCTGCTTTGATACTAGAGGTGCTGTTGGCTATGTGTGCAGGAAGCTTTGCGAGCTCTGCGAGCACGTTGGACAGAATGAGTGCATCTTCCAAACCTTGCGCTGCGCCAGCAGCTTGGAATGGCAGGGAGGCGTGGGCGCTGTCTCCTAGGAGAGCGACGCGTCCGCGGTAGTAACTTGATGTGTGTAGGTGGTGGAAGAATCCCCATTTGATAGGTTCGGCTTTGGTGAGCAGTTGGCGGAAACGATCATCCACACCTGCTCCTGCAAAGTCGGCCATCATGGCCTCGTGCGAGGTCTTCTCCGTTACAGAATGCTCTAGTTTCCAAGGATTGTCATCGGCAACACAGTGCAGATAATTGAACTCCTACAGTCGAAAGTGGTTAGAGAACGTTTTGGCTGATTTTGGGAAAGCGGTGACACACCTCGCCACCCGAAATACGATATGAGATGGCGCTGCGGTTGTAACCGAAGTAGAACTTGGCTACGTCTGTCAGGTCTCCTAGTATGTCGTAGGCCTCTGACATAGGGATCACGGCTCGATAGCAGTATGCGTTCGCATACACCGGTGCTACCTGGTTAGGATGTTGGGGCTTCAGGACGTGCTTTCGGATGGTACTCTTGATTCCGTCAGCGCCAGCGAGAACACTGGCCTCGGCAACAGTACCATCATCGAAGCTGAGCACGACCTTGTCTGAGTGCTGTTCTATTTCTGTCAGGCGCATGCTGAACCTGACGTTCTCTATCGGGATGAAGCTAGTCATGATCTCGAGCAAAGTCTTTCGGTGGGCCTTATCCGGGTCAGTAACAATCACGCGTGATGGCGGCGCGTGCAAATGGTGAGACGTACTGATTTACGATCGAAATCAGGATGACCCCATGCGGACTTTCCGAACCATGGCTGATCTTCGCCTGCGAGCGTTGGTGTCAGTAGAGTGATCAACATGAATGGGCCCATCTGAGGTTGGCGTAGTCAGGTACACACCTAGACCCTCTTCGAGAAGCATGCCCTCGAAAAAGACATCCTGGGCATCGCTGCGTTTGTTCCCGACGCAGATCTCTTCATACATGGGGCGGAATCGGGGTTCGATAGCATCCATCGCCCTCAGGCCATTAGGAGCCAAGCCAATGCCAGCACTAGATTACAGTCAATATGGCAGTCGCAGGTAGGGCGCAAAGTTGTGCGGAGATACTTGCCCTACCGCCGAGAACTCTTTTGCAGCTTCGTAGAGAGTGAAGGAGATGCCTTTCTTGTGGAGCGCCATGGCCAGTGCCAGGCCTCCAATGCCGGCGCCTGGAGTGGATGTCAGCGAAGTTACCAACTGCCTTGGTGGGAGGCATACCAACGATGGCGACGTGGAAGTCGTTACTTGTGTTGGAAGGCATAATGATTGATGAATTGGTTGTCGTGATGTGTAGACTTGTGAGTGGCATATGAGCACTAAATGGGCATTGATGCTATACTACTTTATCGGATAGGCGACTGGGCACGACGGGTGGAGTGACGAGATGGCTGTGCCCATGGGGTAATGGGTAATGCCGGCTCCATCAGTCATCGGCCACCAAGGCGTATCAGCGTTTCTGCGGACCACCGTATGAGGGATGTGACACCCGCCCGGCTCATCGGGGCGTATCCGGGACGCGTTGGCCAAGCTTGCGTCGACGGCGGGACAAATGGCTCTTGATTTCCGCCGCCGCCGCCGCCCTCGGACAGCACCGCTTCTCTTCCCTCCCATTGCCCACAATGGCGGCGCAGGCCACCAACAGTAACAATAATCCTGCAGAGCAGCACGCAGACCAGCCTCCTTCTGAGCCGGCTGGTCCGGCTAGCAAGAGACGACGCGTCGGCTTGGCTTGCAACGCCTGTCGTGTGCGCAAGTCCAGGTACGCGCTGATAAAACCACATGTAAATATACGCATTATCAGACAATACTGACCACTGTCTGGTGCGGTAGGTGCGACGGACAGCGGCCGACGTGCTCGTCCTGTCAGTCACTGGCCTTCGACTGCGTCTACGAGCCCAGTGAGGCCGCCACCAACCTCGTTGTCCGCAAGGAATATCTGTCAGATCTCGAGCAGCGTGTGACCTCTGTCGAGCGCTTGCTGCAACGCCTGAACGACGTCGTCAAAGGCCATCTGGCGCCCTGTGCGACGAATACTCACGACCATGACCAAGCCCGCTCTGCTCCCACCAATCAAGACCATGCCCAGTCTGCGCCTGACATGCGCGCGAGTGAGCCGCGTGGCATCGGCTTGGAGGAGCCACAGGACGAAGATGCTACCACGAACGGCATGGCCATGACCTTCGCCGAAGAACACACGTCAGCCTTCTTCGGCGAGTCTTCCAACATCCACTTCACCCAGCTCCTCCTTCAAGCCATTGTTGCTGTGTATCGTGTAGCCCCCACCCTACCAACAGGAACAGGAACGGACAAGGAACACAATTTGGCCGGGAGCATGGCCGCAAGTCTCTCAAAGCCTCCACCTCAGACAGTGTCGGTCTCCACCGACCCTTCGATCACTGCTCTACCCTCTGCTCCAGAAATGGATGCTCTACTTGATGTATACTTTGAGACAGCCGGCGTCGTCTTTCCATTCATCCACGAACAGACAATGAGAGATACATATCAGCAATGCAGACGCAACGGCTTCGCACAAGCTCGCCGCACCTGGCTGGGAACCTTGAATATGATATTCGCCATGGCAAGCACCTTCGATCGAGACCGCGTCGCATCAGCCAGGGAACGTGCTTCAAAGTCCAACGTCTTCTACAAAAGGGCTCTTGGACTTTGCGGCGAGTTGTCCAAGCGAGTCATCAGTCTCGAGATTGTTCATTACCTCCTGTTGGTCGTGATACACTGTCAGGGAACCCAGCGGTCGACGCAAGCTTGGAACAATCATGGACTTGTGATCCGATCAGCCATGTCGTTAGGCTTACACAGTACGTCTACCGGGAATTGTGACGATCCTGTTCAAGTAGAGTATCGTCGACGGACGTGGGTCGTGATATACTGCTTGGACAAGGTCTTGAGCGCAGCTTTCGGTAGACCAGCGGGCGTTCCTGACGAGCAAGTCGTGGTTCGAGAACCATCTTGGCGCCCACCTTCAGCATCTTCTGACACGACTCATCATGATGTCGATCTCCCAGGGGAGTTCCTCAGCGTCTCATTCCGGCTGTACCAGATCATGAGTAGCTCGCTTGTCAAACAGTATTCTGCCAACGTGGTAAACACTCCCCAGGATCTGGATGAGATGGCTCCTCTCAAGGCCTCAGGTGAGCTCCGGAAAACACTCCGTCTGTGGGCAGCGAGCCTGCCGTCGTATCTACGAATATGCGCGCCAGAGTCGGACATGCTTTCTGAGAATTCCCAGTTGAATAGACTCCGTGTGATCCTCACCCTGCGGTATCATAACGTTGCCATCACCATTCACAAACCACTGCTGAGCGCCACCTTGTCTCAGATGTTCTTCAAGGAGGGCGCACTTGGAGCCAGTCCAACGTATCTAATGCAGCTCACAAAGGCAGAGGCTCACGAGTGCATTCGTGCAGCGGAATGCACCATCAACATCATCCACAGGATCATTTCCGTGGACCAAAGCGGCAAGAATAATCTCGGTATGGGTTTTTACACGCTATATTATGGTCAGTTTCCCATGAGGTGAATCGTTTTCACAATATTTGCTGACGTTGCCATCAGTATTTACAGCATCGTTGATCATCATTGCTAGCTTATTGTGGGCGCAACACGGAGAGAGCGCCCCTGACCAGGCAGCTGTCAGTCATGCGAGAGCTTTGATCAATAAAGCGGAAATCATTTTCCAGAGCCTGGACCACGAGAATAACCTCGTCTTCAGCTGTCTAGAGTACATTCGCAGAGTCGCCAGAATATGTGGCTACAAGGGTAAGTGCACACTCCCGGCGCACTCGCATACAGGGCGGGAAGGCTCATGACTTCATCCTAGGAACGACCACGGGTACCCACGATGCCAACTCCGACGACGCCACGGCAAGAACCGATGCCATATGGTCTGATACCTTTGCTTCTACGGGATCGATGTCTCTCAATCCTGAGGATTTCGAGGCATTCCAAACGCTTTCAGCAGAGATGTTCGATCCTATAATGTTCGAAGGCCTGAATCCGTCGCCCTGGGACGGGGTTTCCTCTGGCACCGCCTTGTGGGATGGATTTTCCGGAGGATTCTGATAACGCACTTAAATGACGGATACATGGTGGCTTACATGTTCGAGGCGTTCGTGATTTCTGCTTGTGTGGCACATCGCTAAGTTACTATTACATTATGTACTGTTATCCACTAGTCTTTGTCGCATGATTACCGAATAAATGGTGTGCCACGTCGAAGTACTCTGAATTCGAATAGTAACGGGGGTCGGACAGCGCAGGCGGGATTACAATCCAGTGTTAGCCGACGATCAGGGACGGCTCATGCGGTCTCTCTGCATGACCTGAATGAGGATCATTATACCAACAACTTCCTCTAGAAGCACTTCGAGAAATGAGAACCGAAAATGACCATATCGCCTACAACAAAGAAAAGGTCACGAAGGTGCTGTATCAGAGAATGCTGGGTGGGAGTGCTTTCAAGAGAGTGAGTTGATTGGAATCGAAAATAACCTCAGGGCTGTCTCGGTTTGCTCCAAAGCAAGCTTTGGTAGCATGAATTTAGAGTTTGTCGAGGAGAATGAGGAGAGATATAGCTACCCGGGCAAGCCCCGGAAATGCCGCCCGATCGGTTCATTGCCTTGGGCGTGGTCGTCTTTCCTCTTTTTTACAACGTTTGTTCACAGCCATTTCCAGTAATGTCGACGTGAAAAGCAGTTGGTTGATCTTGTGCAATTACTCCCACACGTCCACGTCCCCCGTTACACGCAGATTTCATTTCTGATTATTTGGAATCCTGGCACCGGATATCCCACGGCTCAGCCGACCTAGCAGTTTTTCAGCTGAGCGGAGAGCCGTACCTGGCCCCATACGCAGAGCAGTAAAATCGTCGTCTTTTGACGTTACTTTGCTCCCCATCGATTATGTCTAAAACAAGCGCGATGGGTCGTAAATCCACTGTCAACATAACCAAGGAGGCCGTTACCGAGCTAGAAGATGCGCCTATCCCAGAGTGTGGTGTTCTTCTACAGGTGCGCACTGGCAAAGTTAAGAAGAACGGCCTTGGGGGCGAAATCACCTCGGCCATCTACAAGCAAGAACAACACGGCTCGGTTTTTTGCAGTCATACCGGTATTCTTGGAGATGAACATGGATCTCACAGACATGGTGGGACTGAGCGCGCGGTACATCAATACAACCCAGAGCTCTACGATGATTGGCGAGCAGAAGACCCTCCCAAGCCAGAACTGTACGAGATTGGGGCGTACGGCGAAAACATAGCTGTGACCAAGATGAACGACCAGAACGTGTGCATTGGCGATATTTACAAGCTGGGTCAGAGGGTCGTTTTGGAAGTCAGCGAACCAAGACATCCATGCTACAAGCTCAACTCTCGGTTCCAATGGCCCAGGGCGCTGAAGCGGACAATTCGCACAGGACGAGCAGGCTGGAACATGCGCGTCTTGCAGACCGGAGAGATATGCAAAGGCGACAAGATGTCTCTAGTAGAGCGGCCCTACCCCAAATGGTCAGTCTTCAACGTACAACGAGTCATCAGAGCCAAATCGGTGTCTCTCAAACTCTTGGCGGAATGCATACAGTTGCCCATGACGGACTTGTGGTTGGACATTGCTAAGGACAGGATGAGAACCGCGCCAAAAATTTACACTTTGGTCGATGCTGCGTATGTTACCAGCCGCGTGCGGAAGCTCACTTTTGCCTTGAAGGAGCAACTACCCCTGAGCGATCCTGGCTTCGAACCTTTCGCATTCGCACAGATCACTTTCGGACCGGATCTAAGCATATCCCGGGCGTACTCGATCGTCTCTGGCGATTTGTTCAAATTCAGCTTGGGCGTAGCCCTGGATGACCGATCGACAGGAGGCTCAGCATACCTCCACAAAGAACTCAGAATTGGGGACGAGATCGAGATGTCCCCGGGCTCGAACAAGAACGCGGCAGAGAACGACGCCCAAAGCGACCAGGACCTGATGCGCATTCTCATCGTGGGAGGCATTGGCATCACGGCTTTCCTCCCGTCGATCCGCGACTGGGAGAGAAGTGGCTTGCCATACCAGCTCCACTATGCCGTGAGGAGTCCAGAAGAAGCCGCATTTTTAGACGAGCTTCCAAGAGATAAGACCACATTGTATGCGAAATCGAGAGGCGAGAGACTTGACACCGACAAACTGATCCCGGAGCCTGCCTCGGACAACACATTCAAAGCTCGCATCTTCTCGTGCGGCCCACAACGCATGATGCAAGCTTGCGAGCAGCGTACGACTCAGCTGGGCTACCCAACGCACATGGTCCACTACGAGGATTTCGGGTCAGGGGCCGGAGGGGACCTCGGAGCACCGTTTGAAGTAGAGGTCACGGAACCAGAAGCGAACAGGCACGAGACTCTGGAGGTACCATCAAACAAGACCCTCCTCGACGTCCTGAATGGCGCGGGATTCGACGTGCTCTTCTCCTGCAAGGCTGGGGCTTGTGGTGCTTGTAAGGTCACAGTGTGCGAAGGTGACATTGACTACCGAAGTACTTCGCTGACTGCAAAAGAAAAAGGCGTGGCTTTGCAGAGCTGCGTGGACCGTGGGTTGGGGAAATTGAAGTTGGAGATCGACTGATCGATTGGTAAAGTGATTATGATACTTGCTTTGTTTTGTTCCTCGTGTTCATTCTAGTTCAAGTTGCCAACGTTTCCCTATGACACGACGTTCCAAATGTGACAATGCTCGGTTTGTGATGCCCCAAATTCGCAGAGTACTTCGGCCTGATAGTATCTACAGATTACGAAGGTACTGAAGCATCATGGGAAGAGCCATTGGGGATAAATTCCACTATTGATGCTCGTACCCTTGCATCGAGCTGAAGAAGGATTTCCTCACTGTAAGGTTACCATCTGCACAACGCGCATATCCTAGGGTTCATTCAGCGGAGACTGATGGAATCTCTTCACTGCGCCCCAAAACCTTGAGGTCATCTTTACATGTCGAGACCGCCACAGGCCGCCGATTCGAAAGTAGACAAGTATCCGTACCCTAGTTGTACAAAACACAATCTGCCGTGAGCCGGCATCTCTTGATGGACTATCATGTTGAAGCACACCTGTGCACGAGACCGCAGCGTACGCGCTCCTCCCAACAGAGGCTAGATCGACCAATTTGCTAGTATCTATCGAAATGAAATTATGGCCAAGCTCTCTACGCTGACGGGTCTTCGATGTCACCCATTTTGGTCGATTCGAGCAAGATGCGATCGCGTGCAGATTAAACAGAAGAGCCAGAGTTGTCCGCACAGTCGAAGACTTTGGCAATCTGCCCATTTGCAAATGCGTCTTTTATGGACGCAGCGGCGGCATATCTAGAAGTCAAAAGCATCGTCAGTGTGTGCCGTTTGTGATGGGTCGGTGCAGCAATACTCACATTCCGCCAACGGCCATGTAGAATCCAAGCAATACGATGAGCACGTGGAGTGTAAACTTGACTTTTTGCGCTAGTGGGCCAGTCCTGTAGCCCTTGTAGTCGTAGCAGTAGAGCAGCCCCGGGAATATCAGACTGAAGGGTGCGAAGCAGATCGCAGCGGCCAAACCCAGCAAGTAGTTCAAAATGGGTACGGCTTCTGCGACGATGAATGCCGCTCCACCCAAGGCGATGTTGATACCAAGCCACGTCGACCAGTGCGTCAAGCTATTTGACTGAAGGTGCTCTGAGTTTCGAAGGATGCGTACAAAAGCATACTTTGCGGCCACGTGCTGATAAATACCAACACCAATCACAAGGCCGGGTAGCGCGATTCCGTATGCAATCTTTTTGAACAGAGGGCCGGCACTGCCAAAGGCGGGCACTGAAAGCCAAGTACCACAGTAGCGATACATGGCAAGGCTGAAAGAGAGGTAAATCGCTCCAACAATGAATCCAGCAATGAGGCAAGCTTTTCGGTAGTCCTGCGGTCGCTTCATTTCGGCAATGACCGGCAAAAACATCGATGAGCCGCATGTGCTGACAAATATGTTCATCGCGTTGATCATGCCTACGACAAAGGTCGGATATGCGATGGGTCTCCATCCGAGGTCGAAATTGCCAGTTTGAGGAGCCGCAGCTGGTCGGTCCGTCCGCGATACTGCGACTGTGAAAACAAATACAGAGATGAAGAAGGTCACAAAACCGAACCAGGTGAGCCATCCCAGCTTCGAGAATGTGCGAATAGAAGAACAGAGCGTGATCAAGATCGTAGAGGCCAGAGCGAAGACGACCGTGCATGCAGAGTGGTCTGAGAGTGCGTTGAAGGCTGTCGCAGTTGTAACAATCCCAGCAGCTGAAACCAGAACTTGGGCGATAACAATCATCACGCCCACGATCTCTCGACCGGTTTGTCCCCAGATGTGACCCATCATGTCCGCCAAGGCTGTGAAGGCTGTCAGCATCGACAATGAAAGCAGGACCATGTTGGGCCGACTCACTGTGACACTCTGGGTGATTGTGCTTGAAGTCGCCCAAAATGAGGGCGGTGTCTACACGTAGCGCAGTCAGCATCAGATGCATTCGTCTCCAACTCCATGCACGATATACGTACATGTGTTCAATGAAGTGAATCCTACGATACACAAAGAGCCTCCCACTGAACCAAGTGCAGCCAAGGCTCCCGGAATACTCAAGATACTCATTGCGAAATTGAACTTGACAAACAAGATACACGCTTGTTGCCAGCTGACTGTTCGGGACTCCACGCCATCCACGTTCGACTGGAAGACATCGCGAATCTCTCCTTTCTCGATGTTGGGTTCTTCATAATTGGATGTTTGCAGCGTGATCTTTTCGTGTTTGGACGGTGACGCCTGACTCTCGCACTGAGCGATGTTGTGGGACGCCATGACTGAGTATGAACAGTGAGAAAGTGCTGCTCGCTCTGGTGATGATGGTTGCCATGTGCTTAGATGCTGGTATATATACCCAAGCCCGGCCTAGATACCATTAGCTAGACCACTTAGCTATCTTCGCCCAAGATAAACGATACCCACGAGCGGGGTAAAGATCCCGGGGTAGAGTTCAATGGTTCTAGACTAACCGAGAGGCGAGCAGGGCGATTAGTATCGGGCTGGTCGGGCGAGACACGTCCTCATACCCCGGGATGACTGGGCGTAACGGAACAGACATTCGAGCTCTCCGGACAGACCGTATGATAGCTTCATTGCGATGGGTGGCTTGTCTCACGCTCAGGTCAGATATGGTTGCTATCGTGACTCAGTCATGGTTGCCGTTGATGTTGGTTTAGCAACAATAATGGATTGAGGTGCCATAGCCTAGAAGGCGAGGAGTCTTGTGATCTGCGACTGTAGAGCTGGTGATCTGATCCGTCGCTCGGAACGCTATCTCGAAAACTCGACAGATAACATGTCTCTCAAAAAAACAGAGACCGAACATGCAGTGAAGATTAAAGTTTCCGAGCATATGCAGGGAAGTAAAGTCGTTCGACCACGCGGCACTTCCGGGAAGTTCGGCAGACTCTATCTGCCATGTGGCGGCTGAGATAAGAGCCGCTCGACACAGAGTCTTGATGTTCTACCTCTACAGGCCTTTTAGGGGCCCAATTCAATCTGTAGCCTAGTCTTGCTACCTATAGCTGGGCATCTGTCCTCATGTCACGTCTCAGGTTCTGATGTGAACAACACATACAGTGACGCGAACGTGCCTACCTCACTGGGTCACGACAGAACAAAAGCTCATCATAAGTGTCTGCAAACCTGTTCAACACATTTTTGACCGGCCGTTCGGTCTTCCTTCACGGGCCTGACTTCTTTGCCACAAATAAAATTGCGGAGCATTTACGACGTCATGAGATTTAGCCGCCCATGGGGATCGCGGGATCTGTTCGGATAGGTTGTATCCTGTGCGCCAGGGAAGCGGAGTATTCGGGGACGAGCGCGTAATCAAACGACCGCGAAGATGAGTGAGCTGAGTCTACCCAGGATGTTAGGCATACCCAAAACTAAAACAACGTCGCCAGAAATTGTCATTTGGGCTCCGTCGACCGCAATACCTCATCAACTCATTCACACAGTCACCTTCTCTAACACATACACACCACTGGCAATCATGATCAAGACACTGCCTTTCAGAGACATCGAAGTTCCAGTGCCGGGATTTGGTGCTATGGGCATCAGCTTCGCACTTGGTAATAACATGAGCTACGCGGAGGCAGAGCCTGTTCTTCTTAAAGCACTGGAATTGGGCTGCACATTCTGGGATACTGCTGTGTGTATATATGCCCTGACTATGGTTGCACATTTACTAATCCCCGTACAGGTTTCCTACCGCAACGGTGTAAATGAACAGATCCTTGGGGATTTCATTCGCAAGCACAATGTCCGCGACAAGATATTCTGTACGCTTTTACCATGTCATGCTAGATACTAGATACTCTGCTAACTTATTGCTCCCACAGTGGCGTCGAAGTGCGGCGTGGCGGTCTTCGAGGATGGCAAGGTCACCAACTCGGCAGCACACATCAAAAAATACATAGACGGCACAATCGAGCGGTTGGGCTTCGCTCCCGACCTATACTACCTCCACCGCATGGATCGTGGTAAGTAAATGGAAACTCGTCTGCCGCCTCACTGGAGTGTCACCCTGACTGGGATCCACAGAAACACCGCTTGAAGAATCCATTACAGCACTGGACGCGATCCGCAAAGCAGGCAAAACCAAGTACATTGGTCTTTCTGAATGCTCAGCTGCTACCTTACGCAAAGCGGACTCAAGTGAGCAACACGATCAGCCCACTCCATCGGCCGGCGAGAGCACAAGCTTACATTCTCGCAGTCGCTAAGATCGACGCCGTTCAAGCAGAGTTCTCTCCTTTCGAGACCCTTCACGAAGATGATGGCTTGATCCCCGCTGCTCGCGAGCTCGATGTTGCATTCATAGCTTACGGTCCTCTCGGACATGGCTGGCTTGTTGATGATTTCCCGTACCAGTCTCCGGAAGACTTCAACGAAGATGACTACCGTCGCGAGAGTATGTTCATATCTAATTCAGACTGAAACTAACAGTACTGACCCGCCGGCTAGTTCCTAAATTCCAAGGCGAGCACTTTTACGCCAATAAGAAGATTGCTGAGAACTTCAAGAAGCTCGCCCAGCGGAAAGGCTGCTCGGTTACGCATGTCGCTCTAGCTTGGATAGCTGCGGAAGGCATAATCGCCATTCCGGGAACAACGAAAGCCGGCCGTCTGGTAGACAACTGGGCTTCGAGAGATGTCGAAATAACTGAAGAGGACCAGAAAGAGATGCGTGAAGTCATCTTGGCATCTAAGCCACAGGGAGATCGCTACAATAAAGAGGCAGCCAAGGATATCGGAAACTGATTATCATACTTACTAGCTGTATGAACGGTGGTGAACAAATTAGTTTTTCAACTGGACGGAGACTTTCAACGCATCTCTTAAACCGAGCTAAGTCAATACAATGTATCTAGAGCATTTATAGTCGCCACTCAAACCCTGAGAGCAAAGACTTAGCACCACTCTTGTATTCTTCAGTAGCACCACCGTTCTGATGAGCTGGTCTCCTTACAATGTCACCTTTGTAGTTGCATCTTGCCAGCACAACACAGATTTAGGAGCCTTGGATCCAGTTCTTACTACCCCCAGAACGTCGCAGGCCAAGCGCAGGTGATGAATAGTAATGGTTGGTGTTCTTATTCCCACACCAGACACGACAGTTGGAGCGATCACACGCTAGTAGTCATGAAAAACTTCGCTGCTGGAAAGGCATAATCCATTGTGCGTGAGCTCATATCTGCACTCGAAACATTTCGGTACACTCATCCTAGCCTGAGACCTGCTGAGATTCCGTTCTTCTCATCTTCGGTCAGCTTGACGTCAAAGATCTCCGCTAGGGCCTGTACGCGCTCCTCTTCTGTCTTACATTCCTTCACAAGCTTCCGATTGCTACCAATAGTCTCTCTGATCACGTCTTTAAACAACGTATTGTTTCCAATAATCTTCTCCTTCGCCTCGTCCATAATCATCTTGGTGCAGGTGACGTATCTGGTGAAGAAAGACCTAGGGTTTGTCGATGTGAACCAAGACATGGTCTCAAAGTCTTGTGGCAAGAACTCGGTCTCGGTAAAGCAGTATGCCGGCACCCACTTATCGGTCTCAGCCGAGCTGTAGCAGACATCGTAACACCACATCTTTGGCGAAGTGCTGGAGTCCTTTGTGTACGACTCTGCAATAGACCGTGATTGGATGCGGATCTTGCGTGGCGCAATGCTCACTGTCTCGAACCCATCACGTAACGGATATGGAAGGTTTGGGCCCATAGCGCCCATACCAACATCCACCACGTACCATTCTTCGCCCAACCGCACGATATTGAGCATGTGGTTCCAGCCGTCGTAGGTTTGGCTTTGATTGCGACGGACGTCCGGGTAAGGGCTCATTGCTCGTGAGACACGGCCACCGCAGTTGCGCACGTTAAAGCCTAGCGATCTGAGCACAGTAGCCATAAAGGTGTTATTCTCCATGCAACGCCCGCCACGGCGCTGATAAACGAATTTCTTGTATAGATGAGTTGGATCGAGACTGACTGCTTTGTGTGCCGAATAGTGTAGCTCGAGGTTCTCAAAAGGCACGCTGCAGGTGTGATGGCGTGTGAGAGCGTGCAAGAAGGGCAGCCCTTGCTCTACCGTGCTGGCCCAGGCAGTGTCCGTTCGCAGGGATAAGTCGACATACTCCTGCGGCAGCTCAATTCGCTTGAAGTAATCCTGTAGCTCGGTAGTGCTGTATCGCGGACGTGCTTCGCTCTCGAGTGCAAGCTGGGTAAGAGCGACAGGGTCGTCAGACATGATGAGAAGATTCGACAGCTGTGCTTGTTATTCTGGCTTAGGTTGCTGTCAGGAATGCACGATGAAGACAACTTCTTCATGTTTGATATACGTGTAGTTCTGGGATTGTGTCACAGCGGCGGCCCTGACGGTTCATCGTTTCCGATGTTTCCGACAGGCCGAAAGCAGCGGGGAGACGGAGGGGAGGGCACGTCGGCAGTCCAGGGTTGTGAGCAGTAACTTTCGACGCCGCGGCAAATAACAGCGAGTTATTGATAACTCTATATCAACCAACGAGAGGCCATATCGCATCTGCATCTGCTCGCTCGGCGTCTTTTCGTGGATTTCGATGGATACGTCACGCATCAATGCACTCTAGCTTTTTTGGCCAAAAGCAGCTGATTCCACATCTAGGGTTCGGGTTTGTGCACATACACCGGACGACTCTTATTTCAAAGAACACCGTCCCAGAAATAGAGTGATGCCTGTATGTTGCATATAAGGGATACTAGCATCCCTAAGCTTATAGTCACACGGCGATCTTGAGTCATCGATATGTGACTGTCGTGTCTTGGTCGCTCACAACTTATATTCTGGTGCAATTGCGTAAGAACATGGCAGCGACCCAAAATAACCAACGCAATGCCTGTTGAAAAAACTGATGCAAACATAGGATACAGAGCGCGGGTAAACGCCAGTCGGGCACAAAAATAGCCAACGTGAGCGGCATATCCATCTTGGACTGCTCTCACTGGCACCGGGACGCAGGAGATACAGCAGCTGGACCACTGTCACTAACGGCAAGAAGAAGGTGAAGAAGCAAACGTTGGACCAGAGCCGTATCTTGTTCGTCAGAAACGTCCAGAAGCACACTTGTAGTCCCAGAGACATGATGTCTGAGTTTGACAAAGCTTCTGCGCACGCGAGGGTCAATATAACAACAAGATGCCGCAACTTGACGGACGTGATGAGCGGTAATGCGTGTGCCGAAAACCTTTTTCGCTCATGCGCACATTGTAATGGCTGCAATGTAAACATAGATCACGAAGTGGTAAACACGAACAAAATAGAGAAGTGGTGCAAGCTGCGCCTGCAACGTCTTGATACAAGGCCGAGGAAGACCGAAAGCAGGCTCGAGCTAGCACGGAGAGAGATACAACTTATAGCAGGCGAACGCTAACCCCATGCGCTGCGGCGGATCAAGATATATATAGGCGGGGCGAGCATCACGAGAACATGACAACCAAACGATCGGCGCTGATTTTAATTGTGAAGAGCATAATAGCCGCAGACACTATCGTTGTCGAAAGTTGTCCATGAGATCAGAAGAAGATGATCTTCCAGATGTAGATGGCCAGGTAGGCATTGCCGTGCTTGAGGAGACCGGACAGATCGTGGGGAACCATACGAATGCGAAGGCAGAATGCATCTACGTTAGGCGATGGGTGTTTAAGCTGTTAGCACGATCTCCAGTGAGTGGTACGAAATGGGTCATTAGGAACTCATCGTTTTTCGCATCATGTTCTCAGTTATTAGCAGAAGACTATAATACTGCTTCCATCTTCCGCACCGGTGGTACAGGAGGAAAAGCCTTGCGCATCTTCAACGCAGCAAACTCGACGACCGCACGTGCCGTAGGGTTATATCGGAGAGGTTCGACCAACATGAACCCATGCATCTGCCCATCAGCTTGAATGACGGCCGCATCGACACCCAATTTCTGTAGACGCCGACCGAACGCTTTGCCTTCATCTACCAGTGGGTCAACGTCCCCAACGAACACGGTTGTTGGAGGGAAACGAGACAAAACCTCGTCAGGAGCAAAGCTAAGGGGAGAACCCAGCGCAGTCTTGCGATCGCCTGGGTCAGGCAAGAAGGAATCGATCATCCACTCCATTGATGCCGCCGATAAGAACGGGCCGTCTTTGTAGGTCTCGTACGATTGCATCCTTATTTGTGTGTCGGTCACAGGATTGAAGATGACCATTTGGCCGATATGCGCCGGGAGGTTGCGTTCCAAAGACATCTGGGCCAAGGCAATTGACATGTGTCCTGCCGTGAGTCAGCACCTATCAGACAATGCTGTTGATGAATATACCTCCGACACTGTCGCCAGCGAGTGCGAAGCTTTGTGTGCACAAGTTGTACTTGTGGCTATTGCGGACGATATGGTCCAAAACGCCATAAGTTTGCTCGAATTGGAAGGGAAATTGTTTCTCAGGCGCTGGAGTGTAGTACGGGAACACGACCGCAGCTTGACATTGCCTCGCTATGTCTTCCATCAAAGGCGCAAAAGAGGTAGGGCTTGAGTCGATCAGTGGTAACTCTATCAAATGGTCGCGACATCCAATCTTACCTGCCCATTATCCATCCGCCTCCATGAAGATAGAACACCATTGGAAGGTGCGACGAAGCCGCTTTCGGCCTGAAAATAACCACCGCCGTTGAGCCGTCAGACCCGGGAATCTCAAGCTTTTCCACCGTGATGTCTTGCGAGGGGTCACGTTTCTGGAGACCCTCCAGTGCCTCGAATGCTCCAATGTAGCCCAATTCGTGTGGTTCAAGTTCTCCGCGAATCGCGGCCGCGAAAGCCGCATTCTGTGGATCCAGGTGGAACATTGCCGCTCGAGCCTCGTCCGTTACTACGCAGGCCAGGATGTGCGTGATTCTGGAGAAGCCTTTTTAGACGCAAGGGCTGGGTGTCAGGGATCTCGAAGAGTGGTATGATTTCTTGAAGACTGATTGATCAGGATGATGCTTTTAAGTTCCATGATCTTCCAGCAAACGTTTATCTACAACGCGGACCCCCCGGCTTGGTCGGGATACTGCGCGGCTCCTCGGCCAGATGGTCGTATCAGTACGGTATCCATTATCAGGTTGTCAAAGCCATGGAGTCTGGGGTACCCCACACCCGTGGGGTACCTCCGGTGATACTGTACACAACGATAAGCCGTCATTGTTCTCCGGGGCATGGAAAGCGAGGGTAAGGAGATATGTGCGGAGGTACGGTCCACGAGCAAATATCAATAACCCATGGCAGAGGAATGGACCAAGTTAGAAAGCAAGACACATATCATCAATGATCAGCAGTTTGCCATTCCGTAGATCCGTGCGTAAGTCCGTCGATCATCATTGCTGAGATCGTCATGGAGATTCGGACTTGTCGCGACCGGGACCACTGGCGGAAGCTGTTCCCAGTGTGAGCTTGTTTAATGCTCGGCTTCTTTCCCCGGACATGCCACAGATTGCGAGAGGGGCATCCAGTTTGCATATCTAAGCGACAGGCAAATGGTTGTCGTAAGTTCTTGGTGGTCCCGCCCCCTTATCCAGTAGCGCTAAACTTATCAAAGGGACAAGTCGACCAGATATAGGATCGCAAAACTGCACGATATTGACCGTACATTCCATCTGGCTCTCCAATCACATCTCAATTTAACACCCGCAAGCATGACCGGTCCACGTACCCCTCCTCCAGTAGACATTCCACCGTCGCAGCACACCGTCGAAGTCTGCATTATCGACACCACAAGTTACATGAGCGGATTCCCAGCTTCGACCTTCGTGGAACCCGATGTGCCGGGCTTCGACTTCATGAACGTCAAATCTTACAGTTACATCATCAAGCACAAATCCTCGGGGACAAAGTATGATACAGTCTTGTTTGACCTCGGCGTGCGAAGAGACGTGGAAAATCTCCCAGAGACATTTCTCACAGCCATCAGAGCAGGTGGCTATGGCATCAGCGTCGAAAAGGACGTCGCAACTATCCTGCGCGAGAACGGACATGACTTGGGGGATATCGGCGGAATCATCTGGTCGCACTGGCATTTCGATCACGCTGGCGACCCGCAAACCTTTCCCTGCACCACTGATTTGGTCGTTGGCCCTGGGTTCAAAGCAAACTTCGTCCCCGGCTACCCGACCGTGCGCAACTCACACGTCGATGAGCGAGCATGGGCGGGCCGCGAACTGCACGAGATCGACTTCACCGCTGCAGGTGACAGCAGAACGCTGCAGATCGGCAGCTTCCAGGCATATGACTTCTACGGCGACGGCAGCTTCTACCTTCTGAACTCGCCGGGTCACGCAATCGGACACATGTCCGCTCTGGCTCGCACGACTGCCGACCCTCCTACGTTCCTTTTGCTGGGCGGCGATATTGCCCACCACTGCGGTGAATTTAGGCCGTCGCCGTACGTCCCAATGCCTACGCTGATCACGCCACATCCGCTGCGCAGAGGCACAGCGTCCGCCTGCCCAGCAAAGATCTTCTTAGCCATTCATCCTAAACACAGCGACGCAGAACCGTTTTTCGATCCCGTGCGTGTTGGAAATTGGCCCCACGGAGCGCTTGAAGCGAAGGAAAGCATCAATAAACTTATCGAAGCAGATGCGTACGATCATATCTTCCCAGTCATGGCCCATGATAGCAGTTTAGCCGACGTTATAGACTTGTACCCAAAAAGCGCAAACGAGTGGATGGCCAAGGGATGGAAAGAGGCGAGTTTTTGGGGTTTCCTTGGAACTTTCGCAGCGGTCGAAGGAGATGGTTCATGCCCACATACAAGCTCAGAAAAGGAACGAGGTGGTCGGTTGGAAGATCGAAAAGATTCAAGAGTAGCGTTACCGTAGGGCTGGGTGACAGAAATCCAGTGGATGCCGGAAAACAGATCTTTGTGAAATTTAATCGGCAACGCCCGCGGCTTCGTTGGCCTTTTCGCTTCCTTATCCCAATGCATGTGCTGCAATCTACCTGCATTTGATGAGCTTGTGTTCAAATTTTCCATGGTCGGCCTCTAATACTTCTTGCTCACGAATCAGGCAAGTCATCTTGGCTGTATGAACTCTTTGACAGATCTGACGTTGTCCTATTGTGACACCTCGGTTGCAATGCGAGTCATGCTAGTTGTTCTTCGCTGCATACTTGCTCTTGCTTCGGATCGTAGGCCCATAGATGTAGAACAGGTACGGGACCGGCACCAGTGCAGCACTGACACTGCCCATGATAGTGAGTGTGTACGCCACGCCGAGGTTCTCGTATATTGGTAGACCTGATTCATTTGTGAGCACACCAACCTCAAGTGATAGTAAGGATACCCACTTACCGGCAATAGTCATGCCACCAGCTGCGATATAACGAATCAGAGTCATGGAAGTCAATGCAGAAGCGGCGTACACCTCATACATGTCGATGATATATTGGTAGCAGGTGACGAAGACACACAATATGCCATAACCGAACAGAACCGAAGCTGCCAAAGGCGACCAGATAGAGATGTTCGATCTTGCTGTCCATCCCATCCAGAACAACGACACCGGGATTGCGAGTGCTCCCCCCAGCATACAGAACCACAGCCTGAATTCTGGGAGCAAACGATCGCCACCACGTTCTTTGATGGCCTGTAGATCTCTCGTACCCCAGCGACACATCAGGGGTATGATTCCTAGCGAGGCAACCACACCGACGATGATACCTGCGAAACATGTCCCGGTAATACCCTGTGAAACGCCGTAAGTCTCCCCAAAAATGAAGTCGTAGCCAATCAAGAATGTGAATAGCACAATATACACCACTGTCATATAGAGTGTGATAAGGACGATGACAGGCTCGTGTATAGTGAGCACCACGGGTCTCCAGAGCGCTTGTCCTAGTCGTGCAAGGAAGGGCTCTTGGCCTATCTCACTCTGAGACACAAATCGTTTGTCCCTCGTCAAAGACCGCAGGTGATGCGCTCTCCAACGGAGTAGTGTTGGGGCGTGTGTCTCCGGTTGTGTGAACACTACGAGGGCAAGGACGACACCGGAACCGATGAACGTGACCCACTCGGTCCATCGCCAACCAACAGCTGAACTTTGACCGATCCAGCCAGCCATGATGGGACCAATCAATGGTCCTGCTCAAGAGTTAGTACGCGCTAGAAATTCCTGTGAATGGTTCTCGATCTTACCAATAAAAGCGGAGGAGGCGAAAATAGGGAAGGCCCAGATCCTCTGCACTGGATCCCACAGATCTGATAATGTACCCCCAGCACACGTCAGGGGAGTTGATCCGAAGAATCCAGCAATAAATCTGAAAATCAACTGGGCTGCGATATTAGGAGCTAAGGCCGACGCCATTATAAAGATCATGTAGATAGCCATGGTGCCGACGTATACTGGATTCCTTCCAAGATTCTCAGACATAGGACCTGCGAATACAGCGCCAAAGCCAAATGCAACTAAGAAGAGACCTGTGGCCATACTCTCAACAACCTTGCTAACACCAAAATCTTGAGCTGCCTGAGAGATCACACTGCTATCGATTGCACTGGCCATACTAACAATCATGGCGATCAGGGCTACGAGAATAGTGGAGTAGAGGCGCTTAGTATAAGACCAGTTGTGAGGGTCCATATCGTCGCTTGGCGTTTCATAGCCGACAACAAATGCAGCCTCGTCTTCGTCGTCTTCGCCCTTGCGTAGCTCAACCCCAAGTATACCACGTCCGGGCCAACAATTGTACGAAGGTGTATTGGATGAAGCGGCATCAAGTGCTCTTTCGGAGTTCTCTTGTCCCTCCAGGTCATACGGTGTCTGCTCGTATTGGGCGCGTTCTGATTGTTGGCCGTGGAGGTCCTCAGCGTGCGCGTGCGGATCATCCCATCTCCCCTGGTCGTGACTCGGGGCCTCTGTAGAACATGTTGCAAGCCGACTTCCTGCTCGCGTGGATGAGTCCTGTGATGCGCTCTCATTTGCCAGGATCTGAGCCGCTAGTCTGGCTTCGAACCTGCGATATTGGAGTATGGACTGCATTGTCGTGTAGCTGCGCCGATGTCCCGCGAAGCTCCAACTAGACCAATTCGCAATTTTGGGTGACTCTGCTGCTCTGCTCCAGTATCTCCGCGTGGGCGCCTGAACTCAGTGGTGGCTGCTTGTGCAACTAGGTTGCAGCTAGACGTATCGGAGACGTGAAAGATGGTTGTGAAAAGGTACACGCAGATCTAGCCAGCATACTTGTATTCATTCCATTAGCGAAAGATCGAGAAGCATTGACACACCGGAGGCGCGCGGATACCCAATTTTCAGCATTTCATCCAAATTGATCCATGGGACATTATGTCATCAAGTAGATTCGCGTGTTGTTGATACAAAACTTTATGTTGAGGCTAGCAGTACCAATTCATCGCAAACGCCACGCGCATAATCGCACGGTCCAGCCTCGGACAAAATGGGCAAAACAAAGTCTAACTAGGCGATTGATGTCTACAGGAAAATTTTCTGTTTCTAGAGTTTCGAAGAAAGATCGGAGTCGTACATGGTACTGTCGGAATATTTCCCGGAAACAGAAGCTAAGCGCCATTGCTACGCGATCGCTGTGCGGATGTGACCCCGGACTTGCCCCAGCGATCCGGACTCACAACACCTCTCCCCGGATCTTGCGTCGGTCACGGGATGAGGACAATAAATGTGATGAGCGTAGTCGAGCCATGCAAGGCCTGGCGTATCATTCGAACACCTCGATTCCAGATCCATTGTCCTAGTGCAGCTTTACACTAGATCGCGAGTAATCGTCTACAGCCTCAAATTGCACCACTTGCCAACATGCCAGAACATATTCGGACTGTGGCAGTCGTCGGATGTGGCGTCATTGGCATGAGTTGGGGCGCTTTGTTCCTCTCCAAAGGTCACAGAGTCATCATCTCGGACCCAGTTGAGGGCGTTGAGGAGAGATTCAGGCAATACCTCCAAGACGCAAAGTCTCTCTTCAAAGGTGACGAGGATTTCGAGCGCCTGTTGACAAATTATGAGTTCGTCAGTGATGTCACATCCAGGCTGGGTGAGGCAGACTTTGTCCAAGAGGTACGTTTACATTCTCTATGCAACGGAGTCCTGAACATTCATGTGCTGAGCGCAATCCATCTAGAATGGTCCGGAGCGTGTGGACTTCAAACAAGACCTTATGGAGAAGCTCGACGAGCACACCAGACCAGGGGTGGTGATTGCATCATCCTCTTCAGGTCTACCTGCATCTGCATTCGTCCAAAAATGCAAGAGGGACCCTAGCCGAATACTGATTAGTCACCCGTTCAATCCACCCCACCTGATCCCCTTGGTTGAAGTCGTTCCTCATCCTGGTACGAGCCAGGAGGCTGTCTCCACTGCAATTGGGTTTTACGAATCTCTTAGGAAACGACCTATTTTGTTGCATCAAGAAGTTCCAGGTTTCGTCTCGAACCGACTCCAGGCTGCTATCAACAACGAAGCTTACAGTCTGATTAGCCGCGGGATCGTCTCTGCAGAAGATCTTGATGCAGCCGTGACATCAGGACCTGGCCTTCGATGGGCTCTCACGGGTCCCATTGCTGTCAATGCACTTGGTGGTGGGGGAGGTCCTGAGGGGTTTACGAAAAGACTCGATCGACTTGGACTTGCCATCCGAAGCTGGGAGGAGGATATCTTGGAACATCGCTTCGATTGGAGTGAAGAAAGCCTGACGAAGCTCAAGTCACAGGCTGAGAAGTCACTGAAGGCACTTGACTGGCCTCGGCTGACGGTTGAAAGGGATCAACTGTTGTTGAAACTGCTTGCAGAGAAAGCTGAAGCATCTTCGATAGTCTAGTCAGGTCAATGCCTATGGTTAGGAGTTTAGCTTTGTCTATGATGTTTTGTTTCTTTTCCGCGGAGCTATGAAAATCGTTCCAGCTTTGCGTGGGAGATAGATTCGATTTGGTTAAAGACCAATGTCCGTTATTCTGCCGTGTCCGCTGCCGCATTCTTTTGGGAAGCAAAGATTCGAGAGGTTCACCATACAGAACACAAGAATATATAGTATATAATTCTGCGTGAGAGCCGTTCTATCGCTATGAGCAAATCATGGGTGTTTAGATCATGGGAATTGCGGGCAAGTCTTTGCCCTTCTGCAGCCAGAAGTCGAACCAATCCACGATACTCTTGAAGCTCTGCTCTTTCGCCCACTTTTCGTATGGATCTGTCAAACGTGCTCTCGACTAAAACGACATCAGTATATTAATTGGACATCACGAAAGACGATTGAGCTTACCGCGAAACCATGTCCCACATTTGCAAAGATTTGCAAGTTGAATGGTTGCTCTCTTTGGGTCAGTATCTCCACCGTCCTGGCACGCTGTTCCGGCATGAAGAGCTTGTCGGTATTTGGCACGGAGAGAAAAATGGGTGCTTCAAGCTGTTAGCAACCGAGACTCGAAGCTGGGTGTGTTGACTTGCCAGTGACATTGAGAACGTGGCTTTCCATGAGGAAAGACGGGTGAGCGATAGCTCCAGCCTTGCAGATACCAGCAGAAGAAAGCTCCCTACAGACGAATCGCGCCCCCCAGCTGTCAAATAGTCAGCCAAGCCAAGCCGCCTTCTACAATCATAGCTGTCACTCTTACCAATATCCTACACAGGCGAACTTTACATTTTCGGATTTGCCGTATTTTGATTTGACATCCTGCACCCACTTATCGGCCACCTCTTCGGTGCGCTTCAAGTGCTTGGTTTTCCAAGCCTCGAAATCGAAGTTGGGATCCGTAAGTGGTGTCGCAGTGTGTTTCCCAACTGCATCCTGAGACAGTCGTGATGAGCTGACGTTTTGCGGTAACACGGACTGGTTTACATACCCCGAGGAAGTAGTCCACGCCAAGAGTCAGATATCCGCAAGCGGCAAAGGCGTCCATCATCAAGAAGCTGTTTATATGCAATCCGAACGCATCTGGAAAGAACAGAAGCACATTGCCATTCGATGTCGCTGCATCTGGCTCAGCCACGTAGGTATCAGTCCCTCCGATCTGCTCGATCGAACCCGTCGGCTCTCCCGTGTGGAAGTGGCCCTTGATGCAGCAAATGTCAGCTGGCTTTGCTAGTACTCTGTCCATGTTGTTTTTCAATATGTGGTGTCTGAGCTGTGTCGATCTGATGTCTGCGCTTCCTTTCGGAGTTTCGCGCAGTGACTGTTTACAAAAGAAGGGGCTTTTACAGCGGAGCAGCAATGCATCCGGCAAGACCGGAAGCAAGTCCCGGTGATCTCTCCACACTATTCTGGAGCAATAGCGTAGCGATTTCCATCTTGTCCCGGATAAGACGTGTATTGCCCGCCCTCGGTGATTCTGGGTTCGACACTGCCTCCTAAGGCATGCCAGGGTCTGGGTAATAACCACTACAGGGCCGTCTGTGATTCTGTGTGAGCATGCGAACATAGGTTCTGGTGGTACCATTCGTTTCTCCATTCATACACTGTGTTGCACTATCGTATGTACCCTCTGAGATATCATTGCCATCATCATCGACCAGACGTTCACCATTATGCAAAGATCTTGGAGTGGTGTGGTGGCAGCCAAACGAGCACAGCGAGACGCTCTTATGTACTCACATCGCATTACAGAAAGTGGTCCAGCTCTCGACACGGCTATTACCGACATCACCGATGTCAGCAAATTGAGACATTTGTTGCAGACCGGGCAGGTCTCAGCTGAAGATGTCGTTCACGCATACATCAACAAGTGAGTTTGCCATCATCACGAAACAGGACAAAGGATCTGACAGCGGCGAAGGGCGCGCAAAGCACACGAGAAGGTATACTGAATCACGATTTGCCATCATCTGACCTTGGTTGACTGACTGAGATTAGACCAATTGTCTTACGGAGATCAACTTTGAGGACGCTATACGACAAGCTCATCAGCTCGATCAGTTCCAGAGAGAGCATGGCAGTTTGCTGGGTCCGCTCCATGGCGTACCAGTCTCACTCAAGGATCAATTCAACATCGAAGGTCTAGACTCGACCTTGGGTTATGTGGGTCGCGCTTTTGCACTTGCGAACTCTGATGCACTTCTTGTCCAAGTTCTTGAGAAGCTAGGTGCGGTCATTATCGCAAAGACCAATCTACCACAGAGCATTATGGTAAGTTTTTGACAAGGAAATATACTTTCTACTGGCTTGATCGTTAATTTCAACAGTGGTGCGAGACCGAAAATCCTCTTTGGGGATTGACGACTCACCCCGACAATCCAGACTTCACGCCAGGCGGTTCTTCTGGTGGCGAAGCAGCCCTGTTGGCTTTGCAAGGCTCGATGATAGGCTGGGGTACCGATATTGGAGGGTGTGAGTGACAATTTGGATCACAAGGGTACATTCGAGACACCACGCTAATTCTTATCCTTTGATGTGTGTAGCTATCCGAATCCCTAGCCATATGAATGGCTTATGGGGCTTGAAGCCTAGTGTGGGTAACTACTCTTCCATATAGATTTTATACTATGCTGACGGTCGAGCTGTAGAGCGGGCGATTCACCTACCAAGGTGTAGAAGTATCTCTGGATGGCCAGCAACACGTGCCTTCCGCAGTTGGTCCGATGGCAAGATCTCTGGAATGCCTTACCTCGGTCACGAAGCACGTAATTGAGGCAGCCCTTTGGCGTGCAGATCCTCAGCTTCCCCCAATTCCTTGGAGGTCACACACTTTCGAAGACCTGTCTGAAAGACCACTCGTCATTGGCACAATGTTGGACGACGGTAAAGTCAAAGTTCACCCACCTATCGAGCGAGTGTTCAATGACCTTGTCTCAGAGCTGAGAACAGCTGGACACGAGGTCGTCGAATGGGGAACAGACCTGAATGACGAATGCATCGCTATTATGGTAAGGCAATTGACTGCAATCCGAGAAAACCATTGCTGACAGTTAGAGGATGAGTACTACAGAGCAGACGGCGGCGAGGACATCCGCTCTGCCTTGGCTGAGGGCGGCGAGCCAGTCTTACCACATGTACAAGCCCTTATTGACCGTGCCCCACCTATATCGGTCTATGAGTACTGGCAACTGAATAAGAAAAAGGTTGCTGCTCAGCGAGCGTATCATGAGATGTGGGACGCCATGAGGTCAAAGTCAGGACGACCTGTCGATCTACTACTTGTCCCTATCATGCCACATACGGCCTTGCCGCATCGAGCTTGTCGCTGGGTGGGGTACACGAAGTTATTCAACTTTCTCGACTATACGGCGTTGACGTTTCCTGCGGGCAAAGCTTCTAGAGATCTGGATCCCGCGAGCAACAACAGGTCGCCTTACGAACCACGAAACACGCATGATGCTTGGAACTGGAACAACTATGACATCGATACGATGCACGGTCACAACATTGGTTTACAGATCGTGGGGCGACGTTTCGAAGAAGAGACTGTTTTAGGAGCAGCACGCCAGATCAGTAGGCTGTTGAAAACATAGGCAACGTTGGCAATACATATCAACTCAATCTGAATGCATCCACTGAGGACCTTCCTGTTTGGCCTTGGCCTTTTTGGGCAGGAGCGTTAGGATAAAGCTTTACTGTATGAGAGTGGCTGTTATTGTCCGTAAAGTTCCAAGATAGATGACTATCGAGCTCGTTGCACAAGATCATGCTGGACTGCAAGCTCATGCTTGTATATGCTTAGTTGGAGTGCATTGCTATGCTATTGATAATAACTATTCCTTAGAGCGTTTCCTGGCTGCATTTCGCGCGTCCTGTAGATCTATGCTTCTTCTTCTGATCGTATCAGGACTGCCGAAGACCGAAGGCACAAGTTCCTTCTTGTTGACCTTACCCATGGCATTGCGCTTTATCGCGCTCACAATTTCCAAGTCTTGTGGAATCTTGTAAGGTACGAGACGAGTCTTGAGCTCCCGCCTCAGATCAGCAAGAGTGTATGGCTTGTCGCCGCACTCCTCTGCCAGAACAACAACAGCTGCTACTTTCTGGCCCCAGCCTTCAGACGGCAACCCAACGACGGCACATTCGTTGATCTGCGGGAAAGTTAGAATCTCACGCTCAATCTCGAGCGCAGAGACCTTTTCGCCACCAGTCTTGATGATGTCGGTACTTTGTCGACCTTGGATGAAGTATGCAGGACCGGACGCCCACGAACCAGACTTTCCCGATCCTGAATTAGGCACCAATCGACGAGTAGCGATGTCACCCGTTCTGAACCACCCGTCTTGCGTGAATTCTTTCTCAGTCGCTGTGCGATTTTGCCAATACTCCTTGAACACAGTTGGTCCACGCAACTGAATCTCGCCTTGTCGCTCTTTCTTTGAGATAGGATCTATCTCTTCACCGAGGGGAATGAGTTTCTCCTTGCCTTTATCGTCTTTCTCCATTAAGCGCGCTTGGACGGACGGCAGAGGCCACCCAACAGAACTCTCAATACGATCGGTGTCGTCCAAGCCACAGGAGAGTGCCATACCAACTTCAGTCATGCCGTAGCGTTCGAGAAGAACATTACCGCATGAGAGTTTGCTTCAACCTTCGCGAATTGACTTCGGGAGCTGAGCAGAGCCGGACATATTGAGACGAAGATTCCGACGGGAAACAGCTTCTTGGCCGGCTTGCTGCAAGTCTGGGCTCATGATAGGGTAAGCCTGAAGCATACGAGCCCAGACCGTAGGGACAGCAGTCAATACCGATATCGGCGTAGCGTTACCGTGCTTTTGAACCTGAGGACTTTCGTGGGTGGTATTATCGACGGCGTTGTCGTGCTCGTTTGAGGGTAGAAACGGGGAGGCGATGCGCTTCCACACAGCGTTGGCATCGAATGGGTACATGAACTCAATGCTGCTTCCCGCAAGTAAAGGTGTCAAAAGCGCGTTCACTGTGCCGTGGATGTGGTGAAGCGGCAGGATGTGCAAGAAATGGTCGGATGGAGAGTATTGCCACGCCGTTAACAAACTTTGTGCTTGGGCAACCAGATTGAAGTTTGACAGCATGACGCCTTTTGGACGTGCTGTAGTACCCGATGTAAACAACATCATGCCACTATCATCAAAGGTTGACAAATCAGTCAGATCAACCTGGACTGAGTCTCCGTCTGATCTGTTCGTCAGGTCTTCAAGTTGATGATAGTGACAATCGATGCTCTCAATGCCGTTTTCGAGTACTTCTTGCGACTGGGTTGCGTATCTTGGGGTTGACAGCAGAGCAATGGCTCCACTGTTGTTGATGATGTACCTCAATTCAGTGGCGGGAAAAGACGGTGCCAATGGTACAGCAACAGCATTGCATGCGATTATTGACAGGAGTGTCACTTTGAATCACTGTTAGCACCTGAAAGCGTACTGTGAGAAGTGGTGAAATATGATTCGTACCGACATAGTTGTAGTTGTTCTCTACGAGGAACCCGATCCTCTCGCCACTAATGCTGGACCTGTCGACGGCCTTCAACAGTCGTTCTTTGGAACATGCGACATCCTCTAGAAGTCTTCCGTATGAGAATACTGTGCCAGAATCATGATTAACAACAGCGGTTGACGAAGGGTCGTGTTTTTGGATGGCTTCCAGGAAGGCCGAACGCTGGATGGGTATCTGAATTGCCATTACGAAGTGTGGGCATATGAATTGAAGACAATCTCGATACTACATGCGCCGACAGCCTTTGCTGGGACTTATTACTGAGATCCAGCTCATACACACGATTGAGCTGCCGGTCGGGGAGGTCGGGGAAAGCCAGGCTTCAGTGCGGGCGAGCAGCTATTCTTCTAGCCGAGATCGTCAAAGATCTTCAGAGACACGCCGTCTGTCCGCGCGGGTAACAATTCTGGGTTTGTCCCCGAGAATTTTAAGCCAACACGCTTCACCATTCCGTCTGGTAAAGGCGAGTACTTGCAGTGCCCCGGTAAACTCCGATGTCGTTCCAAGGCCGATTTCATGAGGCAGCATACATGACTTTGTCTGAGCATGGCGATTCGACCATCGCAAGGCCGGAAATACTTCAGAAGCAAAAGACCAAGCTTGAGCATTCCAGTATTACATCACCCGTTACTTCCAAAACGTCTCCGGCCCTCCCCATCCGTCGACGTATCTCCGACCTGAAGCTGCAACATCTTCAATTACCGCCATGACGTATCAGCAAAAACTCTACAACTTCGATGGCGGCCGTCTAGGGCATATTCAAGGCCTCACCGTGACCTCAAATTCCCCAGGTCAGCCTGGACAAGTTCATTACTTCGGCGGCCTGCCCTACGCCCTGCCTCCGATTGGCGACTACCGCTTTCGGGCTCCTCGCAAACTCCCTTCGTACTATAGGTACGGTACGGCAGTGAACCCAGGTCGGTTCACGGGCGGTACAGCATGTTGTCCGCAGCCTCCAAGCCGCAATCCGCCTGATCCTTCCCAAGTTGACGAAGATTGTCTCCATTTGAATATCTGGGTGCCGAGCGGCGACGCGCCTGTGGGTGGATGGCCAGTGTGCTTCTACATCCATGGAGGCTTTCTGCAATGGGGATCTGCCAATTGGAAGCCTGAAGCTCCGGTTCCTCTGCTGACAGATTCCGCCTTTCGGGCCATCATGGTCGTGCCTGCGTACAGACTGAACTCGCTCGGATTCTTGACAAGCAATGAATTTGCCGAAGAAGCGAACAGAAACGGCGGAGAGCCCGTGGGAAACATGGGTCTATGGGACCAAAGAGCTGCTCTGGAATGGACTTCCGACAACATCTCAATTTTCGGCGGCGACCCTAACAATATCACTGTTGCCGGCTACTCGGCTGGGGCCTTTTCAGCCTTTCACCAGCTGGCACATGAGCTTTATTTCGTTCCCACTGCGAACAGTATCATCAAAAGAATCATCATGCTCTCTAACGGCCCGGGCATGCAGCCTAAGACTCTAGAGGAGCACCAAGCACAGTTTGATGAATACATAGCAAGACTCGGCATCTCGCCTGAACTAGACGGTGCTTCGAAGCTCGCCAAACTGCGAAGCATTTCCTCTCAGCAATTGATAGACGTGCAAAAAGAGATGAAAATCTCAGAGTTCCGCGTGCTAGCAGATGGCACATTTATATCTCGCAGCCTCAGCAGCTTGGTTGAAAGTGGTGACTTTGCCCAGAGAATGAAGAGCCGCGCCATCACGCTCCTCAGCGGCGAATGCAGAGACGAACACAGCATCTACTACTTCTGGCGAACGCCTCAAGACTCTTCAGACTCAGTCTACACGCGCCTCTGTGCAGAGTACCCGGAGAAGATTGTGATCAAGCTTATGAGGTACTACTGCGGTAACCCTAAGGACGACGCCTACGAGCTGCCAGCTAGATATAAAGACTGGCGAGACTTTTTCGGGCGCATCTACGCCAACCTGCAGGTGCACCATTCACAGCGCGGATTCCACAACGCGCTGTTTAGACATGGTCTCCAACCTGGCAAAGACGTGTTGCGATATCGCTTGGACCGGCGCCTAGCATGCATTGATGAAACTATGCCTATAGAGTGGGGAGTTACACACTCTTCGGATATTCCTGTGTGGTTTTGGGGGTTTGATGTCGCTTCTGGCTTAACTAGCGAGGAGAAACAGTGGCTAAGAGGATGGAATCAGGGGTTCGCAGCGTTTGTTAAAGGCGACGTGGTTGAGTGGGGGCCAACTAAAGCGAAAGAGATGAGGAGGTGGAGGAGCGACGGTCAGACGGATGTCTGGGAGGATGATTCCTGGGAGAAGGGATTAGAAGCGTGGGCTGTGGTGCAAGGGGATAGTACTGAAGCTGATGATACAGTTTAATATACTTGACTGGAGTGATAGGATTAGAGTTATCATTTTGAATGTAACTTAATCATTAACCCTACAACGTTCATTGAATCATGCAGTCGACGTCCGAGACTTGACTGTAGGAACTTCCGACGCTCCACGACAATGCCATTGTATAGACTGTATGTTACCCTCAAGACTGTCCGTGATGAACAGAGTCTTGCCTTCAGGACCACCGAAACAGCAGTTTGTGAGGTTGATGCCTTTGGTTCCGGATACGATCCGCGCTTTTGGAAGTCCATCTGAGTCCACCACGAAAACAGATCCCAGACTCGGGTGACAGATGAATAGAGATCCCTCTTCATCCAAAGCAAGGCCATCCGGTCCTGAGTTCCCGAAGGACTGGAAGAAGACTCCACCCTTTGTGGTTGTACCATCTTCGTGCAGTGGTAGCCGCCACACTTGGTTCGCGCGGGTCATTGCAACGTAGAGGAACTTTTCGTTGAGGGACAGGACCAAGCCGTTGGGTGATATACCATTCTCTACGAGCGTATCGAGTTTGCCCTCAGGTGATAGCCGGTAGACCTTGCCTGTTGGGTCTGTGATACCAGTCTGTCCCTGGTCGGTGAAGTAGAGATTGCCCCTTGAGTCTACGATCAAATCGTTGGGTCCCTTGAACCTCTCAAGGTGTCGGCGAGTCATCTTGGGGCGGATGCTGCCTGTGCTAGGATCAAGCTGAAGTATGCCCTGGATGCAATGTCAGTCTCTGCGTTGTGATCGAACGAAAACTCCATACCTGTTTGTAGTCTGCAATGAGTAAATCTCCATCTGCACTTGCTGCGAGTCCATTCGGCTCGCCGTCCCATTGGGCTGCAACGGTGACATTCTTCGAAGGGTCAATCTTTAGGATCCTGCCGAAAGGGACATCCACAATGTAGAGATTGCCAAGGGTATCAGCGACTGGACCTTCTAGAAAGATGTCTTGGAAATCCCGAGCAAAGCCTCCTCGCCATTCGGTCTCTTTCCCGATGCAGCGGATCTCATCTGGAATGCGCAGGTATAGTTGCGCCTCGATCACAGGCGGCGGGGGGTAGAAGTTCATGGCGGGTGAGGAACGGCGCTTTTCTTTTGTTGCTGTTTCAGTGTTTGTCTTGATCGCTGTGTAGAAAGACAATGAGCGGTGGCTGCACAAGGCAATAACACTCAAGAGCTAAATGGCTACAATTGGCCATCAAGCAAGCTTGGGAGTGTGGATATGGAAATGCGGGCGTCGTCCGATGTTGTGGAGAAGAAGCCGCCGGTGGGCTGTTGAGGTCCACCTCCGATGCAAGACGCCACCGACGCCTTCGGATGCACATGATTACCAGCCTCCGAAGTGTCCGCCGTACGCATGGCATCCATTCTTGCAAACGCCCGTCCACGTGACCATCAACATGGCAAGTACTGCTGGTGGAGAAAGCAAGGGCACGCTCGGAAGACTCCATGCAAAGGCGACGTGCCTCAAGCTGATATATCATTTTCCAGTGCTGGGCGAGCTGTCGTAATATTGTACGTGCGTAGGAACCGGCTCCACCTGCATTCAATATTCAACGCGAGATTGGCCGACTCAACCGTGGAGACTTGCACGCACAGATTCCTCGCATTAGATGAATCGCGGCTTCGAGAAGCCAGGAGGAGTCGTGACTGCAGACCTGACAATTGCCATCCATGAAACCACCAAACGAAGCACTTCGCGCAATAGGAGACCAGCCCCTGAGTGAGATGGCAGGGTCACAGGACCACCGCGCGTCAATCTGGCCATTTCCAATGATTCTGGCAGGGAACATGTGACCTCCTTGATGTGTGCATATGTTCCAATTATCTGCTGTGCTTAGGGCAGACCCAAGACGCCCGACAGGCGATTACCAAGAATACACGCACCGAGACGTATCCGGTCTCCGGCAATGTGGGGTGTGGAGTCTCTGTGGAGGGCCTCGTCTGGGGCCCCTTGGGCGGTTGCAGCACCGAAAACCCAAACAAGCTTTTTCGGAACTTGACCCTGTTATCTTAAGTACTTCCTGTCTGTGCTTTGGCCGGGCCAGGTCCGATGAAGTTTGTGCAAGCACTGAGTATCGGACTCTATGGGATGATACAACAACGGACTGTGTGCGAATTCTGCACTTACGGGGTCCCCGGATACTGATGCGGGCTGCATGTGGGCGTGCTTCGGCTCGGACTACTGATCAAGCTGCCTAGAAGCCTTGGTAGAAGCTTGGGGATTCTTGATAACATATGGTTCTGTCTGTCGCCAGCCTTCTGGTTCAGAGATTCATTCGCTTGCGAACCAACTTTGACTCCTCACTCCTGGAACTCAAGCATCCGCCATGACAGCCAGGACTCTGTCAGCCGTTCAGAAAGTCGACGACGCATATGTCGAAGATGCTTCGAAGAACGTGACAGACTCGTCGCAGGAAGTGGTTGTGCGAGAGTTCGACCCCAATTTCATGCGAAAGACCACGCTGAAGGTATTGTGGCCTTCCAGCCTACATGCTTATGTACCTTGTGCTAACTTTCACAGTTGGATCTGATTGTCATGCCTCTCTTGACTTTGATCTATCTTGCCTCTTCTCTAGACAAATCAAACTTGGGCAATGCAAAGTCCCTTGGTATGCAAGGCATAATGGCAATGTTGAATCGATCGATTACTGATTACCAACAAAGGCATGATGAAAGACATCGGCAACGATCCTACGGGCGAGACGTACGCCTTGCTCAACTCGCTTTACTACGTGAGCTATGCTCCGTTCAGTCAGTGTTGCCCGAAGTCACACGTGATCAGACTGAGCTAACACGATATTACAGTGGTACCCTTTGCGTTGTTGGGTAAACGGACACGCATGGTCTCAGTCCTCACTTTCTGCGCACTTCTCTGGGGGATCGCTGCAACTTGTTTTGCAGGTGTCCAAAACTACGCCGGCGCTTTTGCCTGCCGTTTCTTTATTGGCCTCGGTGGTATGTTCTTACGATTCTGATTAGGGCAAATGCGTGTCGCTAATGCATCATCAGAGGCTGGGTTCTCTCCATTGATCCAGGTGTTCCTGTCACGTTTCTACGCAAGAGAAAAGCTCGGCACTCGTGTCGCTGTCTGGCTGGCAATGGCTCCCCTTGGGTAAACCAAACCTGCAGTTGTCTCGTGAGAGCTAGACTGACTGATAACGTGCAGTGGTTTTGTTAACGGTATCGTCGCATATGGCGTCTCTTTCATCCACGCCAAGCTCGAATCATGGCGCATCCTCTTCATGATCGAAGGTGGTGCGACAGTCGCCATTGCCATCATCGCCATCATTGTACTTCCAGATGATATTCCATCTTGCAGATGGTTCACGGCCGAAGAGAAGGACTACTGTAAGAGCATCGGAAGAACAAGTCCACGAGATATACAACTGACACACGACAGTGATGTATGAGCGCTACATGAGCATGGGTCCGGAAGTTAAGGAGATCAATTGGAAGCAGGCACGCGGCGCTTTGTACCGTTGGCCACAGGTCATGCGTAAGTTGCTATCCTTGCTGTATCACTTGGATCTTATACTAACACGATGCCATAGCTATGCTCATGAACATGTGCCAGCAGATCACTGGAGCTGCTCTGAGTGCTTATCTGCCTACTTTGCTCGCCGAGAATGGTTTTGAGGGTGCTACAGCACAGATCGCCACACTCGCACCCTATGGTTGCGCCGCAGTCGTAAGTGGCAGCACTCAATCTTTGATCTGACATCGCAAATGACTGAAGGGAAACTAGTGCATGATCATTGCCGCAAAGGTCTCTGATAAATTTGGCAACCGTGGCTGGCCAACTCAATTCGGGTGGATGCTCTTGATTGTCGGCTTTGCGATCTTCCTCGGCGCTCCCACCAGCAACAAGCCTGCTCACTTTGCCGCTCTGATCCTTGCGGAGACTGGTCATTACAGTATGTATCTCAGGGTCTTACATCGAGTGCTTTCTAACAGTCGCATCCAGTTTGCACTCCTTTGATCGTCACCTGGTCTGCCAACAACTCCGGTAGCGAGTCTCGTCGTGCCGTGGCCGTGCCTCTGGCTGTCGCCCTTGCACAGGCTGTTGCCATTGGCTCGGGATACCTCTTCCCCAAATCAGAGGGCCCGCGCTACACTCGTGGAGCCGCTGTCGAGGTTGGACTTTCCACTGCTGGCATGATCTTCACATTCGCGTACATGGGCTTGATCAGATGGGAGAATGCTCGCCGTGATAGGAGAGAAGGGGGCCCGCCAGCGCCTGGAACGCGTCCGAACACTGCGCAGGACGCAGATGACGCGGAGGGCTTCAGATACCTTGGTTGAGGCATGAGTCATGATATCACATCGGATGTTCGCTCGCCTGCAAAGTACAGCGTATGAAACGATCGTCCTTGCAGCTTCTCAGTCCGAGTCCACATCGCTGTCAGCATCCTCATCGTACGACCAGCCGCTCCTGATCGTCACCTGGATGCTCTTGATGTTACATCAATGGAAAATTGATCTTGTTGTGAAAATCAATGTTTGTGTTGGCGGTCTCGATTCTGTCAGCCTTGGTGCCAAAGATACGGTCCCACACGAGGCTTTGCTTGCCGTAGTTGAAGCTTCGCCTGTATCCAAATCGATGGTGTAGATCATGGTCTTCGATTCCGGCTTCGCAATTGAACGGTTGTAGAATAATCCAGGAAGTCCCAGGTGGATACAGATACAATCGCAATCCACTGTGCCCGATCGATTCATGGAATATGAGGAAAGAATGACAAATCCACCAAGTGTGGAACCCCATCGGAAATCCTATCCATCTCATTGCACCGTAGGTGAGCATCGGAATGATCAAGATCTCTAGTGTTCCTTGTTCCGTGTCTGCATAAGCGGAGAGAATCGAAACAGGATGTTTCGTGAGATGATGAGTTCGATGAAATTTCCAAAGCCAGTCTATTTCGTGCATAGCCCGATGTGCTATATAGAAAAAGAGATCCAGGATTATCGAGTAAAGTGCGAGTTCTATCGGTAGCCAGAAAGTAAGGCTGACCGTCTCCTTCGTCTCGTAAGCGAACAAGAATGTGACGAATGGACGTGATACTGTAGCGTATATCACTGCAAAGAGTGTTTTTGTTACAGCAGTGTCAGGAATCTCATCTCTTGATTTGCTTCCGTCCAGAAATCCAACAGAGTAGGCCAGCCTTCGCAGTATCCATAGTTCATGAATCAGATTGATCTGAAATGCTAGAGTGTAGAGAACAAATGCGGCCAAAGCGTCCATGTTGTGGCCAAAGTAAGACGCATATGCGAACTGCAGCATCATAGGCCATGCTGCGTGGAGGATGATGAACCTTTGGACGGACCATTGTGTCAAATATGGAACCTTCTGTTCCTTGGGGAAGACTGGAGCGGGCTTGTCGATGTCAACAGCGTAGACGTTGAGCGAGTCAAGCAAATGGCTTGAGGTTCCATCGTGCTCTGTCAGCTCTCCATGTTGATCGCATAGGTCCGCTAGGCAAAGCAGGTGGGGATGTCATGACGAAAGAGAAATGTAGTTTTAGAGAGATGGAATTGTGGAACAATGAGAGCATCTCTTTCAAGAATAATGTATAAAGAGTGAAAAGACTCTCAGTCTTCATGCTACACTTGTTGTTCCGCAGTTTCAGCTCTTCGACACGTTGGGTATCAGAGCTTTAGATTGCCTCCACAGACCATAAATGGTCCTCATTGGGCAATGTTTTAGGACTTGGGAGGCTAGACGCAGAACTGTAGGCGGTGAGATGGGCTATCTCGCGGTGAGAGAGACAACGGCCTTCGTTGAGCGTGGAGCAACAGCCAGTATAGGTGACGTCCGTATAAAAGTGTCTCACAGCCGCGTCTATGTCTCAGCGCAAGGTTTTACCTTCGAAACGGACCATGAACATTCAATCAAGCTGAGTAGGCGGTGACTGGGTCACCGCTATCGATAGCAACCGCGTTTCGCATTAAGATCGCCGCTCACTCGAATATAGGCTACCACGAGTGCGACGTGCTTCTCTTCTGGATCACAATTTACCCACCTGATGGCGTTGTACTCTCATAACCCCAAAATAGCAACTCACGGCCTGAGTAATCCAGCTTCAAGAAGCCGTACGTACGTATACGAATCGCGGTCTCAAAATATAATAATAAATGTTAATCTTAGACGCGAAGAGTTTTGACTTATCCTTCTCGTTGATTTTCCATCGATCCAACCTGAGCCCTTCGTACCCGTGGAAATCGGACGCTCATGTTGAGTCCCCTGAATCAAAGCAGCACCGAGCTGATACATTTTTTGGATTCCAATTCCGCTTCAACAATGAAATGGACACATTATCCTCTCGAATTTGCTGGCCTCGGCACTACTGGCGAACAGAAGCTTCTACTCCCTCGAATTCCTCGAAACTGTTTCGAATATTCAACCCGCGCGAACAAGACTGAGGTTGTCCGAGCCCACTGCAAGTTCATGGAAGCAGCAAAGGGTACCATCGGCGCAGACAACTCAACAGTGGAGGATGACGCTTCACGGGACGTATCAGCTGTCCTGCTCGCATTTCCAATCATGCATGTTGATCTTGACCTCTTGCTGGTGATGAGCGCATGGTTCAGGCTATTGTTCGAGGTCGACGACGAGATTGAGCGCCTATCTGATGACACAGCAAAATTGACTTTGATGAGTTGCATTGAAGTCTTCCGTGGTTCGGAATCTCACAGAAGGTCTTTACTAGAAGACACAAACGTTGCTTTCGAAGGCTGCCGCTCAATTCGTCTATGGATCCGATGCTTCTTAGCCCACGTCGACCTGTTGACACACAAAGCATTCTGCAAAGAGTTGCTCAAGAGTATTTCCGGGGTCTGGGAGGCTATGCTCGAGGAAACGACTCTCAAGAACATCCAAAAGCTCGACGAAGTGCATTACCTGGATGTTCGATCCCGCAGCATCGGGGTGCAACCATTTTTCTTGATTCTGGAGCATGGGATCGACTCAGCCTCTAAGGTTCTCGATCAGCCTATCAAACACGACTTACCAGTTCTCCAGGAGCTCAAAGCCCTCATTGGAGTCGTGGTTGGATTGCAGAACGATATCATAGGACTGGAAAGAGATCACCGCCTTGGTGCACGATTCAACCATGTCCTCTTGACTGCAGAGAATTCAACAATGGAAGCTGTGACATCGGCCCTCACAAGCTCTGTCAGGCTCCACAACGAGACAGTACTGTCAATTTCAGGCTGCTGTGCCAAGTTGTTACTGTTGGGGGAAGTCCGTGAGACGATTGGGACTGTTGGGCATTGTTTGCTTGGGTGTATCGAGCCCCATGTCAAATGGGCACTTGCTTCCCAGCGCTACAAAGTCGCTACACAGGCAGCTTAGATGTTCGTAGGACGTTATTGTTGCACGTCAAGAGCTGCATATGGTTGAGTTGGTTGACTTCTTTTTTTTGCTGGATTCAACACATCAAACTTGGCAAGAAAAATAAGTTGAAAAATACAGATGCAGCGATCACTCGTTCAACTCTACATGGATGTGTGATATCGATATGTTCAAGTAGCCTCTCAACATTGATGACAATGTAGTACTATAAGCTTAAAAGCGATGACTGGGCAAAAAAAAAAGCCAATGCGTCTTTGCGGTCTCTCGCACCAGCAGCCACAGATTACTTTACCAGCGCTGAGCGTGATAGCGCATGAAGGTCCACTTGGCTTCAAGATCATAACTTGCCGAGGTACCCGTTTCGCAGAGACTAGATAAATTGTTTAGACTTCGATAAGAAGTAGCGCAATCAGCTAAAAAGCTCGCTTAGCGCGACTGCTTGCGTGATGCCTGATAAGCAAGCGCCCATAGCAGACAAGAAGCCCTAAGCTTTGCGGATTAAAGGAAAATGGCGACATTCATTCGGAGACCAGAGTGGGGAGCATGCAACACTTGGTGAGAGTGGCAGCCTCCAATACAAGTGGAATCAGCCGCACGCTATAGCGAACGTCGTGTATCTCAAGGCGAAGCGTAGAACAGTCAGGCGACGCTTCTTATCTTGCACATATTCGCTACTCAAATCTAGAGGCTGCATCACAATATATGCATGCGGTCTTCTCACTTGACTATCTGCGGCATCAGTCCGGGTCTTTAGACCAAAATGGCTTGGTCGTCAAAATGGCTACCGAACTGATAAATCTACGGTGCGGACGAATGCAGCGCTATTTGATGCGACGGAGAAAAACTGGAGTTTATCGGAGTCTAGGCAGGTGTAGGAAGGTACGGAGTGCGTCCCACATATCTAGCCCTGCGGTCAAGGTAGTATACTGGCCCGAAGTGGAATCTTTAATTTATACCAAGCTCTACGCCCCCGACAAGCTTGGTATGCTTAGCATGCTTGTCGAGATGTTACCTTCTACAATCAGCTAGACGAGACGTTCGCAATCTAGGATTTCGTTGAGGATGTGGACGTCGTGATAGCACATCATTAGAACCCATATGCCCAGGCTCTATAAATATGTAGAACAAGTCCTGATCGAAAAGAGAATCACAAACCAAGAGCATTCAGTCCAAGTCAACAAAACCACACAATCCCAGCATTCAACAAGCAACAGGCAAGCTCAACAACCATGAGAGTCGTCCAAGCCATCAGTCTTCTGAGCTTCATCAGCGCTGCTGTTGCAGCACCGACGAAGGCCGACCGTCGATCGGCAAGACTCGCCAGGCGAGCAGCAGGTCTCCAACACAACAGGCCCATTGCTCCCAACACACAGAACCTGGCCGATATCATCGAGATTGAGACCAACACCACGCATGCTCAATACTCTTCCAACTGGGCTGGAGCTGTCGTCATCAGCTCTGGTATCACCTCTGTCACTGGAACTTTCACCGTCCCGAGCGACAAGAGCGATTCAGGCTCTGGTGCTTCTGCCTCTGCCTGGGTCGGCATCGACGGAGATACTTGCGGTGCCGGTTTGTTGCTTCGTTTTGCCTTTTGTGAATGTTGTTCGAATGTTAATTGTCAACAGCGATCTTGCAAACCGGAATCGACTTCACTTACAGTGGAGGAAAGACGACCTACGATGCATGGTACGAGTGGTACCCGGACTACGCCTACGACTTCAGTGGTATCACGTTCTCCGCCGGAGACAGCGTGACCCTGACAGTCACTGCAACCTCGACCACATCGGGTACTGCGGTCATCACCAACAATACCAAGGGCAAGAGCGTGACTCACAAGTTCACGGGAGGTGTTGACGGTACTCTTTGTGAGACTAACGCTGAATGGATCGTTGAGGTACGCAAAGACGTCACCCGTCGGACTGCAATCGTTCGAGTGCTGACTTGAGGCTCAGGACTTTGAGGAGAATGGAGCCCTCGTTCCTTTCGCCGACTTCGGTACCGTCACTTTCACAGGCGCGACTTACACCAAGAATGGAGTCAAGACTTCTCCTTCGGGCGCCACCATCATCGATATCCAGCAGAACAACAAAGTCTTGACCAGCGTCTCCCAGAGTGGATCATCTATCACCGTTAGCCATCTCTGAGAACGCTTAGTACAAGCGGTTAGTCAGGATCGGATAGAAGATGGAGAATGTTTCCGGAGCTCTCCACGCTCTTTCGGTCAAGGCTGCAAGCATAGGATACACAGAGGTGCTGAAGAAGAGTTGAGGTGGCGTTGAACAAATTGCGTATTACCGAGAGCGATAGTCCTCGCAATCGCTTCAGCGCTGTGCCAACGCTTTAGCATTGTCGATCATGAAGATGTTTTTGGAGGCTGGAATCGTGCTTCTCCGAATGGCTCATTTCAGTCGCATCACCCTTTCTTCAACCCTTACACACACGTTACGCTTTCCTCAACCCCGCTATCGGTGACCTTATACCCTCTACATCGAACGTTCATCTGTACAAGTCGGTTTGGAATCCACCGTCAATATCTTCGTCTCCGCCATGTCCAAAAACTTCGCCTCATCTTCTTCTCGCTCTGCCTTCTTTTCGGGGTCATTAGACTCCGCCATTGCACGTTGAAGATGCTCACCATCAGCGAACACAGATATGGTGATACAATCGTACGCCAGGTCCCCGCTGCCGACCAGTGTTTCCAAAGACCCATCAGCAGAGCGAGGTATATAATGCCGCTCTTGGGTCAAGGGGAATGCATCGCCAAGTAGTCTGCGAAGAAGTGGTATGTGGACGTTCTCGTAGTGGTGTTTGTACTGATCTGGTGTGAGGTCCTGACGTCGCGCGGTGAGCACAAGTAGCCTGGGTCCGGTCGCCATGATATTTTCCGTGTGGCAAGAGACATGCTACCTTGTTGGTGATAGGCACGAACGTCGAGAATCTCTGCGTAAAACGGAGAACACTACATATCTATACGAGAGCGACAAGGGACTGGGATTATCTCGCTATGAGAACCCCAATGACGTCTTCGTGCCCTTTCGAAAGAGCTCCGGATAAGGTTTGAAGACCGGCTGAGTGCTCAGAATATCCACTTTTCTGCACAATCAACAACTCTACAGTAAAATTCTAGCTGAGTCTATACCTCCTCAAAGGCGAATGTTACCTGGAAAAGCACAACAACTGCCAACTCTGCTTACGCCTATGCAATGCATGATCTCAGAGATTAATCATTCTAGCTTTATGAGCTAGTGAAATATGAATGGCATTACTGCAAGCGTGACGGTCATTGGCATGTAGCCTGGAAAAAATCACGAATAGGGCCATAACAACAAGAATAACGACGATCAGTCACATCACTAACCCAAGTTTGGCGACATGGTCAAAGTCCATACTACGCAAGTTTGCTCGATCTGGGTGCAGAACCCTGTAAAAAGCGGAAATTACATGCAACTTATGCGGAGCTGACCGGCGGTCTAAGAAGGAGTTGAAAGCACTTCTTACAACTTGTACCTTGAACCGAGATTGTCAGTAAGTCGTATAGATAAGCGTGAGGGGTTTCTAACAAGTCAGCTCCTAATTAATATGGATGCACGTTCCACCCATCTCTCCGCACAGTGGCCGAGAACACATAACTTATTTCAAGCTGAAGGCTGCTGCGTAAGTGTTTGCGCGTACTCGCCAGTGATCTACGTCTTCACCTCATCATGCGATCAAGCGCTGTCATCTCAAGTCTGCTATTGGGAGCATTGCCCCTCGCTATCTCGAGCGAGGCTCCTCCAAAGCCTAGCCAACCAGCAGGCGACTGCGAAGGTGTCAAAGCCATCAGCCCCAAATGTAGCAGCAAAGAATCTGCTCACCACCGAGATACCTTCTACATCGGTGGTGGCTACGTCGATTCTGGCATCCCGGGCCAGCAGATGTGGAGCGACTCACTCTACGTCGAGAAGCTTACGCCGGGCAAAAGCGTCAACAAGCCATATCCAATGGTTCTTATGTCTGCAGGTGTCAATACGGGCGCAGAGTGGCTGAACACGCCCGACAATCGTAAAGGCTGGGCTTCCTACTACCTCGATCAAGGCTACCAGGTCTACATCGTCGATATCGCTGCCAACGGTAGATCGAGCCAGCAGCAGCTATCCAAGTATGCTCTACGCCTTGGCTCCACAGAAATCATCAACGAGCAGGGCTTCCTAGCCCCGGAGCACTTCGACCACTACCCACAGGCAGATCTACACACGCAGTGGCCTGGCAATGGATCCCGCGGAGACCCCATTTTCGACGCATTCACTGCCGCCAATGTTCCCATTTCTTCGTCGAATGTAGCTGTGGAGAACACTATGCGCACATCAGGGTGCCAGCTTCTAAGCATGATTGGTCAATCATACACAGTATGCCATTCTGCCGCTTGCACTTACACGGCCATCTGGTCAGATGCATGCCCTGACCTTGTGCGGGCCAACATCAACATCGAGCCTGGTAACCTGCCCTTTACCTCTTTGATCGGAAACACCACCGTTGCTGGAGTTGGTCGCACCGTTGCTCGGCCTTGCGGTCTCACATACACTCCGCTGCAGTTCGATCCACCTGTGACGAACTGTTCGGCCATTACCACCGCCGAGGTTGGAACAGATGACCCGGACAAGCGCTCCTGCATCCTACAGACCGGCACGATTCACAAGCTCACCCAGCTCCACAAGGTGCCATACATCATGATCACGGGCGAGGCTAGCCCGCATATCACGTACGACCACTGCTTCGTTGAGTATTTCAAGCAGATGGGCCTTACCAACTATCAGTGGATTAAGCTTGCCGACATTGGCATCAAAGGCAACGCGCACTTCCTGTTTCTCGAGAAGAACAACATGGATATTGCCGCTGCGATCAGCAAAGATGTTCTTGCAAAGTTCAACGGAAGCCCAGCTTCCCCAGGGCATCCGAGCCTTCCTATCTCGATGAACTAATTAATACGGTCTTCAAGAGACACTCCTATGGAGTATAATTATATATAATTCACTAAACAGCCAAAAATATAATCTGCTGCCTTGCCTACTGAGACGAGCCTCGTTCTGTCATTTTTTCCCTCGACGTTCCTCCTAGTACAGTGTCGATAGAATCAGACATGCTGCAAACTCTATATCGATATCAAGTTTCCATGACGGTGCGGATATCGGCAGAAGTCGATGCCATTCTTCCAAAGCGGGCCATGTATCAACTTTGTTTTCCACATGAGGCTTTTCTTTCCTTTACTTCCATCTATTTCCATCTGTGCGAGAGTATCAAGAATTCCTACAGTAAGGGCTAAGCGATGGAGACTATAGTTAATTAAAATCAAGGCGCCCTAAACGGCGATATGCACGAAAACGGACATGGAGAAAGCGCACAGGCCTGAACGTCAAGCGAGGGCGTTCTGAAGAAAGACACCGTGCCGCCTTCCATTACCATGATTTCCCACGTGGCATCGACATTATCTGCATATCTTTCACCTGCGAATTATCGGCCAAGGGAACGACAATGGCACTATCATCAGTATATCTGACCGCCTACAACGGCCTATCGTTCGCGCTATGGACATACCTCACAGCACGCGCACTCATCTCCGCGCCAGCGCTTTACGCCGAGGGACGCCTCCACGAGTTATACCACGAGCTCTTGTTCCCCCTCCTCGCGGGCACGCAATCTCTAGCAATCATTGAGATCATCCACGCAGCGACTGGACTCGTGAGGGCGTCGCCCGTCACCACCGCGATCCAAGTGATCGGAAAAAACCTCGTGGTCTGGACCGTCATGGTAGCGTTCCCCGAGATCGTGGTTGGCGATGATGATGGGCGAGGCTCCTCTGGCGTCTGGCCGTTCGTCGGTTGCATCGTGTTTTGGGGCATTTCGGAGCTGATCCGATATGGGTATTTCGTTGTGCTGTTGACGACTGGAGACGCGCCGGCTTGGCTGAAGTGGCTCAGGTATGCACCGTAAACTCAGACCTCACGGACGAGGTGACGGGGGGAGAAGGAAAAAAAAAAAAAAAAGGAAACTGACAAACCGTACAGATACAGCGCTTTCATCGTCTTGTACCCACCCGGCTTGATCAGCGAGGCGTGGCTGGTGTACCTCGCCTTGACAACCACGTCCGGCGTCAGCCTGCCGTACCGGATCTACTTGTTTCTCGGTTTCCTGACCTACATTCCCGGTGCGTCGAGGAAGCAAGTCAATAACATGAGTACATTCTAGCAAAAACTGACTTTGCGATCGTAGCGAGCTACATCATGTATTCCCACATGCTGACCCAACGGAGACGCACGTTAAAGCCGAGCAGAGCCAAGCAGTGAGAGCGTGTTACTTGTCTGGTGCATTGCAGGACTGTTCGACGAAGGATCTGAATCGGCACTGGAACGCGAGAGCGACGAGGCGGAAACCTTCGCCTCTCGCTGCCGAACATTCTCAAGACAACACTGAGTCGCTCACCGGACCGCGCATCAATAATGATCGCCTCATGTATCTCTTCCGGTCGCGACATGATCGTGCGTTGTCAGCGATGTGTCCCACCGGACTGTCACACTTCATGTGCCAAATAGCACTCGCGCGCGATTCCAAGAGCGCTAAACCGATACTCGGAGACCATCGGTGTGAAAGCGGAAGCGTGAACCAAGCGACAAGTTAGTTGCCCAACGACAAATCGCACTGAGAAAAAAATACATCGTATTCAGTGTACGATCTTGAGAACCCCCGATGAGCTTTCCTGGCCGTGTATTCATGATTGGGTCCATCCAACAACGCCTGCCTGCTAATTGCACCACGCAAACGTCTACGCAACATACGAATATTTACCATCATCCTCTCTCTCCATGTAATCCTTCTCGATCAACCGATCGATATTCCTCTTGATATCCGCAACGCCCAAGACGCCGCGACTGATCGTGGCCTTGATGACCTCGCTGACGAGCTCCGAATGGCCGATAGTCTTCCTGCTCTTCATGATGCGCACGATGGCCGCCTGCGCCTCGAAGTTGCGGTCTTCCGCCACACGCATGTGCGTTTCCTTGTTTTCTTCCTTGGTTTCCTTGAGCTGGACTTGGTTAATCTTGACGCGGTATTTGGGGTGGGTGAAGTCGGGGTTGAAGGTGAAGGTGTCAGTGGGCGAGATGTCTTTCCCTTTGGGGTGTTTGGTGAGCGGTCGCAGTTTGGCGCAGGCGAGAGATTGAAGAGTGCGCTTTACTTCGTGTTCGGCTGCGAGGGTATGTTAGTATTGCGGAATTTCCAAGGCCTTTTCGTTATTGTTGTACTTACGCAAACCACTCTCGGTCAAGATATGTGAGTAAGACAGCTTCTCGCCTTCCGACACAGCGTTGAAGAGCAACAAAACCACAGCTTGGAAACTCGACACTACCAGCTCCTTGGTTGTCTTCCCGAAAGTGGCACGCATCTGGCAGTGCGCGAGTGCATGCTTCCAATCTAGTTTCCTGCCGCTGTGCTTGCTCTTGTAATGGAGCTCAAAGTCATCAATCGCCTTTTTGACATTCGCAGGGACGACAACAGGGATGTCCGGATATGTCGGCCATGCAGCAGCACTGAGAATGTTGACATTGAGCTCAATGTTTTTGCCCTTGGAGTAGCCCTCTCGTTCTTCGATTCGCTGCTTGTAGGACTGCATTTCTTCACGACCAAGCTCGACGTCTTTGAACATCTGCTCTAGGTTCTGCGTGAAGCCGCTGCCGCACTCTGTCTTCAGTCTGCTCAACATGCTGCGCTCGGCGTCTGCACTCGCGCTGCGGCCCATGAGCAGGCGGCGAGCCAGGTCCTTCTTGTAGAAAGCCTCAAAGACCGCTTTTCCATGCACGAAACGGAATAAATCGAGGACCTGGTCGAGCTGGATGTTGATCTCTGCATCTTCGTCCATTTCCTCATCACCGTTGTTGTCTTCATCGGCATCCTTGGGCAGCAAAACGCCCTCCGAAATCGAATTGCGCTTAGCGGTAAGAACTTCGGGGATCGCTTTTGCGCCGCCTCGAAGTAGTTGATCGACATATTTGGCAATCATCTCACCAACCTTGGAATTGTCTGTACCCCAAGTAGCGTCGCCCTTCTTGGTCTTGTTCATGAATGTCTCGAAACTTTCTCTCAAGCCGTGACCTAGTTCTTCATCTCGCTGGAAAGCCGTCTTCCAGATTGCGTCTAGACGTCTCTTCAGGGAGAGTATGTGGATGATCATGTCGTCCGTGTCTTTGGCAAACACAATATTGGTTCCCGTGTCATTGACCCAAGCCACGAAGGCAGACCTTAGTTTATCTCCCAGGCGTCTTCGGTTCAGTAATGAGTATAATGCAGTGAGATCCGTAACAGCATGCTCGTCAAGAAGAGACGCAAGAGCTTTGGAATCGGTTAAGTATGATTCCCTCCGCACAATCATGTGCTGCTCCAAGAGGGAGAGCAGATCCCGTCTTGTGCTCAGGGATAGCGCAAAGTCCTCGCATCTATCCATCTCTCTCGCAATACACTCGCCAGCAAGTGTCACGTATTCCGGAACAGTCTTCTCCTGACTCGTCTCGGTAGACCATTGATCGACAAATTCCTGGCTATGGCCCAAGAATCTTGGCTCGAAACTCGCCGTGTAGACTGTCAGCTCGTGGAACATTTCCACGGCGCGTCTGAACAGATCCTGGTCTGCGCCTGATTGTTGCTTTCGATCGGTAGCTACCAGATCACACGCTCCCTCGATGATATGTGATTTGAGAGAGCCATTGCTGAATACAATCTCCCTGAACAGTTTCGGCGTGAGATCGCTCAAGTTTGTCTTGCTGGACGACAGCAGGTACGACCGATCCAGGAAGAAGTATATCGATCGAATGACAACCATCTGTTCCTTCCATCGTGACCACTCGGCCATGACATGGTTCAGCAAGTCAACGTTCGCAGCCCCAGCTCTTTGAACAAGCGGGTCCCTCATATCCTGCTCGACATGCTGCCGGCACCTGTTGTCAAGCCGACTGTACAGCGTCGAGGCCCCGCCCTGGCGACACACGTTCTCCACTCCACGGTACAAATCTTCCTTGCTGAACCCTTCTTGCACACCCTTGAAGATCAACGCCAGGGCCGCATCGAGTTGTCCCCAGATCTTCTCCAGATATGCTTTGCTGTCCCACTGCGTGTTGGTCTTGAGATTCTTGACAACCAGCTTCTTTGCCCCAGTGGCGGGATTAATGCCCCCTCGAGCCTGGGGCCTTAGTAATGAGCCATTGATTCGGCGTGCCTGAGGTGTGGCAGGCGGCGAGCTTGCAGTGAGATCTATAGCAGCGCTGCCGCTGTTTGTGGCGGGAGACTGGCGGGACGATGAGAAGTTGTACATGTCGTGTGAACCGAGTTGCTTGGGCAATGATGTAGATCGCGATGGCGAGCTGGTAGGGGAAGGCCTTGATCGCTTGGTGCTTGGTGATGTAGTAGGCTGGTGTTCTTGACCTGCAAGCACCGAGGGGAGTGTGTGCTGGTGTCTGTCGGGCGAAGCTTGTTGCTGCTGCTGCGCTCGCTTGCGTTTGCGGGAGTCCGGGGGCGAGGTGGGAGTCTGCTGCCTGGCGTTGGACAGGCGGGATGCTGATGGCATGTGAGAGTTGGTATGGCCGAGCCTGAGGTTTGTGCAGTGAGGGATGCTGATGCGATGCTGATGTGGTCGAGTGTTCGGGTAATAATGCCTTCCGAGCTCTACGATTAGCCGTTCGTTATCACTTATCGGTGACGACAGCACAAAAGCGGCAGCTGCCATGGCCAAAGTCTTCGCATCCACTCTCCGAGACTTGTGGCAGCACAGCACTTTCACTCACACATTTCCTCGCGGCCAATAGCAATCCAGATTCACCGAGAGCCCTAAGCGTGCTCCAACTATTAGTTGCCCTATTTTACAGTCCATATCGAAAATAAAGGCAAACAAGAAAAAAAAGAATGTCTTCAACAATCCCCATCAAAGTCGAATTTACGTACGCCACGCCACACATATCCCATTCCTGCCTCAGTCACATATCCTGTATGACAACTCACATCTAATAAATCATTTCACAGCGGCGGCCTAGAGCTCCTCTTCTCCTCGCAAAGATCGCACAAAATCGCTCTCCCGTCCACCGACCCCGCCACAAACCAACCCGTCAACGTCGGCTTCCTCATCGACTGGCTGTGCAAAAATCTGATGAAAGATCCCCGGCAAGACATGTTTGTCCTCGAAGGGACGGTGTAAGTCTGCCTGCCACACTCGTGCTTCCTGGATTCTAGTCCACACTCGTAGACACACATCGTTGTTCCTCTTCGAGAGTGTTTGCTGATTCGGAGGTTTTCCTTGAATCGAACAGACGACCCGGAATTCTAGTCCTCATCAACGACGCCGACTGGGAGCTCGAGGGCCAAGACGCCTATGAGCTGCAAGCAGGCGACGAAGTCGTCTTCGTATCGACACTGCACGGCGGCTAGCCCAGCAGCCAATTGAGCATACGCAGCGGAAATACAATCACGAAGAGGCTAAGGGGCTTCTCTCGTGCATGATCTCTCTGCAAGATTCCCCAGACGCACCAGCTTGCACCAAAAGTCACATTGTCACGGCGAGGATGGGCGTTCTGTCTAAATTCATCCGCGAGACGCTATACAACGGAAGCATCGGAGAAAGTGAGTCCTCGTCGCAAGAGAAAGGGTGGCATACAACCCAAACGGATCCAGAAATCACCGCACCCACCATGTCACCACATCGGCTCGAGTACAGCGATCCGAGATAAAATAAAAAAGCATTAGATAACAGGTTTACAACCAAGCCACGCGCTCGCTAGAACGGAAGAATCATAAATCATCTAGGGCCTCACAGAAACTCTCACTTGTCGTGCTTGTGGATGTGCACCTTCTCCTTGATCTTCTCCACCAGACCCTTCTTCTCCTTGTGGTCCGACCCCGAGCCGCCGGAAGTGACACTTGACTTCTCGTGCTCAGAAGTCGTGCTGGGCCTGCCGGTGGCCTCAGCGGTGCCGACGTTGCGCGCGGTGTTGCTGCTTGTGGTCGCGGGGAGGCCGGCGTCGACGGAGTCGACCTGCAGGCTCTTGCGCTCGGTGTACGCGTCCTCGCCAATCTTCTTGCCGCCAGCGAGAGGGATGGCGTCCGGATTGACGCCGTGAGAGCCACCCTTCTCGGCGGGCTTGAGAGGGGAGTCGGTGTAGTCGGGCTTTGCTGGGGCGATGGAGCCACGGCTGCCGGTGAGAGAGTGGGAGGGCTCGGAGGTGCTAGGGACGCCGCTGCCGACGGGCTCGTTACGGGTATCGGTCGTAGTGTCGGTAGAGCTTGCTGCTGCTGCGGAAGAGCCAGTGACAGCCGAAGGAGTAGAGTCTGGCGCGCCAAAATCAGTGCTTGTGCCCCCAGGAACGTTTGTAGGGAGGTTGTTAGGCGGGTGTGATGTGATGTCTTCGATCCCAGCGGCTGGGGGTTGCTTGGATTGCGAGTGGGAGGATTGTTGGGTCGTCGTACCAGAGACACCTGTGTTTGATGTTGTGTTGTTGCCCTCCCTGTGAGGCAGAGCAGTGCTCATCCAAGAGCTGCTTCCGATTGGGCCAGTCGAGTCGGTCTTGGAGTTGTCAGAGTCGACACGAGGATCGACCTTGTTGGCAGCATCTGACGAGTGTGGTCCGCTGGTAGCAGAGCTGGACGTGCCAGTGATGTTGCTGGATGTAGGGTCGACGGCTGGGCCTGGAATAATGATTAGCTGTGCGCTTTTGACGTGCAGCGACCGTATCAGACTTACCACTAGCAGAGGTGGCTGAAGCTACGTTGGGAGTAACTCCGTCAGAAGAAGTGACGGTGGAAGAAGTGGCCGTGCCATCGGTAGTAGTATCTTGAATGTTCGTCAGCAATGCACAGTCACGAGCAATGCTACTCTCAGGACTCACCAGTGTGCTGAGGAGCTTTTCCACCAAGAGTCGAATCTAGGATTGTCAGCGTTTGTTCGAACATTCTTCGTGCCGTACAACAGGATGTGACATACCCTCAGCGTTTCCCTGGTCGTAGGGCTCACCAGCAGCACCAGAGCCAGTGACGCCGCTCACGGGCTCGCGGCCCTCCTGAGGAGCGGTTCCATAACCAAGCACGTTCTTGATGGTCTCCATGATGATGATAGAGTTGGAATCGGGCAATGAGTTTGAGAGAGGTTAGAGTTACAATAGTTCACTGGGAGTAGTTTGTGGTGATTTAAAATTGAAAGATACGGAAGCAAGATCTGAGAGCTCTTCTGGGTTTTGTTTTCTGCAAGGAATCAATCGCAAGAAACCTGCTGAAGGATGGCTATCGCCAACGGGACCCTTGTCGCATGCATCGCAAACATGCGTCATTACAATCTGGAGGCTGCGAGCTAGCAAGTGGGGCTGAAGCTGGGAAGACCCACTCTCGCGTGCTCTCACAGAGTTCATTCTTCCATGTCAAGATGGTTTGTTCCTTGTCATGGCTTTGACTATATTAACTACCTGGGTACTTCATGCTATAGTGCAATCGCAATCATCTGCCCTTCAAAATTGCGATCTGCTCTTACTTGAGCCTCCGACGTCATCGGTTGCGATTGAAAAGGTGCAACAGCACAGCAAGCAACTGTGACGACGATGCGAGCGCTTCGCCCACCTTGGCAGTCTTGTGGCGGACCTTGGCCACTAAGGGTAAACCCTCTTTGGGTCGCTACCGATATGAAACTCGATAGAATCAAGGCTGCCATGTCATCGATGGTGCTGCTCGACGCTGCGAACCCATCTGCCGGAACTGGCGTGTGCAATGCGGTCGTGTTGTCGGTGTGAATGGCTGGTAGCC